>OX461812.1:8373190-9573190 GCA_949802685.1 Dicyrtomina minuta | reverse complement strand
TAATTTCGTAATTAATATTTTCCGCATATATCTCATGTAAATTATTTGGCATATAGTTCATTTTAATTTCAGTTTAAATTGAAAATTTGGATTCTTCACTCATAATATGCTTTATGCTCACTCCAGAAAATGTTTCTAGATCCGCGCCTGAGGTAAAGTATGAAAGTAAAGGTGGAATTGGAAGATGAAGAAGCTGAAGATGAGGAAGGTGGGGACGGGGAAGGAGGAGAAAGTGTGGATGGACGAGGGAATTGGAGCGGATGGAGGGAGGGAGGGAGAGGAGAATAACAATAATAAGGCAAGTGGAATAAAATAACGAAGGTGCTTCCCGTGGTTCTCGCGCAGTCCAATAAGAACGACTTTAATTTTGATGGTCACTGTCTCCTTTCTCCTTCTGCCTTTCTCTCTGTCTCTCTCTCTCTCCAGAAACACAAGTACAAGAAATAGAGAAAGTGAGAGAGAGAAGACAAAGACGAAGGAAGCAATCCAATTTTCTATCTTTCTCTCTCCCATTTGATGACGTCAATTTTTCTCCACTTTCTTCCCTTTCTCTTCCAAAATTGTTTTCTCCTGGCTCCTCCACGTTTCCCCTCTTCTCCCCGGTTTTTGTCAGTCCTCTTCTTCCTCTTCTCCGTCTCATCCTTCTACACTCAATCCAGACTCTCCTGCTCGACCATTGGCTATTTATTTTGACAAATATCTTTTCATTTACTTCCCCCCACCCTTTCCCCTCGCTGCTCTCGCAGCCTCCGTTTGTCTTTATATCCTTGTACTTTTCTTTCTTACTTCCCTACTACACACACATGTAGCTATATGATATATTAGCGTCATAGGAGTTTCGAAGGTGAAAGTGCAAAATGTGCTATATGCACTTTTTTCCTTCTCTTTTTCTTCTGGAACTTCTCACTATTGATATGTTAGTTAGCTTCATTCTATTTTATTAGCCAACTTTTATTTTTCTTTACAATTTTTTTTCTGCAGCAGTTGTTGTAGTTACCTAATTATTTCGATTATTTACATAATCTCATATCATATGGCCTCGAGATCTCTAGTGCTTTCTCCGTAACTATATCCATGCAATATATGTTAAAAATTTTAAATGGTTCATATGATGCACAGTGAAAGTATAGGTAAAAGTTCAGATATACTTGAATTTAATTACAATTTTCGATATTTATAAAAATAATTAGCTGCGCGGGGAGTTTAAAAATATTTTTAAAAACATTTTCACAATTAATATGCATTAATGAGTTGGGTTGTTTTGAATACGCAAGGAGGCAAATGAAAGCAATTAGTTTGCAGATTTTGAAAAATTTCCTTACAAAATATATGATACTTTCTTAAAAGGCTAATTTGTTCATTTTTGCAGTTTAAAAAAAACTTTGTTCGCTTTTTTTTCTAGTGCTATTATGGATTATGGATACTTTTATGAGGGATTTAAAGCTTGCAAATTTGTAGATAGGAGGATTTGATTTGATTATGTAGGTGACATGTAGTCGTCTGTGGAAGGGAGCTCTGCTGTGTAAATAAATGAAGAATGCGTTTGTGAGGGCTCCTCCTGCATGTGATACAGTATGATTTGGTTTTGGTTCTTGATTTGATGGTTCAGTCTCCACTGAGTAAACAATGTAAGTTATCATGGGAAGAAAAGACCAGCGGATGGACCGAGTTCCGAATCTGAATCCGAATCTGAAACCGACACCGATACCGATATCGGCACCAAAACCGAAACCGAAACCGAACCGACATCATAGAGTGAGTGAGTAAGTGAGTGTGTAAACGATAGAGAAAGCAGGGGCCACCATGAGGCACTCACAAGAATACACACATCTCTTGTCTCTTTATCTTATCCTCCAGACCCAAAAATCGCATCTGATGCGCGGAATCAGAAACCCAATGAACTTTCATATTGCACAGTTTCAATCCAAATCCCTATTTTATACACAGGGCCAATGGGTAATTATTTATTAATATTTTATGGATTTTTGTCTCAAAATTTAAAAAAAATACCTTGAGGAGAACAAATAAATGATGTCGTGGATTACATGCCATTTTTATGATAAACCCAGGGCCATTTTAGCCTTTGTTAACATTGCCTTAATTAAATGAAGAGGTTTGTAGAACTCACCCACGCAGATGATGATGACCTCATTTATAGACGATCCCAAATGTCAACTGTCAACAGCAAAATTATCATCAGAAAGGTCCATGTCGATAACCGCATAATATGTCCAAGTGGAAATGAAAACATGGTTGAAAATAATTTTTTTTATATTGTTTCTCTGCCTGATTTTTGATTGGGACTATCGTATCGTGCCGTGTCGTGGTGGCGTTCTAATATCACGCACAGCCACGTTTTGACTCCTATGTAATATGTAGATTGTAGGCATAGGCAAAGTCAAACTTATAGTTTCGAAATCGACGCTCTGATTATAGAAGGAGACAGGTCTGGTAAGAGATAGGACGGTATAGGCCTACTACAATAAATACGAAAATGCCGGGAGGCCAGGAATGACGGGAGTTGAGTCCGTATTTTTTCCATTAAATATTTTACGAGCTCAAGTTGAAATGACAAAAGCGAGAGAGAGAGAGAGAGACAAAAAAAATGTGCCAACTTTATAATGTTGTCATCGTCATCAATGACAGTTGCGCTCAATTATTAACCCGAACCACATCCACGATCGACAATGTCGCAGAGCGCTCCGGCTCTATAGAACAAAGTATGGAAATTCTGGAAATACTCAAAGTATGTTGTAAATGTATTTTTGGTGGTGGTGGTGGTGCGACTGGAAAAACTGTAGCTGAATCCAACTGAAGCTGAGGAAGGGCCATAACGAAACGACGGAGGACAAACGGTAAACTGTAAATTGTGTAACGTAAACTGATTTTCCAGGATTTCCAGTCCCAGTTCCAGAGGCTCATGATAGGACAGTGCTACTGCTACTGCTATTGCTACGGCGGAGGCAAGGGGATGTTTCTTCTGTTGTACGTTTTCTTTTTGAGATTGTTGACTGTTGGATAAGTTTAATGGTTGGATAGAAATACTTTGGATGGATAGAAAGAGAGAGAGATGCATGCGTGACGACAACATTTGAATGGATGAAATATTCACGAAAGAAAAACTTGAGCCATGCTCTCACATGTAGCCAGATAGATGTAAATCCTGAGTACGCTGTGAGTGTCACTGTACAGTGGGGAAAAAAAGGACGGGAAGCTCTGAGGAAATAACTACAACTAAACAATCAGCGGCGGATTTAGAAATATTTTCTGGGGTGGGCAATCACATATTGTGAGAGAAAAACCTAAATTCCAATTTAAACTTGAATTATTTTACAAACTATATGTTAAAAAGAAAACTTATTTGGTTGTTGCTTAATATTTTAATTGCAAGTTTTTTTAAAAGTGCAAAATGTTCTATGTGTCTGCATGATTTTGAAAAGTGCAAAATATTCTTTTTATATGTTTTTTTAAAAGTGCGAAATGTTCTATGTACCTACATGATTTTGAAAAGTGCAAAATATTCTTTTTACATGTTTTTTAAAAGTGCAAAATGTTCTATTTACATGTTTTTTAAAGTTCAGAATGTCCAATTTGCATGTTTTTTAAAGTTCAAGATGTTTTATTTGCAAGTTTTTTAAGTGCAAAATGCTCTATTTAGATTTTTTTAAAAAGTGCAAACTGTTCTATTTACATGTTTTTAAAAGTGCAAAATGTTCTATGCACCTACATGTTTTTGAATGTAAAAAAAACGTTTAAAAAATAATTTTGACTCTGCACTTACGATATAAGTCGGCCATTTTGATTTAAATTTCCCATATGTTTTTGCCTATGTTAAATAATTCATTTTAGGGCGAGGTAACTGCCCTCTTGCCCACCCCCTGAACCAGCCCCTGACTACAATCTACTCGAATATTTTTCCAAGAGGCCGAGTCTGAGCCATATCATAGAGCCAGGAGGCGAGGAGCTGGAGGACTACAAGGAACGAGTTTGAATTGAGAGGAGTCCCCGAAAAATGAATAAATAAACTGGCTACTTTAAGTACCTATACAAATATACAGATAGAATATTATCCCTTATGGAGTCTGTCTATATCCTTCATCCATTATAGATATGTATATAGGAGACAGACACACAATAACTGGTGGAGTTTTGTGGGTGCTGTACAGCACAATAAGGCACAGGTTCATCGTTCATCGTCATATGGGCGGAAGAGAAGCACCCACCTACCTACATACGTACCTACGACTTCTACCAAAAGATAAATTCTAATATCTGTGGAATGGAAAGTGGAGAGAATTGTAGGTGAGCTACATATAGGAGATTTTGGCATGAAACGACAATGACAACTTTCCCGATTCGATCGAATCTCGTGGCTTCAACATTTTCAGCCCCACGTCTCGACCTCAACATTACGGGGGTCTGTTTCAAGTCAAGAAAGCGTCTAGCTACTTTCTGTCTTCCGTTTAAAACACCAACACGAGTGCTGATTTAATTCAGTGCATATGAAATATCATGAGTGAAGAATCAAAATGGTTCATTAAGCTAGGATTAAAGAGAGCTATGTCAAAAAACTCACTGAGAAAGAATAAGAATGTAATGCGTAAAAAAGGTTAGTTACGAATTTTTGAAAGATTCGTATTGTTTTATTTGGTTGCTTTTAAAATGTGCAGAATGTTCTGTTTACATGGTTTTGAAAAATGTAAAATGTTCTATTTATATGTTTTTGAAAAGTGTAAAATGTTCTATTTACGTATTTTTGAAAAGTGCAAAATGTTCTATTTTCGTATTTTTGAAAAGTGCAAAATGTTCTATTTTCGTATTTTTGAAAAGTACAAAATGTTTTATTTACGTGATTTTGCAAAGTACAGAATGTTCTATTTTCGCTTTTTGAAAAGTACAAAATGTTTTATTTACGTGATTTTGAAAAGTGGAAAATGTTCTATTTACATGTTTTTGAAAAGTGTAAAATGTTTTATTTACATGTTTTTAAAAAGTGCAAAATGATCTATTTACACGTATTAAAATAGTCTCTGTGTGAGACAGAAGAGAGTGTGGCAGGCTGAAGTGATGCTCTGTACGATGTGATGGGATGTTCACATGGAGATGGAAATGGAAATTCAAGTTTTTGAAATCCAAATTCAGATTCGAGCAAAGACCGACACCAGTCAGCAGTCAGCAGTCCCGGTGCCGGTGCCGGTGCCGGTACCGGTCTCACTATCTGTAATAGTTACTTTTGAGAGTTAAGTTCTGTACGTTGGTTGTGTAGATACTTTTCTTTTGAAAAGTTTGTACACTCTCTCCACACACACATCTGGATCTCACTACGGTTTTCTTTTGGATATGACATGGAGACACGTTTCCACTGCGATTGGATTGGATCGGATGGCGATATGGCGATGAGGAGGATGGGAATGCATTGGCATTGAGGAGAAGTGTCTCTGTTCCGTAGTCGTAGTACAGTATCAAAAATGTACGGGGATCTAAAAGGGAAAAAAAGGAATACGACGATGATACGATACGATGAAAAAAAAAGAAGTAAACGTAGATCAAAGCATAAAGTCTACGCATGGATAGACTTTTTTTCCAAATCTAAATCCAAACACTCGAAATGTATAAGTCTATTCGAGGAGTATCTATTACATTTGTGTACATATGCGACTAGGTACTACGACTACACACGTCATATTTTATGAATATTGGGGATGAAACCACCATGCAAAATGGTGTATCCATACGAAATAAGATGTGGCTTTTTTCAAATTTTGAATTTGTGTATTTGAATATTATGGTTTCAAAATAGCGGTACAATTTTTATTTGTACTTTTTTTCTAAGCTATAAATTATATTTTTTGACGTTTTGAAAAAAAAGTAAATTATTTATTTTGATAGGTTTTTGAAAGCAAGGAATTAATTTTTTTGATGTGTTTTGAAAGCAATAGATTATAATTTGTTTTGACGTTCTTTTGAAAGCATCAAACTAATTTTTTTGACATTTTTTAAAAGCAATCAATTATTTAGTCGTTTTTTAAAGCGACAACTTAATTGTTTTGACCGGTTTTTGAAAGTGATAAGATAATTTTTTTGGTATTTTTTGAAAGCAGTAAAATTATTTTTTTGGCATTTTTTGAAAGCAGTAAAATTATTTTTTTGGCATTTTTTGAAAGCAGTAAAATTATTTTTTTGGCATTTTTTGAAAGCAGTAAAATTATATATTTGAACATTTTTTTGAGAGCTTGAAATTTTTTGTGCTGTAATTTTTTTAAAGCGTCAAAAACTGTATTTAGCTGACTTATAAAGTTCTACTTTTAGCAATTAACATGCAATCAGAGAAACCAGCTCAAGATTTATTACTTTTGTTTTTAAAATTGTAAAACTATTGGAGAATTCACTCAGGTTCACAGTTCTACTATTTATGCATATTTAATGTATTTGAATATTAAGAATTTTGCCTGTTTCTTAACCAGTTCAAAAATGTAGATTTCTAATAATCAACTACAATAAACTAAATTATATTATGAAGCTTTTAAGAGCTCAAATACAAATTCAAATATTTCTCTATAGTTGCTTGTTGCTAAAATAAGCTGAAATATCATGTTATGCACCTTGGCAAACAAATACCATAAAAGAAATCTACCGCGCTCCGACTGCATAATAAAATATGTGACTGTTCCTTATAAGTAGGGAGATATTTTGATGCGGTGTGTGTGTCTATTTGGATTTTGTCCCCGCGCTTCCCTCACTCCCTATTGAATCTCTCTATTGAATGTCAACAAACTCTAGGGAATATATATAATATCCAAATCAAAATACAAAGATGAGAAAAGGACGGAAGATGAACTACGGAAGATGCGGAGAGAAGAAGAGAAAAAACGAAAACGAATACGAAGGAGCTCCTCGTCTGTCTGTCTATTTGCATCCGCTTCTCTGCCAAGACCAAGAGATGATATGAAAAAAGAGATGAAAATGATGATGTGCCTTCTCCACTGTCAAGTAAATAGTTTTGCGTGCGTACATAAAATGTATTGACATAGAAATTCACAAATGCTCAACTGCTCAAAAGTACCCGTGGAGAGTTGAAGTACGTAATGTGTAAGTGTACAGAATAAAAAGCTTAGGAGCTATCTCGCTCTTGGCTATAGATGCAGATAGGGGTATGTGCATACAATTACATACATGGTATACCATCTGCACAATATATGTAACAATGTTATATTTTGAGTGAAGAATCAAAATGGGCCATATAACTTATTTAAGCAAGAATTAAAATGAGCTATATGTGAAATAAATTACGTAGGAGATGGAGATAGATGCGTAAAATATTCGAAAAGTGCATTATGAGCTATATTTACATATTTTCAAAGTGCAAAATGTTCTAATTGTATGATTTTGAAAAGGGCAAATGTTTGTTTTGACAATTGTTTTGAAATTTTCAAAATATTGTATTTACATTTTTTTATAAAAAGTGCAAAATGTTCAATTTGTATGTTTTTAGAAAGTGCAAAAGGCTCTATTTGCATGTTTTTAAAATGTGCAAAATGTAGTATATTTTTGAAAAAATCAAAATATTCTATTTGCATGTTTTTTAAATGTTCAAAATGTTCTATTTGTATGCTTTTTAAAAGTGCAAAAAGTTCTATTTGTATGCTTTTGAAAAGTGCAAAATGTTCAAATTGTATGTTTTTGAAAAGTGCAAAAGGTTCTATTTACATGTATTTAAAAAGAGCAAAAGGTTTTTGTATATTTTTTAAAAGTGCAAAATGTTCTATTTATATGCTTTGAAAAGTGCAAAATACTATTAGTATGTTTTTAAAAAGTGCAAAATGTTCTATTTGCATTTTTTTTAAATGTACAAAATATTCTAATGCCATTTTTTTCAAAAGGGCAAAAAATGCCCTATTTACATGATATTAGGAACTTAGACAGTGCATTTCGTTCTGAGTAAAAATGAATACGTGCCATTTCGATTCCTCACTCACGACATATACGTCTAACACTTAAAGCAATATGCACAAAATTAAACGTATGCTATTAGATACACAAACTACATAGGTACAAAGTTATGGAGCTCGGAGACTCGGAGCATTGTTTAAATATTTTCTTTTTATTCTTCCAAAAAAACAAGACTTGTGGCCTGTGAAATGCGCGTATCGTAAGAAATTGAAAAAAAATGATATGGGAGCCTACCATACGCGTACATAAGTATTAGCATATTCTTTGGGTAAATACCGCTCCGTAAATACTACTTGTTATGTTATTATACGTTCACCGTTCACGTTCCGCCCTTTTGAGTGTAGGATGTAGGGCATAGAGCGCCGCAGAATTTATATCGTCGTGTCTGGATGGATTTTTGATACGTTTTTTATTCCCATTCCGATTTACATTATACGGCTCTGTTCAAATCATTGGAATAGGAAATGGGAAATGGCCATGTTGATGTGGATGTTGCTCCAAGTCATTTTTTAACGTTCCCATCCTCGTTCCTTTCCCAAACAATTTTTACAAAAAAAAACGAATGTGTGTGTGATGGCTATGCTGTTTTTTCAGGTGTTTTTTTCTGTGAACAGTGCTGTAAAACTTAATGCAAAATTAAAGTGTAATTAGAAATATAGTCTTAATTTCTTCAAAAATATTTTGCTTTTCTTCTGTCAAAACGTTGCAATTAGAATGTTTTGCTTCTTTCAAAAGGGTACAATTAGAATGTTTTGCCTCTTTCAAAAGATCTAGTTAAAACCTTTTACTTCTTTCAAAATGTTACAATTAGAATATTTTGCTTTTTTGAAAACAGTGCAATTAGAACCTTTTGCTTCTTTCAAAACGTTACAATTAGAATATTTTGCTTTTTTGAAAACAGTGCAATTAGAACCTTTTGCTTCTTTCAAAACGTTACAATTAGAATATTTTACTTTTTTCAAAACGGTGCAATTAGAACCTTTTGCTTCTTTCAAAACGTTACAATTAGAATATTTTGCTTTTTTCAAAACGGTGCAATTAGAACCTTTTGCTACTTTCAAAACGGTGCAATTAGAATATTTTCGCTTCTTCCAAAACAGTGCAATTAGACTATTTTTGCTTCTTCCAAATCGTATATAATCCAAGAAATTGGGTCTTTTAAACAGCATTTAGCACAAAAAATTGAAACTTTTTAAAACCAACTAATAACCTAATATCTAATTTAACTCATTTTGTATACTTACAAAGCTTGTTGTTAATCCCTCAAAAGGTTTTTATTAAATTACTTAACCCGATATATATAGATGGGTTCAATAAATTAAATTTGTCAAATCTGTGATATGACCACACCACCACACACATCCATATCCATCAGATTTGCAAATACTACATTTTGTAAAATTATTTTCATGACTGGAAGTAATTACATAATATGTCCATGTCCATGTTAAACAACCAGTTAAGAAATTGTGTACACCCCATAATTCAACATTTAAATTAATTATTATTAATTATTATTTTCGATTAAATTAATTATTAAAATTAAATCATTTGAAAATAACAATAAATCATACATTTTTAATCACTCTATAATATTGCCACTGTAATATTTAGTAATTTAAATGGCCGTTCTTTAAATACAATTATTATGCGTATGCATAGCATACTGATGGTTTTTTTTAATATTGAAATTAAAAAGGCGTATATATACCTACCACCAGCTCCAGCACCAGCGTAATGGTATGGTAATGAAAAGGGAAATAAGGGACGGGACGGGACGAGCGTGTAAAATCCTGGAGACAAAACAGAGACACACTCAGTCGCTCGCTCTGACTGAGAGTATAATTAAATAAATGAAGTCATAATAATGTTGGGGTTGAAACATATGATGATGGGACTGATGACGTTCCTGAGTGGGCTCCCCTTCCATGTCTTTCCCAGTCTCCAAAATCCAAATCCAAATCCATATCCAAAAAAGAAAAAAAACTTGTTTCACTTTAGTTTATAGTCTATATCGTCTGTGAAGAACCAAAATGACCCATATCCAATTTTAGCTACAATCAAAATGAGCTATGTCGTCAAAACAAAATGAGACACATGCGTAAAATGTTAATTAGGAGTTTTTGAAAAGTGTAAATTGTTCTATTTACATGTTTTTGAAAAGTGTAAAATGTTCAATTTAACATGTTTTTGAAAAGTGCAAAATGTTCTATTTACATGTTTTTGAAAAGTACAAAATGTTCTATTTACGTGTTTTTAAAAAGTGCAAAATGTTTTATTGACATGTTTTTAAAAGGTGCAAAATGTTTTATTTACATGTTTTTAAAAAGTGCAAAATTTTCTAATTACATATTTTTGAAAAGTGCAAAATACTCTATTTAAATGCTTTCAAGACATGTTTGAATATTTTTGTAGATAGTGGATATTGTTTTTAGCTAACAATGTATATGGGTCATTTTGGTTCTCCACAGACGATGTAGTGTTATGTTGTAAAGCTGTTGCTGGTCCTGGCCCTGGTCCTGGTCCTGGTTCGGGTTCGGGTACCGAGTACCGGGTATTCTACAAGGAAAATCGAAAAGTGAAAAAGGAAAAACGAAGAGGATGTGTGTGGATGGTGAGCCTCCATTAGAGGAGACAAGTTAGTGGGAAGTTCGGGGCCGTGAGTGAAAAGCATGTAAAGTGTATTTACATATGAACCGGAAATAGGAAGCTTACGATTAGGAAACTACTTGAATATGGTTCAGTTGTTGAGAGATATGCATATGCGATTATCTGTATCTGTACTTTAGCCTCTCCTATACCTATACCTATACCTATATACTCCTATATAGGAGCTCCCTATATATATTCCCTATGCTAATATATTGGCAATGGATATTGGATATTATAAATTGAATGGGTTATAGGAAGCTATAAAGGGAAGATATGCTACATATATCCTTCCCCTGTCGATATAGGTAATTCACTACTCACACGCTTTTTGGCTTGGGCTTTTTCCTGCTCGTCTTTGAATTGGGGCTGGTGCTGGTGCTGGGTGCGTTGTAGTGTTGTAGTTAGTTAGCGTTGTAAATTGTAAATGCATATGTATGTACCTATTGAAGACTGAAGTGTGTAGTATGTACGACCCTAATAAAGACTGCAATGTGCTGATATATCAAGTTCAAGTTGTTTCCTTGTCGATGTCGATGTCGATGTCGAAGTCGATTTTCAGCTCTATTTCTATGCAAACCCTGCCATTTATGTACATGCAGTGTATACACTGCGTTGTTGCAGCTCCCTCCTCGCGTCTCGATGTCATAATGACTACGGCCTGTATTTCTACAGTAGTCCATGTTGCTAGATTTCTAAGACGGGTGCATTTCAAGTTTACTATCTATACCTATATCAGTATGTATATTATGTGTGTGCCAATCAAATCTTTCATTTTTAGTTTGACTGGACCTCACTGACGATGACGATGGACTCATGCCCACTCTTCACTATTGAACTATACTCATTTATTAGCGTTATTATATTTTTGGCTTCTGGTATTTGAGATACAATTTTTCTGAGATTATTTCTAAAGATACGGATGAAGAAAGGAAGGAAGAACATGCACCTGCACTTATAGTTTATAGGAAGAATAGTATGGATACTATGGATATAGTGCGTGATATAGATGATATCCGCAAGTTTAGGCTAGAATTAAAATAAGCTATGTCAAAAAAAAACAAGTACATGAGATAGATGCGCAAAATGGTAATTACGAGGTTTTTGAAAAGTGAAAAATGACCCTTTTACATGCTTTTGAACAGTGCAAAGGGTTTTATTTACATGTTTTTGAAACGTGGAAAATGTTTTATTTACTTGTTTTTGAAATGTGGAATATGTTCGATTTACTTGTTTTGAGAAAAGTCGTAAATGTTTTATTTACATGTTTTTAAAACGTGGAAAATGTTCTATTTACTTGTTTTTTAAAACGTGGAAAATGTTCTAATTACATGCTTTTGAACAGTGCGAAATGTTTTATTTACATGTTTTTGAAAAGCGCTAAATACTCTATTTACATGCTTTTGGGATGATGATATTTTAAATTTATTTTCTAGACATTGAACTTTGGCTTCTAGTCAAAAATGGATATCGAGCCTATTTTTAAAAAATCATTTGAGATGGACAGCTGCCCTCTCGCCCTTCCCCTGGATCCGCGCCTCATATTCTGTATGTATAAGTCTGACTTTGGTTTCAAGTCTGACTCAAGTGCGATATGGTATGGTATGGTGTGGTATATGGTACGGGACTCCTACCTACTTTGTACTTTACATGGCTCGGAATATTTAAATTGAAAGGGACGCATTGAAAGTTGAAACGCACTCAGACACTCTGTGTGTTTCTCTCCTCCGAAGTTCGAGTTCCTCGGTTCCTTTTTAGGCCTCTTTTTTCCCTCCTTTCCACAGTTTCTCTACGCCTATGGTTCCAGATTTGCATTTGCATTTCCATTGCACTGCATCCCATTGCATTGCATCCCACACACTCCTCTTTTGCTTTTGCTCCTCTGCTTTGGTTTTTTTTCTGTACTCTCCGCTCTTATTCTTGAGTTCTTCTGGGCCTGGGATGACTTTCGTAGATATAAAGCAAGATGAATGGTTATAGAGGGAAGCTCCAAGTTCAATCTGTGAAATTGAGCAAGGAGATTTTACGAATACGAATACGAAAACCAAGAGGAAAACTAAACGCTCACTTGTATTATAGTCAAAGTATAGTAGACAGTAGACAGAAAGGGTCCCATATATAGCGACCGGAGCACATGGAAATCTATATTGACTTTATATCTGTATGATTATATTATATGCACTTTTTTTTACACGAGATCCTGTAGACTGTATAGACTGCGGCACTATAGACATTTCTAAAAAAGTATCTATAGGCATTCTGAAAGTGGATGTGGATGTAAACGCGTACATACTTCCAATTTCTGAACATTTTCGAGCATTCTGATGATGATTGTGTTTAGGAAGGGGCGGGAATAAGAAATTGACGAGTCACATTTATTTTGAAAGCGGAGAGAGAGACCCACACGGTGTATAGATTACATCTCCCATGTATTATGTGCATACGTGGGTAATTATACTCATATGCATTGATCTTTTTACATATACTGTGGCCTTTGCCTTTGGCAGGGTGCACACAAGATGTAATGTAGGGAGTCTCTTATTTTTTAAAGATGGATTTGGATTAGATATATGCACACTTTTATGCTTTGTTTAAGGTGTTAAAATTAAAACTGTAGGTACCTAGGTAGGTAGGTTGTTTGAATGTAATTTTTTGATTTTGATTTTGATTGATTTATTTTGCTGTATATTTACGCCGCAAAATGTTAATTACGAGGTTTTTGAAAAGTGCAAATTATTCCATTAGCATGATTTTGAAAAGTGCAAATGGTTCTATTTACATGATTTTGAAAAGTGCAAATGGTTCTATTTGCATGATTTTGAAAATTGCAAATGGTTCCATTTGCATGATTTTGAAAAGTGCAAATGGTTCTGTTTACATGATTTTGAAAAGTGCAAATGGTTCCATTTGCATGATTTTGAAAAGTGCAAATGGTTCCATTTGCATGATTTTGAAAAGTGCAAATGGTTCCATTTGCATGATTTTGAAAAGTGCAAATGGTTCTATTTACATGATTTTGAAAAGTGCAAATGGTTCCATTTGCATGATTTTGAAAAGTGCAAATGGTTCCATTTGCATGATTTTGAAAAGTGCAAATGGTTCTACTTACATGATTTTGAAAAGTGCAAAATATCTTATTTACATGATTTTGAAAAGTGCAAAATATTTTAATTACATGTTTTTGAAAGGTGCAAAATATTTTATTTACATGTTTTTGAAAAGTGCAAAATATTTTATTTAAATGATTTTGAAAAGTGCAAAAATATTTTAATTACATGTTTTTAAAAGGTGCAAAATATTCTATTTACATGATTTTGAAAAGTACAAAATTTATCATTTACAATGTTTTTCCCAAGTTCTTAAGATTATAATATTTTAATTTGTTTTTTGTGTAGACGGTGAATTTTGTTCCTAGGTAAAAATGGATATGAATACATCGCTACCGTTTCAAACTTGCAATTTACAAATGCCCATAATCAATAGCATTGAGTGGCATTATGCGTCTGTATGTAGTCTGTACAGATTTCAAATATTTGATAAAAAAAACTCATAGGCTTGCATATCAGCAGTTCCAGTACCGGTACCGGTACCGGAACCGGTACTATGGTACCAGTCCACACATAGGGAATAGAGAATGGGACTACGGAATGAAAAAGATGAAGCGATGGCCGTACGGCATCTGGTGCTGGAGCTGTGTGGGTCTATAAAAATGAGATGGAATTTAGGAATTTGATATCATTTTTTTTTGTATATTTCTTCAATTTCCGAGAGCTTTCCAACCATTTGAAGCGCTCAGAGACTTTTCCACAGACGCTCCATTCAGATATGTTATGTGAAGGCTGTAGACTGTAGAGATTGAGAGTTTTGCGGGAGTTGGAATGGAAGCTCCTCTCCACATAATATGCACACACAGTGTCCTATACGGAGGGAGGGAGGGCAGCGTAGGTACGTACAGGAGGAGAGGGAGTAGAGCTTACACACAAGTTTGTTAGTAAAAGTGGCAGCTTTTTGAAACTGTTGGCTTGTGTAAGTACCGAACCGATTGTGAGATTCATTCCTTTTCCCATACCGTAATATCTCCTTTCTATATTCCACACATCTACCGTCGCCCGTCTACCGTCTACCGTCTACCGTCTAGCGCCTCTAGTCCAAGTCCACACATATCAATATCAATTTCATGTCTCCCGACACACACACACGGAGCTACATCCCTTCATCTTCTACATTCTACGGTGCATAGGTATCCGCACGGTAATAACTGTATGGATATTATATGGAATATGGCAGAGCGAGAGAGAGGAGAATCTCCAATCCAATGGCGGCACTATCCCTATTACAACTCCCAACTACCATGTACAGGTTTAGATTCGGCGGATGGATAAATGTTTGAGAGGCAGACTCCCGTGAAGATATGAAAGGCAGAGGGCGAGAGGATACAGTGGGATGTGTAGACTGTGTGGAAGGACGGGAGAAAAAACCTATCTATGGCATGGCATCGTAGGCATGAAATGAAATCGAAAATGTCGTCTTTTATGGCTAACATTCCTCTGATTTATATTCCCCCCTCCACTCTCTCCCTCCCTCCACCGCGTCCCAGCGCCTCTCCTCCCTTCCCACAGCAGCAGGATTCGAGGAGCAGGGGCGAGGAGCGAGTCATCTGTAGGAGTGAGTGGGAGCGCGGAGTAGTGAGTAGTCAAGAAGATATGTAATGTGAAAGATGTTTTTTCACCATGTATATGATGTGACATGGGAGGCTGGGTGCCTCCTGTGCACAGGCCAAAAATCTATATGCGCCTAACTAACACTGTGCCTTGCCGAGGCCGAGGCACACACCTCATAGAATATGGTTGATAGGTACATATTAAGGTTGAAGATGTGAGGCTGAGCTAACCACCCATTGAAAAACTATAAGGTAAAATAGAATACCCGGAGAAAGCGGGCGAGAGAAAGCTCCGTCCTTCCTTGGCATGTCACAGGGAAAGGTACATAGAGAAAGTTATATTCTTTTTGAAAGTGAAAATCCTGCGCGCTCAGTGTGGAACTCATATTCATCTAGCAACTCTCTCTCACAGTATTCTGGGCAGATATATATTTCTCTTTCGGCTTCGCTTCCCCTGCCCTCACTGCCCTTCCTTCCTTCCTTTCTTCTCCTTTCTCCGGGAGCTCCGTGCCCAGTGCGAGTGCGAGTGCGGGTGCGAGCCTCACCATGGCTCGAGAGTGTGGGAGTGTGGAGTTGTGGAGGTCCTCGCAAGAATGGGAGAGAGAGCATGTCATAGCAGTTACGAGTCGGTTGTCGGTTGTCGGTTGTCGGATGGAGACTGGAGGAGGGAGGGAGGGAGAGTGATGCCCGGATGAAGCTGGAAGGGAAGGAGAGGAGAGAGTGGAGCGGAGGGGAAAGTTTGAGTCTCGGGATGGAGCTGCGTTATAAAAAATTCAATATTAATAACATGGCGCAGTTCAGCATTGCGGAACGCTCGGACTCCGCCTGCTTCCTTGGGCGCACACACACTGGCCAAGAGTCCAATCAGGATTCAGGTGGTGCGGCGAGCCGTTTGGAATTATAATAACTAGCTATACACGTCTAGCTCAAAACTGGGGCCGCCGCCAGTGCCAATCCCAGCATCTCCCACTACGACTCCCAGACCCTCTACCACTCATACACTCATACACCGACCATTTAGATGTATCATACAAGTCTCTCAACTACCAACTAAAACCAACTTCCACCAACTCCCCGCCATATAGGCATAGCCAACGACACACCAGTCCCTATAGCACCTCGCCAGAAACCAACTGTACAGCAGACAGTAGAATTGTGAGGATGAAAAAGGAGGAAATCTCATTCTGGCTCTGGCTCTCTTTCTGCTGGGGAAAGTATCGTCCCTACCTACGGCTACGCTATGAAGGTACGGAAATTATCCATATATGTACACGTCCTTTCTGTACAGGGAGAAAGTAAGTGTGGACTCTGAATTTCGATTCGGAATTGGACGACTACGATGCGATGCGATGCTACGCGATGTGATGTGATGGGATGCGATGGGATGGTCGTGAGGTATGGTCTGGCATGGAAGAATCATAGTCATGTCCAGCAGAGCCCTGTGTGTGTGTGTGTGTGTGTTGAGTCCAAATTTCATATTAGAGATGTATGTAGAAATTGGAGAAAGGAGAAAGGAGAAAGCAGCGTGTGTAGTCGTGGAAATGGTATGGGATGGCGATTTGGAAGCTTACTTAGAGATACAGATGGAAATACAGATAGCCATTATGGGGAGGCTATATAGAATATAGAATTTAGACAGGGACGAAGAAGAAAAAATAAAGAGAGAGAGAAAGTCGCTCGCTCTCCAGTTCCAGTTCCAGTTCGAGCTCTGGGAAAATGACGCTGCTCTCTTCATACAAATCCTCATGTTGGTATGTATGTTTTTTTTTACTTTTTTTTCCTTGCTTTTTGAAAGGATTTCCATGTAGAAAGAAAACTCCATTTTTGGACGTGCCTTTCTATGATTCTACACACACACACTGGACAGTCTATAGAGGTCCTACAGTGTCTACAATTTCCTGTATAGTTCCGTCGGTTGTATAGCTATGTACTCACATGTGCTGGGATGACGAGGCTGGTGGCTGGTGGCTGGTCAGCAGTCGAGTACTAGCAGAGTACTATTCCTATTACAGTGACTAGTGAGTTGAGTAGAGTTGAGTTGTGAGTTAGATAGATGCGGAAAGAAATCCGATTAGGATGAGAGACTGGCCAGTGCCGGTACTGGAGCCGGTACCGGTGCCGGTGCCGATACCGAGACCGGTGCAATAATACTATGGCATGGCAAGGACCTCGCCACGCCACGCCATGCCAATACTCAATTCACTGGTATGTTCTGTTATGCTTTCTTGAGAAAGCAAGCGGGAAGACGAAGACGAAGACGAAGGTTTCAAGGACTGGAGACTGGACTCGCAATTCCAATTCGGACTCGGAATCAAGACGCTGGGACTGTGGACTGACGAACTCAGCTGAGAATAAGACTGAGACTCGAAGGTAGAAACAGAAACTTGAGTAACTTTTATATCAAATCTACTTTATCTCTCTATAGATTCCCAGCTGGACTTGTGTGAGGCGGAGAGCGGAGCAGTCAGTTTATATTCCACTGTATAAAATCTAAATACCCACGCACGCCTCTACTGTCTACTGTCTCCCTGTGCTTCCTACATACACAAAAAAATATTCGCCCAGCATGGATTTCCACATATGTATGTCTATAGCATGTAACTGTATGCATATTCCTTCCCATGTGTCACAAGTACCTATCTAAAAAGTAGTAAGTAGGATGCTAAGTTCTTCCATAGAAAATTTCAAAATAAAAATGTACTCCCTGTATATGGCATAGGGAGGGAGATAGATACTTTCCTCCCATTGTACTTTACCACCATCAACTCCCATTACCATCCTTTGCGTGTGCAGTGGTAGCTACATATATCAGTGAGATGCGTGTGCATTTTCCGGGATCTTTCTCCGAGATATTTAAGTTTTCCCCCGAAACTTTGATAATCTCAAGTAGCATCTACGGAGCTGTTCCTCACTCACTCAGTTTCATTATTTCATAATTAGTTAAGCAGGTAAAAGACGGTGGACATTTTGAATGGTCACTTGAAACTTTTTGCCTAGTATACATATAGGTATAGGCAAATTTAATTCTTTTTCTCAGTATTATGATTTTTTTAAATATCATGATAGCATGGAAATGCAACATTTTGCACTTTTTAAAAATAAGTAAATTGAATATTTTGAATTTTTCAAAAACTTTTCAAATATGTATTATTCTGCAATTTTTAAAAACATGTAATAGAACAATTTGTACTTTACAAGAACTTGTAAGTAGAAGGTTCTGTACTTTTCAAAATGGTGTAGTTAGAAAATTTTGCACTTTTCAAAAACGTGTAAATAGAAAATTTGGCACTTTTCAAAAAACGTGTAATTATAAAATTTTGCACTTTTCAAAAAGCATGTAAATAGAACATTTTGCCCTTTTCAAAAACGTGTAAATAGAAAATTTTGCACTTTTCAAAAAGCATGTAAATAGAACAATTTTACATTAGAAAACCTCTATGCATATTAATAGTCAAACAAGGAAAACTACCAATTTTTGTCTTTATTACCACAACCGAGCCTGTACATAGTGTTATAGCTCATAGTCACGGGGCACTGCACTGGGCACTGGCCGCTGGAGGCTGAATTACATGGAGGGAAGATTGAAATAGGAAAAATGAAAAAAAAAATGCAGGAATAAAAAAATATAGAGATACAAGTGGAGCGTGATATGATGCCGTGACCATGACTCCATGATGCAGGACAGACCAAGACCGAGACGCTCTACGGCCGACACAGTGAAATAGGGGACGAAAAGACACTGTGTAGAGTAGTGGACTTTGGACCTGTGTACCAACACCAGCACCAGGTCCAGGTCCAGTATAGTCTCTATAGGGAGGTGAGCTGCCTTTATAGATATAGAGGAGTGAAGGTGGATGTGGATTGTATTAGAGCACAGGGGAAATGACAAATATCTCTCGGGTGAAGTAAGTAGCCGGGGAAGACATGTGGCCTGTCAATGGGCCACTACCCCTGGAGAACATTTCATCTCTCACAGACTCGCAAAGAGAGAGTGTGTGTGTGTGTGTTGAGCGTAGAAAAAAAGGAGGAGAGTCAAAAAGTACATGTGAAATATAAAAGTGTATGTAATGTAGAGTCAATATGTAGCTCACATGGAGGGTCATATGGCTGATACTGATGGGAGTGTAGTAGGTAGTTTAGTAGCCGGGCTTCTTGGTTGGGGTGAGTGTCTGTATTTGGGTAGTTGGTCCCTGTATTGGTATTGATATTGGAATGGGTAGTAATATGACGTGTGTACAAGAGTCCAGGGAGTTTTGACCAGAAGAAAACAGAAGTAATAGAGAGGAAGGGAGGGGGAGGGAGGGGTGAGCCGGGGAGAGGAGAAAATACGGAGGGAAACCAGAAAAATACAAATGGACCAAAAATACAAAAATACCACTAAAATATCTCTATGTCATTGTCATTGCAAGAAATAAAGTAGAGTCTCTCAGTCAGAGGAAAACCACCGTTCTGCCGTTCCCGTTCTCATATAGACGGAACCTTCCCTATATGTCTAATACCTATATCTCCTATAGACTATACCTACCCTATACTTATCCCTGGACTCTGGTCTCTCGTCTCTCGTCTCGCACTCACTGAGGAAATGAAAGGAAAATCTAACCCCTCCACAGCTACACACAGACACAGTAGTAGTCAAGTTTCCTTTATTTTCTTTAGGACCTTCGCCTGGGCTTCCTAAATAAAATAATCTCCCAACTTGGAACCCAAAAACTGTCGCGTACATACACAGAGAGCGAGACTAAGAGACCAAGAATCAACCACTCACTCTGTCCATAGAAAGCTATCATTTATTAACATTTATCTTCCCCATCAAATTCCCCACCAAAATAAATGGACCCTCTTCCTCCATCCCAAAAAGTTCCCTGTAGTAGTCGCGTAGTTCAAAGTTGAAATATTAATTAAAAATTAAGTAGCTACCAAAATTAAATTCAAACTGGGAGCAAATATTGCTTTGCGGTCAAGGGATGACAGCTTGACCAGTGCAGTGGTGTCGTGGATCATGGGATCATGTATACATCACTACGCTGCAAAATGGCCGACTATAAATACTTGAGCTATACCTTTATATTGGCAATATAGCAAATTGTACATAAAACCAAGAATCATATTATTGTGTTATGTTTTTAAATTCTGGAAATAAAAATTCATTTCTAATTTGTGCATTCCAAAAATTTTAAGCGTAGTGCGTAGATTTTATTTTTTGTAGTATCAAAAATCATCAAGTTTCAAAAGCTAATTAATATCTTGCCTAATTAATTACTAAACCAAAACCGAAACCGACCAATTAATACCGCAAATATTTTTTAAAAAATATCATAACAACCCCTGTATCTCCCCTCACTCAAATATGAGCGGAGTGTAGTAGACACTGGATTGAGGAAGGAGAGCAGCAGAAAGGTCTATAGTTTGATAAAGGCTGAGGATATTGCGTGATAAGACGGTGTAAAAGATGATAAATGTGAGCCTATGATATGATGATATGGATATGAAATGGGCTGGCTCAGAAATATTATGGGAGTTCCTTGCGTTGCGTTCCGTGCCTTTTTACTTCTCAACTTATGATATGATTTTCCTGCCAGGGCCAGGACTCTCAGGCCCAGCAATTCCGCACACACTCTCCACACGCACCACGTCCCATAGGTACATACTTTACACTTTACAGATGACGATGATGCGTCTCTCCTACTCAAATGTTCCCTTTTGCATCTCTGCTGTCTCGCTCTTCTATACGGGCTTAGGCAGAGCAGAGTGCGTGGCTGGAGATGCTGAAAGTGAAACTGGAGTTTTGGAAATGTGAATATAAATTGAGGGAGGAGGAGGAGGGAGGCTGTGAGTTATGCGGTGAGCTTCTATAGCAGCACAGCCTTCGGATCCTGTGGCTCGGCTCGAGTTACGTTCGCGTTGGATGGGATGGAGTTGGGAAGACTATAAAATATGATGAGATATCTTTTATGAGAGACAAAACTCCAGTCAAGTGAGAACATCCCATCCCATGTACGTACATAGAGACGCTCACATTTGGCTGGGACTGGGACTGGGAACGGCCGTCGTTTCCTTTCGTTGGAAGATCCTGCCCCACAGACTAAAAAACTCTACATGCCTATTGGACTGTTTGGCTGCGGTTCATAAGCAATTTGCGCAAAGTTATGATGACATGAATGCGCATGAAAAAAGGGGAGAGAGAATATGAAATGAAATGAAATGAAATCATAAGCTTCTCCACATCCCAAACCCAAACCAACCACACACCAAACTCCCATACTACAGCAAGCACCAAGCCAAGGAGCCAAGATCCAGGAGCGAGAACCACACACGCACATGCTCCTCTCAGTCCAATTCCAAATCGAAAGTCGGAAGAGGCACACACACACACAGGACTACAGTTACCATTAAAGGGAGACTCACGGAGCATTAGAAAGGTAATGGGGATCATTACCATTATCATATGTATGGCCGTTGGCCCTGAATAAAAAGTTTGTCTGAATTATTCATGAATATTTAGAAATACTCTCCAAAATTCCAGGTCCAGGCTGTACTCTGTAAGTAAACTCCTATCCTACGAATTGTTGAATGCTCAATTTAAAATGGAAAAAATTCCCTGTCCATGTCCATGGGTCGTCACATGGGACTCAATTCAATTTTCAATTATGATTTCATATACATTAATTATATTTTATGTTCTAAATTATTATTAGTGGAGGACTTAGGCCTTAGGGGTGAGCCACAAATGATGCCATCGATTTATTTTGGGTCATCCTAAGTATAGTTATAAAAGGGACAGAGTTCCATGACATCTTTTGTGACCTTTCCCTTATTAAAATTAATAGGCAATTTAATGTGTGGACTCTGCTTCATAAGAAGTTGCCTGTAAGAAAGTTGAAGATTTCCAGATATTAACATTGAGATGGACTTTGCATGGGTTTTCCGCTTGGGTTCAGTTTCCTAGAAATCGCACTTGTGATTCATGGGGGACGGAGGAAGGAGAAGGGAAGTGAAGTGAAGTACAACGACTCTTTTTTGCATAATACTTCCTTCTTAAACTTTGCCAAATCCAACATGCAAAATGGGATATCTGCATACCGTATTTCCTGTAATAGTGGATTACATTTGTTTTGTTGTTTTTTAAATACGGTAATTATTTCACTCCCGCATTTTTGACTTGGTCAGTATCAAATTTGTTTTTTGAGATTGATTTAAAATAGTGGACAGCTAATACATTTTAGAAGTAGGTATGCAGTTACGTTACGTTTCATGGGCAGAGTTTTGTCTTTTGTACAGTCAAAGTCAAAGCCGAAGCCGGAGCCGGAGCGAAATCCGAAGCGGAATGGTAATGGTTCCTTGCAGTGTTGATACTTGAACTGATAGCGCAGAGGGTGATGATGATCTTGTATTTGTATTTGATCTCTTGGACGCACTTTACTTAATGGAATGACATGGCTATGACCATGACCATGGTTCTCTGCCTTGGACTCGGAGACTCGGAGACTCGGCGTAAACCCAGATATCTGTAGAGTACAATAGGCAAATGGTAAATGGGGAAATGGGAGCGCCTTTCTCTCTCTCCCGGGTTCCTTGTTGTTGTTCGGGAGTTGGGTCTGTGTGTGTGTGTGTGTGTGTGTGTGGGTCGGTCCGTGGGTCGTTGTCGTTTTTGTCGTTTACAACTTACAACTTTACAAGTGGAAATTGTAGAAACCGAAACGGAAAAGTGGAAGGAAATGACATGGAAGCCGAGCCACATGTCCGCCCGTATCCATGTATCTGACTCTGAATCTGACTCCCGCAACTTGGGCTCCGTGTCTTACGATTAGTTTAGTGTCTTCCACAATTCTACAACTCCACACACACACAGTTCTACTATGTACTCAACTCTCTTCGTAGTGTGTACTCTTCTACTATACGGTTACGGCCCTAGTTTCTTGACTCCGGGACCGGGACCGAACCCGGTACCTACTACTTTGAATGCTCTTTATTATGTATTTCCATGAATCCGGAACATTGCATATTGCTTTACATTATTGCTTTGCTTTCCACTGAAACTACGCAGGGATCCCTATGAAAAGCGGAATTTCCAAAAACATCCAACGATCATCGACGTGTTCCCAGTTTTCCAGTTCCAGTGATTCCAGTGAACATTTCGACTGGAGAGGAGAGACTGGAGTTGGTTACACTAATACTGCGTGAGCCTAGGATGCCTGAGATAGTGCGAGGCACTACTACTACACACTACACATGGAGTGGATGAGTGCAGACTTGAAGATTTCCATGGAACGGAGATCTACATGCAGATAATTCTACCAAAGTTCTTTGTCCGCTTCTCCCAGTCATCCAGTTTTCCTTTTCCAGAGTCTCAACCGTTACCGTTGCAGTTTGGATTCGGATTCGGATTCGGATTTAGAATGAAGCGGAAACGCAAACGGTGTGGGACTCTGGGAAGCGTGTATATGTTGTTGAGTTTATAGTTTTTTTTATAGTTTTGCTTCTTACGTTTAGTTTAGTTAGTTGTGTAAGTAGTGGTAGTAGTTGGGAGGTATAGTGAGATGCAAGGTGATATAGGGACATCAGGGATGTTATGCATGTACCGCACTGTGTATATCACGCTTCTGTAAAAAGTACCTAGATACTGTTATGCATACAGTGAATTACAGTGCCTAATCAATTTGGCATTAGGCCTTTTAAAACACTTACAATTCAGGGACAAGTCCAAGTCTCGACAAATGCATACATCCAAATGTCATGGGTGACGAATCAAAATGAGCCATGTCCAATTTAAGCTAGGATTAAAATGAGCTATATTATGTCAAAAAACACTAAATGAGTTATCAGTTAGATGGATAAAATATTGATTACGAGTTTCTGAAAAGTGCAAAATGTTCTATTTACATGTTTTTGAAGAGTGTAAATTTTCCAAATTAGATGTTTTTGAAAATTGAAAAATATTCTATTTACATGTTTTTAATAAGCGGAAAATGTTCTATTTAGATGGTTTTGAAAAGTGTAAAATAATCTATTTACACGTTTTTTGAAAATTGTAAAGTTCCCTATTTACCATACAGCTTCTAATAACTCCCGGAGTCCCTAATAAATCCCGGGTCTTTACCATTGAATCAAGTGGATGAGATTATTTTTTAATAATTTTTTCTAAAAACTCCCGCCGGGTCTAATAAGCAAAGTTTGACGTAACTTCCCCGGAAATTATTAGAAGCTTTACGGTACATGCTTTCCTACGATGGCAGTTAGTTTCCATATTTTGTAAGTATCATTTCCCTAATTTGTATTTATCGGTCACCTATTGTATCTATACCTGACTGAATTTCCATTTTAGTTCGTACCATTATTCTAGTTTTGCTCATGCTTTGTCTTTGGCACGGTATGTGCAGATATACGGTAACGGTAGCGGTAACGGTATTGCTATACTCTTCAGTGAAGGTAGTAGCCGTAGCCTTAGCGGATGCCTCCATCCATGTGATAGAAATAGAATTCGATGATACGGTAGGGAAGTGCATGCAATGTATTTCGACCGAGTTTCTGTTTTTTTTTTGTTCAGGTAAGGTATCAGTATCGGCATCGGGTTTCGGTTTCGGAATAAGAAGAACGTGGACAAAGTTTTTGTTTTTTGTTTGTTTTGGGTTATATTGGTTGCATGCGTGGCTGCGTGCCCGGGATGGCATGACATGGTTTGCTTTCTGCGTTGACAGCATTTCAAATTCGATAAATAAATCCTCATTTTCTCTCGTCCATAATGCAGGCTTTGTAATGGGAATGAGAAAATGAGAATTGTAAATTGTGATGAAAATGATGATGCTCCCAAAACCAAAACCAAAACCAAAACTCTCAAAAAAAAGTAAAATCCGGAAGAAAAAACAAAAACCAAAAAACAAAACTATAAGGAATACTATACAGTAATAATGATATGTATATGCAATTTTATTGTACAAATGCCGTTGATGGCTTGTCGCCAGTCTGGTCAGGCGGCAGGTGCAGAGAATGCAAATTATTAAATGGCCAATTTGTAATTCTTTCGTGGATTTTAGAATTTTGAAGTACAAATTATATTATGTAGTTTTTCAGGGTAATTTCAGTGCGGTTTCAATTTTGTCAGATTGTGAATTTTGGTTTTCGTATATTTCCCTGTCTACTACCACGGCAGCCCTAGTATTTCCAGCTTAAAATTGTGCGTGCGTGCACGATTATTATGACATGGCATACCACTTACCAGAACCAGAGCTGGGCATTTCATTCTCATTATTTATTTACAGATTTTTCTGGAACTGAATATAATTTATTCCTTTATATTCCTTTAGCATATAAAGATGTTATTCCCATCATAACAACATTTCCATTAAAAAACCATAAGGGGTCGTCCACAAATGACGTCATTGATAGGGTCAATAGGTCTACTTGGCTCCTGATGACATCCCATATGATAAGGCAATGGCTATAAGCTGATGACAGGGGTCATATATACAGGTTCCTAAAAATAGTGATTTTTCGATGACGTCACTGGTGGACGTTCCTAACAGTAATTTATTAAAGCCACCGCGCCACAATGTGATAAAAATGGAGCGACTTTAAGTGAAGTAGGCAGTGGATAATTATATCAAACAATTTCTGTAAGTTTGTGAGCCTAATGCAGGAGCAAACATGTAGATAGCTGGTTTTTGAAGCCTCCCCAGAGAGACTCATTCCTCGGTATTTCCTTATTTATGAGACCAATTGTAATTATTCTAGAGAGCTGCTCTGTGTGTAAGAAATTGTAGAAATTTTGGAATTGTCCTCGTGACTAGTGACTGTAGTGTGGGTAGTGAGATTTTTGGAGAACGAGAAATGCGATGGATATAAGAGCTCATGCCTATATAGATATACATAATAAGATTTGCTTGAGCCTCTGAGTTCGGAGTTATTACACACAGTTTGGGCTCCAGCCCGAGAGAGAGATACATCCCCGATAAAATATAATAGCTCCATAGATAGATGAGTTGTATGAATGAGAATGGGAATGGAAATGGAAGAGATGGAGAATTATATGCACGGAGAAGAATGGCGTAGTTAGTTAAAAGACGAAGCTCTTTTGAATTTCTTTCTACGATCTGAGTCCGGACCCGGTCCCGGTTCCGGATCCAACTCCAAATCCGAATCCAAACCCAAACTTCTAACCATTCTTATTTCTTACAACCAAGTCTCTGCATATCTCTACTGCATGTACTCTAATAATAATAATTACACAGCCTTCATATTACAGAAGCATATCTACACACCCCTCCTCATAATATGACTAAATAAGGAAAGTCAAAGTAAACCTCTCCACATTACACCCATGTGGATGAAGACCGAGATGGCATGTACATAATATGAAGAGTTTTGAGGCAACACGGGTCAAGTACATCAAAGGAAATTTTAGAGGAACAACGAATAATGAATAAAAGGTGACAGGATTATTTTTTGAACTCAATTTATTCTACAGGTACTGCAACTGACGAAGCGTTATTACGAGCAGCTTCATAAATCTGGACTGACCCTGGAATTTTTTAGAAAATTTCCCAAAATTTTAATTTGTGGACTTTTTCCGTTTTGCCTCAAAATCAGTAACTTAACGTGGAGGAAAAAGTCCGTGGGATGAAATTTTAATCGTTGAGAGTGAAACCAAACTTTTTTGTACTTTTAAACTTTTTCTTGAATAAAAAATGTACTCACGGCAATTGTGTTCTGCAAACTACGAAAACACTGGAAAATTTAAACCAGAAATGCATGTTTAGGTGGACTCATCCCATTTTGGGAAACAACTCTTCATATGTAGAATATTATACACTGTAAATTACAAATGGTGCATGTAGGAGTGAGCTGTAGCTGTGGATTTGGCAGACTATAGCCATGCCATATAGCGCTGTAGAAGCCGAAGCCGAAGCCGAGGCCAAAGCCGAAGCCGAAGAAGTCGACATCAAGTCAAGACAGACTATAAGAAAAGGAGAATAAAGAAGACGAGGAAGAAGGCGAAGGCGAAGAAGAGGGAGAAGTGTGTGCTGCTCTGGAGAGAAAAGAGAAAGAGATGCTGTGTGTGCGAGAGAATGAGAAAGATATATTATTATAACGGAGCTTCATCTTCATGTAGTGAGTTATTTGAGGGAGACGAGGATAAATCAAGAAAATGGCTGATATATTTCAAGAAGAGACGTACGGGTAGTTGCGAGGGGAAATTTCGTCGACCTCGTAAATCTGATAGACTATATATAGTAGTAGTCGGGAGAGAGTGTGTGAGTGTGTGCGTCTATCTCATCTCATAGGGAGGATTCCCACATATAATATGAGTCTCTACCTACTCGTATACATCTGTGTGGATTCTGGATTCTCTGGCTCCTGGATGCTGGATTCTCTCTCGGAGCTGGATGTAGAAATGGCAATGGGAATGGGAAGACGCTAGAAGAGCCATAAATCCACTCAGATCATACAAGTTATAGTTTCTCCTTCCGAACCGTTCCCGCTTAGGTACTATCACTATCACAGAGCTTATATCTGGAGCGTCTTCTATATTACTCCGCTCCCCTCCACTCAAGACAAGTCACGGCCCAAGACGAAGACCAAGACGGCCGAGATGCTGTACATAGGGAGGAAGATGAGGAGAGAGGAGACTCTTCCAAAACTTATCCACAACTATCAAAATCCAGACACACAACTATAGCATAACAGAAGATCTCTATGAAAACTATGACGCTCCCAAAAACTATGACGCTCTGACTGGAGAACTATATGAAATGGCCTATGAACCATTATATTCCTCGGTATATATAGACGTCCTGTCTCCCAGTCTCCTTCTCCAGTGATGTGAGAGCGAGAGCTCCAGCTCCAGAAAATAACTTTCCCATCACTTCAAACTCTATTTTACTTTTAGTATTTTAGTATTTTCTCTCAAACTTCTATATTCCACAGATATTTTATTTCCTACACATTTTTCTTTCTTCCCTCATCTCCCTCCTGCACCAGACCAGACTCTGGATCTGCTGGATGCTCTGGAGCTGGAGCTGGATTAGGATGTTGGATCCTTGGATCCTGGACTGGATGTAATTATAGCTATAGCTATATGTAAGAAATTTGATGGCTATATAAAATATAAAATATATAAAATGTATAAAAGGGTACTTTGATTTTGATATGACGCTATAAATTCAGTTTTTCTCTGAGACTCACTGTGTGTGTGTGTGTGTGTGTGTGAGTTCTGCTGGGCTGATATAAAATACTGTGTTGCCATTGCCATTGTCGCTGCCGTGGTGGAGTCGTGGAGTGAGTGGTCCTTGTAGTCGTATGGATATAGGTAGTTATATGCTATATAGATAATATAATAGTGACTGAGTCCATAGTTTCCATAGATTGTCATTTGTGTACATGTATGGTCTCATTTTTTGGCAATCGTCCTTATTACTCCTTGCTCCCTGTCTTTTTCTTTTCCTTTTTTTTCCCTTCTTCCTTCTACATACTTTTTCGTCTGCTCCTTTTCTTCTTCTTCTTCGTCTTCTTCTGATCCTGAGTGAGTTCTTCTTCTTCTTGTGTCTTTTCTTTCCTTTCCGATCCATTCCTTCGGCTTCTTCTTTACAATTATAACGACAACGACAACGACAGACAAAAACAAGCAATCCCCCCCCCCCCCCCGCCACCCCCTCTTATGCCTCTAACTCACGTCAGCCCACCCTTCCTGTGAAGAGATGAAGAAGATGAAGACCGGAGAGAAGAAGAAGATGAAGAAGGAAAAAACGGGAGAAAAGTTGCTGCGTAGCCTTTGCCATAGCCGTAACTGTAATAAGTGGATAATGGAAATGGAAATGAATAACGAATGTTGTACCTACATAGAAGGGCCGAGATAGAGAAAATGTTAATTTTGATGGTTTCATTCTTACGGATGACCGTTTTAAAATTTACGCTAAAAAGTAATCTGAAACGAAATTGGAATATTTAATAATTTCACTATTGAATATTATAGACCTAAATGTTATTAAGTGAAAGCTACGTACCTACCAATTTGATTGTTGATATAGCTGAGGGAAGTTAAACTAATTAATTCAATTACTACCTAATACTGATACATTTGCAGCCAAGTATTTTTGAGATTAGAAATAAGGAATGGTGGAAATTGGTATTAATTAGTGATGGGATGATATTTGATGGTTTTCAAGAGTTGACGTCTCCATCTCCCGGCCGCCCGCTGCTCTAGCAAGAAAAGAGCGTAAACTAGAAAACGAGAAAACGGCTGAAAGGTTTTAGATTATTTAGATGAATAATCCAATATACATAAAGGCATGGATTTTAAGCGATGCTGCGACGTTTTTCAGGCAAGTCCGGAACTGGAACTGGCTGACAACTGGAGATAGAAGAAAAGATTGAAGGTCAGTTTTCATGTAACTGTTGTTAATTATACAATTTTCAATGCACATTTATGAGGAAATTGTTTTATTTTTTTAGTTATGATTTTATTTATGGCATATGCTCTAAACTCTAAGAGGACCAATATAATGATCAATAATCACCATCGTGTACTTAGGTTGAGATGTGTTCCAAAAATATTTCCAAAATAGCTATTTTTAATTAAGAAAATACTGAGCCGTATAATAAGGTAAGGCTATCGGAATTGCGCAACAGTGACTCTCTGGTTTAATGTATTTTATTTGGTTCTTGTTTTACTTACTAACTAGTGATGTTTTGTAGTTGTGGTTTGGCTTATCTGTTTTCCGTATACATAGCAGTTTTTTCAGCTTATTCGGCTCGGTTTTCTTTGAAGTGTCGTTTTTGTAGTCGGTGTCGCCACCGTTGATTTGGTGTGATTTTGTTGTTGATGGGAATCTTGGCATTGCAATGAACGGAGAAAAAGGTAATGTGTAAAATTGAACATTTTATTCTCTCCTTTCAACTCTCTCAACTAGCAACTAGCGTGCCAATATGGAGTGCAATCTAAGTGCAGTGCTGTTGACTGTCTGTAGTACATACGATCCGATCCGGATCCGGATCCGGAGTGATGATCTTCGTCGTCAGTAGTAGGTTGTATGTGTGTGTATACATGTAAATGGTGCTTATACTCATCCTAGACATAGCCTCACCGGAACCGGGTAGTTGTAGTAGTAAGTTGTAGTAGTAGTACGTCGAACGGAATACGGAGTGAGATTCGGTTTTCGGCGCGATGCAATCTCTCTTGTGTTCAGTGCAACGGCAATGTTCCATGTTATTATGCAAGAGAAGAAAATAATGCATCGGGAAATGCATGTGAAATGGGAGTGTGAACTATGCAGTGCCAGTGTAGATGCGTACGGGTAACTTGGTGGTGGTGGTGGTATGGTGGCTACTATCAACTATAGAAGTTCCAAGACCCGACACCGAACCGAGACCGACTGACTATCAACTACTAACAACCAAACTCTAAAAACTACGACTACTACAAGTTGGAAGAAGGGAAAAAAACCCGAGAAAAAAGCAATGAATAGGTTGCATTCAACAATGACAGTGTATTCTTTATTCTTTGTGAGCTGTTTTCTGTTCTGTTGGTGGGAGAGTCTCGAGTCTGACTTTATGCTTTCGCATCGCATGGTTCTCCTTTAATAGATGCAAGTTTTTCCATAAAGAATTTGTACACATTAGAATTTTCAATAGAACGAGACCGAGAGAGCGAGTAGGAATACGAATACGAATACAAAAACTAAAATAGGTGCCCATACTTTGAATAGAATGTTGAATGTACAAGTAGATGGAAATGGGCCCATAGCCTAAGCAAAACCTAGAGGAATAATGATATAACATATTATTTTATAACTATATGCCCACGTCCATATACCTACCAACCTACCTACATATTACATAGATGAATGTTTGTGAGTTAAATTTGTTCTTCTCACTTGCTTATATCATTATGTTATAGATAAATTACGACTACGACCAGGACCAGACCAAGAAGGAAGACCCAGCTGAGCCCATGGAAGACATAATAAGGAAGGCAAAAATGTTGAAAGTATCTTCCTATCTTCCGATACGACGGAGATGAGTCCCGTATGTACCCCTGATATTTTTCTATATTTATATTTATGTATATTGAGTTTTGGAGACAGTTTTGAGTTGAAAGTATTTTTTTTCTCCTGTCGTTTTTCTGGCTGTTTGACTTGCTTGAAGGAATTTGTATTTGTGTAGCAGAAGAAGAAGGAAATGAAAAGGAGGACGAGAGACAGAGCGAGGAAAACCAAACCAGGAGAGAAAATGTGTATTTAAGGAAGTGGAATTCATAAGATGAGATGAGCTGTAAAGGATGTTTGTAAGAAAAAGAAAAATGAAAATGAATACTGTGAGATATATGTGGTTCGAGTCCCCAAAAACCAAATGAGATCTATATATTTACTCTATATATTTTTCTATAAAGGAAAAATGTAATGTTCATAATATGAGCTTGGAGACTCCGTCAAGAGTTAAAAGAAATGTTGGTTTATTTCAATGTTTTTCATTCCACCGAACTGAACTTGACAATTTTAAACTCGTTATGTCTTATGTGTTTATGGTTGTTATGGTTCTTGTTCTGCTGCATCGCTGTATCCCCCCTTCTTCTCTTCCAACTTTTAGTTGAGGTATAGATGATAGTTTCGTTTAGTTCCTGTCTCTAGAACTCTAGACTGTACACCTCTCTAGCCCTAGCCCTGCCCTGGTCCTGGTCCTATCCTATCTGCAGTAGTAGTCAAGTCTCATCGTCAGTTTGAAAACTTTAGCTAGTTCTATTTGTATAATTTGTTCTTATATCAGTCTGGAATTTTTCTTTTACACAAAATTGACAGTTGTTCCAGGAGCAGTTGGAGCAGCAGGACCAGTCCCAGGGATCGAGTACCAATTCCTAGGAAATGAATGCGAGACGGGACGAGACGATGACGACTCTGAAGTGAATATGTACATTTTGGGAATTTTTCCTTTTGACATTGAAATTAGAATATTCCACACTCACTTTCCTTATAACTGTGAAAGAAGAAGAAGAAGAGAAAAAAAGAAGAATATTTTGAATTAGTGTTCCCCATCTATCTTGAGACCCAGCCTATCTAATCCAATACTGTCATCATATCCAGCCCAATAACATATACATGATATGAGTTCAATACAATACGATAATACGCTCTAATAATAATAATGACTTTTAATTTAATGTAAGTGGAACATAATGGGAACAACACATGTTGGGAAATAGTCGGGGAAAAAAGAAAAAGGAAATGAATCCGTAATCCGACGGATGAGAAGTGTTAAGTGGAGAAAATGAAGCATTCTCTTTTTTCTTGTTTGAGATTCGAAATGGGAAGATATTTTTGTTGAATGGGAAGAACGGTTTGGTTTTGAGAATAAAAATGTGAGTTTGTATTATATATGTGGAGTAGAGGCGACAGACATTAGACGGGAGTAGTCGGTAGTTTATGTAGGTGTAGATAGGGATATAAAATAAAATATAAAGGGTTTCCAGAGTCTGTTGGCGGGGGTTTGAAAGGAGAGAAAATAAGTATGAAATTATATGATATAGTATATACGTGTAAGTGTAGGATAAGGATGGAAGAACTATGAGGAGAGGAGATGAGGGAGGATGAGTATTATATTGAGGTGTCCCCCCACACCCCACCCCTTCCCCCCTTCCTGAACACTATATATAGTGCTGCATGTTGTAGTAGCGGGGAGGAGGGGGGGGGGGTCGAGCGGGGTAGGGTTTGGAGATTACCACTTGCAAATTCATCCCTCGCACTCACCCAACTCTCGTAATCTTCTTTGTTCATTGTTTATAATCCCAGCTCACGCTGCCAACTCGTCGATAAAAAGTTGAATCGGTAGAGAAATTAAGAAAAATTATCCGTACTCAGATCTATAGGGAAAAAATTCAATTTTATACCTTATTTAGATTCTAGACTGTGTCTCAGCTCACAATCTCTGTTTGATTTTCTCAGCACGTGGATAATTCTAGCTTGACGTTTCCCAATTTCCCTTTGGTTTCCTCTCTCCCGAATTATTTTATTGGTCCGACTTATGTATACTATCTTCTTTTTTTCCTTCCCTTTCCTCCTTTCTCATATAGGGAGCAGACATCTATATCCTTCACCATGCATATGGATATATCTTACATATTTTATACACAGCTCCGCACAGCTCTCCTTGTCTTTTTCCTGTCCTTAGTGTATTACATTACACTACATTTCTTTACTTTTACCCGATTTTTCTTATTCTTAAGTTAACTTTAACTCTCATATATTGTTTGGATGTGTAAAAAAAGGACGAGCTCTCTCTCTCTCTAGTATAAGAAGTCCTGGAGTTTCGTAGTAGGATTAGTAAGGCTATATGACATGACTGTAAGATCTGAACATGAAGCTGAAAAGCGGCTTGATTCCGTCATTCTCTCTCTCTCTCTCTCTGGATTTTTTTTCGCTCGCTCTCTCCTTTCCTTCTTCATTTCTTTTTCTTCTTTTTTCATTTACCCCGTCAATTTTTCTTTTCTCTGTCTTTAATAAATGGATATGGGGGTATTTTATAGGATAGATTATCTCCGTGTGTGGATTGTGGATATAAACAAATATATATATGTATCTGTTGTAGTCTCCTTTCAAAGAAGATATTCTCACTATTATTGCCATTTGCTAAGTTCCACTACGTTTGTCTACTGAGTCTCGAGTCTAGTTCTATAGTGTGGCTTGCCCCTGTTTTATCTCACGTCTCCTTGTTCCTTTATGCGTAGTCATATGTACAGAATATATTATTGTAGTGTTTATAAATGCGGCTATATAGACAATTTTCTTTACTGTTTTATTATTTCATTGGGCTGGGTTCACTGGATGATTGGATTGGAGTATTGGAAGATAGAGTTTTTCCATCTTATGTATTTTTTCTGTTGTTTTTAGACCTTGAGTTTTTATAGACAATTTTTTTAGTACTTTGACATGCTCATGATTCTTGTGTGGATTTTATAGATAAACGATTAATATGACATGTTTTTTTTTAATTTGTAGGCTGATTATTTACTGTCTGTTTTTTGGACAGTGCTACCGAACGAAAGAATATGTTGGAACTGCAAAGTATGCTTGGCATGTAATGTCACGGCTCGTCCTTCCTCCAATTTTCGTCTTCCCAGGAGCACAGAAAAAGAAGAAAAGGAGGAGAGGGACAGGATCGTCGTAGTAGCCACAGCAGCGTATAAAATTTGTCTTCATTTTTCCAAAGTAATTTGTGTTGACGTTGACAGTCCTAGATGACTGGCTCTGACTGGATATGTATGTGAATCGACATTAGTTTTCTAGGCTAACGTACATATCAAACCAGATTTCATTGCATTGTGATTTGCAGATGGGCTTTATTTGATGCAGTTTTATAGCCAGCGCAGTTTTATACTAGAGGAAAAAAACCATTATACTTGACATGTGTAATGTGAACTAGGGACTAGGGACCGTGGTAGTGAGGCCTGGTGGATGAAACATCGTTGTGGTGCTCCAAAAAAGTTCTACAACAGATACCGTTTTAACTTGTAACAAGTAAAAAACGTGGATTTTTGGTTATAATTTTTAGAAAGACGAATTTTAGCTTGTCCTCTTTTCATCTTTTGAAAAATAGCAAATCATCTTATGTGTACAATTTTTAATAATGAGGATTCATTATGAATTTAAATTTTGACTAAATTCTGGGGATGCCACCATTGCATTGCATTTGGTTTCCCTTTTCCCCATGGATTTTTGACAAGGCTTCGACGATACGAAACGATAATGATGATGCGAGAAACGCACAAAATTTAATGGAAACGACTGCTGAGCTCAAAATACTTTCAATTCCCAAGAAGCAGTGTGTCTCTTTATTGGCTGGTTCTGCCTGGTTTGGTTAGTTTTGCTTGGCTGGAGATGTAGAGATGATTTATTTGATTTTATATATACAAAGAAAAAGTCTCTAGCCATGGCTTTGGCTGGATTCTTGATATCTAAACATTTCTTGTAAAAAAATCGCACACTCGGTTAAAAAAAATATATAACTGAAAGAAGGATTGGAAAAGTTTGAATGAATTTTTCATAGTCAACATTCAAGAATTCAGGATTTTGACATTGAGAGTATTAGACTGATAGGAAAGCATCTGTATATATATTTTTCTAAAGACTTGGACTCCGATTTCTGCTATCTGTATTCTTAGCTTCTTCTTTTTTTTTGAGGGAATTTAAATGTGATGGATTCTAAAGCCATCATTTCCATGGCGGCGGATGGTGTAGCTATATAAGTTTCCATGGGATGTACATATAGTTTGTGAATCTGGGATGGATTCACTGAATAAGAAGAAAAAGTCTGCTTCAAAACAGTCTTCAAAAAATTGTATCCACACAAATATCTTGTAGTAGCATATGTATGTCCCTATCCTACTATGCGTATTATACATTTATAAATCAAATATATATGAGAGGGCTATGTAATATGGTTACAAGGATGGACTTGGACAAATACATGGACAAGCAGGGATGGAAAGTGAAAGTCAAGAAACGTGAAGCTCTCCCTATCGTTATCATTGAATTTGAATTTGATTTTGAATTTAAAGAATTTTGAATTCCCCATGAATTCCATGAGGGAAACGGAGAGAGCTGTATTGTAAAGCAAAGCGTCTAGCCGGCACCGGTACCGGTACCGGTCCCGGTAAACTATAACGGTTTCGTTTTCCTTGAATAAGATTTTGTACTTATACTTGTAAGCTGGCTGTGAGAGCATGTATACAGTTTACAGTTTTTTTTGTATACAGAGAAATCGTATCCTTTTATTTCTTTTCAGATTTACCTAAATTTGAATTCAAAACTAAAACGAAAAATGTTCTTTCACTTCTCTCCTTGCTGTGTGTGTGTGTATCCATGTATTTTGTGTCTGTTACTTCTCTTCTCCTTTTTCCAGGATCAAATTGAATCTGTTTTTGGGATCTGTCTGACTGACTAGTGAGAGTTTTTATTCGTTCTATCGAATTCGAGAGAGAGAGAGAGACGGAACCTCCCTCATGTATATAGATATATGAGTGTGTATGATATGAAATGTAAAGATTTTGTAGAGATTTGTTTGGACTGACATTGGAATTGGCACTGGATTTCCTGCCCGTATTGGCTTTCTATAGTGCTCTCAGCTCTCACTCTCTCTCACTCTGCCCAAGAGATTATAGCGATTGAATTTTGAATTGAGCTTTTTGGGGGTTTTTTGGTTTTTGGTAAAAGTGCTCATATCTTTTCATATATACGGGAACAACACAACAACTTTTTCTGACTTCAAATCCTTCAGCTTCAGAGACTCATGATATGAATGTATTTCAGGGATTTTTTTTCTCTCTCCTTCGATCTTCTTCGTATTCTTGAGGATCTTATTGTGTTTTTGAATTGAGAAAAGAGATATTTGCTGAATCTCACTTAAGGCTATACACAGAGCAGATATCAGTTTTACTTTGACTGTATGAATATAGTCTCCTCATGTACTTAAGTCGTGTGCTATATATGTGGAGTTGTTGTGCTACTATATCCCCACTTGAACTGGAAGTATCTCCATGTTGTTCAGCTGGCAATACTCTGGCATACTGCTCTCTGGATCTCTGGAATTGAATTGCAATTGGAAAATCCGAATTGGTAAATCGGGTAATGTGAGGGGAAGTGAGATGGCTGATGGTCTTATGGTTATGGTATGATTATTGTGAGATATTATAGAAATGTGCAGTGTGGTGGGGATAGACATAGTAATTTCTTTAACTCGTTTACAGTATTGAGAGCAAAATAAATGTGCTATCCATATAATATATGCAATTCTGTAAGGACTCCGGTTCCGGTTAAATCGGGACAACCTCAAATTTATTTATTTTCTAGTTTTTTGTTTTCGAAAATTTATAAATTTTATAGCGGACAAGTTTTCAAAAAAATACGTAATGCGCAATACCTAAGTATAGTATTTCCTGCCATGTGTAAGTTAGCACACATTATGACTTACTCGTTAGCACTGTTTGAATTAAAAGTGAGAAAAGTAAAGTAAAACTTTATATTGTGTGGAGTAGATACATATGTATCATGTTTCGTGTCTTCCAAAAACTCAAACGAAATGATACAATCATCCCTATGTACCCTAAACCTGCCTAAACTCGATCTCTATCAGTATATACTTCATACTTTTTTTACAAGGCTCTTGGCTTTTCTTTCATTTTTTCTTCTTTTTTTTCCTCCTGTACTAAATGGAAGACTTTCCCAATTCTCAATTCGGTGATTGGGAGAAGAAGAAAAAAAGAAGAGGGAAAAAGTAAAAAGTTTCTTGAACGTTAATAATATGTTATATCGTGATGAGGATGATATAAGTAACGTAAGTGGCTACATGGATCTGTAGGTATGTGTAATAAGTTTAAGTGGCCATGCCTCTGTGTATTTATCAGGGAAGTGGTAGGAGTCGGAGTCGGAGTGGTACGTAGTAGTAAAGTACCTCCTGTGGTCTTGTGTGGTGTGGTTGATGGTGTTTTGTGAAAGTGGAAGTGTGGATGAGTTGGTCTCTTCCTCTACTTTATCTCTCCTCTTTATTTCTCCCTCCTTCTCTCCTATCAGTTCTGTATTTCCATGTGAATTCTGGATTTCATTTCAGTCCGAGTTAAGTTTGAGCTGGGGATGGCGATGGGAGAGATGTGAATGATGTGATGTGTGAGGATCTTGAATCTTTCTTGAGAAACTGCGGAGGCTTTTGTATCGTGGTTCTTCCTTCATCAGGAACAGAGAGATAGTTGCAGGAAATAAGGGTGTGTATCAAGAAAGAGTCTTAAGTGTGCGTATAATATTAGTATTTGTGAGTGTGCATACGGAGATTGATATGGTATTCTTTTCCTTCTTGGAATCGAAGTATTAAAACATGCTTTCAGGCGTTATTTTTGCTAAAACTGTAATTAGCCAATGGATGCCCAATCGGGTATTTTCCTAGGTGGGTAATACAACCCGCCAGCTAAGAGCATCACAGACTAATTTGAAAATAAGAAATTTACATAGCAATAACAAAACTAGGCAGGTAAGTACTTACTCGTAAAAATCGAAAACGTATCGTTTCCACTTTTTTTAAATGAAAAGCGCATGAAAAATTTTACCTTTTTTGACAACTTTAAGTACACTTTCTACTCAATTTTGAAGATACAGAACGCTTTCATGTTTTGTTCGAGAATGAAAACCACATTAGGGATGGTCCAACAATGACGTCATCGGCAGGGACAATGGGTCTACTTGGCTATATACTGATGACATTCCACGTTAAAGATAGTCATTTACGCAATCGCTAAAAGCTGATGACAGGGGGTTTGTAGGGTCATAAAAATGGGGATTTTTTGATGACGTCATTTGTGAACGATCCCTTATTTAATTAGGTTTACCTTTTTGGAAGCGTAAAATAGACTATTTAGCATGTTTTTTCAAAGTACATAGAAGCGTTATTTACAACATTTTCGAAAACGCAAAATAATCTATTTCAACCTTTCGAAACATAGAAACTGAAAGTATTTACAGTTTTGTAGAAATTCAAAATCCCATATTTTTTTATCGCAGTAATTTTAGCTGGGGCTTGTTTTGATCCTTCGACGATGGGTTCCAACTTTCCTCCTTCCTTTCTGTGTATCATCTTCCCATTTCCATCGTACATCATCCATTGGTCCCTAGTGAGTTCCTGTCCAATCCGTTCTTAGTCCAACTTCAAGTCTGTCCGTGTCGAATCCTCGAATCCGAAGAAGGCACATATAGTGCAGAAACAGTTACACTTACATGCTACATACATATCATATTATTGGCATGACCATCATTGGATATTGGATGGGTTGGTTGCGTAATATACCTTACCTATATGTATATAATGCGCTATGTACAGCTGAGTAATGGCAATGGTAATATGCGGACAGTTAAGGTCCCGGGGCGGGTATCATGCACCGTATTAAACAGATCGAATCAATCAAGTACCGGGGATGATGATCATCATCATGTCAGATGAGATGATCAATCACACGTTCCTCGTCCAACATTACACGCCTTTTGAGTTTCTGACAGATTCCTTGATTTCTTCCAGCCAACATTCAACTATTCAACATCCCAGGCCACATCACATCCCAGACACAGCCCCGAGACTCCAGACGGGTTTTTCCTATACTGCTGCATTTTTAGTCTCCTTCTATTTGATCTCATTGGGTCGTGTAATGGAATATGGATTTTATTCTGTACTAAATCCTACGTTAAACAGATCAGAACTAAAAAGAAACTTTTAATACACTAAACAAGAACTATGGACTACGATCGTTATTTTGAATCTTTAATAGTACATACGTTAATGTGTTGAATGGTAAAGGTCAAAGTTCAACCAAGGCAATTATTTAAAATTGCCAAAATTACGTCTTTTAGCAAAACAGGGCAAGTCCACGTAAACATGCATTTCTGATTTTTGGTGAAGTTTGGTGAAGTTTGGTTTCACTCAAAACGATTGAAATTTCGTCCCACGGAATTTTACTCACGCTCAGAAAAGTATTTTCATCGTTAAAAACCAGCAGATTTAAGAAGCAATTCAAACAGGAGAATTTGACAGTTTTCTTGAAGCCAAAAAGTACAAAAAAAAAGGATTCGATTGTAATGTTTTTGACTCCGTTCAGATTCGATCTTTGTTTGCGTAGATCTAAGATGTGATGTAATCTTTGATCCGCCTTGCCCTTCCCATAAATTTAAGGCGGCTCCTCTCGGTTTCGGTTGGTCATGACCATGGCCCTGGCAGTGGCCTCTGTGTAGCGATTAGTAATTAGGAAAACAAATGTTTGTATAATTATGTCATTCTAATGGACTGTAATCTCTAATTTGGTTGTCATTGTCTTCGCTTGTCTTCCACATCCACCGCACCTTCCAAAAGAACATATGTAGAGATCACCGCACACTTACATGTTATGTTGAGCCGCGTGCCCATGCAATGTGCACTGCGTGAACATTGGAGCTTTGGTCTTTGGACTTGGTTTCTCCAAACGGATATATAGATATATGAACCCAATACCCCAACCAGAACAGGACCAGGACCAGGGACAACGAACCATCACTCGAATTCCAAGTTTTACTCGAATTCGGATTCGGCTCGGGCTCCGGATTTTAGAGTATGACTATAGGTTCCGTAGTATGCGTATAGTCAATGTACAGTGTTTGGGTTTAAAGCCATGGGCCGCGGGGAGAAGGGTATGTTGGTAGCTACATAATAATATGTCTCCGGGTCCGGAGTCCGGAGCTATCAAGTTTAGTCTAGTGTAAGTAATGGTGCATTTGCAGCGGTCAGAAGAGGGTAAAAGAAAACTGATTGTCAGTCTTTCCAGCACCGATCAGCATTTAGCTTTAATAGGTATTATATACTCACTCAAGGGTCCCCAAATTTTGTATCTACAATCCAATCTTCAGTGTCTCTCTACACTCTCCATTCACCCAAAAAAAATGTCAGCAACATTCACTGCTAACTTTATGTATTTTAACTTCCATGGAGTTAATGTGACTTGTGATTTTGTGATTTCTACAGTCACTCACAAAAACCATGTTATTTATTTCAATGCTTTATTTCTATAGGCCACTGGCTGATTTTCAAAAATTACGGGCTTTAAATATAGTTACATAGCAATAGTACATTGGATTTCGATTTGATTTTTGGATTAATTGCAATTTGAATAATCTTTTATTTGATCAGGTCAATTTGTATATTGGAGCGTCGCTATAATATGTAGTCCGCTAATCCACTCAGTTCAATTCCCTCTCATTTCGTTCCTTATCTTTTCCATCGCGACCTTAGGGTAGTGCTTGTTTTACCCGGGCACTGGCAGTTAACTTATTAGCGTTATTGTTATTAGCTACGAAGTCAATTTCTAAAGCTACTTAGACTAGGGAACGGGTCAAGTCCATCAAAGCAAATTTTACAGAAACAACGAATAATGAATAAAAGTTGACAGGATTATTTTTTGAACTCAATTTTATTCTACAGGTACTGCAACTGACGAAGCGTTATTACAAGGAGTTTCAAATATCTAGACTTACTTTGGAATTTTTTGGAAAATTTTCAAAAATTTCAATGTGTGGACTTTTTCCGTTTTGCCTCAAAATCAATAATTTAACATGGAGTCAAAAGTTCGTGAGATGAAATTTTAATCGTTATTAAAAAACGAAATTTTGGTAATGTAAAAAATTGTTTTGGTAGAACTTTGACCTTTACCATTCAACACAGTACCGTATCTATTAAATCTATTTGAATAATACACTTAACCAAATAATCTCATTTTTGAAAAAATGGACGTATCCCGTTTTGCCAAACAACTCTTCACGTGTAGGAGCACGTTTCCAATTTCAAGCAGGTACATATACTCGTCTACGTAAGGTAGGTAGGTTTATTTTATGAATTAAAGGAGAATTTACACATACGGATACATATGTATGACTGGAGGACTGGAAAAGGAAAACTGGATAGTGAAACTGCATAGATGATGAAATAAAACTGGAACTGGACTTAAAGAGTAAACTCCATAGATTAATTTTAATGACAAGAAAGCTGTTTAATGTCAAGTCAAAGTCAGTGTCTGTCTCTGTCTCTCTGTATGTATCTGCGTCTGTCTATCTATCCATGTGTGTGTGTGTGTGTGTGTTTGGGAAGAGGAAAACTCATTATGATTGTATTGTATTGGTTTAGATTGGTGGATGGGCTCATCAGGATGATTACTCTCCGACGACTCCACGGAGCATCATGAGGGAATGACAATGACAATAAAGAAATCTTGAAAACCAAAAACCTTCAAGTTCAATTCAACGATTCTGTCTCCAAATGGAGCACAATGCCGATTCCTATAGTCTCTCTCCATCTCTCTCCATCTCTCCCTTGTCTTCTGTCCTCTACAAGTTTCTCCAGCTATTTTTCTGAATTTTGGGAAACGATAACGATCCGCCCCAGTGTCTATATACATACATGCTATATAATTACCTGTGTATGTAATGCACAACGACAGCCTTCCATTCTTCCTGTTCTCCATTTCTCGTATGACTGGGACTCTAATAATATAGTTAGTAGTTATGGCCATTTTCTTTTTCTACAAAAGCACAAGGAGCAAACCAAGCAAAAGTCTACTCATCTGATATGACTCTGCTGCTCTGTTGTGTCTAGTCAGGTGCGGATCCAGGAGATGGGAAACAGGGCCCAGCCCAAAATGAATTTTGTGACATAGGCATAGGAAAGGGACATTTAATTTAAACCAAGATGCCACACTTCCATCGGCAGTGTAGAATCAAAGTGAGTCATATACATTTTTAACTAAAATAAATTTCATTATAACAAAAACTATAAAATATCATGATCCTATAAGCTTGTAAATACAATTTTCTGAACTTTTTAAAAACATTTAAATCGAACATTTTGCACTTTTCAAGAACGTGTAAATCGAATATTTAGCGCTTTTCAAGAACGTGTAAATCGAATATTTATCGCTTTTCAAAAACATGCAAATAATGCATTTTGCACTTTTCAAAAAACCCGTAATTAACATGTGCCGCACTTTCCCATTTAGTTTTTTTTGACAAAACTGATTTAAATCCTAGCTTAAATTGGACATGGACCATTTTGATTCTTGACTGACAGTGTGTATGACCCACCCTAGAAAATATTTCTACGTAGATCCGCCCCTGTGTCTAGTTGTATAAATATATGAACCAAGAACGAGCTTTTGGTCATTGGTGTAGTGCTGTCTGACTGACTAGTGAGCTCATAACATGTACTACACAAGATACATAAGGGAAGGATGAGGGCATAGAATTAGGAATTACGATTAGGAATTACAAATGACGACTGACTGTCTCTGTCTGTAATGCTGAGGACGGAGATCTGGATGGATACTATAAATACGTATTATGTGTAGTATGTAGGTAGGTGGGTGGGTTGGATGTGGATGCATTGTTTGGGTTGGGGGGGATAGATGCTGAAGCTAATAGTTAATATAGCTAATAGCATAAATATAGGAGATGGGATTTGCATGGACTCTCACTCACTACACTCCATGCAACTCGAGCTCGGCTTCGAATTCGAATTTCAAGTTTCGGATTTGGATTCGAATAGTATAACATGAGAATGAATTCGAATTTGAATTTATAGGAATCTGCAGAATGCGTGTATATACGTGGACTGAGTGAGGCTGTGTTTATATATGTATTGGTATTCCTGTGGAATTGGGGAGTTGAGTATTTAGTAGCCTATGCTCTGCTGACTGCTCCTGTGTTGTGTGTATAGGTTTAAGTTGGTTGTCGTGGAGTGTGTTGTGTGTAGTTTCATTTTGTAGCCTCGTTGAAGAAGACAAGGAAAGTTCATAGGGCGAAGCAATCAGATGAATAATTTAATCTCTGACAATTCCATAGAAATATCTAATTTGGTCACAATGTCGTCTGCCATCAGCTTACCCCGTATCAATTAGCAATACTTTTACCATTTGCCCCCTTCTACCCACTCAGACGGAGAGGCCGGGACCGGAGGACACGGGGTATGTACATAATTGTGCTAACTATACCATTATGTGTAATGTGCCACCGGTTCGTCCGCCTCTCTCCCTACTACTACTTCACCATGTGGACTATGTAGGTAGCCTATTATCTACGTTGGTTTAATGACTCAGAGTTTGATAGGTATTTTTATAGGTATATATTATAGCTTCTATATGGACCTGGTCCTGGACGGAGGATGAGATGAGATGAGATCAACTTATTCCTTCCTCCTCGTCATTCCTTTTCAGATGGTCATTGTGAGTGAGAAAAGCTCTATTATTAGCCATTTTGCTCATTTTGCAGTTCCGAATTTGACATTCACATTATTTATGTCCAGTGTCCAGTTCCAGCCCGATTTTCAGCCCCTGTCCAGATTTCCTTCTTTATTCTCCCTTCCGTATTCACTATTTGCTGGTACTCATATGAATGTAGGCACCTACTATCATTATTTTTCATATGATGATTAGTTTGCTATTTAATTATTTTATTGTGGGGCAGCCGGCAGGAGAGGATCTAGAAATATTTTCTGGGGTGAGCCATACATATCGTGAGTAAAGAAACCAAATTAATCAAATCCAAGTAAAGCTAGAATTAAAATGAGCTATGTCAAAATAAACGATATGAGATATATGCGGAAAATATTAATTACGAATTTTAAAAAAAGTGAAAAATGTTCTATTTGCATGTTTTTGAAAATTGCAAAATATTGTATTTACAGGTTTTTCAAAAGTACAAAATATTCTATTTACAGGTATTCGAAAAGTGTAAAATATTCTATTAACTTATTGTTTTTGAAAAGTGCAAAATATTCTAATTACATGCATTCAAGATGATGATATTTTAATATTTTTTGTAGATGGCGATGACTAATTTTATTTCTAGCTAAAAATTGATATGTTGGGTCATTTTGACTTTTCACTCACGAACTAAGTCGGCCATCTCGGTTTAAATGCCCCTGTCCTATTATGTTATGTGCCTCTGTTAAAAACGTCATTTTGGGCTGGGCAACTGCTCTCTTGCTCTCCCCCTTTAATCCGCACCTGTAGTGGGGATCCTAATATTTTTATTTCTTAATTTAATTATTATTTGAAAAAATGTTTTATAAACTAATGTTTTCCCACATTTGTTTTTACTATCATTTAATTAATTTTTTTATTGTAGTATTTTTAGTGCATCCAGTCCTCAATCCTCCAATTAAAAAAGAGCTACCTACTAAACTAGAATTAATCGATTAAATAGATTTTAATAGATACATGCCGTATTATTTCTTTGTAATTTTTGCGTGTGCGCACACTAGTGGAAATTTTGTTGATTTGGAGATTGTTAATTTATAGTTAAATTTCAAATTGATAAAGTGTTATATGGAACATAGAAGAACAGAAGTTAAGTTTCGGATTTAGACATGGACACTATGCCCTGCACTGGATTGGATTGTTGAGTGAAAATGGGAAAAGGAAAAACCAAATGCCTCGGAATTAAATGTAATTATATTATTGCATTTGATTATTTGATTTAGTTGAGTTTTGTGTGGAATTGGAATTATGTCCGACTCTCTGGATTGGATAGCTTCAAAGATGGATGACTCGAGGACAGTGTCTGTAGTGGAGTGTGGGATATTACTATTAATGTCTGACTTTGTAGTATAGGCTAAAACTACGTAAGTAAGGTATATAGTATAGTAAGTATAGGTACTTCATATTGCAGTGTCCAGCAGTACCCCTACAGAATTCCGTATATTATCTTGTTGTCGGATTCGGAGAGTCTCGGAGTCATTCTGTTTAATTTTAATTTCTTTGACAGACTACATGGGACGTGGACGGAGGCCGGAGTAGTGTGTATCCTGGAGATGTATGTAAAATGCGGAATAAGTCCTCTAATGTGGTTGTTGTCGTCGTCGTCGTCGTTCTTGTCGTTGTTGTTGTTGTTGTTGTTCTCTGTGAAACATAGGAGGAACATAGTATATTTGTGGAAGACATTAATTTATTGGAATCGAACAATTAGTTAGTTACATGGATGCGACTGACGACGAGGACTGAGAGGTAACTGAGAGGCGAGTTTATTTCTCTCTCGCTTCTTTTCCTCTCTGTATTTATTTTATTTTATTACACTCGGACAGACTCAGTCAGATATATAGGCGGGCATGATATATGTGGGTATAGCGCTATATCCCTATATATAGTTTACAATGCCTGTCCAGCGGACCCGGGCTAATGTCCAGTCCCAATAATAGAAACCTTCCTTGTATATTACATTGTGGACGGATCCTGTATAGCCTGTATGTAATTATGTGTGTGTGAGTGTAGAGACTTCTTCGTGAGGTTGTGAAGTTTGTGTTCTATTTGTATTATTTGATCTGTTGGATTTGGATTTGGAAATTTGGAAAAGTAAAGGACTGTCAGTGTGTTGGCTGGTCTGCTCCTCTCTTGTCCGTCCATTTCTATTTTCTATGTTTCAGTGTTTGTATGCTCAGGATTGGAATTGGTATTGATATGGCTACATTTGCTATTTGCTCTCGATCTTCTTTGTGTTCGTATGTAGGATGGGGAGAGGAGATACGTGTTTATAGGTATTTGATATAGTGACTGTGTGGGGGGAGCGAGGCTCGGGTCTGTTGCTGTGGCTGGGAAATTCGGGAGGGAGGGAAAGAGAGAAATTGGTTGTAGAATATTTGGTGGCCGACTCCCCTTCCCCTCCATGTACAAAAACTAATCTCATAAGCCTTTTATTGAACCATATGACCACTGGTCAGTTGGCGGAGTTGAGAGAGAAAAGTGAGAGAGAGAGAGAAAGGACATTATTGTTATTTATATTACTGTATCGATTCTCTGGACATCTGTGAAGAGTGGTTATTCTCACGGGGTTCTCTAATGTACGCCTTCACATTCGTCCAGCACACTCACTGTCCACCACCACCTCCTCCACCGCCATCACCACCACCACCACCGCTGTCCACCAGCTCCACTCTACATAGGACAGAAATACTCCCCATGTATAAGTATCCCTCTGATGTTCAAGTATGTACGTAGAGATTAAATAGAAATACAGACAGAGAAGTCCTTTAGTTTAGTCTTTGTCTTTAGTATCTCAAACTGAAGCGATTTATATTGGGAATTCTCTCATCTACCATCCACATGGAGATCTACTTCGGCTCTCTCGATGTATGTACGGTCCGAGTTCTGGTTCTGGTCCTGGTTCTGGTCTGTCTGCCCACTGGCTAGCGGCAGGAGCGAAGCCAGGGGGTGGGCAACCGGGCAGTTGCTTCACACTAAATGAATTTTTTAACAGAAGTTAACATTGTGTAGGCTGCATATCCATTTTTAGCTAAAACAAAATTCAACGTCTACAATACAAAAAATCAAAATACCGTCAACCTAAAAGCACGTAAATAGAATGTTTTACGCTTTTCAAAAACATTGTAAATAGAACATTTTGCAGTTTTTGAAAACATGTAAAAAGAATATTTTGTACTTTTTGAAAACATGTAAATGAAACATTTTGCATTTTTTGAAAACATGTAAAAATAATATTTTGCACTTTTCAAAAACATGTAAATGAAACATTTTCCCCTTTTCAAAAACCTCGTAATTAAGATTTTATGCAGAAATCTCATGTAGTTGTTTTGACTTGGCTCAATTAAATTGTAGCTTAAATTGGAAATGAACCATTTTGATTCTTCCCTCCCGATATGTATGGCCCACTCGATAAAATATTTCTAGATCCGTCCCTGTCCCTGACCAGAGGCTCCTCTATATACTCTTCCAGTTCCAGCTATAAAGCTTCTTCTTCCCTTCCTTTTTTGGTTTCGTTCGGTTCGGTTTTATCTGGTGGAGGTTTTAGTTGGGAAGCTGAAAGTGGCTGAAAGTTAGTTGCTTCTGCTTCTCTTGTTCTTGTTTATCTCTACTATTAGTATTAGGTATTAGTGTATTAGCGTTTTTTTTCTTCGTCGTTGTCTTCTTCTTCTTTTTCTTTTTTTTTTCTTCTCGTATTTTCTTTTGCTTCCTATTTTTCGATGGTATTGCATGACTATGAGTATGCGACTGGTTATGGCTATGAGTGTGTCTCTGACAATGGCGATGGAAGGTATAATGGGATCGGGAGGTGGGTAGGGAGATAGATATGTTTAGTATTAGTTGTTGTGGTGCTGGTGCTGGTGCTCGGGATTCTGCTGGGTAGTAGAAAGATATGTGAGGATGATCAGGAGAAATGCGCTGCAAAAGACAGTCGCGTGGATTAAATGAGGCGGAAGATCGGAACTTGGAGAGAAACTCAGTGGAATTCACTTTAATTCTTTCGTAGGTTTTTTTTCTTAGTTTTTTTTCTCTCTTTCTTTCTTTCTTTCTTCCTTTCTTTGGTTCTTTCTTAGGAGATTCTGGTTCTGGGTCTGGTTCTGGTTCTGCTGGGTCTAGTTGGACATTGCGTTGGTTGGTTGGACTTGGTCCTGGTTATAATATGTAAGTAGTAAGTGGTGGATGGTGGTCGTCGTTTTTATGTCTCTGAGACAATGAGTTAGTCCTTGGAGAGAGACGTGGAGGGGGGAGGGAGAGGAGGTGGAGGGGAGGTATGAGGACACATCCTGGACTTCTGCTACAGACACACTTCTTTCCCTTTTTGGTCACTTTTTCTTCGTCTTTTTTTTTACTTTCACAATCTCTTTTCCTCTTCATGAGACAATAATATTAGGTACCCAAAATTAGATCTCGATTCTATGACCAACCACCGAAACTTCCTCCCTCCCATCCATATCCCACTATATGAGTATTATCTGTCCTGCTGTAGTGCACTGTACATAGGGAGCAGCCTCCTTCTTCCCGTCCTTGTCTTTGTCATCAGCAATGTTCTATGGTGCTGATGCTCTTTTTTTTTATTTTTCTTGTATTCTGGATTCTGAACGCGCTATGGAGACTGGACTGGACATGGGGCTATGGGAAAGAAAAGGCTATTACTACCTATGCATTATGCATGTAAGCATGTATATAGAATTAGCGCCGGTCCATCCTTGTGTAATACCAGAATAATTTTAAAGGCATATATTATAGGCATGTATTATACCACAATTATTTCCTTTTAGAAAATTCGTATGGCGTCGGTGTCGGTGTCCATTACTTTTGTTTGCCCCGAAATGCCGTGAACCATGAGCTGGATTCTTAGTATTGGATTCGACAGTTTTTTGGTAAAATTTAAATACAACTATTTTTTAACTTTTATTTTTTTAGTGTGTTTCAATAAATTGTACATACAATTTAAGATACCGTCGACGTCGGTGAAGAAGCTAATCCGCACCTTTCCAGTATTTTTTAAAAGCAATATCCGTATTTTTCGAAAAATGTTTAAAATCAAAATCGCGTCTTTCCATAGATAAATCTCAGAAGGAGTGTAATAGTAGTAGTTAGTAGGGTATGGTACGCTCTGATTCAAAAACAGGTATTTACAGTGGTTTAATCCACCGAAAAGTGTACTACAAATATTCGCCGTGTGTCCACAGTTATACGCCAAAGTTGTAAAAGATGCGGTTTTGTTTTTAGATGTTTTTGGAAAGATGCGAATTTGCTTCTTTAAGGAGGGTATTTATTGCAATTGTAAGAAATAGGTTAAGTTTTTTTTTATAATTATATATAATTGAAATATAAAGCTTTTGTGTTTTCTTTTATTTTACATTAAGGTAACATAATATATATAGGACGACCCTCGAGTGGAACTGAAGACTGTAAAGTAGGAGAGAAAACAATGCACGTGGAATATTTGGCGCACATTCCTTCCTGATGTAGTAGTAAGTTAGCTTCTTTTGTTTATTAATATTTTAGCATTTTAAGGCAAGTATTAAAAAAATTCGAAGCACTCTAACTAAAAGGGCCCGTATTTTAAAATGAAACAATAGGGAAAACATTACAAAGGCTTTTACAAAAGGTTAGTCCGTCTGTTCTATTTCCTGAGCTGCAGTATCAATATCAGTACAATGCGGCATGGGGCATGAGGGAAATTGAAATAATTGGAAGTAAGGTTCTCTGATGATTTTTTTGTAGGTTGCCAGCAGCCTCTAGCCAGAGAAACGAGGACTATAAAGATGCTCTACAGGTGATGCGGATGCTGATCTGCGAAAGATGTTTGCTTTGGGAGTAAACTGAGCGTTTGTGAAATGCGGATCCACCAACTTACTTACTAAATTAGTTGTGTTGCATTACATACCTATGTAGCCCGTAATAATTAGTGCTAATGCTAATGTTTATGCAATGTTCGTTACAACTGAATTAATTTAATTAAATGGGAACACTGCTAAGTTGAATGGAATGTCTGTATTTTATGTTAATTATTGTAAACAAAATTGTAGCTAAGGTAAAGGCTGCTAATGTTAATCACAGTTACGCAAATTTAAAGGCACTAATTAAAATCTAATTATTGGTTTTATTATACATAGTTAATTACTCATTTCAATAGCTGTATGTAATTTCATTGCAAATTTATGTGAGTAACTAATCTTATATAGCCTCAACTTTGTAAATGTATGGAAGGGATCGTCAGCACATCATCCGTGGGGTCAACTTGGATACTTCTGACATCCCATGTTAAAGATAGTCATTTACGCAATGGTTAACCTGATACTGATGACAGGGGGGTCATAGGGTCCTAAAAATGGGGATTTTTTGATGACGTCATTTTTAGACGACCCCTAATGGTAGTAGTATGAATCTTAAGAAATATCAGTAATAAGTGAAATTTAGTATGTAATAATAACTAGTGTATAAGTAGTATCAGTCAATACTAGGAGAATGTAATGCTTAAAATATTTGATTGGGATTATTAATGAACCCATTTTTCTTTTAAGTTTTATTTCCTTGCAATTTAATACAATTTCACAACCTCTTGACACCTCACAGTCATCGCGTAATTAAGTTTCCAAAGTAGGAGGAAGTAAACGTCAAGTTAATTTGAAGGATTAAGCATATAGGGGAAAGATATTATAAAAATATGTAATTTAGTAATTAAATTAAAGCGAACGTCAAATACTACGTTTTGCATGTGAAGAGTGTTTCTGCAAAACGGGTCAAGTCCATCAAAGCAAATTTTACAGGAACAACGAATAATGAATAAAAGGTGACAGGATTAGGTTTTGCTGCAAAATCAATAACTTAACATGGACTAAAAACTCCGTGCGATGAAGTTTTAATCGTTTTGAGTGAAACCAAACTTTTTTAACGTTTAAACTTTTTACCGCATAAAAAAGAGCACTGCAATTGTATTCTACAAAGTGCGAAGTGAAATCACTGGAAAACCAAATTTAAAATAGAAATGCATTTTTTTGGTGGGCTTATCTCATTTTGCTAAAAATCATTCAATGGACTTGACCCGTTTTGACAAAAAACGAAGTTCTGGCAATTTTTAAACATTGCTTTGGTTGAGCTTTGACCTTTACCTTTCAACACAGCAACGTATCTAGTTGAATGGTAGATTTACTTAACCCAATTAAATAATCTCATTTTTGAAAAAAATGAACTTATCCCGTTTTACTAAACAGCTCTTTATATACTAAATTATGCAATACAAAATCAGATAATATTAATATACAGCTCACATACTAAAGTACTTAAGTGTATAGTTTTCAAGCTATGAGCTATAAGCTGTATAACTGCCCAATATAGAAACATGATTAAGTTGTTTATTTCTATTATTTAGATTATATTAGTAAACAGCTGCTTAGCTTCTATGACTATGATACATTAATTTTGGTGAAGTTTTTGTGCGTATTCCGCCTGCTTAAAAAATGTGAAGACAGTGAGCAGTGGACATTGTTTGCATTTTCACATAATTCTCATGCGTGCATCCTGCAGGATGTTTTAAAGCATAATTACAGGCTGTCATTTTTTTTCTACCTGTTTGCATTTTTGTAATAATAATGAACAGCAGAGATGGACACAAGGTCGGCTGTTTGAATCTGGCTTGACGTGGCATGCAAAAGTTGGGATTGCAAATATATCGAAAATCGTCACCTCAACTGTTCCACAGTGAACCCCTTACCTCTTGACTTCCAGTTAAAGCAGCTAAAATTATGAAATAAAAAACTTCCTAAGAGGTAATTCCCTTACTACTTTTAATTATGATTGAAACATAGATAATGTAGGTTACATATTCGCTTGGGGAATTACATGCAACTATACGCTTGCTATGGCTTCTTTCTCAGTTTCGTTCTCAATTGCACAATTAAGTACGATTGAGTACAATTAAATTAATTACTTATGAAATCATAGAAAACGTGTCACTTTATTAACCACAGGATATGCAAATCCTTGAAGAGACTCGTCTAAATCATCAGACACAATTAAATTCTAAAGCTGCCAAAAATTATCATCTACAACCTTCAACTTTAGCCTTCATTGATTGGTACGTCCATTTTTTTTTCGTTCTATCGTCAATGGTGTTTATGCATTTTCGTGGAAATATTACATTTAAAATCATGAGAAGTCCAGAGTTACCTACGTAAGTACATACAGTTGCTTAATGTATTCCTTTGAAATAATAATTATAGGATTATTATATTTACTGGAGAATGAGGTAGATTTAAGTGAGGTGTGCGTGAAGTTGATTGTTTTATTTTGAGTTCATCTTTTGACACGAGACGACACACTTCTCATACTTTTAAGGTCTGAATTCTCTGAAGATTTTTGATTACAAAAGGGAATTACAAACAGCGGGGCACATTAAAATTTAGTTCAAAATTGTTCGGACATCTACGTATAGTTTACAACGGACGAGAATTAGACTTAGGCAGAAAAACTGCACATTTTTCTTTTGATAAAATTTCGAAAATTCAAAAAATTTGAATTCAAAAATGTTTAAAGACGGCACATTGCACTCTTCATATAATTTCCAGATTGAATATCCACCTCAAGGGACGAATATTGTTGATTTTATCCTTGGAAATGTTTCGTGTCACTGTGAAAAAGGACTCGGAGGGAATAAATGGATTGTAAGTTTCCAAAATCCATTCCTAAGTATTTAAAAAAAAACGAAATTTTGGCAATTTAAAATAATTTCTTTGATTGAATTTTGACCTTTACCATTCAACACAGTAAAGTATCTAGTTGAATAGTAAACGTTACGCAAATAATCTCATGTTTGAAAAAAATGGACTAGTCTCGTTTTGCCAAGCAGCTCTTCAAGTTTAAACTATTGATATTATTGATTCTTTATTTGTAAATATTTAATTTTTTAATTGTATGTTTTACACTGAAATCAGACCAACACCGAGACTGGAGAGTTCTGCACGATTTCTCAAGCGGAGCCCATGTCCCGTAGAATTGCGAGTGCCTTGTACAAACGTGGGTTGCGACACGGGGACGTCGTGCTGTACAGTTCGCACGAGCCCTCAAGACTTCACATGTTTTTTATGGGAGTGTGGCGTGCTAATGGGACACTGAGGGCTTGCTACCCTGAAGAAAGCATTGGTCAGTACAATTTTAATGAGAAAGACTTTTTAGTTAGCGCATTATTTTATTAATTTTGGTTTTGAATTAGCTTCGTGTTTAAGTAAATGCTAATTATTAGGTGGTATTTAAATTGAATTTATAATGTCCCTCGATTGCAGATGTAATGACCGAGAGAATAAAGGAATCGGAAGTTAAATGGTTTTTATGTGACCCACAATCCGCATCCGAAGTGACGGCTGCCGCAAAAAACGTCCCATGGAAAGTGGAAGTGTTTGTTTTTGAAGACGCTGTTGGCTGTACTTCCGTAGAGGAACTCTTCAATGATAATGGGGATGGTCAGTTTTTTTAGTTCCAATAGAGATATGTTAGTTTAGATTAACAATGCATTTATGTATGAGAAGGGCCCTGAGAAGCCCTGGCCCTGGAGAAGGGAGATACTAATTTATAAACTGTTTAAAATTAGCTTGTCCAAGTTTGGAAGTTCATGGGGATGACATGGCCTTAATCCTGGCCACAAGCGGAACTACTGGAGCCAGTAAAGGTGCAGTTCATACCCACTATGGCCTTGTAAAAACACTGGCGACCTACAGTCAGTGTATTTATAAGGATGGGAAAGAAAAGCCCATTGTCGAACCAGAGTCAATTGACCTTATAATGGGCAGACCAACCCACATCACTGGGTCATGCTTCCCCTTGTCAGCCTTAGTCGGTGGAAAACATATTTTAATGATGAGGAACATCACGAAGGAAAATATTTTTCATGCTGTTCACCATTACAAGGTTTTCTTAAAAATATTGTATAAACATTTTGTAATATGTCAATGTTAATATACTTACGTTAGTTTTTGTGAGTTTTATTCTATATGATGTAGGTACATTCATTTATTTAATATTGTAATTTAGCCTACAACAGTGTTTGGATTTCCAAAATTCTTACTTTACTTAGTCAATGATGAGGATGCCAAAAATTACGATCTGAGCTCAGTTCAGAACGTTCTGGTGGGTGGGGTTGTAATCACGCCAAGTTACATCAGAACTATGGAATCTCTACCTGGTGTTCGAGTTACTAACGTAAATTATTTTAGTACAGGGATCGTCCATAAATGATTTCGTAGTCTCAGTGAGTACAAACTAAAATTGTTTTAATTCTATTTGCACAGGGTTACGGAATGACAGAATGTGGATTTTTTTCATCTACAAGAAATTTTAACCCTAATGTTGAGCACAGTGCAAGAGTTTGGCCGAGTAAAATAAAAATTATCTCTATCTGAATTCAACGCATTAGTATTTTTGCACTATTTTTATTAACTACTCTACTAATGTCCATAATTTTTGTGGACACGAAATTTTATTGAGTGATTGCTGGATAAAAGTTTGGAATTGTTTGCTTAGATGTTCCAGATTTCAGTGTTGGCAAAATAACACCAGGTACAATGCTGCAAGTTCGAGATGTCGAGACGGGGATCCCACTCGGACCCAATGAGCAAGGCGAACTTTGCTTCAAGAGTCAGATCATTTGTGCTGGCTACTTAAACAGACCAGAGGTTGCCTAATTACATTTATGTATTAATAATATCATAATATTTCGTGTACATTTGTCTCATAAAATATAAAAAATCAAATCTCATATTGAGCTTTTCAAAATTTTCATTATTCTCCAAATTTTCAGGAAAATGAAAAATCATTTCCAGACGGGTGGCTTCGAACTGGAGATGTCGGATATTTTGATAACGACGGTTTCTTATATGTTGTGGATCGTTGCAAGGAAATTTTCAAGTACTACAACAATCATGTAAGTTAAATTTAGGCTCTTATGCATCGATTTGAATGCCTATGGATTATTGATTCTAATTGTTCGCACAATGATACGGGTGAATCACAGAGGGGAATATGGGAAAATACTGTAATGGACATTAAATTCATAAAAATAATTCACTGCAGATATCGCCTAGTGAAGTGGAGAATATTATACATCGTCATGAAGCTGTGGACAACGTTTGCGTTGTGGGCATCCCTGACCCGGAGGGGGGAGATACCATTCCTCGTGCCTTTGTTACGCTAAAGGACCCACGTGCCCTCGCGGATGACATTCGAAAATATTCTAATGGTGAGGTCATCATTTGATTCCCTTCATTGTAGTACGAAAATTTAAGAGAGCGCTATTTCTGTGATGAGACCAAATGATGATAAACGTTTTGTAAATATTTACATACTTTTATTAATAATTTATCTAGACAATTTGGCTCCTTACAAACGACTCAGAGGAGGTCTCATCATACTTCCAGAACTTCCAGTTGGCAAAACGGGGAAAGTAGATCGTCGGTTATTGAGTAAAATTCAAATTTCTGTACCAAAAGAAATTGGCTCTTAAGTACCTACGCTACGTCGTGTGTTTTTTTTTTGTGTTTTTTTAAGTTTGTATTCATTTACCGCTTTTAAGTATTGCCTCTGTTTTTATTAAAGTTTTGCAAAATGATATAGGTATGTATATTGATATGTAACTTTTAACGTAGTGTTTTTTTTTAATTTTTAACCTGGATTTGATAATTTCATTATTATAGAATTTGCAACCTTTGAAGAAAATATTTTGTAAATTAATAGCAAGCATAATAAACGTATATCCAAATTTTGAAAAGTATATCTGATTCCTTCGGAGGTCAGTTCAACCTTATTTTAATAAAGTTGCATTGTCTTTCTCAACTTTATCTTAAAATATGAAAACTACCATTCAAATAGCAAGGAACATGGTGACATGGTGTTTGAAATTAATTAAATTAAAAAAATTACATAGTTAAATCAACAAGTCCATTTTCAATCAAATTTTTAATTGAGTAATCAAAATTTGATATATTGCATTTCTGTACTTACACTTAAATACATAAAAATATATATTTATATTTAGCCCTTTTTCATACAACTTTATCAAGTAGTTAGTATAGTCAGTGGTTGCTTTGGTATACCTTTATAAAGCTGAATTTCACATCCAATTTGTTGTTAGATATAGGCAGTTTATATTTTTCAGTACTTTTAATATTTTGAAAACAAAATAAATTCAGTTTAAATTTTTGAATTTTTTACTCTATGTAAAAATAATTATGTGATATCTTGTGTTGAGACATGGAGCTTTACAATACGATTCTTGTTAAGACAGGTAATGAAATGCATTTTAATGTATGTTATCGGCGTTGGCTTTCATTATGTCATAGGTTATAAAAACGACATGCCATGCATCACTGGCCACGGGTGCATTGCATGTTGCACGCACGTCACATCCGTACATAATTTACTACACTATTATTCTTTTTTTTAAATTGTTGGAGTATAAAGTTTAGTTAAATAAACTATACGTACATACACATTCGTGCTTCTATTTACAGGGATAGAGATAAGTATGGCTACTTTAAAGTTTAATGAGAGCATCCTGTCTCACAGAGTTTTGAGTTTAGTCGTACTCAAAATAAATCATTTGAATTCACTTTCATCGTATTACATATCACTAAATTAGCTGTACCAATTATTACTAACGCTTAAAATGTAGCACTTCGCCAGTGTTTGGATTTTTGACATTGCCAAATTGCCATGAATGCTATAAATGTAGCAATCAAGCATGGATAATTGCGAGATGAACGAAGTGGTGGACGGGGATGCGGATGGGGCTGCTGGAGAACTAAGTGCAATTCCGTTTAACAATGAAGTGGTATGCTTAATTTAAAGCACCGAAAAATATTTACGATACTAATGCAGTTACTCACGAAATTATGTTTTTGTTAAAAAATTTGAATATAAACTAAAATTTAACTAAGCTGTCAATTATATTTTTCAGATTATGGACAAATTAGTACAGTACATATCTCCCTATGATATAAGTTGCTGCCGTCAAGTATGTCATTCATGGCGTCAAGTATTTTCATGTACAAACAGTTTTCTCATGAATTTTACACTCCGACTATGGCCCACCAACGTGAAAGAACTTCTGACCGGTACCAGTCCCGGTCCCGGGACTGACACGACTTTCCTCGTCACTGAAATCTCTTGGAAGTCCCTAATTTTCGAACTGCCCGACTATGAAGAAATGTGGACGCCGGAGGAGGAGCGTGGCGTCCAAGAAATTCTGAGTCAGTTTGATTTTGAAGCTGTCAAAGAAATCACAATCAAAGGCTGCAGTATTATTTACAGAAATATTTTCAAAAGTATCATTAAAAACTCAAGTAATCTCACAGTTTTGAATCTTGACTGGCTCCTCCTAATAACTGAACCGTTTACTGTAACCCAGTCAGATTTGGAATTAAATTCAACTTCTTCAAAAGCTCCACCCTTGACAAATATTACTTGTGATCACCACCACTTAAGCAAATTAAAAAAATTGTCACTAAATTCATCCAGAAAAGAATTCCCCACCCGAAGAAATGACTTAATTTTATCTCAGAACCTCAAAATAATTTTCTGCCATGTGAGTAAACTAAAAAGTTTAAATTTACAACGAGGATTTTCATCCTTTGAAAGGATGAAACGGAGCATGAAGTCCTTCAAGGAAATCATTACAAGAAATTCCACTTCACTCCTGGACTTATTTTTGGACGATGAATTTTTCGAATGTTTGGCCTACTGGCCTCGACTCAAGGGCTTGAAAACATTCGGGGTGACTGTGTCAAGTTGGGCGGATCAAAAGTATCAGCTGAAAGTGTATATGAAATACTTGGTGGGACAATTAACGGAATTTCAATTTCAAAGTCCCAATAGCGATAGTCATACGAATATTTTTGACCTGAATGGGGATGGGCTCTCTCCAATGCTCGTGGAGTACGGGCAAAATTTGGAGAAGTTACAATTAAGATCAAGAATTAAAATTGATACTTTCCCGGAGGATGTAGCTTTTATCCAGAGGTTGAGTCAACTGAAGCAATTACATTTTTCGGGTGAGTCCCCTGCCCATGCCCTCCTGTCCTACTTTACACCCGGGGACGAACTCGTGGCCGCACTTCCCTTTCACCTGGAAAAACTATTCCTCAGAGGTTTCAATATTCGGGTCCCTTTCATACTGACGCAGCTGAGTCAGCTAACTGAACTATGCTTGAATGAGTGTAAAATCCGCATGAATTTATTTTTACCGTCCATCCTTAAAGGTAGGGCCCAGGGTGGGCTAGTTAATTTGAAAGTTTTGGAATTGTGGGACTATCAAAAATCACATGGACCCAATGACTATGACTTCACAGGCATTAATCGTAACAATAATGAAAATGAGTCTGATGGAACTGAGGCATCCTATGCGGAGCAGTATAGTCAGTCCGAACCTTGGACCATTTCTAATTTAAAAGGTAATTTTAATCCGCTTAATTGCAGACGCACATTACTAAATGCATATGAAGACGTTCTAGAATTCTAGGATTCTAGATTCTAGACTTGTTCGACGTCATAATATAATTTGTTGATCCTGAAATTGACACACAAAAAATCTTTAAAGTAAAGTATGAAGACGTTTTTTGACGTTTTTTGGCAAAACGGGTCAAGTCCATTTTTTTCAAAAATGAGATTATTTGCGTCACGTGTACTAGATACGTTAGCGTGTTGAATGGTAAAGGTCAATTTTTTAAAAAAGCCAAAATTTCGCGTTTTGACAAAACGGGATAAGTCTATTAAATGGTTTTTGGCAAAATTGGATAAGTCCATCTAAAAGCTGCATTTCTTTTTAAATTTAGATTTTGAGTGTTTTCGAAGTTTGTAGAAGACAATTGCCGTGCGTAAATTTTTTATACAAGAAAAACTTTACAAGTTAAAAAGTTTGGCTTCACTCAAAACAGTTAAAATTTAATCTCACGGACTTATGACTCCATGTTAAGTTATTTATATTATTTCGAGGCAAAACGGGAAAAATCCACAAATTAAATTATTTTAAGATTTTCTAAAAAACAAGTAACTGCTTGTAATAAAGCTTCGTGAGTTTCAGTACCTGTAGAAAAAAATTGAGTTCAAACAAATAATCCTGTCACCTTTTATTCATTGTTTCTTGTTCCTGTATTTGCTTTGATGGACGTATCCCTTTTTGCCAAAAAACTCTTCGTATTGATTCATTTATAGTCATTTTTTATGTGCTGTACATATTATAAATGGGCGCGTCGTTTCCTTTTTTATTGTTGCAGTCTTAGAAAAACTGACACTCCGTCGATTCGAAAATATAAGTGATAATGTTTGTATTGATGGGATACAATATTTGACAACCCTTAAATTCCTCGACCTAGGCTTTTGTGAATGCGTAAGTTGTGCCTGTTCTTCTTTCTTTGCCGTATGTGTAGTTTCCCATTTAGATTTAGCTAATATTTAGCCTTAGTGGTTGTAAAATGATTTCTGCATTACATTAATTCAATATTTGCTATGAATTTTGATTAGATAACGCAGGTGGGGGTGAATGCAGTCCTTAGTGGTTGCCTCTACCTTCAAGAATTGTACATTGACGATGAGTTGGAATTTTGCCCTCTGCATAGGCATCGAGACGGGCGGCCTGTCAAAATATATGGGATCAGCTGTGCTCCAGTTATTGTTGGGAATTTTATTCATAATTTACTGGAGAGAATTGTAGAGCTCAGTTCTGGTATTTGAATACACAAAAACAATGCAAATAATGGAACGGCTACTTGACTCCACAGATTAAGATAAAATAAATGGATCGGCTTGGATACTGATCTTATGCTAAAGATCACAATTTACACAGGCAGGGGGATCATATGGTCCTCCAAATGTAAATATTTCGATGGCATCATTTATGGACGACCCCCAATGCTCTATTTCTGAGGGCTGAAGCAATCTCGACATTAAGACGTTGGTCGTTGGTATTGAGCTTTGAAACTAAAGAAATAAATTAACATGACGTATGTCGTATGTATACTTGAACCTTTTCCCATCCAGTTTTATTTAAATGTTTCCGACAAGCCAGAAGGAAGTTATAATATTAGTGTGCCTTGGACTTTGGCTTACGAGGATGAAATAAATTGCACGATTTGAATTTTAAAATAGCATTAAAATACCACAGGTAGTTATCATATTTCCGTTTTTCCTACTTCCCCCTAAATAGTAAGGCTATTATTGTTATCCATTTTTTATATTTAACATTTTCGTAACCTAATTACAAATAACATTATTCAAGTGAGATAAGCAAACACTACTAACAAAAATTGTACCACCACCACAACCTTAATTACAACATCCATCTCTATCCACTACGTACAGCTATCCATTTATATGTAAGCTAATCATTATCAAAGGGTATGTAGTATATACTATACAAATTTCATCTCCACATTCGTAATGTTTACACAGTCAAATGCGGAATGAACATCTTTGGTATGCTAGGCTGTACAGCAATTTTGCACTAACAATTTTATTTAACATTTAATAACGACTAAAATCTATTATATGTAGCATAGTTTCAATTTAATCTATTAGCATAAGATTTAAAAAATAATAATGTTTTACTAATACAATCGAATATATATATCGAGCATATATCCAGCACCCAGGAATACCATTATAGTAAATACCACCAACGCCAATTAAACCAAAAATAATTTACTATACATTTTTTGCATCCTTCAGTCAGTAGATTTGATTTGTATGTATAAGTTAATGATAAGTTTATTAAGTACATGATAATGATTCGAACATTGAAACCCCAAAATAAAATAAACCTAAGAAAAATGTTCACACTTTGACACTAATACAGGTTTCCCTAATAAATGGCCGATCCCAAATTTACAAAAACTAGTGCATGTTCTAGCTCTCGAAAAAGAAATTGACTTACAAAATTTTATTAATTTCTAAAATTTGATGAATTTCAACTGAAGATTTACTGGGACATTGGGTCCGCAGTCCGCACAGTCAACATAATATAACTGAATTTCAAAAAATTAATCCAGGGGTCTAATTGACAGAAGGAAAAAAACGTGAAAACCAAAAAACAAAATTAAATGCGTAAATTCTGAAGATACTGATTGACAGACTGGCGGATGGCGTTATTCAACTGGTAGGCGGAATTGGCGGTTGGGCCCATGTAGCCGTAATTGTAGCCGGGATAGAATGGGAATTGGGGCGGGAAAGCATTGGCAAAAACACCGCTGAGATCCAGCGTGGGAGGTGGACCCTCCATTACGCCTTTCTCAATGTGACCGTTCACATCCTTCACGTAGTATGTTTTCCCATCCGAACCAGTGGCTGCGGCAAATCCAGAAGAAAATGTGTGAGGGCCTTCCTATACGTTAGCATTAGTGCACAAAGTTCATAGCTGTGTTAATATTTTTTTTTGGTATTAGTGTTTCGAATTAAATATTTAAATGAATTAACCAAATCCTGTCTTACTTGGCTACTGCTCACGGATACACCCGAACTTTGAAATTGATCAACGGTATCCTTTTCCGGAGGAGGTGGAGCCGAGTAAACTGTGTTTGCAAACATCAAGACAACAACTACCACCAGCTTCATTTCCATCTTTAATTTTGAAATTGAAAATAAAAGAATTATTATGATAGCTGTAACGGTTATAAATTTAAATTCAAACTACTAGTAACTAGTCACTTGATGGCGTACAATCGTCAACAATAAGATATTTGTATAGTTAAGTAGTGCTGTGTCCTGTGTCTGTGGGTCGCTGATCCTATGTAAAATATAGTTATCTAATATTTATACGACATTTGCACCGCTAACTGCTGTTGGATATAATGAATGTGACATAGTGAATGACTTTCATGTATGTACGTATGTCCTTGTTTTTACTGTATTAGACTGCTGAACCGTAGAAGAATATGCAATTCACTTTTTTATCTTAATTCTGTCTGTTTTCTTTGATTTTGGTCTCGGTCTTGGTCTTGTTGGGAGTTTTTAACTGCGAGGTCTATTTTTGACACTATTGTAAATATCTGTTGTTACTGCAATGAATGGGTATTTGAATTTTAGTTTCTGATTCAAAGTGGCCAAAACGTCATGATGGAAACCTAAGATATTTTACTTGTCGTTGTCAGGCACGTCAGCGGTAGAGCGGTTTTAAATCGAAACATGTAGGTAGGTATGTAGATTGCAAAAATATGCTTTTTTAAAATACCTGACTACTGAACTAATTACATAGACAAGTCAATTTAACCGTATTGTGCTTATTTAAGACGCTTAGTATTTTTGAGATGTAACAAACATTTAATAATCAAAATTTACCATGAATTCTTTTGTTATTACAGGAAAGGTCGAAATTAAAAATGGAGTTGACACACAAATAAGTTATATGGAAGTTGTCCAAACTGAGACGTTTTGTTTTCAAGGTTTACTTAGGTATATTATAATGATTTAAAAATATTATGAGGTGACTTTGACTTTGATTTTTATCTTGTATGGACTTGACGGGTAGAGGAATTTCCAGCAACTGATACGAAGCTGACACTCAACATGTAGTTTTAATGTCCAACAAATATCATTAAGTACGGAAGTAATTAGTTCCGAGATGACAATAAACGACAACTAGAACGACAGTCATAACAGGGATGGAATGGAAAATGGAAGTACTAATCATCTCTCTCTCTCTCTCCGTAACTCATCGTGTCAACAGTATCATCTCACATTTATTTAACATCAGTCAGTCCTCACTGTCATTAACAACGCAGAGAGAGAGAGAATAGTTCGTCGCAGAATTCGAATTCACATAGTGTTAATCATCCGACCGACGACGGTGAATAATTTACAAGACAAAACCAATTGAATACGCATCAGGCAAAGCTATAAAATCCTTATTATTGAAACTAATAAAATATGACTGTAAAGTAAATGTGGGTTGGTTGTACTTATGGAAGTTATAATTATATCATGTGCCTATAGTTCGTTCTCGTTCTGCTTCAAATACTTCTTGGATACGGATACGAAATAATGCATTATGCATTCGAAGAAGAAAAAATAATCCGGAACAAATGTCTCTCTGATATACTACATTACTCATTACAACACAAGAACTGCAAAAAAGAAGACAAGAACAAAGAAAATCGTTCATAAAAAAGAGCAAACATTACTCATTGTATATTGTATAACGTAAGGCGGATAGGTCGTAGTCGTAGGTACATAATAATAAACAGGATTGTAATTTTAATTCTAATTCTACTTACCACAAGTACATAAATAGTTAAGTAATCGTGCAGAATGTGACATGCTATGATCAACGATAACAACTTCTGGAATCGTACTATTTACGATCAGCTAACCCTATAGGTATATATTATAGTGTGCAATGCTTTAAGCTGCGGTCGAAATTTAAATCCAAAAGTCAAGCTAAAGCAACTAACTTTTTCTTACTAGTTAGTACCGTATATCTTCTAATACAACGACCCGTGTTGTATTATAGCTTGGTGGTCTACCCCCCGCGTTGTATTCGAGACACGCAATGTTAAAGCATAGGAAACCCCCCGGGTTATATGTATTAGAGACCCGTGTAGTAGTAGAAGATATACGGTGCTCAAGTCAGTGCAGTAGTTAATGAAAGCCAAAAGCCAACCTGGTTCTGGTTAAATAAGAACAACGCATTTTTTTCATCAAACCGTGACTACCAACTACCAATGGAATGTTTCCACCATCAACTATTGTTTATGATGAATGATGATGATGGTGTGACTAACTAGTAAGACCAGAAGTCGCCTGTCGAAATCGACGTCAGAAAATTATTTTAAACGTAATAATGGAATGAGTAAGATGACGGGAAGTGAGATGTCATAATATAATTGGTTATTCAAATTCTTTATTTAAAACACAAGCACATTAAAATATACTGCGGACGGGTAAAAAATCATAAGGTCGATGTCGAACTATAAATATTTAATGTGGGGTTTCGTGCTCTTGTTACGTGCTTCTCTGGTTCTGGCGCTGTTCATCGTGATATTAAAATGATGTAATTATAAAAGTTGTAAATATTGAAAATTTGACTGTATAATTAGGTTACATAATATTATAGATTTGCTACGAGGTAAATATTATTGTGTGGCTCATTCTGAAATCTGACTCACTGAGTGACAACTAGAATCAATGAGAAAAGATATGTAGTAATGATACCTACTCTATACTCCATACTAATACAGAGAGATTCTTATACTAACTGTATGCACTAATACTAGTTTCTTTAAAAGAATAATTAGATGGCAGCGTAATTACGAATGACATTTACAATTGACGATTACTACGAATCTGAAACAAAGGGGGACGCAGGAAAATTACATTGGTTATCATACCTTCATTAAATGTGTACAAAATGAAGTGTATGAGTTAATATTAATGATTAGAAGACGTCACATAAGTATAATCGGATCCGTATATTTAAACATTATTTAAATAATTTCTACAGAGGAGGTAAAAAAATGCACTAAGCAGAATCTCTGTTATCATTAAAATCACCGTATATCTCAGGATCGAGCAGAGGTACATCAGGGCGCTTGTGTTTGCTCCAGTACACTTGTGGAAGGTCGGGATAATGAAATGCCTGGGAAACTCTCGGTTCCTTTCCAAATCGTTCCGAAAATAGCTTGGTGGAATTTTGATAAGGACTCACTTCAGCCAGGACCTTCTCCACACTAAGTCTACTGCCACTACCACTACTGTCTTTGTTACTGGACTTTTTCGGATCTCCAGAAGTTCCAGTTGGTCTCTGATTCTGATTTTGAGCAGATGTGAGTGTTGCGGCTGCGATGATGATCATTATTGCCAGTGTTGCGGGACCCTATTGTATTGAGGAAGAAAGGTATGCATATAAATGGAATTACTTTTAGATGATGTCGCTAGTGATTCAAAATCAATATACATTACAGCTTATATTTTTACAGACATTTTTCTTTACAACTTTTTAACATAGCCTTAAATGGAGAGGGTTTTAGGACCCATCCACCTGGATGATGTCTTCATTTATGGACGACCCCTTATGACTAGTGTTAAATTTAATCATAATTAAGTCAATTGCTTACCCATTTCAGAAAAGTGCTGCCCATTGTAAGAAGTGTGAATGACGAGGATATGGAGTATGGAAGTTTTCACGAGTTTCAGCTGATCCAGTCCAGGAGATCCAAAGAAAATCTTGATTGGACACAAAATAGGAAAATATCGATTACAAAATGCACACGAATACGTATAAAAGAAAAGTGAAGATGCACACCAAAGCAACAACGTAATGAAATGCAAAAATGTATGTTGGATTTTATATAAGATTATTATGGATTATGGATAATGAAATTTTAACTCACTGTTTTTTTGCTGTATGTCGGCAGGAACGGTTAAGTACACTAAATATGTATGCAGCGTGCTTATGGAATGTCCAGTAATAGGAGTTTATTTAACGTGGTCTGCAAACTATTGGGAGTAGGAGCCAACTGTGACCAATTACAAATAATTCAAACCTAATCGATCGTGAGTATTAAGGTGAACGCGACTGAAACCGAAATCGACGTGATAAATTTTTCTCTGTAATTATAATATTACAAGTCAGCCTCATTTGTTTTTTTGTGAGGAATTAGCGTAGAATTTTGCTATATATTTTATAGTACATTTCAAATTCAAAATCTGTGTTTGCATTTTGGCTGCCTCGTTCCTTATGCATATGTACATGCAGATGAGTTATGCTAATAAGTGTGCATTAATGTTTTTAGACTGAATCGTGGATTACTGCACAAGGGCCCAAGTGCTCCCTGACACGGCACTGTCACTAACAAAGAGATGGGGGATGCTGCATTTATTATGTAAATGTGCAATAGAACTTAGAGGTCGTCCATAAATGATGTCATTTGAATATTTACATTTCTAGGGCCATATGCCCCCCTGTCATCAGCGTAACCCTTGCGTAAATGGCTATCTTTAACATTGGATGTCATTATTCAAGCAGACCCATTGACTGTACCCGTGACATCGTTTATGGATGATCCCTTACCAGCACCAGTGAGTTACTAATTTGTGCTCCTTGAAAATGTATTATTAAATGTTGCAAGTGGCACTGGGTCACTGGCCACTGGTGCAATGCAGGTTATCTATATGCACTTATATTTTCTTTCAGTATTGAAATGCCTACGTTACTAACTGTGCAGCACCATTAGGTTTATTTCGATTTCTAGAGTATTGGATTTGGGTCATTCTGAAACTACGTAAAATTGAAGATATGTGTAGGTCATTTTGATTCTTCACTGCAGATTGCAGATATGTATAGGCGTATTTTTTCTATAAAATTAATTCTAGTTACCAAATATAGCTGTTATTTTAACAGTGTAAATCAGTTGAGTTTATAACTTGGATTTGAAGCAAGCCCATAAGTAAAATGTGCCGAGATGTTTAAGAAAGTTATGCTTGAATAATTACGAACAAAAGTAGGTAGGTAAAATCAGATCTTTGATTTGCGTGCTATGCGATTTCTTTTACAATAAAATTAAACCAAAAACACAAAGTATTGTTTTTTTTTATCAAAGTAGAAAATTGTGACAGTCAGTTTATTCACGATTACATTTGAATAGTTTAGTTTGTATACTGAAAGTATAAAGTTAAAGTGTTTTTTAAATATCAGTACAATTATGTCGTGTGTATGGAAAGGCTGTTAGCTAAGTTAAAAGATACGAAATAAAATAAATTAAAATGAATGCTGTACAGAAGAAAAAGCATTACGATTATCAACATTCAAAATGTCAAAAAATTACAGTTAAGTAGTAATTATGCACCCAGGCAGTTCTTGGAAGATATTGATTTTCCATATTCATATTCAAAAGTAAAAAATACAAAATACTAAAGTTGAAGTATTGCGATTATTTGATTAGGTAAACGTTGACACAGGTGTCCTAAGAACTATTTTTCTCTGGAGCCGGGACCGGAGGTCCACTGCCTCCGTTATTGGGTTGAAAAGGCTGCTGACTCCTGAAATTTCCATTGGGATTGAATGGCAGCGGCAGTCCTTGACCTGGGTGTGGACCCCAGGGGTAGAAGTAAGGTGATGGTACGTGATTCCAAGCGGGGAAACCTGAAATAATACAATAAAAAAATAGTCAAGTAAAAAAAAATGTAGTTATTATATAAACTATTTGCCGAAATCGATCTTTAACAGGGAGAAACTAATGAATTATTAATTATTTATTAAAAAATGATCATGAAATTCTATATTTCACTAAGGGAGGTTTTGAAAAAAATATAATTATAGAGTTAAAGAAAATTCAGAAATTAAACTCACCGAAATTATGAAAAGAACTTTGGGGCAAATTCCCTCTAAAATGTGTCACAGTGATCGTGGATCCATCGGGATTCTTGGTCTCTGTTGAGGTGCCAGAAAGGTCATGTGGTCCTCCTGGTCCTGATCCTGGTCCTGAATTTGCTCCTGGTCCTGGCCCTGGTCCTTTTCCTGGTCCTGGCTGAGACGGGCTAGGCGGGGCCACGTCCGTACTGTCACTGCTACTTTTCGGTGGCGGTGGGACAACGGACAATGGTTCCACTGAAATCGTCCCATCCGGAGCTATTTCATTACTCTCTCCGTCCACCCTGCTCAGCAAGGCTAAACTCAATAGAATGAGTCCAGTCCACATTTTCTGAAAATAATTAAAAAAAATAATATTGTTAAAGTTGAGATTGTATAGAATTTTAGACACTCCTGTAAATGTCATTATCAATTTAGCACAATATTAAAAAAAGCAAGAGTAGTTCTTGCTCCTAGTAATTTATTAAATACCAACCAAAAAAGAATAATTTCAAAATAATGAATCGAGAAATTACCGGAGAAGCTCCCATTTTCAAACTGTATTTTAATTAAAATTTTTTTCCAAAATTTCAGTATTGACTTGAGACTTAAAGATTACTTTGATCTTGGTGATGTTGCTTGTTGCTCTTACAGTGCCCTGTGATCAACTGAAATATAATCCCGAGAGTGGACGCCAAGAAGTATTTATTTGGTTTGTTAAACTTAAAAAAAGTTAAAAAAAGAAGTTCAAGCTCAAATTCCCAATCAGCTATATGCAAAATGCAAAGTAAGAGGCAAGCCGCATGTTTCAATGTTGCTTATCCCTGAAATTGTTACATCCAGATTCCAGTGTATTTACATCTGTGATAGATCCAAGATATAACCCCTAACTGTCAATGGAAGTAAAAACGTATTTTTTATTTACATGTATTTGACTTGAATAAACGAATTTATATATATGATACAATGGGTGCCAATATTATTAGAATCGTATATATAAGAAATTATTGAGCATATTCAAAGTCAAAGTTGAAATCTGAATAATAGATAAGGATCACGATCACCTGCCCCTTCCTGAAAGGGTAGGCAAGGAAAAATACGCTGATTTTCCCATTATTATTTTACCGCGCGTCCCTTCCTTTCTATTTTTTAAAGTCCTTTCTATCATGTATTTAATAAGATATAATGCGTGTAAACGTCTGGAATTTTCCAGCTAAAAATACGATAATCCTGGAAAGTTTGGTTCAGGAGGAAGACGTAGGTTGCGGGTGCAGTAAAGATGATTGTCAGGGGATTTTCCAGGAAATTCTTTATCATTATAATTGTGTACCCCATTATGTACAAGTCGACATGACTGCGAACTAAACGCTTAATACATCTAATAATAATTAAAACTATAATATGGTTATTGTAGCCTACAGAAAGCCAAGTTGTACATGCTATACAATCTGACTAGTGAGTCAGATACGGATCATAAGGATTTAAATAAGAAGCAATGTTCACTTAGCAATCCAACGGCCAAACGACGACAGTGACAGGCCTGGCCCTCGTGTCATTGCACTAGCGAGATTAAAAATGGGCATGCTTTCGGATATAATAATAATCTTTAATTCGGTTACGAGCTACAGCTCCTTAAAGTTTCCCAAATTGTGAGCTTAAAGCTGAGGACAGATTATAAAACCCTATATACCCTATACCAAAATACTCTTGTATAGGCAGCTATAATAAAGACAAGTCCACTGGACAGAAGGCTTTAGACCCGGGAGTTACTAGAAACCTGAGTCTAAAAAACAAATTCCTCTCCATGTTTGATTCAATGCTGAATACCCCGGGAGTTATTAGAAGCTTTACGGTGCACCTGCTTTCTGTTGTGTCGATTGTAAATTTTATATTTTAGCTGACTATAACGAGTCGAGACAAAAATTTGTTCATAATATTATGATTCCCTTTATATGAAGACTCTTAAAGCCTTTCCGCAAATCTGTATAAATTGCAAGTTGTGCTTGAAGCAGGCATATTTCAACGAGGTATTAGGTACACATATACTTTTATTATGATTACATAATATCGCAACTTGCCATCAAAGCCGTAAGGAAAGAGTCACATATTACGTCCTCGATTTTGTTGAAATTTTGGCCCCCACCGACCTCATTATCACCATCTTAGCCATTGCCTTATAAATGGTTATCTTTGACCTGATGGCCCATCATCATTTCGAAAAACCACCACCCAGGCTAGTACAAGACGTAATGTGGGTCTCTCTTCCCTAAATGATTTAAAGGGGGCAACGAACGGAGACATATCCTGCTGTTCCTGTGTATTGCATAATTGCACCTACCATTTACATCTACGCTCAAATTTTCTATTGTTGAATTTTATTATCTAATAATAATTCCAAATAAATTAATATATTACAATTGCAAGTTCAATGGAAATGTTTGAGTCAAATCAATCCCGAAATAAATAACTAAAATAAATAGCAGTTATACTAATATACGCGGGTGAAGAATCAAAATGACCTATTTCCAATTTGGGCTGGAATCAAAATGAGCTATGTCGAAAGAGCTTAGTGAGATAGAACACAAGGGGTCGTCCTTTAAATGATGTAATGGAAGTATTTACATTTCTATGACCCTATATATAATCTTCCTGTCATCAGCTTTTATTAATACCATTTCGTAAATGGCTATCTTTAACATAGATTGTATCCAAGCAGACCCATAGACCGTAACAGTGACATAGAACGTCTATAGAAGATCCCTAATGCTTATAATGTTAGTTACATGTTTATGAAAAGTGCAAGATGTTCTATTTTACTGATTTTTGAAAAGTGCAAGATGTTCTATTTTACTGGTTTTTGAAAAGTGGAAAATGTTCTATTTTACTTGCTTTTGAAAAGTGTAAATTGTATTATTTACATGTTTTTGAAAAGTATAAATTGCATTATATGCATGTTTTTGAAAGGTGGAAACATTTCTATTTACTTGTTTTTGAAAAGTGTAAATTGTATTTTTACAAACATGTTTTGAACAGTACAAGTTTTATATTATTTCCATGTTTTTGAAAGGCGCAAAATGTTTTTTTACTTGTTTTTATGATTCAGGTTTTTTAAGTTTTTGTAAGTAGTATATTTTAGTTTTTGGCTAAAAATGGAAATGGGTCATTTTGAGTCTTCACTGTGGTGCTGTGGTGCAGTGAAACTAGTAGGCCACTGAGCCATAGATAAGTAAAAGTTGAGTACACTGCACAAAAAAAGAAGGAAAATGCGATGCAATATGCAATTGGACGCTGGTTGAAGCTCATAGGGAAAAGGCGCTTCGAATTTAATTTGAAGAACGGACCAACGACAGTATTGCAAATTGCAATTCATTCGTCAAAACTTTAAAAGATGGTCTATAAAAGTAAATTGAGGATTTACTCACGGATGTGAATGCTGAGGCTGAGATGGTGGTTCACTTAATTCAAGAGTTTCGCAATTAATTTCAAACGTCAAAATCTACGGGTTTGTCCGGATACTAAAAGCGGTGTGTGTGTGTGTGTGATTTGAATTCCCATTGAGGGAGCTCGTAGTAGAGATTATATTATTCCTTATTTTCAGTGTAACTGTAAAAGAAGTCAAAAGTTGAATGTTCTTCGTGTGTCCTTATTCTCTCAGTGAATTAGAATTAGAAAGGATATTCAAATATTAAAATGTCGAAGACCAACCAAAAAAGTAAATTAATTTTCCAGCTGACCAGGGAAATGCATGAGTGTATGATATGCTGTGCAAAAATACGTCGAAAGCATTCCACCTGGTCATGTCCGGTCTGCTATAATGTCTTTCATCTGGAGTGTATCAAAAAATGGGCCACATCTTCCGTGGGTGAAAGTATGTTAATTAAATAAATTCATCAGTTTAAAATTTTTAAGGAGTATAATATCTATAATTAGTACTAATTATTTCATTGTTAGGTTCAAACTAGTGCCGTAATATTGTAAATTGTAATTGTATTTTTATAAAATTACATTTACAATTAGAATTGTAAATTGTAAATACAATTGCAATTACAATACAATACAATATCAAATTTATTTTCTGCAGTGTGTTCTGAGCCTTTTGTTTTACGCTGAAATCGTGTATCTACATGATAGTATTCATGGTAAATATCAAGTCAGTAATTTAAACCTAATTAGGGGTCAAATTAAGGTTCCAAAAGTTCGAATTGTAATTGTATATTGTAATTGTATTGTAATTTACAATTACAATTACAATACAATATTAATTTACAATACAATACAATATTTTTCTTACAATAGTTTTACAATATTACGGCACTAGTTCAAACACCAATCACCCATGGGTCAAAAATCATATATTATTTTTTATTATTAGCTTATGGATGATTGAGGTCAAGTTGCAATTTTGGTCATATGACTGTTGACTGTGTATGGTAATCATGAAAATGAGATGTTTTAATTTGAAAATATTTTAACGAATTTTGTAGATGAAGGTTGGAGGTGCCCGGGATGTCAAAGTTACACTTCGGAAATCCCTTATATCTACACTTGCTTTTGTGGGAAGCAGGTTAATCCGAGTCATCATCATAGTTCTTTGCCACATTCCTGTGGGGATACATGTGGAAGAATCGGAAATGGTGGTCCAGGCTGTAATCACGGTTGTCCAGATCGGTGCCATCCTGGAAGGTGTAGTCCATGTTGTGCTCAAGTCCGCAGGTAAAATATTGAAATACATAATATTATTAATATTTAACTTAAATTGGTCCTGGTTTAATTGAAATACTTGTTACGATCAGAAAACAAGGGATTGCAAAAAATGTAATTGTGTTTCTTTTTATCAGACCCTGTGCCTGCGGAAAACAATCTGTGAATATGACTTGCAGTTCTACAAAAGTCTTGCTCTGTGGGAGCACCTGCGATAAACCATTAAATTGCGGAGTTCATTTTTGTACCCGAAATTGTAAGCTAGCTATTAATGTTATGTGCATACTTATTTAATAAATTCTTGTGCAACCAACAACCGTATTTTAAAAATCTTCAGCTGTCAGATAAATTTGAAACTTCTTTCAGGTCATGAAGAACCATGCAATCCGTGTGAAGTAGTGCGAACACTTAGTAAGCTAAAATTTTAATTGTAATATTTTAAGTTCAGACATTTTACAAATTCCGTATAACTATTTTAAAATTTAATATTCACGTATGAAATGAAATGATTGATTCCACTAATTCGAGAATGGCTGCAGCTCAACTTTTCGATTTTACATTATTTACGATATATTATGCATTTATTTCAGGTGGATTAATTCGTTCACATTTATTGTTGGGGCTAAAGTGTGAATTCAATTAATTATGTATTTTATGTTTCTGTTTGTAGTATGCTATTGTGGGAAGGATTCCAAATACGTAATATGTTCTGTGGAAACAAGGAATCAACATTGGTACGGTTGTGACCAAAAATGTGACAGAGTTTTAGATTGTAAAAAGCACAAGTGTGAAGAAATATGTCATGCAATTTGTAATCCTTGTAAATTGTCACCGTCGCAAGTTCGAGTGTGTCCATGCGGTCAAACTCCCATTGATATTGCATGCAAAAGAAGTGGTCTACCTCTACGGACTTCTTGCCTGGACCCAATCCCGACCTGTTGGAAATCCTGTAATAAGAAATTATCTTGTGGATCTGCTCAAGAACCTCATCGATGTCAAAATACATGTCATTTAGAAGCTGAGTGTCCCACCTGTCCTTCCTCTACAGTCGTCAAATGTCGATGCGGGAACAAAGATTCACAAGTTCTTTGTAAAGATTTGGGAACCATAGGCGAGATTTTATGCGCAAAAAAATGTTCCAAGGTATGTACGGATAAACTTGTGTGAAAATCGTAATAATGTTAATTAATATGTACAGACTGGTAGATAAGTAACATACTACCGCTAGCTAGCAGTAGTGTGTGACATGTATTTTTGAAAAATCCTAATAGAAAACTTTGTTTTTTATTTTAGAAACGAAGTTGTGGAAAACACAAGTGTAATACACAGTGCTGTATTGATCGGGATCATATTTGTCCTATCGTGTGTGATAGACCTTTATCTTGCGGAAAACATCAGTGTGAATTACTTTGTCATTTTGGACATTGTTCACCGTGTAGAATAGTTAGCTTTGATGAGTTGACATGCGAATGTGGAAACGCTGTGATCTACCCCCCTGTTCCGTGTGGAACAAGACTTCCAGAGTGCGGTCTAAGATGCACAAGAACTCATGATTGCGAACATGAAGTTCACCATACTTGTCATGGGGAACCAGAGTGCCCTCCGTGTTATGTCTTAACTTCCAAATGGTGTCACGGGGGTCATCTAGTAAGTGTCAAAATTTATTTCTACCTATTTTTTTAAAATTATATATTGGACACGTATAATAATGTACCCCTATCCTCTACATGCATAAGCACGGGCGGGTCTCACCACTGCATTGTAATAACACTGCATTGTATTTACAGCTTCGACAGAACATATTATGTCATGTTAAAGAAGTATCATGTGGTCTTCCTTGTGGGAAACTATTAAAATGCTCAATACACAAATGCCCTAAGAAGTGCCATCCTAGAGAATGTATGAGAGAGGATGAAGTATGTAAATTACCTTGTATCGTACAACGTAAAACTTGTGGCCACAATTGTAATGCTATTTGCCATGCTGGTCCATGTCCTGAAACCAAGTGTAAAGTAATGGTAAGTACTTTTTACAGTTTTACGCGTCAAGCTCATTTTCATTTTCATGGCTTAAAAGATGGCTAAATAAATTTTTTAATATTTGTTTTTGGTACGATTTACCATTTTGTACACTAATTTAAATGCTTATATTTGTTTTTTAATTGATTTTGTGTAGGCTGAAGTAACTTGTATGTGTAGTCGAATCAAAGATACGATGGTTTGCTGGAAACGAGAAGCAGAGTATGAGAAACTCTTTCAGAACCTTTTAACTCAGAAACTTGAGCAGTTGAAACTAGAGAATGCTTCTCACGGTGGAGAAAGTAATGGAATTGGACCGGGTACGAGCATCGACGCAGAGCAATTGAAAACTGATTTTGAATCTATACGAAGTAGATCGCAATTGTAAGCTAATGACTATTACACAAGTACCGGGTATTTGTTGGAAGTATATTTGATTTTGATGTGCTACCTACTTTTAACGTGTTTCATATTTATGGGTGCTTCTGTTTAGGTTAAAATGTGATAAGGAATGCGCACGAATAGAAAGAAATAAAAAATTAGCAACCGCTTTGCAACTTGAGAATCCGGATGTATCTACACAGTTTGGAGTTCCCAATTATTCCGATTATATGAAGAAAATGGCTCAGAAAAACCCGAGATTTGTTGAAATGGTTCATGAAAAATTAGCTGCTTTAGTTATGAAAGCTAAAGAAGTAAGGCTCGTTACACATTTCACAAAAATATAATTTGTATCTAAAATGTTTGTCATTTTTAACTCTGTACTACATACTCGATTTTATATATATGGCTGGTAATTATATTGCGTTATTTCATTTTTCAAATGTAGATGAAAACAAATCGTCAAAAAAATTTGACCTACCAATTTGACGGGTTGAATCGTGATAAAAGGCAGCTGATATATGAATACTGTGAGCATTTTGGCTGTCTTTATAATTCGATGGACGAAGGAGAAGCAGGATTGAAAAGTGCTATTATTACTGCGTCTAAGGACAAGGTTGGTCCACTTATTTCTTCCACTTATAAAAGCAATCCAAAAAAAGAGAAGCTGAGGTATAGCACCGGAGCGTTCTACAATCATAACTTTTCCGTTTCGTTTTAATTTTTTTTTCAGTGCTGGCTTCCATCTGTAAGTCTAGTTGATGCAGTTTTTCAACAAACTGTGAGAGCGGAGCGGAAGACAGCCTATGCAGACGTTGAATTGAGTCAGAGTAATAAAAGTCAAATTCTAGGACCTGCTAGTAATTTTCGGAGACTTGACAGTTCGAAACCCAAGTAGAGGCTCGCTACCACTCATCGTACGCGTTGTACATTCAAGTAATTTTAATATTCCATCTCGTTAAGAAATTCGAATGTCGCTTAGCTTCTAGATTCTGAGTTGGCAGTTGATTTCTCATGTTATTTAGTTCAGTAAATTCCTCGCAAGAAATTATTAAACTTAGTAATAATGCTGTATAAATACGCCGTTTAATGTGTGTTTGAGAGCAAATAAGTGTTGTAAGGTCGAAGTGTAATTTAAATAAATTCAATATGTATTTTGTAAACCACTATTGAGTATTTTTTGGATTACATAAATAAATAACATTAAAATATTCGGAAGTAAATTAATTCATTATTAAAGAGCTAACGTATAGTCTAAAGAAGGCTTGAACAAAATTGAATGATATATGAAAATATAAAAACTTAATCATGATTCAATACCAAAACGTGTCTATACAAAACAAGTGAATGTTACTTTGGCTCAGTGCTCATCATTGCATTGTTAGCAGAGTCGAAAAGCTTGACCACTCGAGCCACACATGGAAAACACTTTTAATTTCTCATTATCATTTATAATCCTTCTCATGGCAGCCGTAACAAATATAAAATGTACTTTTAAGTTAATTTATTTAAACTTTAGAATACAGAGCAGAAATTACTATAATATACTAGAGAGAGAGTAAATAGTTATTTACAACTGGCGTATCTATTACGCTTGCCATTTAGACACAGTAAGAACAAAAAACGTCTTTCAGAAATAATTATGATTTTTCAATGGGAAGATATAAATCAACAATTTAACATTAGCTATGAGACAAATTCATATTATATAAATGATTATGAGCGATTCGGTAGGATCCTCTAATTGTAGCAATTACTATTTCTTCTATCATTCTTGAAGGAAGGCGCAGTTCTTTACGAAACGAAATGATTCAAAGAAACCAGAAATACATTCTATGATAAAACTTTATCTATGCTAGTTCATTTTTCCTGTCCGTATCTGATAATATATATCTTTGGATACTTAGGTTACGTACATTTCTAATCAAATGTAAACACGCTACAGGATAGTAATTAAATAATTGGCAAAGCTACAAAATTTATAAGTTTAATAAACCAAACTCACACTAAGATCCACTTTACGAAAATATTTACCAGGTATATAATCCAGTTACAACTTTCCCTTACAGTCCCGAATAGGTTCAGTATGAGTAAAATTATTAATTGAAATATTAATAAACTTAAACTGCTTCAGTCTTATTTTGTGGAAGAGGTTTAATGTAGATGGGACCATAAAAAACTTCCTGCTCCAACTTAACCTTTTTCATTTTCTGCAATTCTGTCATTTAAAATTCATTTAAATTAATGGAATCATACACGAAATTACTTTGGATATTCTTTGAGCACTAGTGATTTACAGTACTCACGATCAGAAGCAGTGCAATATTTCAAAAGTAACAGAATTTAAAATAAAATGTTATGAATTCCAAAATCTTACTAAGAATGCGAAAAAATTCGAGAGCAGCTGCTCCCTTCCGAGTTGTTCCAGGTGGGCATCTTTCACGAAACGTTCTGGAATCACCATGCATGTAGTTTGGACCAGTAGGGACATATTCGGTAGGTGATCCTGGTGATCTTTCCCCGGCGGAATCCACTTCAGCAACAGAAATCTGTTGAACTGGGACATACTCATCCTCGTCGATACGATTTCCAAATTCATTATTACGACCTGGTGAAGCTATTTCTTCTGCAACCACCATGTCACCTCGGAGGTCCTGGTGAGGCAAGTCCATGGCATCCGGCTCTGCAGTTTCAGTCCCACCTAGCAGTGTTCGCTCTTCTCTACAAATTAAAATGGTCCACTGTAAATTATCCGTTCTTAGAAGTAGAAACCGTTTTAATAGTAAGTACAGTTATGTGCGCTAGACTTAAACTAACATTCCAGAGGTAATAATTCCATGTGTGCTCCTTCCTTCATGAAGTTCTGGGGCATGCCTTTCTAGATTATTAACACTTTCTTCCTCTGGAATAACATTTAGAGATGAGGGGATTTCAGGATGACCAGATATTTCAGATCGCCTTAGCTCAACTTCTCGGCTGTCCAGATTCAGCTGCATTTTCTGATTCTGATTCACAAACCCAGTTAAGGCCTTGCCCAGCCCTCGTCCTAAATGGTTCTGTAGCAATTCAACCGCTTTCTTCCCAGTCCCAAGGTTGGTAAGTTGCACATCATGGCTCTGGAACACTCTAGCGAGATCAACACTTCCTAATGTAGCCCGTTGATTTTCTCTTATATGTGCTTGCAGATCCACTTTTGACAGTTGGGTCCTATTATCAACGATAACACCCTGGTTTTGAGCTCTTCCTCTTCTTTTCCTTGTGGGTTCATTTGACGGAGGCTCAGTGTTGCTCAACCCATCTGCTTGGATTTGTTGAGCCTGACACACACAAAAACAACTAGGCGCATATTATTACTATCACTTTATTTGAGTACAGGAAGCTCAGCTAGGAGTGTTAAAGCCTGCGTATTACTTTAAAATAAAGAACCCTAACTTACAAGTGGGACAGCTTGGACGGGAATGGCGGGGCGCAGTGGAGTAGTACTTTGAGGTTCTTGTAAATTCTCATCGAAAATAATATTCTGGCAGCCAGTATCAGCAGGTTCTGTGACTTCTGCCATGTCCGGCTGCTGCTGCACATCATCGAAGTCTGGCTCCATAGGTATGTTGAATCCTAATGATGCTCCACTTTCTAAATCTTCGAACGGGAAGTCATCTTGTTCAAGCTACAAGAAACGTAAGGAATTAATAAAGTTTAATTAGAAGAATCTCTTAACCGCACTGTGCATGGCAACTGTCATTCATTTGACGACGTGAGTCGTACGATATCCCATATTCACATTTAAATTTTACAGGGTGGGTAACATGCTTTAATAGCAACTTACAGCTATGGTTCTGGGTGATGTAGCAATAAAGTCGTCTTCACGAATCGTGATGTCCCGTTTATTAGCAGTGTTCGGATTTTGTCCCAGCCATTGTAATAAATCATTTTCTTCCACGACTCCATTAGCATCTTGCTTTCGATCTCCAGTGTGTCTTCTTTTCCTTTTTGAAGCAGTAGCAACATTAATTGCATCTATAATATCTACTCGAGCAATATCCACAGGCTCCAAATCATCACCTCCAGTCTGGACGGGCAATGGTTCACCTAAGTTTGCCTCTCGCGGTGTTCCTGTGAAAGCAAAAATATCTTGAGTAAAGTCAACGAAGTGCATAAATACTAAAAACATATTTTTCTAGAATGTGTAATTTAGCATTAAATTAAGTTCTTAACCGGCTAGTACTGGATCATCATCTATATTGAATTCTCCAAAGCTTGGTTGCACCAAGTTTCTAGTTGGGGTTATAAACATCAGCTCGTTACGTCGCACCTTCTTTCTGCAAATGGCAAAAAATATAGTTATGATTACGTGAATTACGTCCACAAATATATGTAAAATTCAACTATAGAACAAATGAAGAAGTTTTAAAATATATCTGGAAATAGGCTAATACCTTGCAGGCAAATCAATATTAGTGACTTGGCCAAGTCCCAAAGGTTGCGGAACGCGCCATTTGATTTTCTCGTAGTGCAGATCCAAACGCCCTGTAAAAATATGCAGAAGTTTAAATGTAGTTATGCATACACATGTAGAAGAGCTACATACATTTTTTTAATCCCTCGTCCCCAACTCACTTTTGAAAGCTTTGAGCTGATGTCTGTAAAACTCATAGAGCCCGTACAGAAGAATAGCCAGTTTTTTAATATCCATGAAGTTTTCATAACCATCTTCGTCGTCAGCTAAGCGCTCGGGAATTACAGCTACTTGAAGCAGTAAGTCGCTGTATATGCAAAATAAGGTAAGTAGACAGTAGACACACTGACAACTGAGAATGAGGTTTAAATTTTTTACAAATCAAAATATTGCAATCTACTTAAGTACATAAACTATACTTATATCGATTATATATTATTCTGTTTTTGCTGTAGATTTATTGCAATAAATACTTAAGGTTTCTTTCCTCATCTCTTACCACAATTCCACTAGGTTTGAATTAAGTATAATATTCCGGGCCTTAGTGCTCCTGGAAAGATTTCGGGCAGGTCCTGCCCCATTGCCAACCAACCACACCATTGACAGAGATCCATGACGATGGAGAATGTCTTGAAAATTACTCATAATTGTTCACCAATAGTCTATCTCGATTTCCTTAATCTATAAAAACAGATCAGAGCCAGAACATGATCAATATGAAAACACACTACATTAATTCAATGACAACGGTCGTAGTTAAACACAACGTAGTTCTTTGATATTTGTCAAATTAGAAAACGCATTTTAAGAAACTTACGTTCAAAACTCATCGAATTAGAGAAAATCAATTAAAAGATGATCGTAGACGTAGGACGTAGATGGAAGATGAAGATGGAACACCGGACAGGAGAAATTTAAAATACTCAATACACACTCCAACAAGACTCCAAACCCATAAGAGATCGTCCTTAAATGATGTCAAAGATGACCTGGGTTTTTTAAGATAAACCCACCCACTCTATCAATAGAATGACAACTATTTTAACTTTCCCGTAAATGAAGAGAGGTTTTTAAAGCCCACCCTCTTACATGGTGACATCATTTATGGACGATTTCTAACACAAACAGAGAAAACGTAGAGCAAACAATTGGCTGCTGACGCTGACTAATACAGGAGCCATTAATCTAGAGATACGAAGAAAAAGAAGGAGGCATTTACAAAATTACAAAACCTGTGCTCAAAGGGGCACTAGGAGATAAATGGAGATACAAGCGCAAGCTGGCGATACTCATGGGCATGGGACATGAAACATGAACCCTGTCACACTAATTTTACACTTATCGTTAGCAGTTAGCACCTCTGAATTCTTTTAAACTTAATTAAAACTGAATGGTTACTATGTAGTATATGAATAAGCTTAGAATTTATTATTATAAAATCAAAGCATGGTAATTAGATACTTTGAACCTTAAATATCTATGAATTTTATAATACCTAACTATTATTCAATTAATTAATTAACAAAATTTATGCATTATTAACTCAACTGTTTTGGTTTGGCTTAACTTTTAAGTTAATCTTGGTTTATCTGGTCTCGCCTCGGTAGTACTTCTGGTACTAAAAATAATGTGCACAGTCTGTAATGACTATTTACTTTAATGGATCTTCGCTTCTAGTTTGATGATATGCAGGTATGATATAATGTGCTATGTGCTGCATTTTGATTTTTAAATAAATATTTCGGTCTGTATAATAGTCCTCAGTTGTTTGAGAGTGATATAAGATTTTATTTATAAAAATTAGGTAAGACACCGTTCGTAAATCGTGAGAAACGATAAAAAGACAAAAAGTTTAGTTTGGGGTTACTCAGTTTTGCATCAAGGGGTAAAAGTTAAATGTCAGTAGATTCACGAGGCTCGAAAAGAAAATACTGCTCCCCGCTTCTTCGTCCTCTTCGTCGTGTCTTCAAAATTGTAATGTAATAATAAAAAAATATAAAAATTATGGGACCTAGAAATTCTTCTCAAAGGTCAGTGTATCAACATGCTTCTTTTCTCAGTCCGGTTCCGGTAGTATTTGGGCACGTCGCTTGTGGGGTCAATTGTGAAAAGGTATTTATCATCTCATCAGCGGGCTACGGGCCATAAGTTACCACTTCAACCTGTTCTACATTTAAAATCAAAACGAAACAAAACTGTTAAGAAAAACTGAAAAGCTTTTTGTAAATATACATCATTACAAGGCCAAGCATATGTGACAAGTGATATAGGTACATAATAATTATTAGTAGTTAACTACCTTATATTTCTAATTCGTCCAAGAACGAAAGAGGAGGCAGAGCTTCCATGTTAAAATATGTATTACAACTTCCTTGCCCATTGCATCCAGCAGAACCAGTTCCATTGCTTTCCATGTTACAGGGGGCTGTGTCGGTCCCAGTCCCGGCCATATTATGCTCATCGAGGCCGTGTGGAGGTGTGAAAGGCGGGTTCCAGTCCGTATCCATTGGGTCTTCTTCAAGAGCGAATAAATCCGAACCAAGTCCAAAATCCTGGAGCCGACTAAGCTTCATTTGTGTGGGGTTGTTAATATTATTGATCCCGGTCCCGGATCCGGCTGCCGCTTCCAGAAGCCCCTGATCCGAACAGAGGTCCACGGTAGCACCGATTTCCACAGTAAAGACTTCTCCAGACAACGGACTTGGGCTCCGGTTGTAGTCCACGTAGTTCGGAGTAATTAGCTGATATTTGGGCTGAGGATGTGAGAGTGACCCTGGTTTTGCGAGCTGAGATGACTGCGATGGCTGAATTTGAAGTTCGTAGCTTCCGTCATCGGGGGAGTCGGGGTCTTTGTTGTTGGGTTCGATGAGACTTTCGTTCTTGTCAACATCCTCAGCAGCGTGGCTCACCGTCAGATCCATGGCGTCCGCCTCAAGTTCCTTCTTCATACGCGCCACATCCTCTTCTTCTGTTGTTGTTGATGATACAATGGCTCCAGCAATCATGGGAGCTGGATATATATTTGGATCTGGATACTCCTGAGGTTGCGCTATGAACGGCGACGGCGACGACGACAGCGGCGAGTTCAATTTCGGGAGTAAAAAGCCACAACGGCATCTCTTGCGTCCCGCTCCTAAAAAACCGAATCAGAAATTAAATAGTAACTATTGCATCCTAAAAAATATCAATGAGAACACAGGCAAGGTTAGGGTATAGTTAAATATTTTTATGCTGATTAATATTATTTGCAACAAAACCATAAAGTAACTTACTTCCTTGTAATGGGAATGGTGATCGTTGAGACTGTTCTGACTTCGGGGTCTGTCGAACCTTTGCGGGTGTAACACAGATTTTTTCGAAAACAATCTCTAGCTCCGGACTCGGGGAGCGCGTGGAATTCGGATCCACGATCACAGATTTGCGAGCATTGTTGATGCGTGGGGCTGGAGCTGGCGCTGGATCCGGAGTCGTTTCAATCTTGCGATCAGCAGCCTCTTCACTCAAGCGCTGTCTAACACGACGATACTGTCGATCTGCGAGGTTCCTCAGCGTCATTGGTGACCCGTCCATCGTTGAGATCTTTGAAAAAGTAAGAGGAGCACCGTCGTCCTTTGGATTAGTCGCCAGTCTCCCTGCCTCTGTCTCCTTCCTTCTCAGTCTCGTTTCCGGAAATCCTTCTTGAATTTATCTGTAAATTAAAATTTAATTATAAAACTGCTTTTAGTTAGCTGCGATAGAAGACTGCAAATTCCAAATCTAACAAATTATCAATGGATAATAAACCAGATATTTTAATTCTTTAAGCTTACCAAAAAGTTTGAAGATTACGATAAATCAGGAAACGGCTGAGCAAAAGATGAAACTATCAGTCTAAAAAAGAGGTCTCTCAAAATATTCGTGAACAGCCAAGAGCAAAGTACAAAGGCTGAAATAAATATCTGTAAGAAGCCTATAATTACTATAGTGTAGGCAAATACTCAATAAAAAAACTGTAGGAACTGAATAAAATACGTGTTCAAAACAGACGACCCGGTGGGAGTTCTTGCGAGGTCAAAAGTTGAGAGCGTTGTGATTGCGACTCCCACATTTCCACGTCCTTTTATACGAATGCTGTTTCAATCGCCAGGGTCTTGTTTCTGAAGCTGCTTAAGCGACTTCCTCAAAAAATTGTTGAAACTCTGGATTTCCTCAAAGGGGGTATTTTTCTTCTAGCTCCAGATTCAACGTTCCTGATGACGCTAAAATTTTAACTTGTCGACGGCTGTGACTGCGCCAATGAGGGAGTGACTATGGAACGTTGATGGACTTTTGTATTGAGGAAATTCGAAACTTTTGGTCAGAAATAAAGTGCAGCACATTTACGCAGGACCGAAATTAAAATTGTATGAACTTGTTTTCTAAAAAATTGGACTTTGTACTTTGAAGCCATATTTCGCTATATGTACAGTGATGCAGTCTTATCGTTAGCTTCATTTTCCCTTACGTTTTTTCTATCGGTAGCTGGCTACGTTCATTTTATTTCTTTGTTTAAATTCCGTAAATTCAAAAATAGCATTGCATTCTAATATATTTTACTTACGTGTTTATTTTCTCAATATGCTTTTTTGAGTCTTCTCTAATTGGGAGCTTCATGTTTTAATTATGACTATGCTTAACACCATCTTGGTTTGCATAGCTATACTTCAGCATATATCGTGAATCGTAATCGTAAGTGGCGAATCAAAATGGCTTATATCCAGTTTAAGCTACAATTAAAATGTAAAGTGAGCTATGTCAAAAAAACATTTAATGAGAAAGAATGCGTTAACTACGAGCGAAATCCCCTATTTATATATTTACATGCAACTTTTTTGAAAAGTGCAAAATGCCCCATTTACATGTAATAATTTTGAAAATTCCAAACCGCCTTATTCACACATGTTTTAAATGAGAAGATTATTCTATTTAGGTACCTTTTAGTATCTTTTAATTTGTTTTGTAGATCGTGCATTTTGTTTTCAGCTTAAAATGGATAAATGCCATTTTGACTCTTTACTCACGATTTATTTCTCGGTGCATTAATGATTCATTCCAAAATGTTTGCAGTTTTGCAATTTTTGGATCCTTATTTTATTAGTGTATAAAAAAGTACGTTATGGTTATACCGAATCGCTAAAAATTGTCTATTTCAGTTAATGTCCAGTTTGTGCGCCTCACACAAGGTTCATAAAGGATGCGGGAAAGTAGGTAAAGAATTTTAAATAGGTACAAAATTATCAATTTTCATATCATCATGCATTTAAAATATAAAAATGTTCACAAATACAATTTATGAAATGTCCATTTAATACTACACTGCTTATATTACTAATGGGTAGTGTGTAGGTTATTAGGTCGACCCCAGTACACTTTCGTTCGAATCAGGGGTCCATTCCAGTAAAATAATTGTTATAAATTTCAGCGTAAAAATAGGCGAATATTAAGTAGGCAACAAAAGCTCAAAATATCTGAAAATATAGTATAGGCTTGGTAGGCAATGAACAAATGCAACCTATAGGAGCCAGAAAAATTAAGAAACTTAGGCATTTTAAGCCTGTCAGGCATTACTTTGATTTTGAGGAATGAGAATAAGACGCTTTTGTTGATTAAAAACAATTAAGAAATAAATACAATTAATAAAAATAAAAAAAAATAACACTAAAATAATAAAAGAAAATTAATTATTTGTAGTATTTCTAAGTAATTCACAGGCTGAAAAAGGTTGATATATAAAAATAGGCTTTTAATAGGTTGATATAATTCAATAGGCAGTAAATAGACAGTATGCAAGCGCGTTTAGGTGGGCTTTTCTGCCGAGCTTTGCGTGTAAGTATGTAGCATACACGAAATATTCCCTGCCAGTGCTGAAAATACTTCAGATACTGAAAAGACCAACCTATGGCCAAACTGGCCCCTATTACTCAACACTGCAGCTACTGTTGGGGTGCTTGCACAAATTACACATTCATATTCACTCACTGCTACTATCAGTTTATCAGTTGCTCGAAGCCGAAAACGTTATTAGCAAACTCCTTAGTGGTAATGACCTTCCATAAAACTCAAGATGCTGTTTATTTACATTTGGCAGGGGTATTGTGATATTACACGGAAATTCTCATAATAGCAGGTCCCATTGAGAAAAATCTTTTTGCCATCTGCATTACCATTTGCATTATGTATAGCCTACCTAATGTGGGTACTCGCAAGCTATGTGATTGCATACTATACATACATACATATACCATACATTACATAGTATACTACACGGTTTCATCTATTTATATTTTGCATTACATACCCAATGCTCACACTGACCAAATTATTTTCGCGCAAAATTATAAGTTTTGCAACGAGGCAGTCCAGCATAAAAAGGCGAAACAAAATTTTAATTTCAATTTCAAATTTAAGTTTGAAATGGCCAGTGGCCCTAGCAGAGTTCGTCGACAAATACCTAACCACCCCACTTGGGGTATCGACTCAGAGTCAGAACTCGATTCAAGTAGTGGCGACAACTCTGTCAGTTCTGCAAGTGAAGGTTCTGACGCGGAGGATGAAGAGATTGAGTTGACGGATGAAGAGGACGATGACGAAGTGTTATACAGGGAAATGGTTTTTTTATTGATTGGAGGATATGGAATAACGAATTGGTAATAATGCATTGGAAATTGGGAGTGTTGATTTTATTGGGAATTGGAGATTAGTAATTTCGCCAATAGTGAAAATTGAAGGATAGGAATTTAGCTATTGATGAAAATCGAATATGGGTAATTTTGCTATTGGTGAGAATTGAATTTGGGCGATTTTGCTTTTAGTAAGAATTGAACTTGGGCGATTTTGCTTTTAGTGAGAATTGAATATGGGTGATTTTGCTACAACAGAGAACTGAAGTTGGGTTATTTTGTAATTAGTGAGAATTGAACATGGGCTATTTTGCTATTATTGAGAATTGAACATAGGTAATTTTGCTATTGGTGAGAATTGAATGTTGGGCTATTTTGCTATTGGTGAGAATTGAAGTTGGGCTGTTTCGGTATTAGTGAGAATTGAATATGGATAATTTTGCTATTAGTGAGAATTGAAGATGGGCTATTTTTCTATTAGTGAGAATTGAAGATTTGCAATTTTGCAATAAGTAAGATTGTAAAAATAAAAACCATTGTTGACTAACAACATGTATTTATATTATTAGAGGCCGGATGGATCTAATGCCTTTGTGCACGTACCATACCCCGACCCTGAGCAAAGATGGGTGGCTTCCGACGGCACCGTATGGTCTAATGTCCCCCCTCCCGCAGGGCGACGGAGGAAGTTCAACAAGTGGACTGCTCGGAAGGGTGGTGTTGGAGTACGCCAGCTTCCTGGGTCACCAGTTTTACGGACAGAAGTTGACTTTTTTAATTCAATGATCGATAAGAATATGATAATTGAAATAACAAAATGGACTAATGAAAAAGCAAATGAAGAGGTTCTTAAATGGAATGATGCAAATCCAACAAAAACCCCGAAGATATGGAAACCGGTGGACAGTGTAGAGATAAGGGCATTCATTGGGCTTTTGATAATGGCTGGAGTCCAGAAATGCAAAAAGATGTCAACAACAATGTTGTGGAGAAAAGATCCTCTCTATAAAAAGCATGCTTTTACGGCTACGATGTCAAGGACTCGATTTCGCCTCATTATGAGATACCTTCGGTTCGATGATCTTCATATTCGAGAAGTCCGAAAGCAGACAGACAAGCTAGCACCCATAAGGTCAACTGTCGATGCTCTGACTAAGAATATGTACGAAATGTATGAGCCGAAGTCCAATCTGACAGTTGACGAGATGTTAGTTAAATTTAGAGGAAGATGTGGCTTTCGTGTATATATGAAGTCAAAACCAGGGAGATATGGCCTAAAAATCTGGGCAATGACAGACTCAGAGACTAGATTTGTTTTAAATTTGCAGGGAAAAAGCAGTAAAGCGTTTATTACAATATTATATATATATTTATCACAAACAATATGGATATTATAAATATTCATTGATTCGCGTTACACAGGTTTACACAGGCGCATTCTATTTGACATGCTAGCCAACTTTTTGGACACGGGGCGAGGTGTTACAGCAGATAATTTTTTCGGAACAGTTAAAGCTGCTCAAGAACTAGTTGCCAGGAAAATTACTTCTGTTTGTACAGTTAGAGGACAAAGAAGGGAAATTCCAAATGAAATATTAAATGCGAAGCAACAGCAACAAGGATCTGTATTTTATTTTACGGATGACTGCATGTTGGAAGGTTATAAAGCTAAGCCAAATAAAATCGTCCTGGTAATGTCGACGGTAAGACTCCTACATTTCTGCCAATCCTCCTAAAAAACCTGAAATTATTTTGCACTACAATGCGACTAAAGGAGGGGTTGACACAGTGGATCAGATGGTCGGAGAGTACTCATGCCAGCGACCAACCAGAAGATGGCCAGTGAAGGTTTTTTTCCAGCTTGTTGATGTGGCCGCTGTCAATGCCTACATTATGTGGACTGAAAAAAACCCTGCTACGTCCAAAATCAGATCTCGTCGTCAGGTTTTTCTTGAGAAATTAGCGGAAGGACTAATTTTGCCTCAAGTAAAAGAAAGGGCAAAGTGTATGGTTGGACTACAAATACACATCCAGGAATCCATACATCTGCTGCTAGGAACTTCCCCAGTACCCATTCCTGCTAATGTGACCGGCAAAACGAGGGGGTACTGTGGTGTATGCCTTCCAAAAAAAGTTAGGGCCAGAATGATTTGCTGTAAGTGCAACAATTTTGTCTGTCAGGATGACATTTGCACTATTTGTAAAAAATGTGACAAAAAAAATAAATAAAGGCAACTGAAATGAGAAAGAATGTGTACGTAGGGTGTAATCCACCCCACCCCACCTTCGTATCACTAGGGTCTTACCCCTAACTGCATTCATACCATAGCATAAATTATTATTTTGTAATTGCATAAATTAAAAAGTAACTTTTTGCATGTCATTTATGCGTGTCTCCGTAATGCTGTAGGCATGTGCATTTATAATGCATGCAAAATGGCCGCTTAAATCTAATATTTTTTTTGTTTGGATTTTTTTGCACATCAACGCATAGTTCCTTGGGATCAAAATTCCTCCACTTAGAAATAAAATTATTCAAATACCGAGTAGAAAAATTACCAACTTCGATAATTTAACCTGCATGCATCTTAGGAGCAAAATCTGTTCCCATGCAAACACTCAAGCCCACTGTGGCCATAGGTTGGCTTTGGCAGGTAGGATGATAGGAACGTTGACGTGAATAAACTGGGCATAATGCATAACGAATAGTGCAGCTGTGACTGCTCTCTGTTTGAGATCAGATCAGACGATGAGAGAGATGATATACTGATGATGTACTTTAGTGATACTTTTGTGTCTTGATCTCGAGTCTCGAGTTCTCGAGTGGATTATTTCTTTCTCCACGTACTGATGAAGGCACTGCAGTCTGAATTCTGGACAAACGACTTGGCTGGCAACTGCTGGAGTTCCACGCACCACCTTATAAATAGCACTTTGGTCACGCTGGCCGAACAGAGCAGAACGGATTTAATTAGCATAACTATTGGTTTAAGTGGATTTAAAACTGTAAGAAAACGACATTGACATTGAGTTATTGCATTTACTCTTGTTAGTTATTCCCGGGAAAGAATATTAATTTTCCTACTTTTTCACGCTAACCACAAGTATAGGCAGTAAGTTTCTTCCCAACATTGTTAAGTATACCTACTTCTAATTTGAGTGTAGAACATGCCCATTTTTGACCGTAGATTTTGTAGACTCATACAATATAATTTCTTATGATATATTTTGTCCATTATTCAGTCTTCTTTTATCTTTATCGCGAAATAGAATTGTTGTCTTTTTGGTTAATTTGACACTGATATACTTTCTATAACTCATAATCAACTCTACAGGTGTGCCAGTGCACAGTGTGCTAAAAAGTTGACTGTTTTTTACATTTGATTTGTAACTCACGTACTAGTTAGTCTATATATTTCGGTAGGAATGTAGAAGTATAGCATATTATCCCTTAATCCGTATAGGGTGTTATTAAGCTGAATATCGGTAATGTTGAAATTTGTAATATTTGCATAGGTAATTAGTCTGGATTGGTTGTTCACTCCACGCTTTATTCTTTTTAAATTGCAGGCTAAAATAAGATTAATAAAATGGCATCAACCCGTCCAACCCGCTGGGGAATCTTAAGCGCTGGGAAAATTAGTAATGACTTTTGTGTTGGAGTGAGCACGCTGTCCCCGGAGGAACATGAATTAGTCGCTGTTGGAGCACGAAATCTAGAGTCTGCAAAGGAATTTTCTCGAGTTCATAAAATTCAAAATGCGTATGGTTCTTATGAGGAAGTTGTAAAGGATCCTAATGTTGGTGAGTTAGTAGTTATATGACGGGAGTCAAATATTGCGAAATAATAAAAGTAAATTTGACGACTCCTTGTACATTCATTGTTAGTAAGTTTGCGTATGCATCATTTTAAAATATTCATTAAACTTATAATTGCTGAAACTTTTTAAAGATGTGGTTTACGTCGGCTCTATCCATCCTCATCACTTTCAACTGGCCAAGTTAGCGCTTGATAACGGGAAGCATGTATTGTGTGAGAAACCACTTTGCATGAATGTTAAAGAAACCAAGGAGCTACTAGAATATGCTCGAGAAAAGAAGTTATTTTTGATGGAGGTAAGTTGCGTATTAAATTAATTATGTAAACGTAGATACCTATATAGCTAATTATTTAAATGTCTATAGTTCCAAATCTATCAATGTAAACCTATTTGCATATTTACATACATTTACCAACTTACCTATTTTTGGTTTAGGTTAATGTACAACGATGTACATTTTCTACCAGGCGACCCCCAGCTGCAAAGTAGATCTTTACTATATTATTTGATTTTTTAATTTCAACAGGCTATTTGGAGTCGCTTCTTTCCGGGTTACAAGAAATTTAAGGAAGAATTAGAAAATGGGAGCATTGGGAAGCCTCTCCAGGTCATTGTGTCCTTTGGCCAGGTCATTGATGAAATTGATCGTCTCAAGTAAGCGCACGCTGGCAAGATATTAGGGAGCGGAAATGATTGCATACATACCATCTTTTCCAAATTGTGTATGTAAAAAAATGTCATCCTTAATTATAACTTACTGAGTGTATTATTGTTTTAGATTGAAAGAACTTGGGGGTGGAACAACTCTTGACCTTGGAGTGTATTGCGTTCAGTTTGCTTCGCTCGTGTTTGGGGGTGAGAAACCTGAGAAAATCTTGGCTGCTGGACATTTAAACTCCGATGGGGTTGACATCAGCACGAGTACAACATTGACGTATTCTGGTGGCAGGACTGCAACGCTTATCACCCATGCAAGAGTCACTTTACCCTGTGATGCTGTTGCAGTGGGCACCACTGGCACTTTAAAGGTATGTGCCGTACCCTTATACACATAGTATTGTACCGCAAATGTAAAGTTTAACTTTTAACACAAGAATTAGCTTACAGCGAAAAACAGTAGCAACATTAACTGTTTGAAATCTTAGTATTCGTGGAATTTACTATTTCTTTTTTGAAAATTCTACCCTTAGATTTCTGACCCGTTTTGGTGTCCAACCGAAATTGTGACACCGAGTGGATCCGTAAAGTTTCCATTGCCGGAGACAAGCATGAGAATAAATTTTATGAATAGCCAGGGTCTTGGTTACCAATGCCATGAAGTTCGACGATGCATTCTAAACGGTGAGTTGGAATTAGAATTTCAATCAGTTAACATTTTCACTTTCACCAGGATGATGGTCTGCATTAAATCCATATACAGTTTTCAAAATTACAATTTACATCTTGATTAATTTTCCTTCAGGTTTGACCGAAAGTCCACTATTGCCTCACGCAGAAACCTTAACAATCGCTGAAATAATGGAATCAATTCGAAAACAAGTTGGCGTTGTCTACCCTCAAGATAATTAAGCAAAAATTGCTTTCTCAATTCTGAGTATATTCTGAAATAAAAGATGTGAAAATATGATCTGATTTTCATTCGATTTCTAAAATAATGAATTTTCGTTGATTACCTCCTTGCCTAGTTTTAGTTTACATAATATATTTACATCGGTGTTTACATTTGTGTTACCGATGGAAGAATGGCTATGAGTCAAATCGGTCTAAACAACACGTTAATTTCAATCAAGCATTCCTAATCTTGTTAATATTTTTATTTTCTACAGAGGTACGGAAAACGGATTGATATTAAACTTAAATAGCATATATAGCATAGCATTATCACATTTTGTAAATAGAATAGAAATTGTTCATACATAAAATTAGTTGTCCAGAGATATGTCACTAGCAATAAGATTGCATATGTATGTAATATGCTCTGAAAATCTGCGAATTCAGCTTGATACATAAATTACTTTTTTAAAATGATTTTAAACATATAATATTTTTTATTTTAATCCTCTTCCCGACTCTACGATAATTAGGGACTGGAGTTCTGTTGAAGATCTTTCTAGATCCTTAGTTTTCTCTTTAATACAAGCAACCTGGAATTTATTAGCCAAACGTCAAGCAATTATATTTTTATAGCTACTTGTTAATGTGTCGTCCCAAAAACGCAGGGAGTTAAGTGATTTGGAGGTACAAGTTTATCACTGGTTTTCTAAATTCAACAATAATAGTATATAAAATCAAAGTAAGTACCTACCTGCGTGTTAACAGAGTTGAGACGTTCCATTAAAGCTATACTTGCATACTCAGCATTTGCAAGGAATGAAGTTTCAGCAGCGGCATGAGCAAGTCTATTTACGCTTTCCAAGTAGCATTCCAATTCCTTTCAATTTGTAATTCGAAATTTATAATGTTTTAATATAATTTATAATTGTCGATAGCAAACAATATTTTATGTGTATTATTGGAAGTTTTAGAACCTTACAATAATATTTCGCTTCATATCTTCTATACTGCTACGAGCCACAATCATTTTACATTCAATCAATTCTAATCGATGGTCTGTTGAGCACCTACTTTCTTCCATCAAATCCATAAGAACTTCTATCAGATGTCTACAAAAAAAAGCAAACAAAATTTGCCTGAAATGATTTTAAACAGCACTGTCTTTCTAAAGGGAAAATATGAATCAACTCAAACTGCCCAGTTTTTCCGTATCGCTGCTCAAAACTTTTGATAACGTATAAAATTGTGGATCCATTATACTATATATACAGGAATACAGACGCTTTATATATGACGATTTGAGCATAATCTACCTGTATTGAGCATGGTAATCGTCAATGGCATTCAGAGTTTCCGTTAAAATCCGGGTGATTGAATCCACAGTTACAGTATTCGCTTGTTTCATGAGGAAACAGTGTGTTAGGTCTTCCGGCTCCCAGCAAATCTAGGTGTATTACATTAATAAATCAATAATGGCGTGTTATTTTTATAATATTTTTTAATTATAAGTAATGCTAAGTCCCCTGAGCCCTTTATAAATCTCTAACCTTTTCCAAGAAAAAATGCAATTTACTATGACAGAACAGTGCAGTGATGGGAATGTAAAAGAGAGAATATATTTACCGGTGTCTGAGAACTCCATTGATAGTTAGCTGGGGGATAGCACTCACAGTTATTCTTATCTTCCGATTGCTTCGATGGTTCCCCACAGATGCAACAACTGTCACACTTTCCGCATTTTTCACATTTATCCTTATTTTTACACTGACAATAGGCAACAGCAAGTGGGAAAAATGATAATCCTATTCCAACTGGAAATCCGAATGGACGCACTTCTCTTCCACTGGATGTATTCTACAATTTCATAATGATAATATGATCCACAATATAACATCATCTAGATAGATTATATTCTTGTAAGTCAAAAATACATGTTATCCACGAACACTAACTACATTACTATCAAGTACGAAGCAAACTATCAACTATAGACTAAGCAGGTTAGTTGCAGGCCAGGTGCAGGTCAATTTTCTACTTACTGTAGTGAGTTATACAATATATTCTGTTGTATGATTTAAGTCTATAAAAACTGGTATTTAGTATCCTTACCTTAGTGAACCGACGAAAAGATTGGAATTTATTGTTTTTCTGGAAATGAGGCGCTTCTGAATTTTTTGAAGAACTGTAACTATTCGATGAAAATGTAGTCAAATTTCTCTCAATTAAAACCATGTTACGAGATAAACTGAATCTTGGAAAACTTATTATCTTCCACAAAAATGACTTACTGAACATATTTCATTTCAATTATGGGATTATTTAAGAATTATTCAAATCCCAATTCCCAATTAGACTAGCCCTGACTCCGTGACAAGTCAACAACAGTCCTACTTCCAACTTAATAGTTAATTAATTAGAGATTGACAGCAGTAATTTAAATTTGAAATCTCTTCAAAATTACTAGGCTCCAGTGTTAATTATGTGAAATATAAAATATAAATTATGAGACTGCCTACGCTGCCTCAGTGCCTACCTAATCAGCTAATAATCTCTGTTGTCTGTTCTAAAAAATAATGTTTCCGTATAATTTAAAAAATGTTAGAGCACCTGCACCGGCGAAGTAAAAGCAAAATCCCAATTCTTCACGTGTTTTCATTCATTCATTCATTTCATCATTCAGCTGGCTTCAGCTACTCTTACGAAAAGCATACGGAATCGTCCATAAATGATGTCATGGATGACATGACAATTTTTCTGATAAACCCACGCACCCTAACAATAGAATTAATTACAACTTTAACATTGCATATTGCATTGCATTGCGTTATAATAAAGTGGAGAGGTTTTACCCACTGGGATGATGACATTACTTATGGACCATTTCTAATAGACTCCTATATGCTCGTGCTACCCTCGTTTTGGCGGGCCTATTATGGCATCCTTAATCCTTACTACTTATTTACATATTTGCCACAACGGGCCCCACTAGGTATTTTTGACCCCCCGTTGGAGTCTCTTAAGCACATAATAATAATAAAAACTTACGGGACCTGAGTTACCTGAAGTTGAAGGTTTACCCAGGCTATTTCAATAGCATGTAACAATGTGTAATGCGAAATGTCTCGAAAGTAAAAACCACAACATTATTATCCAAATTATACACTTTATCAAACCCTGGCACAACCTGTCAAAATAATTTTCAATTAACCTTCTTTAATAAACATACAATGCTGAAACGTCGTTGTCGGTTTTTTATGAAATTTGATTTATTAGATTAATTTAATGAAATTCTAGTGAGGTAAAAATAGCTATACACATTACTTATAATAAATAAATTCGAACGTCGAGTTAGAACGTACCTACAATAAAACACTTTATCAAACTTTAATTTCAAACATCTTTAGCTTTCTATATTTTCGAAAAAGTACTTTGCATATTGTATGACTAATTTTAAAAACCTCCCTTTGTGAGAACTATGGTATGATCTACACCAATACATACTTTCAATGCTGCGCCATTTAAACAAACCTGGAAAATAGAAGTAAAACATTCAAAAATTAATACAATTATTTTTTCAGATATTATAATAGAAATAGAAATGATAATTAAAAAAATTTTATGTATAGAATTATTACAGGATCCATCTAACCTTTAAAGGAAAGTATTGTTGTTTCATATCGCCAAGACCTAAATTTCCGGAATTATTTGAACCCCACGTGAAGAGATCTCCTTGAGAATTAATTGCTGCTGAACTAAAAATCCCGGCTGCTACACTTGTGACTTGAGCATCCGGATAATATTCACTTCTCCCGAATAATGGTGGGGGCATTAATGTGGGCTCTCTCACATACACATTTGATGGACCCAATCCTAACGTTGGCCCTTGCCCCCAGGTATAAACATTCCCCCTCTCTGCAGACGGTAAATAAAAATTTAAAAGTTAACAATTAATTGCACTTATTGTTATTACTTAAGACAATCCGCATAAAATATTATTAATACATTATCCATACCAGTTATAACATTAGTTGTTAAGTCACCAATCGCAACATCCTTAGCTTTCCCAATATTACTGGATAGTGGAATCTTAACGGGCTCATAGAATATCGTACTTATTTTTTGCGGTATTAGAATCCCAGTTTCATTACAACCCCATCCAAATAAATCTCCTTTATCTAACAACCAAATAATAAGTATTTAAAATAATGAGAAACATATACGAATTTTGCACTGCAAATCCTTAAACGTTATTAAATTCCATTATTAAATAGAAACAAGTTTACCTGTAACAGCTAAAACACTATTCCCATTAGTAGCAATCTTGACAACTTTTTCTTCAGCTAGGTCACCTAGAACAGGAGTGGAAGCATCCCAGGTTTTAAGCACACCTTTTCCTCGTCCTAATTGTCCCTTATGATTGTCTCCGAACGTGTAAACTTTTCCACTTTGAGTTAAGCAAACTCTGTAAAGCAATAGGGAAGCACACGCACTAATTTTATATGAGTCCTATATTGCACGACATAATTTAACTAGTACTATAATCATATCCCAAATATACTCCCTAAAAAATAATTTTAGTTTGGCACTTACGATAAATCGAATCTTGCGGCAATTGCAATAACTTCATCATTATTTCCCAAAGGATTAAACCTAAACTTTGATATTCGATGTGCAAATTTTGAACCGAAATACTTTTCGTCGCTTACAATACGACGACCACACTGACCCGCAGAATTAGAACCCCAAGTGATTAGCCCTTCATTCTTAACAGATACAATCGAATGACCGCGCCCGGCTGCTAAAGCTAAAATTTCGGGCCTCTCTCCTTGAACGGGCACCGACACTCCTACTGGAGCTATAAGTTGCTCCAATGGAGCATTCGATCTTACTGCTTGGTAACCTATAAACAGAAAACAGAATAGACCCAAATTAACTCTGAAATAAATAAGAAATTTCATGACTTTAAGTCAGCTATAAAATAATTGATCCAAAATAATAGATACTGCAGATTCTCCATCTGTGTTTTTACAACACTGCCAAAAGTAGCAGTCAACAAGTATGAAGACTGAGGACATTCTAGTTTCCTTACCTAATTGAGACATGTTATTCAATCCACAACCAAAAATAAGTGGTCGATTTGGATCCTTCCGATTGACGCCAAATAATGTAAATCCGTGACCCGCCGCAATGTCTTTGACATCTAAATAATACACAAACTTATGACGAACGGGATGATGAATGAATTTCATTGGGGCTCTACTTGTATCTTTAGGTCGAAGTAAATCTTGAAGACCCAATGCTCCGTGAAAAGAAGCTCCAAACACATAGATGCGCTTTCGATCCAAATGAATTTTAGAGAAGTCAAAAACTAAAATTTCAAATAAATAATGTTTTCATTAATTCTAAAATTTCCACATCACATTGATTTTGCTTTACTTTAGAAAGTTCGTACTTCTTGTTCTGATTTTGAAAATATGAAGGATAATATAATCAGTTGTCAGTCAGTGTAATTAAGTATAGTAATTAAGTATAATAATTATCGCTGACAACCACGACTTCCAGCGGCTTACTTGGCTTATTCATCTGATCGTGAAGCTTCTTATCTCTCTTGCTCATTGAGAAGCGAAGACCTGACTGGGTTAAACTCCTTGACGACTGCATAGTTTGACCTCCACAAAATTTGAACTGAGCAAAGACTATATTTTTTTGAACCTGCATTATGCGAGTTTTGAAATGAGTGTCTTTCACGTCGTAAAGGTCAAAGGTAAAATGTAAGTTATAGAGAAAGCACCATGCAACACCGATGACCGAACTAAAGCTATTTTAAGTTGGAATTAATTTCGAAATCGTAATTCCATACAAAAATTACGGTATACGTAAGTCCTCCCAAGTTTTGAGCTAAATCACGATTAATCAAATAAGGGCACGTTAAATAAAGTTATTAAAAATTTAAATAGCTAAATAAAATCCTATTTTCACATCTATTTCCTATTTCCCTTCGGCACTTTAATATCCATTCCATTCCCGATTTCCCATTTGGATTTTGGAAAGAAATGCAAGTCTCGCGGGTTCATTCAATTCCAAGGATTATCAATGGGCATTCGGGGCAATGCAATGCAATAATAGAGGATGGGAATGAATGGGACTATGGGACTTGAAAATCGTCCATAAATGATGTCAAATATCAAGTCAACCCTCAACAAAAACTGTATTTCCATTTCTTATGATTGCGTTTTTTAGTTAGTTTAGTTTACAAGGAAACAACAATAAATATTTTTAAAAAATCAAATATCATATTATGTTTAAATTCAGTTTATTAAATGGGTGAGTGAAGAATGAAATTCATTTTAAAACATCATTACAGGCACCATATAAAAGTAAGGGCACAAAATTAGGAACTATACGGAATCGGCATCAGCAGTACTTTTACCATTACATTACACGTAATTAAAATTAGAAATTACACAGCTTATTGGCACGTATGTGAGTGAAGGATGATGGAGGATTGATTTGGCAGGACTGCATTTTGTTTTACTCATGATCGATGCTTAATTAGTTGTTGATTGGAGATTGAGCTAAACTGCTGAAGCTAAGTAATATTATTGTAAAAGTTCTATAATTCTGTCTTCATTAAATATACAAGCTGAGAGCTGACTGTATTGATGTGATGTGATATGATTTTTTGAAATAAGTTGTAAGTGAAATAACTATGTATAAGAAGTAGTGGAATCTTGAGGCATTCGCGTTCCTTTTTTAGTGTTTTTTATTCAGGTCCTGACTCGGCACGACCCTCAGTCTCCTCATTTGTGCTCTCAAATTGCTCCAGCCGGCGACGTAAGCGCTCATTTTCTTCCTCCAATTCGGATAACTATATAACGATGGAGAAAAATGGAGATGCATTTTAAGTATCAATCAAAAATTTAATTGTTTTCTTTTATCTTTTATTTTATAATAATTAGTATTTGCTTTGATACTACGTAGACTTTTTTGAGAATTTACCTTCCTTTGAAGATCTGACATCTCAGCATTGATAGACTCCAGTTCGTTCTTCATTGGAGCTCCGGTACTCAAACTTATGGATCATAAAAACATAAACAAAAACAAAATCAAAACATATGTTAATTAATATGCAATACCAGCCAGTTAAGTAATCCCCATCTAAAATATTTGAAGAGTTGTTTAGCAAAATGGGTCAAGTCTGTCAAAGTAAATTTTACAGGAACAACGAATAATTAATAAAAGGCGACAGGTTTATTGTTTTGAACTCAACTTTTTTCAACAGGTACTGTAACTGACGAAGCTTTATTACAAGCAGTTTCGTAAATCTAGGCTGACTTTGGAAATTTTTAGATTTCAAAAAATTTTAAAATTTTAATTTGTGGACTTTTTCTGTTTTGCCTCAAAACCAATAACTTAACGTGGAGGAAAAAGTCCGTGAGATGAAATTTGAATAGTTTTGAGTCAAACCAAACTTTTTTTAATTTTAAATTTGTTTCTTGCATAAAGAAATTTTCGCACTGCAATTATCTTCTACAAACTACGAAAACACTCAAAAACCAAATTTAAGTCAGAAATGCATGATTTAGGTGGACTTATCCCGTTTTACTAAAAAGCTCTTCATTTATATATAGACTTTATTAACAGTGTCAATTTGGACCAATATTTAATTTTACCGTTCCAGAAAGTATTCAATAGCATTGGATGGTTTTTCTGGCTCCTCATAAAGTCCGACCAAAACCCGGGTGAGTGCATCCATGACTCCCGCCTTCTCCAGGTAGCGGCGAAATTCCTCCCGTTTTGATTCTGGCTACAGTATAGTAAAGATTCAAAGAATTATTGAGTGTCAAAATTATTAAAATAATACAAAATAACCTGGAAATGCTAAACATCCTACATCCATGAATCACCCAGCGAATGGACTGAATAGAGAGTAACTATTTTTTGTTGTTGAGGATTTTGCATCTACCGTAAGCTTCAACGGAACATCAGCAGATTTTCTTGAGCCTGCTGTCGCATTTTGCTGTTGAGCCCCCTTTGTATTATTTTTAACAGAAGCCATATTCTCTCAATTTTCAAACGTACTAACAAAATATATATGACCCGATTCGCTTACTATACCTAACAACCTAACTTAACAGTGTGGTGGAGATTTAAGTACTTGAAGAATTTTGATGAATATTTTTTACACGAGAAAAATTTGAATAAGTCCTTACACTATGAGACTGTCTATCATACTGAATTGTAAGAGTTTAAAAAATAACGTCGTTTCCTAATGACGTCACCTACTTAATTACATACACAGAATACAAGCGATGCAGAAAGGGGCAAAGGGCGAACAGCGCGGACCAACAAAGTAATATCAGAATTTCACGGAAATAATAATTTATGTCTATTATTAATATTTTTTTAATTTTCATAACATGCACATTTTTCAAAAACTTTTATACTTTTTGGTTTCACACTTGTTACCGTATCAACTAAAATGTTGTAAGTAGGTACATTAATATTCCTCATTTTGCCCACAATTAGTCGTTTTCGTTTTCAACAAGCATCTATCTACTTATCAATATTCTGTACTAGTATTACGGAATAATTTTGTTTTAAATTACTTAGGGATTAGGATCGTCCATAAATGATCTCATTGCTAGGGTCAGCGAGAGTAGTCGGGCATTGATGGCATGCCATGTTAAAGATAGCCATGCACGCAATGCAATGGTTAAGCTAATGATGATGATAATGATGATGACAGCGCGGGGTTATAGGGTCATAAAAATTAGTGGTTTGTGATAGCATCATTTATGGACGACTCCTTATACAAGGGCTACGGTAAGGCAGACGTGGAGAATGTGTGGTTACTATAGTATGCTAAAGATAGTAACCACACATTCTCCACGTCTGCCTTACCGTAGCCTATACAAGCATTTAGTTGTGTGGTAGTTTCGTACCTTTGGAGCCATTGTTATCAGTTGAATCCTTTGTCACAAAAATAAATTCTTTCACAAATTCGGTAAAAAATAAATCACTGTGGGTGAAACCTTAAAATGCAAATACTTTGTTTTCAAACACACTGCACTGTCACAAATTATTCCCCGTTTACTTAGTTGACGTTTTTCATTGAATTATTTTGACTTGTTTCTTACACAGGAAGCAAGCTCAACATCAACGAGGTTTTGGTTCAACAAAACGAACTTCAGCAGTTAATTTTAAAAATTCATTTACTTTGCTTGCGTATTTATTCATTAGCCTGGCCTGAATGCCATTAATTTCCAGCCAACTTTGAACTTCAAATTAATATCTCTCCTAAAATCTCTCTTGCTTAATATATTGTTAAGGGTTCGTCCATAAAAGGTGTCATCAAAAAATCCCCATTTTTAGGACCCTATGGCCCCTCCTGTCATCAGCTTAATCAATGCATAAATTGCTATCTTTAATCTTTAGCTTGTCATCCATACCCAACTAGACCCACCGATCCAACCGATGATGGACGATCCCTAATCACAGAAGCTTCAGCCGCTTGAAAAAATTAAAAATAAATAAAATTAGTATTAAAAATTTTAATTTACATTATTAATCTAATAAATATTTACTTCCATTCTTCTCATATACTACGCATTATACTATTCCATTTCTATGAGGATAAAAAAATCATCCAAGTCAGCCTAATACTAATTACTACAATGCAAAATGCAATGCAGAGATCATAATAGAAAAATGCTGAAAGAGAGAATAAACCAAATTCAACGGCAGTAACCAATTCGGCGAAAAACCTTTCTCCCGAAAGAAACCACTTGTAAATACACTTTTTTTTTGAATGTATGATCAATGATGGTGGCAAATGCAAATTAAACTCAAAACTGAATATTAAAGATAAAAAATTGAATAATAATAAAGCGTACAAAGAATTTGCTTGAAGAAAAAAACCCTCAACCCACTGCACTGCACTGATTAACCTAAAGAATGTTTGACGAAAACCAATTTTTTAAGCTACTGACTAATATATAATGACGTCATTAGATGTATGTTGGTTGTACATGGTATTATATTGGCTTTGGCACATTAAGTAAAAATTAAGCTCATTTTATAGGGATGGTCCATAAATTATGTCACCCAAATTATCACTCTTTTAGGATCCACCCACTCCCGTGTCATAACTTTAACATTGCTTAAGCGGATATCTTTAACATGGCATGTCATATCAATATACCCCACTAGGCCCTTATTGACGCTACCAATATGACATTTTTTATGGACGACCCCTAATCATAAGTGTGTGCATTATAAGTTTGTAAGGTAGCAATGACCATCATCTGTAACTGCACTCTCAAAACCAACGTTGAAAATATTATTCTAAATATTGAGCGTTACGGAAATTATTCTAATTACTTTACATTCCAAAGAATGCGAATAATGATCGAAGACGGAGGGACACAACGTATTTAGACAGTAAGTCAAAGTTAGTGTATAATTACTTCGTGGCAGTCACTTTTGGGAGCTCTCATTCCTTCGTAAGCTGCAGTGCAGCCAAGTGTGACAGAAATTAATTAGGGATCAGAATTACTCTCGATTTTCGGTGACTTCACTAATCACAGATTACTGCAGCACCGCTTATTACCTCACCTGGTCCGTGACGAAGGAAATCGAATTTAAAATGGGAAGTGACGGGCATGAGTCCGTTCCTATGGAGGTAGAGGTGCCAGCTCCGGTTCCGCTGTTCACAAAGTCCGAGAAAGTGTTGTGCATGCAGGGAGTGAGAATCTACGAAGCCACAGTTCTGGATGTGGAGCATATTTCGGAATCTGTCGGTGTTCAGAAGGGAGGGGAATTCGTTTATTTTGTACACTACAAAGGATGGGCCAAGGGGTATTTTTTTAAAAAAAGCAGTTCTCCAAATGTCGAATCTCTGTGCATAATTTTGAGCTTCATGTTTCTCATTTTGCATTTTACAATAAACGGGAGATCGTCTATAAAGAATCAAAACAAGCCATTCAGGGGTCGCACATAAATGACGTCATCGGTGGGGTCCATGGGTCTACTCCAATATATTAGTCACATCCCATGTTTAAGATAGCCATTTACGCAATGGTTAAGCTCCTAACAGGGGAGTCATAGGGTCCTTACAATTGGAATATTTGGATGACATCATTTATTGACGATCCCATATAGATTTTTAGCTGAAACTAAAATAATATTCACAAACAAATTTTTTCATGATCCTGAAGTCATGTAAATGGAATGTTTTGCAATTTTCAAAAACGTGTAAATGGAACATTTTGCAAGTTTCAAAAACATGCAAATAGAGCATTTAGCACTTTTTAAAACATCGCATCGTATCAGTTAGCATTAATCACATTTAGTGTTTTTTCGACATAGCTCACTTTAATTCTAGCTAAAATTGTACATAGGTCGGTTTGATTCTTCTCTGGCGATATACGTAATGGACCCTTTGCAAAAGTACACGCCCTGGCGGAGCAAAAGTGAAACAGGCAATGGAAAATCATACGTATTCTTAAATGGCTTTATTTCCAATATGAGGTTTATAGGCGCAAATTAAAGATAATTGCACAATTAACACTTTAGGATCATTAAATTGGCAGTACCAGGCCTGCCTGTGGTGACCGTAAAATTGATTCTCAGGTCGACGTATGTATTTCAACGAAAACCCCGTACCATTTTTATCTATGCCGAAAAAGACATAGATAAAAATGGTACGGGGTTTTCGTTGAAATACATACGTCGACCTGAGAATCAATTTTACGGTCACCACAGGCCTGGTACTGCCAATTTAATGATCCTAAAGTGTTAATTGTGCAATTATCTTTAATTTGCGCCTATAAACCTCATATTGGAAATAAAGCCATTTAAGAATACGTATGATTTTCCATTGCCTGTTTCACTTTTGCTCCGCCAGGGCGTGTACTTTTGCAAAGGGTCCATTCATTATGCGTTAGAACGGTGACTAATATTATACATCTAATCGTAACAATAATTCATCTGTTCCATTTGTCCAACCTGCGTAGGTGGGACGAGTGGGTTCCTCAACTGCTTCTTGTCAAATGGACGGAGGAAACTTTTAAAATCAAGACAGACATCGACACTGCTACGTAAGTAAGCTGTGTATTTTTCAAAATGATTTTCATAGCATTATTATCGTAATTTGAATTTCTCAATGTGTAAAATATTCTTATTCATTTGGCGTATGCATCTTTTGCGGGCACTTTATGTGGTCGTGGTCCATGCTGAAAGTTGAAAGTAGCGAGTAATGCATAATAATTAATGCAACTTAGGTTATTTAATGACTTAATTATTGTGCCCCCGCAGAGAAAAGGAGAATAAAACGAAGATAAAGCAGTTCAAGGCAGCTTCGGGGGCAGCGAAAAGGAAGCAAGGGATTAACAAGGGGAAGGGGGGTAAGCAGTCTGGGTCTGTGAATGGGCCCCCCCACCAGTCGCAGTCTCATGGAAACAAAAACTTGGAGAGAGTCATAAGACGGAAACGAAGTGAAGCGGTTGAAACCGTAAGTTTGCATATTAAATTAAAGTACTTACAAACACATTCAGTTTATTTTGCATAATAAGTAATAAGGTATCGTCCGCAAATGACGTCATCAAAAAATACCAATTTTTAGGGCCCCTGTCATGAGCTTCACCATTGCGTAAATGGGTAAACTTTAACATGGGATGTCATCAGTAGCCAATTAGACCCATCGACCTAACTATAAGTAGCCGACTTATTTTAAACATGCAGTGCAGGGATCGTCCATAAATGACGTCACGGGTAGGGCCAATGGGCCTACTACTTGGATGTTGATGACATCCCACGTTAATGATTTAAGCAACGGTTGAGTTCATGGCAGAGGGGGTCCTACAGAAATGGTGATATTTCAGTAACATCATTTTTGGACGACCCCATAAGTGCCGTATGCATAAAATGGTTCGTTGTGCATAACTTGATGTAAAAAAGCCTGAGTATTTATGATTTTTCTTGTGGGATTTATGTTCTGATTTTCGGGGAGCGAAGGAAACTGTTTATAAAGCAAAGCAGGAGATTCAAATCCCAATTCCACACACACTAAAGAAAGCACTTTTGGACGACTGGAAATGTGTCTTTGATCGAGATTTGGTGAGTATAAACAATTATTGAAATTAACACATATCCTGAGTGAAGTATCAAAATGGTTTATATTCAGATTAAAATAGAAATTAAAATGTCATAAAATTCAATAACTGAGAGAAGTGAGGGGACGTAATTTGTAAAATAAGCTAATAAAGAGTTTTTTTCAAAGTGCAAAATATTCAATTTACAAATTTTTGAAAAATGCAAAAAATACAATATGTTGTTTTTTTTAAAGCTGCAAAATATTGTATGTATGTCTTTTTGGAAAGTACGAAATGCTTCATATGTACATATTTCTGATAAGGGCAAAAATGGTGATGCATGGTGATTGGTGTGCATGGTGTTTTTAGAATGTACAAAATAAATAATCCATATTTAAGTAGGTAACAAGCCATCAGTTCATTATTGTAATTATTTGCAGCTGACAATCATTCCTTCGGAACACAGCGTTGACTCAATTCTGGACAACTACGTGGACTACGTTCGGAGAGACGCTTCTTCGGGTTCGGGTAACGGTGATGCCCGGGACGGGAGGATTGGGACTGCCCGAGATCTGTGCAAAGGGATTCAAGAATATTTCAACACCATGCTTCAGACGCAACTCCTGTACGGGCTGCATGAGCAGAACCAGCTGAGTACAGTAAGTAATACGCGATCCCACTAATTTACTGTTTAGGGATGGTCCATAAATGATGTCACCTAATATATAATTATTTTGGTATCCACCCACTCGCACTCAATCATATGTGAACACTTTAACATTGTTTAAGCGGCTATCTTTAACAAGACATGTCATACTATTATGATAGAATTTAAATCTCCATGTATTTGCTTCCAGCTCAAAAAAATGTATGAAATAAAAAATCAAGAAATCCCAAAAATGTCGTCGCTGTATGGACCTTATCACCTATTGCGTCTTTTCAGTAAGATAATATATTTTGATTCTTAAGTATTGCAATTATTGCATTTTCCGATAAGCATTGCTATTAAATAAATGCTATATAATTGTTGTAGTATAATAGGAGTACATATGTACAACGCATAATAATTTTTTGATTTCTTAATTTTCAGCAAAACTGGGCGCATGTCTGGCTTACACGACCCTTGAGCCTGATGCTGTTAATCACCTTCGCGAAAATATTGCCAATTTTTTAAGGTACCTACCAGCGTAATTACTACTACATGCGTGATATTACTAAGCAATTATGCAATTCGTCTTGCTCATTCATTTAATTACAAAAACAGCCGCTTTACTTTTTTTTAAACTGAAAATTCTGGTCCTTTCAGATTTTTGGAAACTAATTTTACCGTTTATTTCGATTCCCCGAATGACGACGATGAAGAAGAACACAACGGCCACAGCGATGGTGATGACGATGAAGATGGCGATGCCGGCGCCCCCAAGGATCTGAATTTATTTCCAGCCTCCAGTAACCCGCCAAATCCTGGTTGCGGTTCTGCAGGAGAAAACTCCCGGGAACTTCAGCAGATGCTGCAAGATCCGGAGGAAGACGATGAAAAGCCGCCGGTGTTATCCCCACCCCACCCCATCGCAAATCCTGACCTTTCTTCAGTCGGTGGGGGTGGTACAGCAGATGGCCGTAGTCGTCGTAAATTACGTCCTAAATCCCTCAAGTACAATAATCGACGCTAAATTTAATGTGCAATCGCACTATCAAAATGTTTTGCAATCGAATTAGTAGTCGACATCTGACATGTTTGACCTGACCTCAAGCCCATGCAGTATAGCGGATGCCAACATTATTTATAAAGCAAATATATTCGACTCTGATAGAATGTACTTTCTGTATTTTTTAGTTTCTGTCACAATTCGATTACGACTACGATATTACAATTATGCAATAAATTACAATTAAAATACTGGTACGAATCCCTGATAAGAAGGAAAAGTACCTTACCTACGCAGTAGTGTAACAAGTGTATTATTAAATGGACATTTCATGAATTTTATTTGTGAACCTATTTTTTATTTAAATTCATGATGATATGAAAATTGATACTTAAATAATAATTAATAATAATTAACCTATTTAAAATTCTTTACTTAATTTCCCGCATCCTTTATAAAACTTATGTGAGGCGCAAAAACTGGACATTAACTGTAATAAACAATTTTTGGTTCTTTATAACAATAATGTACTTTTTTATACTGATGAAATAAAGACACAAAAATTGCAAAACTGCAAACATTTTGGAAAGAATCATTAATACACCGAGAAAGAAATCGTGATTGAAGAATCAAAGTGGCATTTATCCATTTTAAGCTGAAAACGAAATGCACTATCTACAAAAAAAAATTACAAGATACTAAAAGCATGTAAATAGAATTCCCATATTTAAAATATGTGTGAATAGGGTGTTTTGCACTTTTCAAAATTATTACATGTAAATGGGGCATTTTGCACTTTTCAAAAAAGTTGCATGTAAGTAGGTATACCTACCTACATATATAAATAGGGGATTTTGCTCGTAGTTAACGCATTCTTTCTCATTAAATGTTTTTTTGACATAGCTCACTTTACATTTTAATTGTAGCTTAAATTGGATTATTGGATATAAGCCATTTTGATTCTCCACTTCCGATTACGATTCACGATGTATGCTGAAGTATAGCTATGCAAACGAACATGGATTAAGCAGTCATAATTAAAACATATGAAGCTCCCAATTAGAGAAGGCGCAAAAACGCACATTCAGAAAAAAATACTTAAGTAAAATATTTTAGAATTTACAGAATTTAAACATACATACAAGGAAATAAAATGACCGTAGCCAGCTATCGATAGATAGAAAAAACGTAAGGGAAAATGAAGCTAACGATAAGACTGCATCACTGAATAGCGAAATATGGCTTCAAAGTACAATTTTTAGAAAACAAGTTCATTTAGAGTTCTAATTTAGGTCCTACGGTGTACGTAATTGTGCTGCACTTGACTTCTGACCAAAAGTGTCGAATTTCCTCAGTACAAAAGTCCATCAACGTTCCATAGTCGCTCCCTCATTGGCACAGCCACAGCCGTCGACAAGTTAAAATTTCAGGAACGTCAGGAACGTTGAATCTGGAGCTGGAAGAAAAAGACCCTAACCTTTCCCCTTTGAGGAAATCCAGAGTTTCAACAATTTTTGAGAAAGTCGCTTAAGCAGCTTCAGAAACGAGACCCTGGCGATTGAAATAGCATTCGTATAAAAGGACGTGGAAATATGGGAGTCGCAATCACAACGCTCTCAACTTTTGACCTCGCAAGAACTCCCACCGAGTCGTCTGCTTTGAACACGTACTTACTTTATTCAGTTCCTACAGTTTTTTTATTATTTGCCTACACTATAGTAATTATAGGCTTCTTACAGATTCTTATTTCCACCTTTTTACTCTACGGCTGTTCACGAATATTTTGAGGCACCTCTTTGTCTACCGATAGTATCATCTTTTCGGTCAGTCGGTTCCTGATTTATCGTAATCTTCAAACTTTTTGGTAAGTTGAAAGAATTAAAATATCTGGTTTGTTCTCCATTGATAATTTGTTAGATTTGGAATTTGCAGTCTTCTATCGCAGCTAACTAAAAGCAGTTTTCTAATTAAATTTTAATTTACAGATAAATTCAAGAAGGATTTCCGGAAACGAGACTGAGAAGGAAGGAGACAGAGGCAGGGAGACTGGCGACTAATCCAAAGGACGACGGTGCTCCTCTTACTTTTTCAAAGATCTCAAAGATGAACGTGTCACCGATGACACTGAGGAACCACGCAGATCGGCAGTATCGTCGTGTTAGAGAGCGCTTGAGTCAAGAGGCTGCTGATCGCAAGATTAAACCGACTACAGGTCCAGCTTCAGTTCCAGACCCACGCCGCCGCAACATTGCGCGCAGAAGATCTGTGATCGTGGACCCGAATTCCACGCGGTCACCGAGTCCGGAGCTGGAGGTTGCTTTTGAGAAAATCCATGTTACACCCCCAAAGGCTCGACGAGCCTCGAAGTCAGAGCAGCCTCAAAGACCACCTTTTCCATTACAAGGAAGTAAGTTAAGATATAGTTCTAAAGCATGTAATATTATTATTCAGCATAAAAAGATTTAATAATATCTTGCGTGTGTACAGTTCGATATTTTTTAGGATGCAATAGTTACTATTTAATTTGTGATTCGGTTTTTTAGGAGCAGGACACAAGAGATGCCGTCGTGGCTTTTTACTACAGAATATGAACTCGTCGCAGCCGCCGTCGTCGTCGCCGTTTATAGCGCAACCTCAGGAGTATCCAGATCCAAATATATATCCAACTCCCATGATTGCTGGAGCCATTGTATCATCAACAACAACAGAAGAAGAGGATGTGGCGCGTATGACGAAGGAACTTGAGGCGGACGCCATGGATCTGACGGTAAGCCACGCTGCTGAGGATGTTGACAAGAACGATAGTCTCATCGAACCCGACAGCAAAGGCCCCGACTCCCCCGATGACGGAAGCTACGAACTTCAAATTCAGCCGCCGCAGTCATCTCAGCTCGCAAAACCAGGGCCACCTTCACATCCTCAGCCCAAATATCAGCTAATTACGCCAAACTACGTGGACTACAACCGGAGCCCAAGTCCGGTGTCTGGAGAAGTCTTTACTGTGGAAATCGGTGCTGCCGTGGACCTCTGTTCGGATCAGGGGCTTCTGGAAGCGGCAGCCGGAACCGGGACCGGGACCAATAATATTAATAACCCCAAAAAAGTAAAGCTTAGTCGGCTCCAGGATTTTGGGCTTGATTCGGATTTATTCGCTCTTGAAGAAGTCCCAATGGATACGAACTGGAACCCGCCTTTCACACCTCCACACTTCGTTGAGCATAATATGGCCGGGACCGGGACCGACACAGTCCCCTGTCACATAGAAAGCAATGGAACTGGTTTTGCTGGATGCAATGGACAAGGAAGTTGTAATCCATATTTTAACATGGAAGCGCTGCCTCCTCTTTCGTTCTTGGACGAGTTAGAAATACAAGGTACCTACCTAGTTAACTACTAATAATTATTGAACGTCTTTTTTTCACACACATGTTTGGCCTTGGAATGGTGTGTATTACAAAAAGTATGGCTTTTCAGTTTTTCTTGACGGCTTTGTTTGGTTTTGATTTTAAATGTAGAACAGGTTCAAGTGATAACTTATGGCCAGTAGCCCGCTGATGAGATGATAAATACCAATTCGCAATCGACCCCATAAGCGACGTCCCCAATACTACCGGAACCGGACTGAGAAAAGAAGCATGAACACTGACCTTGCAGAAGAATTTCTAGGTCCCATAATTTTTATATTTTTTATTAAATTACAATTTTGAAGACACGACGAAGAGGACGAAGAAGCGGGGAGCAGTATTTTCTTTTCGAGGCTCGTGAATCTATTGACATTTAACTTTTACCACTTGATGTAAAACTGAGTAACCGCAAACTAAACTTTTTGTCTTTTTTATCGTTTCTCACGATTTTACGAGCAGTGTCTTACCTAATTTTTATCAAGGCAAGTAGAATATTAATATATAATAGTATTCTACTTGCCTTGATTTTTATAAATAAAATCTTATATCACTCTCAAACAATCGAGGGGTATTATACAGACCGAAATATTTATTTAAAAATCAAAATGTAGCACATTATATCATACATATCATCAAACTCGAAGCGAAGATCCATTAAAGTAAATAGTCATTGACACACAGTCTGTGTACATTATTTTTAGTACCAGAAGTACTACCGAGACGAGACCAGATAAATTATGATTAACTTAAAAGTTAAGCCAACCCAAAACACAGTTGAGTTAATACGCATAAATTATGTTAATTAATTAATTGAATAATAATTAGGCATTATAAAATTCATAGATTTTTAAGGTTCAAAGTATCTAATTACCATGCATTGATTTTATAATAATAAATTCTAAGCTTATACATCCATATTAAGTTTTAAATAATTTTAAATGAATTCGGAGGGGCTAACGATATGTATAAAATTAGAGCGTGACAGGATTCGTTTCCCATGAGTATCGTCAGCTTGCTTTTGCTTTGCCCAAGCTGAATGGTAAATAATACTCGCTCAAATTTTTAGCTTCAACATAATCAACAAGATCTGATCATAATCATAATGGATCAAAATCAAATCAAATGGACTAAATTAAAATCTGATCTTGGCAATTAATTTAATTACTTAACCGAATAGATTGCAATCAAAATGATACATTTTAATATTACAAACGAAACCAACACCGGAGTTCAGTATTTCCGCTCTTCTCCGTCTGTCTTTCCATGTTGATGTTGACTTTAGATTAATTACGTATGTATTACTTTGCATGCATTATTGTGACTTCGCATATTCTCGTTTTAATTTTAAAATACATATAAAAGGATTCCATTCAACAATGCTAATGCTAATTCTTAACTATTTAATGATGATTAAGAAATAATAAAGTAATTTGTAAGTGACTCGGAATTTCTTTCCAGCCATGTTTCATTGATGCGAATATTTTCAACCACTTGCTGAACCACGCGATTTGTTCCCCTGAAAGTATGGATTCGAAAAAACTCGTCGATATCATTTGCTTTCTCTTCTGTGATGAAATTCTCGAAGGACTGAACCAAATTAGAAATTATAAAGCCACCCTAAAATAGAGAATAATAAAATAAAAAGGATATGAGTATAATTTTGGACAGACTGACTTGACTGACACTCATTTCTATGTAAAATGCTCTTTATATAATTTTGTTAAGATAAAAATTATTTTTTTATAGGAATATGTTTTTTTTTACTTCAAATCTTGACCGATATAATTCCCAGTTATTTTGAAAAAATTTCCAGGCCACTTCCCGACCTTCCTTAGTGTTAGCAACGGAGGCAATGACAGTCACACTATCCTGGGCTCGAACTTTGTCACTGATGGAGAAATCCAAAACCTTTTCCAACATTTCAATTTGTCGGAGAACGCCACAGGAACGGAGAAGACGGAGCTTTTCTTCCAGTAAATCCGTTTTAAGGTATAACTGGCGAACAAAACAAACCAGGGGCGTTATTTAACATGCGGACATAAAAGTCAGTTGAGTTAAAGTCAAATCAAACATCTTAAGTTGGTAATAGCTACCTCCACAATAGTATTGAAATTTTCCTCAGCTCCTCCATTGTTACAAAGAACGCCTTCATAAACAACAAGCCGAAGATCCGCTGGGATTACCGTATTTTCTTTTAGACAGGCTCTGAACATCTTTTTTGCCACTTCAATAGTTTCCACGTCATCTAAGGCAATCATCTGCCTTAAAATACACGGTCGAAGCATAGTGTTTAGATGATCTTCCCCCTCTTGACGCTCCCAGCCTAAATTTTGAGCAATATTCTTCAGGATAGAGCGGCCGAATTGTTTAAAAGGCTCACAAAATTCAGTGTAGTCAACAAGGGTGAGTAGTTTGTCTAGAATATCTGTGATGGCTACCCAGACTGCGTAATTTGAGTCGTTCTTGTATGCGTCCAGAAGTTTTAAAATCTGAAAATAATAGTAAAACTTGTAAATTTACACTGTGGCAAAAGACACAACTTCAAATTTTTAAACTATCCTACTTGCTTCGATTGTTTAAATTTTAAAAGGAAATTATTTCAGATTGTTAATAATTTTATAAGCAGAATTTATTTTTGGGAAAGAGAGGTAAGAGGATACATAATCGCTCAGTAAATATAATGATGATGATATAAATTGTCCGTAATTACATCGACTGTGGGAGCTAATCCAGCCAAAACACATGCAAAAAGATCATCGAGTATTCCTTGACGATCCAGTGGTAGCATGAGCTGGTCCCGAATGTCGGGGAGGAATTCAGCAAGTGTTTCGGAATCGTAGCGAACACGATAAAAACCGGAAATGCCTGCATTTACCTATAAAAAATTAACATTTTTTTTAGAACAGTACAAGCCAATGAGTCAGAAACTCACTGCATTGAACGCTCTTATATAAAGTAGTTTTTTATAAAAAAATCAACTATGACAATGTCTCTAGACTTACTTTGACCCACTCGTTGGTCCCAACATTTGGTAGACTAATCTCAAGAGTCCTTGCCTCATAGTCATCGATTAATCCTACAAAAGCTATTGAGGACGGATCTCCGCCTTTGGACAGTGTAATGGGTATCCTCCATTTAAAATGATCAAAGTTTCCCGTCTCATTCAATTTCGCATCCGTCCAAAATTTTTTACTCTCTAAAACTAAATTCCTCGTCAACTTGACAGGGTCATACGTACTTTGGAGGACAGTGACGACTGGGAACCCTTTTTGTTTCGTCCAAGCAGACATAACTTCCCTCACTGGCTTCTGACTCACATTTTCTAATGCTGTCCATAAATCCGCAGTCTCTGCATTCTTGTATTCATAGCGTGAGAGGTAGTCTTTGAGCCCTTCACGAAAGCTATCCGCACCCACATAGTGGTATAGCATTCGAATGATGGAAGCACCTTTAAAATACGAAATGTGATCAAACACCTCATCGATTTCTGCAGGATTCTCAACGCGCACTTCTATCGGATGACTACTTTTCAATGCATCTAATTTCAAGGCGGGTGTGTAGACGCTGGTCGTGAATTGAGTCCACATGTTCCATTCAGGGAAGAGATGGTCCACACACAAGTACTCCAGGAACATTGCAAAGCCTTCATTCAGCCAAATGTCCGTCCACCAATCCATTGTTACCTATTTAATATAATTATAATAAGCACTGCTTTACCAAAGTCAAATGTGACTGTGAAAGATACAAGATACAAAAGTGGAAGTGTTATATACTTAACAATATGAAATACGCCACACTTACTAAGTTTCCAAACCACTGATGAGCTCTGTAATATAGAAGTAGGGAACAAAATTATTAATAATTGTTGACAAAAATCATTAATATCTGTGAGGAAGTACAATATTAGAAAATAAAAATAGAACTTGTAGACTACGATAGTTATATTCGATCTCACGCAATTCATGAGCGACGAAAAGGCCCACAGATTGTTTACTGGAAGCAGCAGACAAATTCTTATCGACTAGAAGACGAGTTTCCCGGAAGATTACAAGGCCCCAATTTTCCATTGCTCCTGCAAAATAGATATTTTCTAAATAATTTTAACTTCTTCCCAAAACAACGAAATTGCCATACAAGAAAAAATATAATAATTACATAGGATTAGTAAAAGTACTAAATCAAACAAATAAATGACGCATATAATAATTTACCACATGGGTAGTCAGCTGAAGCCAGAAGGTCAATTTTAGGTAAAGGATACGCAATTCCAAAATAATCCTTATAAAACTTTAAGACTTTAGTTGTCAATTCGAGCGCAAATTCTCCTAATTTTACTTTTCCCTTTGGGGCGAAAACCCGACATAATATTCCATCCTCAGTTTTCGTCTCAACGGATTCATAGTCACCAATAGCAAAGGCCACGAGGTAGGTGGACATAATTGGGGATTTTTCAAAGGTTAACACGCGCAGAGAATCGTCGCCGTCAAAAGTCTTTTCGTCTTCTAAAGGCTGGATGACAAAAAAATTGAACATATTATGTGTACAATATTATTAACTTCTAAATTTTTTCGAAGGTGGAACATTCAAAACCTATTACTTTTATATTTGCTTAATAAAACACTATTTAACTTGTGATAGCTTTGAATTTAAATGTTTAAGTAAATTAATATAATCTACAGCACTACCATACCATATTAGACAAGGCTTCTCGATCCGAAGGAACGATGAGGGTAATAACAAAAGTGGCTTTGGTGGCAGGTTCATCCCAGCAAGGAAAACAATTGCGAGCGTAAGTTGGAGCAAAGAACGTCACATAATTATGTCGGCTAGCTTTTCCGTTTAGTTTCGATGTGAAAACTCCTTTCATATTATCCGTGTTAATGATCCCGGCAAAGTGGAGGGAGAGAACCCCCGTCCCCACGCTAAGAGGACCCTCAAAAAGTAATGTGAGTCTCTCCGTGTCTGGATGAAGTACTCCTGCACCGGGAATGGACAAGCCAGTTTTATTGTCCGTGTAAGTTACTTGGTCAACTTGAAGTTTGACTGCATTCAAAACTACGGTTGCTGTTTCATAAAATACCTGAAAAGTAATTTTTACAAGTTAATTTTTAATCCAATTTTGCGACGAGATTAAGTAAGTCCTGATCGACTCTCAGTCCACACCAAAGAATAATTTAAAGTAATTTTGCACATATAATGTATTGTCATTGATTACTTCCACATCAATATCTTCTTTCCCAGTAAAGGTATTTGTTTCAAAGGATGGATGAAAAGTGACTGCATAATTTATGGGCTTTACAAGACGAGGCAATCTCTCAAATTTTTTCCGCTGGGGGGGCTGAGCTGTCACAGCAGATTTAGGCTTTCCCATTTTAACTGCGGTTTGTATACGTTTTATTCAGACTAGAATTTAGTAAAATTTTGCTCTGAAAATTTAAATTAAAAGCTGTGTTTTAATCGGTGAGAATAAATTATTTTTGCATTTTTTAATACAGTAGACCAGCACCAGTAGTCCACTTACCTCTTTCCAGTAAAAGATTACTTACTAGTCTAGTTAGTTTAAATACAATATATATAGTGCCAATTCATAAGTACATAACTGGATAGTATAATGTCACTACTTACAACAAGCTAATTATTTCCATAATTTACAATTCAATGATACTTCAGACTCTATTAAATTAATTCAATTTTGAAAGTGTAAGGGAGAAAGATAATAGGAAATAGGAATATAGGGAGTAGGAGCATAGGGAGGAATTTGGGGACTTGGGGTTTGGATTTTTTGTATAGGGTTAGTTCATAGTTGGTTGGTTGGGTAAAGGCAGGGGGCAGGGTAGTAATCTAATAATTTATTATTAGGTTTTTGTCTGAATTTATTAGAATTTCTATTACAGGAGTAGAGTAATATTAAACGCACATGCATGCCTAATAATTAATTCCTATGCCCTATACCCTACTGCAAACTTAGTTTTGCAATAATACCATAAAACAGAAACTCCGAGTTTAAAGAAAATGCATATTTATTTTAAGGACAGACAGAAAAAAACAAGCGAAGTAATAATAAATTAGGAATTTTCAGCTTACTATGCCATCACATAATAATCTAAATAATATTTTTACGGAGACGGAATGACAAAACCAGTAAAAGGACAAAGGGTAACACAATGTGACGTAAAATTAATCTCTTACAACGACTCGGATTTACCGTCACAATAAGAACCAAATCTACATTAAAATTTCTGAAAGTATGCAATCCTTCGAAAACAACGACACGAAATATACTGTGACTGTTGACTATCAACTATTTCAAATTCAATCTAAGTAGCGTTAACGTTAAACTTACGAATTATTGGTGGAGTTTTTTCGAAATAAGTGAATACACTGCAGCTGCGAAGGGCAAACGGCCAGGCCGTTGCAAATAAAACACCCTACTTTGTACTTTAAAACTGAATTAAATAATACCTAAATGACTAAAAATTACAAATATACTGGCAATGTTAACGGATTTTTTGTTTACGTTAGCTACAATTTGCACCTGGCCCTGGCCAACACTTTTCCTTACACAAAAAACCTGCTAAAATTGAAAGTAACTGAAACGGAAATGGAAAAATGTCTACCAATGAAAATTCATGTCAACTGTGTCACTGTCACTGTCATTACGAGTAGTTACGTGACATAATTATATTATTAAAGCAATTATTACAATTATTATTGCAGACGCTACAATCAGCAGCTATTAGTTGTTAGTACTTAGTACTGAAGAGAGCAGGGAAATCACAGCAGGTCAGTAAATGGACAATTGATTATCCCAGGGGTTTTAACAAATGACAACTACTTATATATATGATGACTCCTGTCAACGTCAACAGTCACAAAAAGCGACAAGTGGGCAGACAGTTACAAGATTGCATTCGTCAAGTGGGGCCTTCAGTGTCAGCCGCTTTTTGGCAACTGGCAACTACTGAACTGAAACTGCAGTCGTGAGTCGTGAAGTGTCACTTTAAAATTAAAGGCAAGAAGGATTATTTATCGCTCCGTACATTTGAACCAAAAAAGCGGGAAATGGAGCAAGGACAAGAATATCAAAACCATCTGTTAGGGTTGTCCATAAATTATTTCCTCGAAATATTTACATTTCTACCCCCTGCCATCGTCTTAATCACTGCGTAAATGATAAATAAATGTCATCGTTAACTTAAGATGTCATCAGTACCCAAATAGATCCACTAATCCTATAATAACTACATTTACTGGCACGGACGATTCCTTAGTTGAGTGCTTATGGCTAGTTTACCTGTAGTTATACCGTTTTGCATTTTGCATTTTGCAGTTGCGGTATTGTGGCTTGTGACTGTGGGTCAAACACAGTTTAAAAACCATTTAAGTACATATGGATGATAATGCGGCCAGCGCAGGCAACCCCCGCTGCTTGAGTTTTCAAAAAACATGTAAATGGAACATTTTGCAGCTTTCAAAAATATGTAAAAAGAATATTTTGACTTTTTTAAAACAGGCAAATAAATTGGTTTGTACATTTCAAAAACATGCAAATAAAACATTTAACACTTTTCAAAAAACATGTAAATACAACATTTTGCACTTTTCTGAATCAAGTAAAAAGAACATTTTAAACTTTTCTAAAACATGTAAATACAAAATTTTGAAAATGCTTTATCAAAGAAAACCATCAATAAAATTGAAATGGTGCTTTTTGCATGGAAACAAATTGCTGCCTGAAAGCAGTTCCTTCGTCTGGTTCTGACCATTTAAATATACTTGTGCAAGTAGTAATACTGAAAAGGGAACGTCGTTAAATGTTGTCATTGGTAGGATCAGTGGGCTTAGTCCGGTAGGGATGGCATGCTAAAGATATCCGTTTATGCAATGTTATAGTGATGATATGGGGGTGGGTGGGTCCCGAAAGAGTAAAAATTCGGGGAAATTAGTTATGGTCAATTTAGGCAAGAAAAAGTTGTAAATATCGATATCGATATCAAAATTTGTTGTTTTCTTAAAGAATTCAGGCAACGCAAACGCAATATATGTAAATTAAGTAAAAAGTTTTGCTATGTTTAAGTGTGCAGCATTTATTTCATTTTTGGGTAATTAGCACATATAAGTATGTTACTATAAATTACTTGTAAAATACATTATAATTTAGTAAACTTCATTTTCCAAGTCAAATCAAATCCTATGCCTACTTATAAAGCAGGTATAAGGTGCTTGTAGATAATATTCAGTAATTATTACTTTTACAAACAGATTAATACTCAATTAATTAGTTATTCTTTGAAACTTATTCACAAATCCGCGTAAAGTGTAAGTAAACACAGAGAATTAATTTACCAACAGTATAATTATGACTTAATCCATTATACATCAAAAGTGCAACTAGAGTAGCATAATATTATAATTACTGTATAATATAGATTTATAAAACCAGTTCATTAAGGACAGCTCAGTTCAAGAATCAAGAAAATCAAAATTATATTCAAGTAAAGATAAACAACAAATGGACCAAGTAGACCATCTTTCAAAATCGAGTCGATAATCAGAATTCATTCAATAAAACTATAAATATCGACTTCTTCCCCATTCAACAATAAACATCGGTGACTTCCTCAGCCTTCTTGAGCCTCCATGATTTCCAACACAATATCATTCCAAGCCCGGTTATCGCTCAACCAGAGGTTCCCTGTCAGTTCTCCAGGTATCTTCTTACCCGTTTCCACCTGAAGAGAAAAATACACCAATACATTAAAATAAATATGACAATAAGTAAGCTTTGCTATCATTCGCTTCCAAGCCCAAGTATTATATTATAAATAGGTAGGTAAGTTAAATTAATTTGATGGGAACTCACAAGCTCAATTTGCCCCCCGGATGCCAAAGCTGCAGCGATTTCTGGATGAGCCTCGCTAAGTTTCTTAGTATCCGGAACATCAGCCATTCGGAAGACTGCTCCATATATAGGATGCTACACACAGAGTTTTTAAATAAGCATACAATTTAGACTCGTGGTGCTTGTATTTTTTGTGTTTACTATTTTATTTTCTTCCTTAAATTAAAACTCACCCCAGCAATTTCCAAGTTTAAACCCTTCAGATCCTTGTAATGGCCTTTGGCGTCAGCTCCATAGTCTACAAAACGGACCTGAACTTCATCACCTTCTAGAGACGTGACCCGGCCGCGGTAGTAAACGCCCTCGTACGGCGCAAGAACAATTTCGTCTATGGCTGGCAAGCTTGTCAATCCGGGAGCTGTTCCAAAATAACGAATTAAAATGATGGATGACTTAAATCTCTTAAATTCAATAGTCTTAAAAAAATTAGAAATAAACGAAATGAAAATTCTTTCCTTACCCGTTTCAACATGTTTGGCAATGGCTTCGTCCAAACTTGCGAGGTCAGCCTCATCCTTGACACAAGAAATAGAAATGAGCGCATCGTTCCACGCAAAATTGATGCGAACCCATGCTCCATTCTTAATGGTCGGCGAGACGATTGAATTATGGATTGTTTTTTTCAGCTTGGATCCTCCACTGAACGGATTCGTGGACCGGCGGATGGCTGGAGCTGGAGCTGGAGCCGGAGCCGGAGACGGAGCAGCAAGCTCGGTTGAAGATGAAGGTGCAGATTCTTTGCTTTTAATCTCAGGAATTTCTACGACTGGACTGACAAGTGCCCCTGTGAATTTTGGAAGCACCTCCACAGCGGCGGGTTCCGGGGACTTAGCAGCGGGTTCCGGGGACTTAGCAACGGGTTCCGGGGACTTGGCAACGGGTTCCGGGGACTTAGCAACGGGTTCTAGGGAGTTGGAAGCGGGCTGGCTGTTTTTGAGAATAAATTGGTCCAGCACAGCATTGAGGGTCTTCTTCCCCTTCACCTCCTCGTCCAACAGCAGAGATCCAACCCAATCCAGCTTGCACGGCTCCTGTCCATCCTGACAAAAGGGAAGAAAACAATAACAAAATGAAACACCCATGATTAGAGAACATAATAATACCGATTAATTAACGTATATAGATCTCCACATTCTGTAATCAATTATCAACCTACTGTTTGCAAGTAAAATTTCCCATCCTCGATGATTTCATTGAGTTCCGCATTGTACTTGAGATCTTGCGGGAAAGGGCTAAGCGTCTTCAACGTGAAGGTCAAGGCGTACATGGGATGTTCCTGTTGTAAGTAATCACAAAATAAAATAAATGAAATACTTGCCCTGGTCTCTCATTTTCCTTAAACTCAAAAACGAATTTTGAAGTGTGTCGTAATTCGTAATTAGGAATTATTTTTGTAAGAATAATGATTTTTAATTTGACTTGTGCAGTGCATACCGTCATAATTTTATCCGAAGGCTCACAACATTCCTCCACCTTGACAAGTTCAACATCCCCAAAGTCGATGAATTCAACCAGCACATTTCCTTTGGAACTACTCCCCTTCACCACACGTCCACGGTAGATTACTCCATCGTAGGGGGCCAACACGATCTCATTCGCACTTGGCAGACTGCCACGGTCAGGACTTAGTGGTTTAGCTAAGAATACAAATTACCAAAAATTAAATTGAATTTTGAAGATATACGAACTAATTGGGTTTCATTACATTGCCTCTTATGTATTTGTATCTCTGGCATGGATTTAAATTAGGCAACTCAAATAAAGCTATAATATACTACACTGTAATTTAGTAGACTGAAAAATTTCTAAAAATTAGTTTTTGTCGTCTTACCTCCGCCTCCATTAACATAGTCTGCAATTTCCGACTGAAGCTTTTCCATTTGAGGGAGGTCACTCTCAGCGTTTATCGTGACCTTAGCTTCACCCCAGCTAAAAGAAACGACGCACGGGGCCTTGTCCACCAAAGCAGGGGACAGGCTCACATCATCCAAGTTCCAAATCTTCTTCTCAGTCTTGTCTTGTGATTCTTTCGCTTTTAGGATGACGGACACTGGGGCCATTTTTGGACTATGAATGACTCCAGCCTCGGGTTTCGTCATCAAATTAGCCTCAGTGCGAGCTTCAGCTACGGCGGTAGATGAAGTTGCTGCGACGGTAGATGAAGTTGCTGCGACGGTAGATGAAGTTGCTGCTTTCTCAAGATCAGTTTCCAACGATTTCTCGCATCTTTCCTCCTTTTGTAGGTCCGTCGGCAAGAACTCTGCTGTGCTTAGACCGGAATCAGAAGTATCTGGATCTGGAGATTCTGGGGTTTCTAAATGCGAATCCGAATTGTCCAGTCCAACACCTCGCCTGAAAAAAAAACATTTAAAAAAAATGTCTTACATATAATTATACAAAGTGTATCAACATGGAATATAATAATAATTAGTATTAGTGCAAAATTTTTTAAAATAAGATATTCACGAAATTATATTGTGCTACTCCAATCATTCATACTACTTTAACTGGAATTTACTTACAGAACTCGTAGCTTCTGTTTTACAACAGCCAAGCATCGAGAATTGCACAGCTTGATATTGGGATATCGACGATGTTGATACCCAAAATGGAAGCCGCAAGTGGCACAGTCCAAACTTTTGTACTCCTTCAGGACCTCTTCAAGCTAAAAAATCCACCACAAGGAATAAATTATATTACATAGTATAGGAAAATATAACCACCCGAGATCGATAATAATTATTTTAACTTATGAATTCGAGTTGAATTAATTGCATAATTACTCCATAAAAATGTGTCTTACCTTCAAGAACAATTCACCGCTTTCCTTCGAATTCGGAGCTGAAAGATCATCTTCCTCAAGGAGTTTCAGATACTTGTCGATAGTTATGGCCGAAAATGTCTCCATTTTCTTTCTTGTCAGTCCACCCAAGGAACGTCTCCAGAACAGATGCCTGAAAATATTTTAAAAAATACACAAATAGCTTAAAATATTACTGTGCGGTTCTCTCGCCGAATCACGGATCGCTGGGCATATAAGACCTATGTGAATAACATTATGTAATTAATTAAAAATTACTACTACAAATCAAATTTCCCGTCTTAGAAATTTTATTAGGTTTACCTTCAAAGCTTAACAAACTGTCACTATCGTGAAATCTTTCGAAGATCAAAAGAAAGACGACGTCTTATTCACTTATTCACTACAATATCTTATTCAATAAATGGAAAGAATGAAATCTGACAATAATAAGACGTTTTACTTTTAAATAAAGTACCTACACACAACGCAGTAATTTTATATTTTAGACCAACTGCTGGCTACTGGGTCTCAAGCCTGAAGAGTTTAAACGATTAACGATAATGACTGTTAAGAATAATTCGACTGGCAGAGTAGGAGCAGAATTGAGATATTAACTCGACAAAATCCGGAGCAAGAATGAAACATTTTTCCAAACTTGACTTCAAATTTATACTTTTTGGGTGGCGAAAAAAGTGGTCAAAATCGTAATTTCAACCCCGACCACGAAAACGTTTTGTAGCCTATCCAAAATCTCAAACAAACCGAATAATTCCCTTCTTCTTCCCAACTAATTCTACATGGCCAACTATATTAACGCTTCGCCACCGTTCAGATCAGCCTTTTTACCAGAGACCACTGGGAAGGGCAGGGCTACCAATACAAATACTGTCAATGACTACAGTAAAATAAGAAAAAATCTGCTTCCCCTTTACTACGCTGCGCTGTAGCTGCTGTAAAAATGGGGCAAAAATACGCCTTGATAATTCCGTAAAACGTTTGGGATGTCTCACAAAGAGGCGTTCCGAGTAATGCTTTTCTTCCAATAGCGTCTGAGTGTGGGTAAAAACGAAATTATGGTCCACAAGAAAGAAAATTTGTTATTTCAGATCAAAAATGTTTCTTCAGGCTGGAGGATCGGAAGTAAAAGCTTGATTTTTACTGAATTGTCAATTTCAAAATATTAGGTACGATTATTCGGTTTTAATGACGAACTGCCTCGCTTACTCCCTGTATTTAACCCGATGTGGGTGAAAACCATGGCTATTTTACGTCGTTGAAATATCATAAGTAACTATCTCCATTTCCTGCTAAAAGCAAAACTAACTATCTCCATTTCCTGCTAAGAGCAAAACTATCTCCATTTCGCACTAGTAGCAAATCTGTCTCCATTTTTCACAAAATAGCATATCTGACTGTCTCAATTTTTCAAAAAATAGTAAAATTAACTGGAGTGAAACTGTATAAAATTTTTGTATGTTGTTAAGCGCGTTGTTAGGGTGTCGTCCATAAAAGAAGTGAAAAATGGAGATAGTCAGTATTGATTTTAGTATGAAATGGAGATATAGTCACATTTGATCCTTTGCCGATGATCTATTTTTATTTAATAATGATATGTTTGTTTGTAGGCTTTATTCAAATATCCAATCATTCAACACACAATAAAATGCTGGTATTGTTTTCCAGTGATCGACATTAGTACGACAATCCTAGCTTAAACAATTACAAGGCGTCCCTGTAGCGAAGTTATATGCTATTTTATAGAGTACATAAAAAGTACAAGCGGAAATAAATATTATTTTGAATTTTAATGAATTTTTAGAAAAATATGTAAAGTCGCGATACTTTTAAAGCTAATAATGACTGAATATACGCTGTAATCAAAACCATTTGTATTTGCTTGCCAGATGGCAGATTACAAGGTGTAAGTCCGTAATGAAACAAATAGCATGGACTTCATCGGTTTTTAATCAGTCACATATTCAATCTCTCAGATAGGTTGATTAGTCTCGCTTAATTACATGCAAGTTGGACTACGTGCTGGTATTTCGGGAATTTGTATAAATTCCACCAATGGCTTCGGCCCTTGATAAATACCAGTACTATGGTCTGATTTAATTGTCAATTCTGAGCAACTCATAGGCATAGTCATAGTCACTAAATAGTTATACGCTTAGAGGTGTAATTGAAAGTTTGGTGCGAAAGTTTCTCGTTCTTGCTCACGCATACTTTATAACGAGTAAACATAGCAACTTTCATAAATAAAGACATGTTCATAGTAAAAAGGATCGTTCTGCAATGGGCCTATTTTTTATTGGCCTGAGCGGCATTTCAGTAACTTCATGTTGCTGGATCTCCTTCAAATACAACAATCTCTCAGATATTTATAACCGGCAATTATATGTGCATATTTTGCGTGTAATCTGTTCCTGATCGATGTATAAGTAATTGATCATATTTCGCAGTCATAATTAGGGATCGTCCAAAAATGACATCATCACAAATTCCCCGTTTTTAGGACCCTGTAATCGCCGCCCACTGCCATCAGCGTAGATGGCCATCTTTAGCCTGAGATGTCATCAGTAATCAATTAGTCCCATAGACCCTAATGATGTCGATAATAGATTATATTGTTTTCCTTGTAAGTATATATTGTACGTATGCCATATATCTTGAAATATGCATGAAATTAGGTAGATTTATTATTAATTGGCATGAGAAAAGTGATGTGAGCTATATACAACTTCTCAAATTGAAAAAAACGCAAATTATTAGTGTTTTTATTGATAGGATTGAGCCTGCGGGCGGGATAAAAACGGGAATAATGTCGATATATGTATAATTATGTGAGTCTTTACTAAAATCTACATCCCATCACGCAGACGTTGCACCAGATGAAGAGTCGACTCTTTCTGGATGCTATAATCTGAAAGAGTTCGGCTGCCTTCAAGTAGCTTCCCGGCGAAAATCAATCGTTGCTGATCTGGGGGGATCCCTTCTTTATCCTGGATCTTGGCCTTCACGACCTCAATGGTTTCGGAGGGCTCTACTTCTAAGGATAAGGTTTTCCCAGTTCTGGTTTTGACGACGATCTTGTTGATGTAGCTTAATCTGTAACAAGAAAGATAAAATTCATTTACCACTATCATTTACCTTATTATTTCTACAATTGGAGGCAGTCTCTTCCTCTAATAACTCACCCTTTAGCATTTCCCAGCTGCTTTTCATTTCCCCTGAAAGGTGAGCTTCGCACTAATCTGTTGTTACTAGCTAAAGATTGTGGCAATAATGACGGCGACAGCTGTGAAGGTTCCTTTATGATTGATTTCGATTCTGTTTCCGGTTTTGCCTGAAAAATCAATATTTCGGTGCTCATTAATTTTGCACAGTATAATTATCAATCTTGCCTTAATATATGATAAGTAAATGAAAACGAATTAATTATCGCAACTATCTTTAGAAAATTATATCTCATTCAGTATCAGACGGAATGAATATATAATTATTAATTATAGTTATAAACTGGAATAATTGAAATATTTTTAGCTGCGGTGCTAATTTCTTTAAGACGTGGGCTAAATCTTTTGGCACACCGTCAAAAGTAGTGGATGATATTTTAATGTTTGCTCTTAGGGGATCCATCAAGATTTATAATCACCATTTATGTACTTGAAAAATTGTGACAAAATTTGTTTTATAAAAATGTGTTAATTTTAATTAAGAAAATGTTGTTCTGCATACTGAGCTGTAAGGCTATTTCAATTGGGCAACAGCGACTTAATAAAGTTTTTCTCTAGACTAGACCCACTGACCCTACTGATGACGTCCTTTATGGAAGAGCTTGAAAGTATTTGTTTTAAAACTGCTACATTCCAAATTCTTTTCGTGTAGCTGGGTTCGTCCTAATTGTAACCGAGTGTGTTTTTTCAAAGCTTCAAGAACCAGTATATTTTTTACTGAATAACAGACGGCCTCTCCTATCTCTGCAGTGTTGAAAATTTCATTTTAAAGGGGGCTAAAGCGCCTTAGCTCCCCCCCCCCCTTGGACCCGAACTTGGATACAGAGGTCACTCTGTGACAAAACTGCAAAAAATCTCCCCTGAAAAGCTAAAATCGAAAGTATTTGTCAGACAAATAATTTGAGTGGATTTTCCAATTCTCACAAATTTCTTTATTCCAAAATTCTACCCATGTTTGACCGATGCCCCGCTTTACGGATCCTTCACAAATAATGCCATCGAAAAATCTCCAGTCTTAGGACCCCCTTGTCATCATATCAGTTTAACCATTGGGAAAAGATGACAGATTTGATCAGTGGCCAAGTAGACTCACTGATCATAGCGATGACATCATTTATGGACGATCCGCTATTTGTCTTGAAATAGTGCAGCCCATTTTTTTCAGGCCTCAATTCTAAATGGTGATTGGGAGTTTTTCTTGGGTCTTGTGGTGGGCAGTCGTATTATAAGTGCCAGCGTCATTTTTCTATGTCAAATATTTTCTTCCAATAAATCCTTCGAATTCGTTGGTGCGAGTAGGACGCACGTGTTTTAAGGGAGCAGCCATTTCGTAGTTTAATTATTATCCTCTGCTTCTGCTTCTAATTCAACCCTTGCAGTCAAATATTTTACAAGTAAGACAAGAGCTGAGGGTGGACATCTTCCGCGTTGCATTAAATATCGATTTGCATCACATTTTAGGAGTTTCGCCATCACCAGTTGAGCTCACAGTACAAAGCTCCAAGATCTGCGTGATCATGGAGAAAGTCGAGAAAGACGCAGTCGAAGGGGAAAAGAACAGTCAAAATCCGGAGGAAGAAGTTGTGTGGAATGGAGGGGCAAAGAAGTTACCCCCGGGCATTTTCGATATTTGGGATCCGTTGTCTTTCCTGAGCCATCCCCTTCGCAAGCTGCCCTCATTGAATCCCACGCAGGAGGAACTGGAGGCCATCACTGCAGGGCCAAGTTCGAGCAACGAAAATCTGTGCAAATTCTACGATGGCGTCTCCGGGACGGATGCTGGAAGGGAGACGCTTGCAAGGCTCAGCACATCAAAAAAGCTGCAGCAACAACTTCTGAAGGTAACGTTTAATTCTGGCTTCTCAATTATCCTTTAAATATGCAATTTATTAACTAGAAAAATACGTCAAAGTATAACTAGCTGTATAATATGTATATATACATTGTATTAGTTTTTTGTTACTTTACGGGACGAAGCAATTTATTTTTCTCGAGCCTTTGGTTTTTACTATTTGCAAAATGATGGATGATATTCTATGAGTTTTTAAACGAACATGTATTTTTAGAGTTTTCCAAACTTGGGCAGGGGGTGCGGGAGGAGAAGGAGCTTGACAAGAGAGGAGTTGTAGTTGAAGCCAACATCTTGAACGGATACGTTTCGTCTTACACTCCAGAGGTGCGTCACTCGAAAAATAATCCGGAGAAACAATGCACGACACCCAGTAAATACAAACTGAACAGGAAATGGAAATGATGCGTGATTTATTTATTTATCTTTAATTACTATTATTTTGAATCTGGAGAGAGGGGACGCGCAAGTCATAGTATGAAAAATTATGAAACAATCAACAATATTATGTAATGAATTTCGACAAAACTAAAATTAAAAAATGAATTTCGTGCAGCAACAATAAAACTGTTCCTTAATAATTGCAGAAAACACACAAATCTCTGCAAATATACAACTTAACTCTAATACAATAATGCAAAGCGCAATTAATTTGAATGAAATGTATTAATCTAAAGCAGAAATCGGTCAACGGACATTTTTTAGTGTTTCAGTAGTATTTCAACCTATATGTACATGTGCGCACGTAAGCTATGAATTATAATTTGCATTGTAGCTATATAATTATTATCTTATCGGAATAAATATGAATTTTCATTTTACATTAATAAACGTTCTATAAGGAGTACACATTAGCTTAATACATCCTGCATATTTTGTATTTTAGTGTATTTAGTGTTTATTTAGACAAATTCAGTTATAGCAGTACAGCTATTTTGCAATTTATGACACTTCATAACTTTTTCGTTAGTATTTTCAGATTAACTGGGGAGATTAAAAGAGTTTAATCTTGTCATTAAAACCATTCGTGCCCCAAAACTTGCTAATAATTTAAAGAAAAATCCATTTTTTAAATCCTAAATAATTGTAGCAAAGATCGTAATTTGTATTAACGCGATTTGTGATCTCATTACACAATGCAATGCTAGGAATTACACAATACCAATGCATTCATATTTTAATTAAATGCTAATAACTTTCTGCCATCCATAAATTCATTATTATGCAGGCATGTATAACTACACACTAATATTCAGAGCGCCTCTTCCCTCGTGTGTCATTGAAGGGGATCTTGAGCGTGGGTTTTTATTACATGTCTATTGAGTTGTGTTTTGATTCTAAACTTTTCACCGCAGTTAAGCACTGGACAGTGGAAACGTCTCTCGTCCAGATGGACTCCAATGTGCACTGAGAGACTTGATTTGCGTTTATAAGTCTTCCCACAATTTGGCACTGGGCAATTAAAGGGTCGCTCGTCTGAGTGTTTGACTTCGTGGACGCCGAGTGCAAATCGATTCTTGAAGGATTTGCTGCAAGTGGGACACTCAAAGGATCTCGCTTCTGAATGGACTATGGAGTGTTGAGTTTCAACGTGTTTTGTAGAGGAAGAACTTCCACCTTCTTCGCATGAAAAGTACTCACCTTGTTTTCCGTTTTTCTTGTGTGATTCGGTGGGGAGCTTTGAGACAGACGCAGTCCCAAAATCGTTTCGGAAAATCCCAAAGTTTGATTTTTTCTCCTCAGCTCCATGACATTTCATATTGTGACCAGCGTAATGGGCACGCGTTGGGAATAATTTCTTGCGTTCTTGCGAAATGCGTAACGGATTCTGATGTTGACTGTACAGTGAGCAAATTCCCGTGTGAATTTGTAATTCTGGCTCCGAATTAAATTCCTTCATACATAATTGGCACTGGAAACTGAAACGGAACGAGTCTGTGCTGGAGGATTCTTGAGTCAAGGGTTTCAGATCCTGTGCAGAGATCAAAGGAGGCGATTCTGTCAATTCTATGAAGTCGTTTAAGTTCAAGGGGTCAATTTCCGCTTCTGTTTTGATGACCGTGGAGGCAGCAATTTCAGGGTCAGGATTCCCCTCAGTGTTCAGTGGGTCTTCGTCTTCCGCCAGTGATGAATTCTCAGAGAAACTTGCACTGAAATTAATCCAAAAGTTTGTCATGCATGTTATAACCGCATTTAAATTTAAATAGGTCCTCCACTTGCATGAGACGAGTTATAAAGTTGCTTCACCAGATGTTTCATTTAAAAACATTCCTTACACGTTTGCATAAACTTGCATTAATTTAAGTTACATATTGCTTTTTAAAATCCATGTTTTTAAAAATGTCCGTACCCACAGTATCCATTTGCAGTTTCTAAGGGCGTTCGCTCTTCAAAAACAAAGCACTCCGCAATTACATTTTGGGCCTTAAATTCAGCAAAATGTGTCTTCATTTTGTGCTCCACGAAATCGACGACCGTTGTAAATAGTGCAGCTGGGCACAATTTACACGCAAACCACGAACGAAAATTGACAGAAATCGACATTGCAAAATTTTACACTTACGATTATTTTTTCTAAATTTAAAGTTTGTTTCAGAATATTTCTAATATATTAAAGTAATTACTTCAGCTTTAATAAGCTTCTACAAATCAGACTGATAATAATTTCTAGTAAAACAGTGTATCAAAATTAATTAAATAATTGAGTTTTCGTTAGGTGAGAACTCATTGAACTGTTTAGGAATGTAAAAAGCATCAGCTGAAATGAAAACTTGAAGCGAATTTTCAGGAACTATCTTGTCGACGTAGTGTGTAGAAATGCGTCATTGGTAATTTAGAGGAACGAAGGACAAAGACGCCTCAAAGAATACGACATCAGAATTCATGGCTTTTGGTTTTGCGTGAGCGCATGCGCAAATGCGTCAGCTGACCAAACGACTCCTACAAAAATGAAAAACTCCAACGAACAGGGTAAAAAAACCACAAAAATAGAAAAAGGCCAAACCACCTGCGGACATATGGCGGTTTATAGTTTAGTGGGCAAGTAACACTCATTTGCTTTTCCGTCCATCACTGTTGCTGAATGTGTGAAAGGAGCTTGGGAATGTCTATTGTGATGTCCCAGTCTCACACAGATCACGGGTGGAGTCGACACTGCCAATGGCGATCGGCAGAGACGATCGGCAGTGGCAATTGCCGATGCAGAATTGCACAATGCACAATTGCAGAGTGGCGATCTGCAGAGGCGAGCATGCATGTACATGCACTTAAAATGATATAACAATCACCATTCGAACTGTAATGTAACGATTAGTATAGAATCTAATCAAGGTCAAGTTCAGCGTAAAAACTTAATGGTTTTTGACATCTTTTAGAAAAACTACTTTAAAATTGTTGTATGGGCCATTTATGTCAAAAATTGAAATTCAGGATTTTTCTTTTCTTTTTTCAAGAGCTTCAAAATGATTTATCACTCGTTGAAATCGGTTCAGTATTTTAAAATGATACCAAACTATGATTACAAACGTAGAAGGAATCAACATTTTTATTTTACACTCATATATATTTATAAGGAATTTCTACAAATTAAACTAAAATCATAAAATGAATTTCATGCAGTGCAACCAATCTGTTCCTTAATTGTAGAAAATACACTCATTTTACACTGCTTAACTTGAATACCATAATACTATTTGCAATTGATTTGAATGAAATGTAACTTAACTATTTAAAGGCAATTTAAAGCAACAAAAATAATATTTTGGCATTTAAGAATCCGGTCGATCAACGGATATTCTTTAGTCTCTAGTAGTATTTCAGCATAATATCTACACGTAAGCCATGAATTATAATTTATATATTGCAACTATATAATTATTATCTTAATTGGAATAAATATGAATTTCCATTTAACAGTAATAAACGTTCACTATAATTATAACTAATTACTATTTGTACTATGTATAGACAATTTGAGTGACATCGTTTATGGATGATCCCTTATTGCATTTTTATGCATCTTGTGTATTTTCAATGCTTAATTTCCCGCGAAATACACAAATTGACTGACTGACTGAAAGACTGAAAATTGACTGAATAAAATAGTGTAGCAACAAAAACCAGGCGAACATAATAAACATATAATAAAAAAAAATAGATAAATGTCCTCATTGGAGGACAGTGTTAAGTTTGTTCTTTTCAATAAATTATCTTTATATAGAAACTGCTGAGCTATTTTGGTAAAATGGATACAATCTTAAAATAATAACTACGCTCTCAACTACATGCCGACTCTCAACTAATTATAGGCTATAAGTATAGATTTATTTCTGTTGAGTATTGACAAGTTCAGATTTCAGTGTTCCATCTCCAGTATATTATCATATAGTAAATTGCTTTGCTTTAACTGTTAAACATAGGGACAAGACGATACAAATACTTGTGTGGCTAGTGGCTACTACTTATTATCTTGATTCTTGTGTTTCCCCTTTTTCACTTCACACAAAGGTGGGCAAACTGAAGCCGCACCCTTATAGGGTAATCGACCCTATAAAAAATAAATTTCGCACCCTATCGAGTACCCTACCCTATTTTTTTATAGATTACCCTTCCTACTTTACCCTATTTTTTTTAGGCAAACCCTATAATCACTCTACTTTTTCAAGGCCCACCCTATAATCACCCTATTTTTTCTACAATTACACTCATTTTTATAATTAATGTCAAAATTCATGCTAATGTGCAAGTATGTTTTTATTACGCAGTAGAGTTTTTTTATTTAAAAAACAAATTCAATCAAAAAATGAAACTTAAAACTACATACTTCATTACAAATTTTGTTAAACATCTTTCGCAGAACTTATTCTTAAGTACAGGCTTTACAACGAACGTAACTTTGCCCCTATTCCATTTTTACCGTAGCCAAAAACAATTTTTGAAGAAATGATTCACGTAAATGTACCTACCTATGTTATTTATTTTTAGCTGCTTTTGAACTTGAAGTTTAGCAGTAATAATCACTGTCACTAGACAGTAATTATTACAGCAAATATTCTATTTTTAATTTTTGATTTAACTAGTAAATTATTTATTAAAGTATCAAAGATTAAAGTATTACAAGTATTACTTTCACACTGAAAATTTACATTCGGAACTCTATAATCTGTGCTAGTTAAAACTAAATAGAAAACTATAGTTACTTGCGTTCGTAAAATCGTAATTTGATTTAACCTAGGTCATAAACTACTCTAAAGAATCTGAATTGGTTACGATAATAATAGAGGACGGAAACGACAATAATGTACTAGAATAGGTTTATCGCAAAAAGTGACTTGGTTAAAACTACTGCCTGAGACTACGTGCAGGTAGGTAGAAACACCCGGACCAGTCTGGTATCAGTCAAGAAAGAATTATTTTGTCAAAGTCTAGTGAACTTCCGTTAGACTTATAGCAAAATTATTTTTGACGGACGATATGTTGGTTAGGTACAATATACAAGTTTGTCTTTTTTACCAAATTACATTTACAGTAAAGCAAGTAATCGTCCCAACATGAAAAAAGCCCTGGTCATTATGCTAACCATGGAAATCAAAGAAATTATTTTCAGTTAAATTTGTTACCCTTTAAGGGTCCCTATTTTTTATTTTCCGCACCCTTTTACCCTTCCTACTTTTTTTTTACCGATGTAACCCACCCTACACCCTATCCTATTTTTTTCAAAAACATTGTTCCACCCTACTTTTTACCCTATTTCCTACCCTACAATCTATGTATGGGCCCACCTTTGCTTCACAACTTGACAACTTCCAATCATCATGCCGATCTCGCTCCCGTTGCCCGTTACCAGACAACAACTTCAAAATAGAACTGATCAATGAATTCAACAAAACTGTTTTTCCCAATCCTAATAATTATTGGTAATAATTTTACTTGGCTTGTTTTGCGATGACAGAAGAAAGTCACGAAATGATGAAAGACATGGAATTGTGTTGGTGACTATGAAAAGTACGAAATACGAATTAATACTACTTCACACAATAAATTATAGAAACTTCATTCGTATTTAAGCAACATATAGATGTGTACCTTTGTCTGCTATATCAAATAGTGTGTATACCTATATACAAAGTTAGGAGAAGAAGCACCTACTTGTTTTTGCTTCAGGTTGCTTACTGGTGACTGGTGACATAACTTCCTCTAATAATAAGTCATGGACAGGGGTTCTAAGGTGTCCAAATTGCTGCCATCATCGGCAGCTAAAATGGCTTCATCTGAATCAACTTCTTCTTCAGGTGCACCTAAATTGATCAGCCTTGACTTTGAAGTTTCGGGTAAAGTTCAAGGTACGCTACGTTTTGGGTTTGTTTATTTTATTATTTTGTTCGATAACATAAATTAAATGCGTGTATTCTGCAATGGCTGAATTAACTTCTGTCATCTGTGTACTTAGCCTGGTTGAAAATTAATCTATTGAATTTAATTTCAGGTGTATTCTTCCGGAAGGTAAGTCTTGATCTCTTGGTTCCGTAATAGCTAAATAAAATTATTAAGATTCTAATTATATTGATTTGTGTTAATTTAGTACACAAAAGCTAAAGGAACAACATTGGGTCTTCGAGGCTGGTGTCAGAATACTCCAGATGGGACCGTCGTGGGACAGATCGAAGGAAGTCCGGAGAAGGTCAAGGAAATGTAATAACAGTGGTCTAATAAATTCTTATATTTTACGATTAGTAGCTAGTAATAATTTTAATTTTAAATACAAAAAGCATATATACTTATGTAGGTTTGATGACGTTGAAGTTATTACTTATAAGTAATGTAACAATAAATTGTAACATTTATGTAGGAAACTATGGTTGAAAAATGAAGGGAGCCCAAAATCCCGAATCGCATCATGTAAATTTAGCAACGAGCAAAACATCAGCAAGTGGTCCTTCAACGACTTCGATATTCGCAAGTAGTACAAAAAACTGCGAATTACTTGCGATTTATTATTAACTTTAATCGAATTACTGAAGTGCGAATTAATACTTTAACGAATTGAAATGAAACCCAGATTTGAGTAAGTATTTTGACGATAACCTTTTCAACTAGCTCTCGCTCTCTATGCCTATAGAAAAAATTACTTTATTATCCATGGAATGTTAATTGCATAAGTGATACCTACGTTTTCTGCGAAATGTGCAAATAAGTATAATGGGAAGATACGACTAGCATTCTAGATTTTAGAACGAGAAAAAAGTCAATATATATTTAGTATTTTGTACCTTTCCAATTATTGCGATGATATCCGCTGATATCGTAACAATAACTAATTCGTATATATGCTAGACGTTAGTACAGTACTTTAGTTATTGTGATCACTGAGAGATACGTTGTTACCTATTAAAAACAAAAATAATAAAAAATACTGCGCGTGCCGTAAAGACAAGGTAATAAGAAACAGATCCGTAAGACATACTATTACTGTTATTCGTTTTCAGACGCTTTATTTCGAAGACGCATGAATAAAATTACATAAAATAAATTAGAGAAGAGTAGATCAATGCATATGAATCAGACATAAAATTAGAAAATAACTAAGAAAATTCTATAGTTATTATAAAAGTAATAGTTATTCACTATCAATTGAGTAATGTGAATGCCACAGTCAGTTCAATTAAGGTTTTTAAAGTAATGTAACTTTAGAAATTCTCTACAATTAAACTTCTAATATTACTTTATATCCATTTGAAAATACTGCCAGCTCCATTCTGTCCACCACCCCCCGCAGACGCAGCATCAATTTTAATAATTTTCTTCGGTTGAGATCGGGCCGAAGTACGTTTTCCGTTAGACTGTGAATTATTGTCATTACCTTTAGAGTTTTTCTTACTATCAGCCTCACTTGGCGGTGTCACGACCGCAAATACAAAACTCTTCCCTTTCTTTAAATTCATGGACTCATTAATGCGGAACATTTCGGCTTGTCGAGTAATAGTCGTTTCTCGAAGAAGGAACGAGCCTTTGCGTTGAAACGTATTGCAGGGTGATGTCTCAGGAATTATACTATGCGGATTCGGATTCGGGTTTCCAGATGTTACATTGGTAGGCTTGGAATTTGAAATGTTGGTAACTGAAATACTCGTAGTCTCGGATAAAGAAATGGAGCGGTTTATATTTTTTGTTTTTGTTGACTTCCGGGAAGATACTTTCTTGCTCAATTTAAGAAACTGACTGTCACCCAATATTTTCTGAGATGCTTCTTCCTCGAAGGCACTCATAACTTTCTCTAGAAGATCGATTCCGTCGCTACTTCCATCCAAATTCATTGCTTTCAATTTTTCCTTGTACTCTCTTCTCCGCTGCTTCTCCATTTCATCTTCTTCAACGTCTTGGTCCACATCGTCATCTTTGTAGCAGTCCAATTTCGATTCATCTACAATTAAAACCAAATTTAAATCAGAAATGCATGTTTTAGGTGGACTTTTGCCCAGAATCATTCAGTGGACGTATCCCGTTTTGTCAACAAACGAAATGTTGACTATTAAGAATTGCTTTGGTAGAACTTTGACCTTAACCATTCAACACACTGACACTAACGCTATCTAGCTGAAAAGTAAACTTAAAGCAAATAATCTCACACTTGAAAAACATGGACTTATCACGTTTTGTCAAACAACTCTTGATGTGTATAAATTAAGATTGCATAGGAATCAACGACTAACTAAGTTCTATAAAATAAATATTGATTGTTCTCTTACCCATATTTTTCCATTTAAATTTTTGTGTACGTTCGTTCCCCTCAGTGTCCAAGTCCCCATTCTCCAAGAACCGATTCTCAAAATCTCGAATATCCCTTTGATCCTGATCCAATTCTAGCTTATGAAATACTCTCGCATTCTGATCCTTCACGTGGTCTATGTCAATTTCCTCTTGATCCGCAACCTCATCTTCGTATTCTTCCATATCCTTTTCATCTTCGTCCGCAGAGCCTTCCTCACTTCCTGATAACTCTGCCTCACCCTCCACAAACTCTTGCCGTAACATCCCCGTTTTTCTACTCATTAAACTTTTGAATTTCGGTTTGAGGATTTCTTCTTCATTCTCATCGTACTCTACTTCTAGATCGCTACCCTCTTCTTCTCCTCCCGAATTTTTCGAAGCTGCGTCATCGCTGTCTTCCTCTGCCTCAGACTCTTCACCGGGAACCTTATCTTCACTAACGTCCATACCATCGTGGTCGGACCCATCTTTCCCGTCACTATCTTCGTCATCTGAGAATTGGAGACGCTTTCGTTTACGCTTTACGAGCTTCTTGGCGCCGATCACAACGTCTTTTTCATCGTCATCGTCATCTGTTTCAAGATTTCCTATGTTTCCATCATCACCACTCTCATTTCCGTTATTCTTGTCATCATCTGGCTCAGTGACTCCTACGGGCGTATTTGTATTGCTCACGACACCAACATTATTAAAATTAAGCCTTGTGTTCCGAGGGGCTCGATCTGTGGTGGTTGTTTTGGGCGTCTCACTAGCTGCCAGACTGAGGATGGATGACGACATGGGTGTGGATGGTTGCGGCGTGAGGGACTCTTTCCCATTTTGTGAAGTTTCCGTTTCAAAGTCCTCCTCAAAACCGAAGCAGTCAAATTCCTGAGACTCTAGCTGTGTAGGTAGGGGCTGTGATGGGAATCTTGCAGAGCAAATAGCCTCCAAGTCGTCATCGATATCAGTCTGGGAGGCCGGGAGCGGGGGTTGCGTCCCCACTAATTTAGCAACTTCGGTGGGAATGGCCGGAGACTGTTTCCGGAAGAGAGTGGACGTATTATGAGGATGGTCTTGACAGAATGCCTCTAGAGCAGCATCCGAATTAATTCTTGGCAAAGGCGAGATGTGACTCCCTGGGTTTCGAATGATACTAGGAGGTTCCATCATGGAGGAGATGGAATTCCAGGGTCCCAATGGACTTGGTCCTTGATTATTTGATAAAATGGAGGCTGAAATGACGGGGGTTTTGTTGGGATCCAAAAAGGAAGGGAGAGGGCGAATTTTAGAGGGCGTTGTTGAAATTCCCAGCTGCCTTTGGGAAGCAATCTCGTTTTCAAAATCACTAAATAGATCTTGTGATGATTCAATCGTCTTTTCACTCGGGGGTTGGCCTGGCGGGATTTGACTCTCCGTTTGGGTGTCAAATACAAATCCTTCAGAATTATCTAGAGGAGCATCCCGATCCTGCTCATCCGACCCCTCGAGCTGAGTACATGTCTTCTTGTTGTCTGCTCCCTCGTCCCCAGAGTCTTCGTCACTACTCTCAATCGGCCGATCATCGATGAAATCCACATCACCCTTATTCACTCGATCTAAGCGGTCCTCGTCGTCATCATTACTTAGAGCGTCGGCTTCGTCAGACTCTTCAGCTTCTTCTTCTAGGTACACTAGTCTCTTCTTTGCTTTCTTTTCCTCTCTTGGATTACCGTCCAGAAGTGTTTCGAAATCTTCTTCGGCCTCTTCATCAAAATCTGTGGCGTCATCAGAGTCAGAATCTTTTTCTCCTTCCTCATCATCCTCATCGTCTTTAAGTTTAGATTTCTTCTTCTTCTTTTTCTTCTTCCTACTGGAATTTTTACTTGGGTCCTCACCGTCAGCCTCTTCTTCATCGTCGTTATCATCTTCATCGGTGGTGTCGTCGCCGAGAAGGAGTTCCTCCTCTTCTTCCTCATCTTCTTCGCCCTTCCCTTCAAGTTCTTTTTCTTCATTATACATGGCATATTCCTTCATTTTCTCTTCATAGGCTTTTGCCCGATTAGCCCGAATTTCAGACATGAGTTTCGCTTTCACTTGACCCATTTTAACACCCGGTGCTTGAACTTGAGGTGAGGTCATTTCTTCGATTTCTTCATCAGCGTTTATTTTGATGTATTCCGTTTCATCAGTGTGAAGGTGGGTAATGCCTTGAGAGTCTTCTTCTTTCTTTGTTATGCTGGAAATTGGAGAACACAAAATTGATTACCACATTAACTTTTGTTCCACAAGCGGTACGGAGTGTACAATAATATAAAGCTTTTTAAAATTTTCTGACTGCATTTATTTTTGAAATATTTGCGCATTGAGCATAATAGGTTACCAACAGAAAAAAAGTATTAAACTGCTCTAAAAAGTAATTTCTTGGTTTTGCAAAATTCGACCGACTACATATTTGCCTGTCATTTACAAGAAACACATATTTAAATGGCTTTAAAATTTTCGCATTTCATAGATCAAAGAAATCTATTTTTGAGTAATTTCCACAAGATGAAAATTAAAAATCCAATTAATTTAAACCCAATTTAAAATATAGAACCAACAACGAACCTCCAAATAACTATTAAAATTAGTTTGGGAAGCTTAACATGAAAAATTGAAATAGTCATTCATAATACTTATATGAGAGGTTTACTACTCTGCTCTGCCACGATCAAAACAGCCGTCAGTATGTTCCTATATGCATATTATTCATGTTGTTATAGAGGAAATATTTTAGGCATAAACAGCATTAACAACTTACTGGATTTTATAATGTTCCTCTTTGGATGGTTTATTTACTGCTGTGTGGATGTCATATCGAGCCATGAGGTCTTCGATACCTTTCCTTTTAGTGATATTTATTCCTTTAACATCTTCACCTAAGTCAATGATTTGTTTGGATGTGGGACGAATCATTGGTTTGTTGTTCATCAAATTACCTGGTAGATTCTGAAGTCGTTCTTTAATCGACATGCGCTTAGGTTTTACATTTGGATTGGATTCTGAGCTGGCTGGCTTATTTGCCCTAGCCTTCTCCTCTTCTTTTTCTTTCCTAGCCTTTTCAACTTCTTTTTCTGCATTTTCGGTTTGTTCGAGGTAAGAATTAAGCTCTGCTTCTTGCTCAGCAAATTTCTTGGCAGCTTCGTTCAGTTCGCAGGGAGCGTTTTTCAGATTTGCCGCTTCGTTTAATTCGCAGGGAGCCTTTTCTGGATTTTCGGCTTCGTTTGATTCGCAGCGAGCCTTTTCTGGATTTTCGGCTTTACTCAGTTCGCAGGAAGCCTTTTCAAGATCGGCATTGGCAGCATTGCTTAATTGAGAAGGAGACTTTTCAGGACTTGTATTGGCGGAGCTGACTGGTAGATCCGTTGACTGAACTGATGGAACATTGTCTTCTTCCATGGGTAGGGGATTTACTGGGGAATTGAGGCTTACTGGCTCATTAAATTCAGCATCCATTTCTAGATGATTTTGTTTAGCAACATCGGTGTCTTTCACAAGTATGATGTCTTCTATAAAACACAAGTAAATAAATTAGTGATTATTATATTATTGTAAGTGTAAGTGTAATGCACCATTGATTACGATGTCTGAATTTATAGTGGGTTACTGGCATAAATTAGAAAGATTGAAGAGTTAAATTCTACACCCAGGTATTTAGTTCTTGCCACATAAATTAATATCAAATATGACAGTACATATGCGATATATGGTAGTACATTGCATGATTATAAATTATATATATTTTTTATTGTTTTTGCCGTCAATTTTAGTTTCAAACGTAAAGCGCAAGCTGCTCATAGTTGATAGTGTGGACTTGAAATAAAAATAATTAAGTTTTCAGCAGTATGTTTACAATAATAGGTATTTCTTATTTATTTATTTCACCCACCATTTACCGTTCGCATCCTCTAAACTTCTAACTTTCTAAACTTTCAACTTTGCGGTAAGTGATCAATAGATAAGTCCTTCCATTTACAGCTACCCTACCACCACATAATACAGTCAACAGTCGATAGTTTATTTTTAATTTAAACTCACCTAGAAACTTATTAGTTGATATAGCTGGAGCTGAACCCTCAAAATTTATCGATTCCAGTATATTTTCTTTCTCGGAATTGTCAGAATCAGTAAGCTCATTTGATGCCGTTCTTGGAGCTGGAGTCGTTTCCATCATAACTTCGTCACTGTTTTCCATTGTATATAATTATTGGTGGGAGAGAAACCACAACTAGTGCCACACAACACAATACACTAGTCCCAGTTACTACCAAACTAATATTAATTATGTATTAACGAAGTAACGAATTTCCCATTTAACTCTTTAATTAGTTTAATGAACCAAGGCAGTTCAAGGCACACAAGTAAATACTCAAATAAATGATAAATCGTCGAAAAGCAAAATCAAATCAATAAAATCGCTGAAAACTGGGGTTACAGAATTAGAATATGGGTGACTGACCCAAAAATATTTAAGCAGTTCTCAATGAGAACTTCTCATACCCAAGTCAGGCGTGAAATGAAGAAAAGAAGGTAAAAGTGTGAAGACAAAAATCCTTCATCTGCCTTCTCCAGCCGCCTAAAATATAAATTTCGCGGGCTTTAATATTTAATAGAATATTGTGCTTTGCCATTGAAATTGAATGTTGAATTGAATGTAGCATAGGGAGCGTGCATAAATTGTGCAGCACATTTTAAGGGGGTAGGGGTTAAAGCTCCCTACCACCCTTTACAGTTACACTGTCATAGAATGCGAAAATGTACTAACTAAATTATGTATACTAATGGGTAGGAGTAACTACTACAATTATGGTTGACACGATATTCAAATAACAATAATTTATTCATATCCAATTAATAAATATCTACAACAGTGATTATCGTTGTTTTACTGTTAACTAAAAGTATACTAAAAGGCACTCATTATTTTAATTGCCTGTGTTCTACCAACATCAATAAATTAAAAAGATACAAATGCAGGAAAATATTCTGCTTAATTAGCATAATTTTTATCAATTAAACTTTAATTAAGCTTCTATTATTAAAGCTGTAAAAGAGCAACCATCAGGATCACTCCATTAATGTTGGGCTATATTATAGACATTGCTCTAAATTAATTTGTTTTGTTCAATTTTGCCCCCGTATTTATGAATTTTACGTCGGTCCACTAGATTTTTTTGCAAGCTTCATATTATAATATGCATTTATCGTTAGGAAAAAGCATGGGGGAGTCGGTCTCGTTTTGCTTCTAGCTTGGTATTCAACAACCTGGAAATTCAATATAATTGATGATTAAAAATTAATGTACCTATTCCGTCTTTTAATTTGGCATTGACCGTACCCACGACGTCATTTATGGACGACCCCTCATGAATAAAATTAAGTGCTGTATTTTTTTTTTCTTACTTTGCCAGCTCTTCCCAAAGCTCTCTCTGTTGCTTCCGTCTCATGCATAGATTTTCAATCCCTTCGTTCTGATCTTGCAGTGTCTTTCCCCGTCTTTCGCCCTCCAGAATTTTGGTGAGGAGCTTGTCTCTGATTAAATTAAATTGACACCAAAATTATTACTTTTATTTGATAAAAATTCCACAGAAAACTTTCGTGTTGGATAAGGGATCGTCCATAAATGATACCATCGAGGTGGGTCTAGTCCAGTATTGATGCCATATTGAGAAAGTCATGTTTACGTAATGTAAAAGTGATGACATGGGGTGGGTTTGCCAAAAAAGAGAGATAATTGTTGGGTGATATCATTTATGGGTTATCCCTAAGCTTTATTTACATAAGTATAGAAATTTTTTACTTAAATCCTCTGCTTTTCTCCTTGCCGATAAAAATTGTTTCAATTTGAGATTCATCATCCGCCCTTTGAAGATTTGTTCGCATGATGGAGACGTGGGTTTTGAGACGAGAACTTTCCAATTTTAATTTCGACTCTTCATTGAGCAGTTTTTCCAAAATCTGAAAGAAATCACCGCCGAGTAATGTCGCAATTAAATTAGTGACTTTATTACGATGAAAAAATATAATTATTAGTATTTAAATATTGTATTTCTATGTTTCTTTTTATTCATTTTGAACCGCTTGGTAGTGACAAGTGTCAAGTTCGGATGCAGTGAGAGATGAATGATACTGCGTTTTTAGCTTGTTGTATTCCGCCTCCAGCAATTGCGTTTCCAAACGCTTCCCTTGTAAATCTGTTGTTGTTGTTTGGAAATAAAAATACATAAGAGATTTTTTAAATTGTAATTCAAATAAATGATTTCTTAACAGTCTATAAACCTATTGGAAAATAATAATTATGACGTATTGCATTAGTGGCCGAAGCGAAATGTAGTCAAATTTTTTACGCCGGAACCGGAGGCACAAATACTGACCTTTGATAATTGGCTCAAGACACAGTTTCTTGAGGGCAATTTTGTCATGAAGTTCTTTGGACATGCAGGACATTTCATAAAGTGTCGTTCGATTTGTTTCGTCCAAAACTGCCTTCTCCGATGACAGTGACTCCATTTTTTCCTGTGCATCACTGAAACCACTGATTCCAAGACGAGCTTCGATCGCTGCCTGAGAATTTATAAATGCAAAACTAATCGTGAATGAAGAATCATATGCATCTTGCAAATATGCGGAGCTTTTTAAACTTTTCAAAAAACATGTAAATAGAATATTTTGCACTTGTTAAAAACCTGTAAATTAAATATTTTGCACTTTTCAAAAACATGTTAATAGAATATTTTGCATTTTTTGAAAACATGTAAATAGAGCATTTTGTACTTTTCAAAAGCACGGAAATAGAACGTTTTTCACTTTTCAAAAATATGTAAATAGAACAATTTGCGTATTTCAAAATCATGTATAAGGGATTGTCCGTAAATGATGACACGGGTAGGGTTGACGTGGTGGCATCCCTTGTTAAAGTTAGCAGAGCGTATTGATTGAATAGTGGTGGAAGTACCCTTTATGGCGGCAAGATTTTTGAAATAAAAATGGAAACTTTTTTGCGGTGGCGCTGTGATCAAAGGTAATTACTCCCTTCCCTCTTCCCATTTACTGGCATGCAAAAAGCAGCTAAATGAATTATTTTTTTCTGCTATTAAGTTAGAATGTTTTACTAACTTATTTGGTACGTACATGTGAGTTAAGTTTAGGAGTATTATTTTACAACAATAATATGTTGCTGCTCTTAAGTATACACGTGTAAGACCATGCACACCATGAAGTAGTTTCCTATGGTTAAGCATACACTTTTAAGCAAAGCTCGTCTTGCCCCAATTGCTACTTTTTTGGACATCGGCTATGACGAGCGTGTTAAACGACAGTTTCTTCGATAGTGGTGTCTTACGACGGAAGTTTCCTTTTTAATTTCAGACTTTTGGTGGGAAATCCATCACTATTCAAATTAATACACTCTGAAGTTAGCCATTCCCACAATAGTCGGGATGTTTCCATGACCTCATTTATGGACGACCCCTAAGTAGAATATAATGCAAATGCAAAGAAGCAAAAAAATCTAAACAAAATTCACCAACTGCTCAGCCGTCTCTTTAAATTCCCCATCCAAAATAAATTTGGTGCTGGACAAAATGCCCACTTCGTTCTGTAGCCGAGCCAATTCCGTTCTCATTTGTTTGTATTTCCCTGCTTTAATCCGCATTTGCTTCATGAAGACGCGGTACTGCTCGTCCGTTGGAACGATGTTGTGGTTCGAATGGCCATTGACATTGTCATCCATTGAGGGTCCGTCCATGCGGATGGATCTTTCCAGACTTCGATGTTCGAAGAGCTTTCGCTGCATGTACAATTCTCGGTGGAGAGACGCCAACTTGGTTGCTTTCAATTCCCGGATTTTATCCGCCTGCTCCGATTGTTCCCGCAGTTGCTGAAGGTCACCGTCCTGCATTTTACGAATGATTCGACTTTCCAAAGCATGAAGTTCATTTCGAACCATTTGGGTCTAAATGTGAAAAAGAAAAATAGAGGTCAATGGGTCACTCCTGATTTTATTTTAAGGTCAAGTTAATTTAACTGGTATTTGGCATTGCTATATACATATTTGACTTTAATGAAATCGTGAGTGAAGATTCAAAATGGCACATTTCCAATTCGTGATACAATTAAAATGAGCTATATCGAAAAAAAACACTGCATGAGATTTTACATTTTAAAATGTAATTACGAGTTTTTGAAAAGTGCAAAATGGTTCATTTACATTTACAAATTTTGGAAAAGTAAAAATGATCTATTTACATGTTTTTTAAAACCGCAAAATGTTTTATTTACATGTTTTTGAAACGTGCAAAATGCTCTATTTACATGTTTTTTGAAAATTGCAAAACGTTCTATTTACATTTTTTTGAAACGTGCAAAATGCTCTAGTTACATGTTTTTGAAAAGTGCAAAATTTTCTTTCTACATGGTTTTATAACCCTGCGATATTTAAATGTTTAGTAGATAATCCATTTTGTTTGTAGCTAAAAATAAAGATGGGACATTCTGACTCTGCACAAAGAAACTCCATTAAAATACTGTTTTCTTCTACACTTACTTTCATTTTGAGATCTTGGAGCTCTGGTTGGGAGTTGGGCGGATCGTTCTCAACTAATTTCATAGCCGTGATACAGCGCTCATTACAATCGATTTCACTGGGGATCTTTTCCAAGACGATATATTTTAAAACTTCACAGTTATCCTCCAGAGCTTCCACGATCCCCTCCCCCGTCCTCCCTCCGTTCTTCTCTCGTAAATCTTTTAAAATCCGGCGATGTAGCCGTATTTTCTCCTCTGCTTCCCTCAATTTCGTCTCTTCAAGATGTGACTGTTTACAGAGTTCGTGGGATTTATCACGTGATTTCCGGTTGAGATGAGCCTGTCGAAGTATCCCTTGAAGATCTGGATAATTTGAATATTTAGATCTCGAGATTTCAATCCTTCTTCGAATACATTCCAAGTCATGCTCAATGTTTTGCATGTCATTCACGAGACCAAACGTATTATGACCCACTTTCAGTTTCTCCTGTTGTTTGTGGATCCCTTTGAAATCATCGATGAGGACGAGATACTATATAGGAATAGTAAAAGACCTTAAATGAAGACATTTTACAGGACATCATTTACGGACGATCCCTTATTGCTATTATTGCTATGTGTACTTATTAGTGTAAGTCCTTTGACAGTGTACCTTTTGTCTAGCTTCAATAATTTCCTCGTCCAAGAGATACTCGTACGGAATGTCTATCTGGACGAGGAAATTAGCAAGATAAGCGCGTGTCTTGAGAGTGTCCTTTCGTTCTAAAATCCAAGCCATTGCTGGACAAATGACATCTGCGGACCCGTTTTGAATCCCATCGCGGAATTTAGACCTTATTGTTCAAAAATCATTTTACAATTATTCAATAAAACAAGGCAACTTAAAAAATCTGTAGAGAAAATATTTAAATCGTCACAGACGTCAATGGGCGGCGAAGAAAGAAATCGTATATCGCCAGTGAAGACTCAAAACTACCCATTTCAAATTTTGTTGAGCTAAAAACAAAATGCGCTGTCTACAATTTTTTTAAAAATATTGTGGCCCCCAAAAAGTGTGAAAATGGTACATTTTGCACCTTAAAAAACATGTGCATGGAACAATTTGCACGTTTGAAAGACATTTAAGTGGGAGATTTTGTACCTTCAAAAACATGTATTTGGAAAATGTAGCAATTTTTAAAAACATGCGAATGGGACGTTTTGCACTTTTCAAAAATGATTAAAAACATAACTTTCTGTGATTTTTCAAAAACATAAAAATAGAACGTTTTTTGCACTTTTAAAAAACTCGGAACGTATCTCAGTTATTGTTTTTGACATAAATCGGTTTAATTCCGGCTTAATTAAATTGGTTAAGGGCCATTCTAGTTCTTCATTCACGATATATAGCGTATCCTTTGTTATGTTTTACCACATGTATATTATTAATCTGCATAAAATTGCGAATTTAATTTACGGATCGTCAGTGGCTGGCTTGCATTTGAGAACTCGAAGAAATTCCATGATCCGATACACCGTGTCAACGGGATCTTCATGAATTATTTGGGTGTGTTGATTTGGATCCAGTACAGCTAAAACATCGTTGAATATCTAAAATGCAGAAACAAAATTAAAAAAATGTATTCAAATAGTTCAAATCATATATCTGTATTATGCATTATTTTTGTGTGTTGTGTATTTTTTTTACAAAAAAATTCGCAGTCAAGCCTTCATGCCTGAATGCACTAGTTGGAAATAGAAGTACATTTTGTACTCTTTAAAAACTCGTAATTAACATCTCATTGCCAGTGTTTTTTTACAGTTTATTTTGACTCTATAGCTTAAATTGCATATGGGTCCTTTTAATACTTCACATACGATATGTCGAATAATGGTTATTACTAATATATTTAAGCAAATAAGATTTATTATTCCATAGTAAAATGTACGTAATTCTACCTGTAAAATTTCATCCCTTGTCATGCAGTCAAAGGATGCGAGATTAAAATCTTTTGAGAAGGGTTCTTTCCTCAGCTCCTGTGTCACATATTTAATAACTTGCATGTCTTTCGACTCTGCTGGCTGAGGGCCTAAATGACCAAATAAAGAGCCCAAGGTGTTGTGCTTGAACATGGTTTCCCTGCTTTTCCTTGAATTATCACTAAGGGACAAAAGGTCAAAGGGCAAGACCAAAACCAGCGTTTTCTTCCAGGATATGAAGTTCTAAAAAATCTAGTTTTCATTGTACAGCAAAATTAATTAGTATTTTCTTATTGTCAGTACGTGAAATCATAATTATTTGGTACTTATTGACAAACTTAAAATTGTACACATGCTGTTAATTAATAGGATTAATTAAAAGGTGAAAAATCAATTCTGTGACTAACGTTAATGTAAAAAGGTCAGGTTTCAAATTCAAAGCAAAGCACAAATATTTTGTTACTTTTTTGATCTTTTGTTTGTAATAGCTTCTGGCATCATTTTAAATTTTAACATTACTTTTAAACTTACTGAATGCACTTAATGCAGTCATGCAGTTGTGGAAATAAAACTTAGAGCAAGAATCAGTCAATATTTCTAAAGGAAAGGCTTTATTCTGTGAGTTCTGTCTGGGATTTTCCAAAGTTTATGTTCGATGAACCCGGTCCCGTCTGGTCCTCTCCCTACTTGCATCTTTTGACTTGAAGCTTGTTCCGGTTTCCGGTTTACCTAACCCTAAAATTTTAAATTAAAAACAATTGGCGCCAATCCTGTTCACATTATAATTTATTTTGAAAACAATTTGTTGACATTATTTTCAAATTTTATTGTATTATTTTGTCATAAAAAATACATCACAAAATTTCTCTGTTTACTTTTTTATGAAGCACAAATTGTAAGTAGTGCATTACTACTAAATTTGAACCATAGCAACTTCAATATTGGTATATGTATCATTAATTTACAATCCGATATATGGTACAATGCAATGCAGTAGCAGTAGTTTAACGTTGCTAAAAATCGGTACCGATTGGGATGCATCGAGGTTTAGGAACACCCCATATATTTGTCAGACTCACGATTAAGTAGTTTAAAAACTTTTAAACTTTACTCCTTGATAAAAAATTGAAAAAAAATTTAATTGCCTTGAAATTGAAATTTTTCTTATGCCATTAAATTGGAAAAAAAGCAATGACCAAAAAGTATGGATTTCTTTGGGTTGTTTCAAAAAATTTGAATTTATATATTTTCACATATTATGCTGATTCCATCTACTTCGATAGTACTTTAAATGTAAGCAGTACCTTCTGCAACGTATTTACATCATCATATTATTTAACTCGCACATACTGTATTTTTCTAAAATAGATCGCCCCGCTTTCGATTTCTTATATACTTTAGACCCGCGTTCTAATAATTATTGGCTACAACAGACTTTACATTTTATAATAATTTTTTTTTTAAATAAAATTTTATTTTCAACAAGTACTAAGCAAAATAATAAGTTTATCTAACATCCGAATCAAGTAGTGAATAGCTTATGAATAAAGTGGCCACTGACCACGGACAATATAATAATTATACTAGTGATTAGTTTTACATGCAGTACTTATGTAGGGAGGGACAAGTATGATATAATTACTGTTGGAGTTTTTGGAGTAACATGCAAATGTATGTTTTTTTGCACTAATAATTTTTACGAGTAAAGCCATTATAACTAATATTTATATTTATTTAATATCGATTATCGATTATATATTAAATTACTATTTCATGTAGGATTGATTGTGAGACAAATGTTAACGAAAGATCTGCTGCAGGTCTGGTACTATATGCATTACTTATTACATTTTTTACTTTCTTGAATATAATTTTTGCAATTTAAAGTAATTTATGTATCTACATCTATGATTATCTGGGATTTACAATGCAATACAATCGATCACAACTAAATGCTACAATAATAAAAACCGAACAAGGACAGAAATATCGAAATCAAACCACAAAGGGTGTGTAGGGTACAACGAGAAAGAAACTTAGAAGCTTGGATATCTGCTCTTTGTAAAAAATACAGAAAACAGTTATGATAAAAGTAATTATTAGAAGGATTTAGCGTCATTCATGTCCAGTAACACTGAGATTTTGAATCTGACTTTGTAAGCTGAAATTACTGTTACTACTGCCTCCAAGATTGAATGCGTTCGAGTTGGCATTATTGACGTTGGTAGAAGTATCGCTACTTTCATGACTTCGAAGAACATGTTGACCAATGTCCATTTCACTGCTGTCACCGGAGGTGACAGTGGAGACATCACTAGGAGATGGCTTTACATCGAAGGCTCGTTGAGCAATGTCCCGAACGATCTCTTGAAATGTGTCATCAGGTTGTGTTGTTTCCCCAGTTCGCATTTCTTCGTCCATTTGAGCGAGACGAAGAAGGGTAACAATATCTGCGTGCTCAGAGGCAATTGCTACATCCAGTGGAGTTTTTCCATCTTCATCAGCCAAGTGGTGATCTACTCGGTTTCGAAGGAATAAACAGACATGACCCGTTCGACCTTAAAAGACCAAACACCGGAAACGCATATCATCAATACATTGTTAATATTTAAGTACTTGTTTATTACTGTAAATAGTAAATGTAAATAACACAAAGCTCATTTACTGTATCAATTACTACCTTTTTGCGTGGCGAGCCAAATGGGAGTTCGTTTCTTAGCATCCAAAGCATTTATTTTTGCACCGTTCAAAATTAGAAATTCGCAAGCTGTAACTGAGCCCTACAACAGAATCAATAAAGAATTCATGATTAGACTGAACGGATTTAAAAACTGGGTATCAAGTATTAAACTATATAGTGTAATAGTTAAGCAGAAACACGTGCTTCTGCCCTCCTACTCTCTACTACAACTACTACTAGCTTTGGTTAGGGGCCATCCATATATTACGTTTCAAGTTTTTGTGGAAACCCCCTCCCCTCCCCCCCCCCAGAGTTTCAACTTTTTTAACATTACGGTAAATGGAGAGCTTACCCCCTCCCCACCCTGAAAAATGAAACGTAATATCTGGATGGCCCCTTACTAAAGTAACTTACACCATAAACAGCTTGATGCAATGGAGTGGAACCCTCGTCATTCGCATTAACCCAATTTTTGTCAGCACCCAGCGCTAAGGCTTCCAACATGACCCAAAGATTTGCCACACGTGCAGCTTTGTACAACAGAATGTTCGCATCCAAAGTTTCCAAGGATTCGTCTATGAATAAAAATAAACACACGTACTTACTTACATAAATTATTCTATCAATATGAACTCTTACTCATTTTTCTCACAGTGACTACATATATTCAAGAAATTCAAGATCCTCTTAAAAAAAATTAACCCACCAATATCTCTAATATCAGGTTCCTCTGCAGACTCTTCAGCATCTCCCTCCATTCCCAAATGACTAACCAGATCAGCTGGACTATTCTGCGGTAAATCCGAACCAAATACAAAGACACCCTCAGTCTCACTCGCACTACTAGTTTCCTTGGACTGAAAGGATTTAAAAGATCCACTTTCCGATGTTTCTTCATTAAACTTTTGATTTGTCTCTAATGCAATGTCCATGAGTAAACTATTTTGAGGTTCGGCCGCACCGCCGACAGCACTATTCGTCACACTTCCCCCGGAACCCTTTCGTCTTCGGGTGGGTTTCTGTACGCTCCATCGTCGAATTAACTTAGCCTTCCCTTTGTCATCTATGGCATGTCGAGGATGCGTTACAAATGCCTTATCTACATACTTTACTTTAATCCACGTCTCACGAACGTCTCTGCAACACAAAATCCACACTATGTATTTTGTACCTCTTCAAGGGGAACTTGAAATTTAGATTTTAACAAAAACGGTGTTATACGAGAATACATTATTATGTTAAAAATAAAAATACGAAATATACCTTGAGCAATCCGGTGTGGCTCTTTCCACGCCAAGAGTATTGACAACATCAGCCTTTGCTAAGTAGATCCTATTAATGACATTATTTCCCAGTTCTCCCATAACTTTCAGAAGTCCATTCTCCCAAGTGTCCAACTTTAAAGACTTAACTTTACTATGGTGAACTCCCAGACTCCGATGAATCCCAGAGCATTCTATTTTTTTTTATTTTTAAACAAAATTTGATAGTTTACTATTTGCGATGTTAATGTTTCTTTGCTGGGCTTAATTAGCAATAAATTATTATAATAAAATTTATGTAAATAGGTAGAAACAATGTACTCACCAATGCACAAAGTAATCCCGAGATTAACACTTGCCCATTCTGGGTCAGGAGCGCCACAGTCACAGCAAACGTCATTTCCTTCAACTCGCAAAATACTTTCTAACACCCTGTTAGTGCAAATAATATTAACACTTTAATTAGGGCATCCTCCAGCTCCAGTCTATTAAATCCCATTTTCTCAAAATGCTCACCAAGCAGTAAAAGTTACAGCTGAGCTTATTACAAATAAAAATGTACGTTTACTCACTTTGCTTTTTCTGACGAGATTTTTAATAAATCCGAAGCTGAGTTTTCACTGGTAACAGGTGGTGAAGAATCATCGTGACGTCTTGACGATGAATTATGAATTGCACAACTAATGGCTGACTGAAGAGCAGCGACCCATGCTTGAAATACATCCTCACTGTCAGCTTGTAAGATATGAATCCTAAATTTAAGATTGACGTTAAATATAAATATACAGAACACTTACAGATTATAACAACAAAATACGCACGCAGTTTACTCCTTGTATGGTCGTATTTTTATCTACTAGAACGACTTTGGTAGAACGAAGAAAAACCCGATAAAAAGGAATAATACTGCGGTCCTAGGAGACTTTTGCTCCTCTGATCAGCTCGTACGTAATTTAACTTAAACGTACGCTATGCTTATAAAGTATGCAAAAGTACTGTACTACGAGTCTCACTTATTGGGCGAAATAAGTTCGAAACAAAATCTTCTATCACATTCAGCCATAGGACGAACTAAACAGATACGCAAATCATCTTCCATCACGGTTGGATGATCTTCACATCTTTTTCTGTATGTCAACTGTCCTTTGTCAAGCAATTCAAACCTGGAATACAATAGGATAATAAAGTAACTTAATAAATGTGTTAGTATTCATTTAATATTAATATTCCATTAAGTAAAATTATTACTGAAAACTCGATTGGATTAACAAACGTGTCTACCCTGCTACTGCTACTAATAACAAAATAAAGCTATTCTTGTTTAGGATTTAAACCCACCATCTGCGTTTCCATGACTTGAATGTTTTAGCCGATCCTCTTCTAAATAAATAACCTTGCATAATACAACCTGTAGCATGCAACCCACCACTAATGTACTCCGGAGTTTGATGAATAAGTGCACCACGATTGTCCAGCAATGTATCAGCCCCTCGGGCTGCCCTGGTTCGCATGTCACTTAGCTGCATAAATTTACAATCGCCATTAAAACAATGTAATGCAAGTAAATACAAAAAATAGTCATGTTTCACTTCACATTTCTTTCAGACGATATGTGACAAATATACCATATTTAAAAAACTTTAGACTGCTTATAAATTTTACATCAGTAGTAAATTAAATGAGAAAATGATCTTACCTCCATACTGAGATTCTTTAAGACGGGCTCCGTATCTTTAAAATAATCCGAACCTTGATGAAAAAACGTTTTATGGGCATTTATCACAGACAGAACCTAATCATTTAAAAATTCAATATTAAACAGTAGCAAAAATTTAGGTAAACTGGTGTAAAAGCCTTTTTTGTCGCTTAGTATTTATCTACGAGGGAGGAACAGAATAATAATAAAACCATATAACACTATTACAAATTGCAATATTGTAAATTGAATCGTTCAGCTGTTGTAGTTGCACAAGAATGATTAATACAATAGTTACATACAGACAATGCTAATTAAATTTGTCAAGGTGTCAACAATTGAAAACAGACGACTTACATTATCCAAAATTTCAAAACGCTTCCTTTGTTGAAAGCAAGTCAATTGGTAGCAAATATCCACAGCCCCTGACCTAAAATTAGATCTCGCTATATTCACGGCATTTATTGCCTCTTCCGCTTCAAAATTTTTCCCTTTCGGTATTGACGAATTACGATGAAGTGCTGAATCATACTCAGCTTGAAGTTTTTCCAGATACTGTCGAGTTTCCTTGCAGGATCGTAATTCTCTACAATTAGCAGCCCATTAATTAAATATAAGTCCAAATAAGTCCAAATTAATAACTAATTAACCTATTTACTAAATTAATAACCAAAGATCCATGCATTTGAGGCAAAAGTATGCCACTTATAATATTTTAATGCAGGTACGATTTTGATTTACACTTTTAGTGACTAAAAGTTCGTACACATTATTTATCTGTATTAACTACTAACTGCTTCAATATGTATAAAAAAGTATGAATGCTTACTTTCTTAAAAAGTCTCCGACGTTTTTACAAATGGCACGATTAATTTGGTCTAGAAGTGTCGAGTGAAATTTGGCCAATTCTATGAGTCCACTTGAGCACTTACTAAATTGTGTGTACACAGGTTGATCGTGACGGAAATGTACACTTACTTCCGACAACGAGTTGAAAAATGCACTATATAACGAAACAAAATCACTCGGTTAGAAATATAACCTACGATTTACACTCACGACAACTCCTACAAATACTTTATCCACAATAATAAGCATTTTTATTTTTGAAGTTATGTGATAAATTAGTTACAGCTTTCATCATAAAATCACACCAGAAAAAAAATGAGCGACTTTAGTAATTATAATAATAATATATAATAATTTATTCATTGGGTCGATTTAACCGAAGTTCATACAACCAGACTCAACCAGTCACTGTGGGTGAGGAAATAGGAGGCTACCGCGTTAGATCGTCTCGGTCTTTGTACCCTTTCACCTATCCCCGTCCCCTCCTCCACAGTAAAGGAGTCTCATTCCCTAGGCCCTTACAGTAAGTAGTGGTCACTAAGGAGCACCGAAGGAGATTGGGTTTCAATCAACCATCCAGTGACGTTTACCGTACAACACCGAGCCGTAAACGATTAGCAGTGGCCGAGGATTGAAGCCGGGTCTGAGGCTGTAAATTTCGTTACAGTCTGCAGTCCTAACCGCTCACCCAAGCACGCCTGCTTGACTTTAGTAATTATGAATTATTGAAGATACTACATACTCCACTACACCCATTCAGTAAAGCTCTCGCAAATAAGAAATGTTATACGTTAATGATGATTATTATGTTAATTACTACTGGCAATGCCTGATAAGTAATTAGTAATTGCATGTTAACAAACTTACTGTTGGCAATTAAGAAAGCTCTTTCCAGAATCAATCATCGTATTACTAGCTTTTAATAATTTCTCCAATTTCCCATCCAAATTATCCACGTTCATCATTTGCTCATCTAAGTAGGACCGAAATTTCGGTGAGTCACGAACACACTCACCGAAATCAATGACTGGCTTCATTTTTACTGCGGCGGCTCGCTTTCGTTCGTTGTGTGATTTGATTTTCACTTGATTGCTAATTAAATTGTTTCTTTAATTCCTATCTAGTATATTTCTTGTCTTCGTCCCGATTAATTATTATCGTGTAGTGGATACTGGAAAGATTTGAAATGATTTCTTTTGGCAATGCCAGAATGTCGTACTCGATTGACACAATGACAAAGTACTGTTAATTGAAGATGACTCTAATGACAATGACTGGACACAAGATACGATTGTGCTTAGCTCCTTGAGTGAGCAGGTTCTCTCCGTTATGTTCAGTTTTCATCTGCTGACACTAATACAATAATAAGAATAATACAATGAAACCCGGAACCGATAAAAGATCAACATTGATAATTTAGTTGTATTTGTAGTGCAGTTTTATTTTACAGTTCTCTCTTAGCTTGACGTCCAGTCAGACGACTGTCTAATTGTCTATTAACCTATTTTCTACGCAGTAGAAAAATATTTACTTGACGTGCACAGTCCCCACTAATTAAAATATCATAATACAATAAAACTGAATCCCTTCGTTATCTCTTTTTAGCTTTGGTCTCTTCAATTATAAGTCAGGTGCAACACAATGTTTTAGTCGCGACGAGATTATTTAATTTTTTTACAGAAGGTTTAATTTGGTCACCAAGATGTTTAGTAAAATTTCTAGCTATAACAATTAGGTAAATTATTATGATATGAAGCTACAAATTTCTATATAGCTCATATTTATATACTTCGCTTTAATATTGTTCTCTGATTTAATTAATTGTTAATTTGCTTCTAATTTTCGTCCAAAACATGTTTTACTAAAGATAGCTTAGCTAAATGAAATATTTAACCGCCGAAAAATGAACCGAACTGAATGTTCGTTTATAAATAGAGCAGTTTATTGTTCTAAAATTTCCACCTGTAAGCTTCGCTTTACGGGAACGCAACAGTGGAGGAGTTTCGAATACTTTTGAGTATTTGCAGTTTTTAAAATAGGATAGGAAAGTAAAACTAATAAAAAACAGGAAATGCGGAAATGCATAGGATAGGATATTCAGATGACGTAGGGTGATAAGAGTGATGTGATAACACATTTTGAGTTTTTTGAAAGTGGTGGTTTTGATTTCGTGACTGGTGCCACTAAACAAAACACTTTGACACTATTTTGCAACTGATTCTTTCCCGACTGACCCAAACTTTTATATATCTTTTCAACTCTGAAACCAAAAAACTGGGATTATTATTAGTTATATACAGCGGTGCTTAAGGATGAAAATGATGGGAGTAGGTAATTATTTGTGATACGACATATGTATATAGCATGGTCAATGGTCAGCGTACTTTCGTTAAGTTTGAACAAAGTTTCTAGGTTATGGATCTCACTTTTCACGCTTTCACAAAATAACAGCGAATTCTTTCATGGATCGCATATTTATAATTAATTATCTGTTCATTTTTATGACACCGAAAAATAAACCTTTTACACTATGGACGATAAATAAAAGTTACTGACTTGTTGTACAGTTTCTGTGTTACTTTTACTATCTTCTGGCAAGCACGATCGTAATACCAGTGTAAATAGATGCTTCAGAAACTCTAAAAAGATTCAAATTGAACAACCGAAAAAAAACAAGGAAAATCCAATAAGATTTGCGTGTAGATATAATAATATAATATTGGTTATATAAGATAACGTGAAGTGACATGATAAGTCTAACTATCATGCATATTTTCCCCCATTTTTGAAACAACTACCACCAGACTAACGAGACATTACAAGCTCCGAAGCTTAATGGAAATCGCACCAAATATATATGTAGGGGGAAATACAAAGCTAGAAAGCTCAATATTTAAAATCAAACAAATTTTATATTTCCTTAATAATTAATTTTATGAAGCACCCTAAAATTTCACAAGTGGAAGCAAAATGTTACACTGTGTTCTCCAGTTTTCCTGATCCTGGTCAGTTCAAGCTGAGTGAGTCGCATGGACCATACAGGGGCCTATTCCACCAGCAACTTCGCACTTTGTAATTCACACTTCGCATTTGCAAATCAGAATTTTCTGTTCCACCAAATCTTGAAAATTGCGAAGTGCAAAGTGCAAACGCATAGTGCAAAGTCATAACTTTGCAATCTGAGTTTGGGTTTTCTGTTCCACCACAAAGTTGTTTTCAACATGCATTTCGCAAAAGAGCTCGACTTTGCAACTTTAATTGCAAACTCAAAAAAGGCTTCGCATTTTATTTTAATTGTCGAATATTAGGTTTTTGGAAAAAAAATTAAGCTAAATAAATTTTGATACTTCAAAATTATAGTTCAGAGGATATTTTAAATAATAAATTATGATTTTAATACACGATTTTACCCCGGGGGGATTAACCAAAAAATTTTTTTTTAACTTTATTATGTCAGTAATAATTATTTTGATCAGAAAATAAATAAATCATACAACGATCAAAATATTTATTTATTTTAATCCCAATTATGTATAAATTAAATATTTGATTTTATGGTACTTCGCATTTTGGAATCAAGTTTGCGAAATATGACGTCAGATTTTGCAAAATTGACGATTTTATGCAAAGTTCGAAAAAAATCTTGTGGAACGCTACGCACTTTGCACTTCGCAATAATTGCGAAATGCAGAAAATTTTGTGGAACGCTACGCACTTTGCACTTCGCAATTATTGCAAAATGCAAAACGCAAAGTGCGAATTGCAAAGTTTTGTTGGTGGAATGAGCCCCAGCAGGTAACAGGGAAGAGCAAAGAGCTAAGTCTAAGGGATCAGCCTATTTAATTATCATTTTAATTGTAAATGAATAAATTTGAAATTAAAAACTCCATGGGTATATACTTAATCCTTTTCAATTTTTTTAGTACGGGATTAAATATAACCTCGTTCCGACCCGACTACCAAAAATTGCGTTGCACCATACCATACACCATATAATTCGATAGTTTTCAAAAGATCCTCAATGAAGTCAAACTTTACTGATAGCCACAACTGACAATTAATCGTTAGTCAATCACCACCAATACCAACGGTCACTTCTGGCACATTACACTTACTGTCTGTAAACTGGTTAAGTTGAGAGTTGATTGTTGATATCAATGTTGAATGCTGCACATAATAGTTGTCGTTGATAGTTGTCGTTTTCCCTCTTCCTTTGATTCCACAACCTTTGTTTTACTCCAATTTCCCACGATTGGCGATTTAACTAAAATAAAAAAGGCAAAATAAAAATCAAAAATATGAAACTTGCAACTCGCAAAATTGACAATCATTAATTAAAATTCACACTTCACACTGTAAGTACTGTTGCCTGCGTATCACCTACTTACATGGTAATTAATATTCTAAACAGGGGGAAAAAAGTAAAATATTATAATTGTTCCAATATTTAACCAACCCAGTCTCGTAATCAGGCCACCAACTCAGTTATGCGGTGTTGATTCTGTTCCGTAGTTACTAATATGTACGTTTCAACAAATTTTCAAAGTATGAAATACATTTCACACTGCAGTTGACGACTCATGACCCAGACAATCGGACTGACTTACAATAATACGGTCACTGTCACCATCCTAGTCATCTACAAGGGCGACTAATACGTTTTGCTAACAACAAATTTACAATTGTCAAAAAATAATCGAATATAAAAAGCTTAATTAACTATAATTAAATACTATCTTCCACTCCCTTACGCTAGCAATGAATGATTTTCACAAGAATTTTGTTTTGATGAATGATTCATCTCTTGAGTCTCGGTTTTGGAGGCTCGAGCCTCTCAGGCTCGACCATTGAATTTTCCACTATGCAGTATACAGCTATCAAACAATTATCTGTTCTATGCAAGCAAGCAGGCGCATCATCATCATCATCGTCTCGTCCACTCATCAATATGAAAAAAATTAGACGTGTGACGTCAAGCTTGGAAAGTTGAAATATCTTTCACATTTAGTTCCATATAAAATACCTATTAATAAATAAGGTTTAAGAAAACAAAAAATGAGTATTATGTTACTACAATAGTACAATACTTATAAAATTTTATTTATAGCAGGTTGCCTAAATGTGAGCAAACGCATAACTGTGAACGATGAAAATTTTTACAAAAAGATTTTCAAGTTTTTTTTTTCCACAGAGTATGTAAAGAATGCCGTATCTCACAGTTATTAGAAATTTCAAAATAGCGCATGTTGCACATTTGAGAGAGATAGTAAAATTATTTACAACTGGCGCACTATTACGCTTGCCATTAAGACACAGTAAAAACAAAACACATTCTTTACAAGTTAATTATGATTTTTGTATTAAAACAATAACATTATTTTAAATGATAAACTTAAAATCAACTTTGGGATAAATTCATATTATATAAATGATTATGTGCAATTCGGCAAGATCCTCGAATTGTAGCAACTACAATTTCTTGAATCATTCTTGAAGGGAGACGAAGTTCTTTACGAAATGATTCAAAGAAACATTTAAATATAATATTTTTCCATTTCAAAAGCATGTAAATAGCACATTTTGCACTTTTCAAAAACATGTAAATAGAACATTGAGCACTGTTCAAAACATGTGAATAGAATAATACCAAGCGTGTGAAGACTGAAAATGGTTATCAAAAAGTTTTGCTTCCAAATTTCAATTTTCCATCCGCTGCGCCATGGAGGTTGTAAAGAACTCCGTATCGCATATTTGCAAATTTTGAAATCTTATGATACAAACATTTTAGGAATTTGTTCACATTTAACCACCACGGCCCTTATTAATAATCAGTACATTACCTGTATCAGTTCATGTTGCCGCAACTTTATTTAATTAGGTAAGTAGCATACCTATTTTAATATTTTTAGCAAGGATTTTGGAATTTTGAAAACCTAAATTGTACTTGTAAAGAACACTCATAATTTCTAAAGGCCAAAAATGTAATCCAACTTCAAGATCTTTTTGAAATTACATTAATAATAATTAATTACAAGCATAAATATGAGCACCTAAGCAAGGGAATTTGCACCGGTCGCCGACAACGGTTCCCGGAATATTAGTATATACCCATGCAATTGAATATCTAAAGATCTCATGCATATTTATGTAATTACATGGTGTGTTTTCGACCAAAAACCGCTTTATGCCGGACAAAATTTTGTGCAGGTCAATCAGCATTCGCTTTTAAAGTTATTATAGGGTTCGTCTCTAATTATCACGTTGGCTAAAATGAATGTCCCATACTTTGTGCAAACTCTGTAATTTGGCACATAGTATGCATAAAACATTTCTCATTTGCATTAATGTCCAGAAGCAGGGTAGCATTAGGGATCGGCCACAAATGACGTCATTGGTATCGGGTGAATGGGTCTCTTTGGATACTGATGACATTCCTTGTTAAAAATAGTCATTTACGTAATTCTTAAGCTGATGACAAGGTGGCTCACAGGGTCGGGGTCCTAGACATTGGGATATTTTGATGACATCCTTTATGGACGATCCCTCTCGGCATTTGTAATAATTGGCATTGTGTCTGCTCGGGGTAAAGTCAGATCTAATAAATTCTATTTCAGCGCACATTACTTATTTATAGACGCATTTGCTCAAGTATCCTCAATTATAATATACCTGTAATTAAAATAAATCTAAACTTCAAAACCAAAAAACATCGACGAAGCACATATATCAAACTCAACCGGAATAAGCATTATGTGATTAAGTATGTAGTACCTAAACCTAAACCTAGCACTCCACCAGCCCAAATTTCTCACTTTACTTTACGTGTTAGTTACTTTTACTGCAGAGGTAAGCTAATTTATAGGAATTTTTAAACTACGATACCGGCGATCAATACACAGAGTATAATTATCTCATTATAATATAACATTTGCGCAATTCAACATAATTATCTCTACGAACAGAAAAGTAACGACGCATAAACCACACGGTCATTTCATTCCTTATTTACTTTCAAATTCAAACTTTCAGAGACCTATCTAAAAATTTGTATGCATTACATAAGTGGGTAATTCTGTTTCTCTTAAAACTCTGTTTTATTCTGGCTGTATGGCGATGATTTGACACTGGCTGAAGAATAGAAAAATAGGGTAAAGGATAAAATAATATACTCCGCCATGGTTGATGGTCGCACGCTCACTTGGAAGCCATCAAGTCATCTTTTTATTTCAATAAATTATCCATCTGATTTACCACCACAGATTTTTTATAGTGTGTATCCTTAAAAGTCTGTTCTTGAAGGGAAGTGATGAAATACTCGAGTAATACCTGTACTCTGTAAATTTAATAACTAATGACTGCACCATTAGTGTATTTATTTAAACGACAAAAGAAGGACCTTCCTAAAATAATTAATGGTGCTATGCTATGATATAATCCGTGATTTTCAAATCTCATCAGCTTGGACTGTATGCCAATTTTGCACATATATCGTGAGTGGGGGAAAAACTTTATTAAGTCGCACTGTTGCACAATTCCAATAGCTTTAATTACAGCTCAATATACAAAACAATATACCTTCTTAACTATAATTAAGTCCATCTTATAATCATGGCTGGTAAATTTGTTTGCAAAGAAAAACTTAAGTATGTAGATGATAATTATATATCTAAGTTGGTCCTCTAAGCGCATTCATTAAAATATCAACCACTACAGTCGGCCATTGTTTTTTCTATACTACTATTAAAATTCCATTTATCCAAGAAATACTTACTTGAGACTTTTTTTTCAGGCAACTCTAGGATTTCAAAATGTTCTCCATTTCAAAAAATCAAGCTACTTTTAAACTTTTAAATAGCACAGATCCGAATATCCCAAGTAACTATTGAGTGCATTTTGCTTTATGCTTTTGATTCTTCTGACCCCCAGGATGTGTTCTAAAAATTAATTTCAGGTTTTTGTAAAATTCAAAATTTTTCGTTTTTTTGAAAAAATTGCTATAAAATATGGTGCCTCAAAAAATTTTTTTTTTAAGCAAGCATATTTTTAGCACAAGGATAATAATATTTATCTCCAAGTTCATACAGCAATCGCTTAAAACCTCAATGACCCATTTCCAATTTAATATAGAATTAAAATAAGCTCTGTAAAAAAAACACTACATGAGATAGATGCATAAAATGTAAAACATTAATTATTACGACTACGACTACAAGTATTTAAAAAGCTAAAAAATTTTTATTTGCATGTTTTTTATGAGTGCAGAATGTTCTATTTACCCGTTTTTGAAAAGCGTAAAATTTTCCGTTTTTGCCGTATTTTCTCTATTAGAACGAGGGTCTCTAGCCGAACGGGCTTTAACATCATGTGCCTCTAATACAACGCGGAGGGATGACCTTTGAGTTTTAATACAACGCGGGTCGTTTTATTAGAGAATATACGATACATGTTTTTGAAACCCGTAAAACGTTCTATTTACATGTTTTTGAAAAGTGCAAAATATTCTTTTTCCTGTTTCTTGAAAGTGTAATAAAAGGTTCTATTTACAAATATTTGAAAAGTGGATATGTTTAATTTACATGCTTTCGAAAAGTGAAAAATGTTCAATTTACATGCTTTTTATCAAAATTTTGTATTTATGCATGCACATGTCTTATGTAAATTACGTGCTTTTCGCTGGTAATGGATATGGATAATTTTGATTCTCCACAGACGACATTAAACAATTTTACAGTTTATGGAGTTCGAGTTAAAATCTGCCAGTAACGCATTTGGCGATAGTATATGCAAGTAAGTATATAATAATAATTTGTACAAAGTGAATACACGAATAGAAAAAAATTGCATTGCAAGCGAAAGAGCGGAACGTGACAAGAAAAACAGAGACAAAAACTTTGTTATATCATCGGTAGTAATATTTTCTGCTTGTTTATTTATTTTCATTTGATTTGGTTTGGTTTCTCAATGAATTAATCCCATGTGTATAGGTAAATTGAATACCCATATATTTTCAATCTAGACACAGATTATAGAGCATGATACTAAATACTTTACCATACTCGTAAGTTCTACATTATTAATGAATTCCCTCTAACTTTTACTTTTATTTAATTTAATTACTTTCAAAATTCCGTGTTTCTTAACTAGACAAGTCTTACGCTAAAATTAATGCTTCTTTGACACATTATACATAATATTTATTACAATGACAAACATTTATAGTAAAAACAGCAAAGTATCAATTTAATTTTTATAGCACTCCAAGTAATAATTACTTACAGTTAGTGATTTAAAAAAAATAGCAATAAAGAAAAGGAATACGACACAAGAATAAGAATGTAATTCTGTTTTGTTTTTTCTGATTCTGACCATGAAAATTAGCATACAATAAAATTGGCCAAAAAGAGGTTAAATAACTAAGACTTAAACTAGAACCAAGTGATACCCCATAAACACACACAATAATTACATAAGCCTCTGCGTATATAGATTTATCCCCATAGATCCACCCCATAGAAGTTTTAAAAGTTAAGTATTAAATTAAAATAGGAAAAGATACGAAATTAAAAAGTTGAGAGACGCACTCGTACTCTTCACATTATGATTTAGACTTTAAAATGATGACATACCTCCTTACACAGGTAAGTACTTAATTGCATCAATTTCATTTACCTCCGGAAGGACACACACTATTTTAAGTACGCTCAGAGTTAGAATTAGAATTAAAATCAGCATGAAGTGAAAACTGAACACTGCTCATTACGTTCTCATAAAAATATGAAGCTTGGACTTGAAAATCATTATTTAAATGATCGCTGCTATATGACAAATTACAATTTACAATCCTAGCGCTACATATCGTGAGTGAAGAATCAAAAAGGTTCATATATGTATAACCAAATTTAAGCTAGAATTAGAATGAGCTATGTCGAAAATTCATTAAATGAGATAGAATGTAATGCAAAGTGTTTTAGTTACGACTTTTTAAAGTTTGCTCCATGCTTAAGTGTAATATATTTTAATGGCGTTTTTTTCAAATTGCAAAATGTTTTGTTTGCAAGTTTTTTGAAAAGTACAAAATTTTTTATTTACATGTTTTGGAAAAATGCAAAATATTTTAATAACTTTTTTTTAAACGAGCAAAAAAAAATGTTTTACTTGCATGATTTTTAAAGCACAAATATTTTATCTACATCTTTTTGAAAACTGGAATCTGTTTTATTTACATGCTTTTTGAAAAGTGCAAAATGCTCTATTTACATGCTTTCAAAGAGTGCAAAATTCTCTATTTACGTGCCTTCAGGATCATATTTTAATTGTTTGTAGATAGATAGTGAATTTAATTTTTAGCAGAAAATGGAAATGGGTCATTTTGATTCTTCATAGACGATATGTACATATCTAAATTACACTTAACTACAATTACTGCCTAGTGGGCACTTTTAGAGAAGTAATTACTACAGTAGTGTTCCGAGACGAAATGTCTATCAAAATTTCAAAACACAGACTGTCATAAGTATTAAAAGTATACCTACTACATATATTATTATTATTAGTATTCACTACTATTACTACACGGCAATCGCCGATTCTTGTTCTTGTTGTGGTTTTCCTATATTGAAATTTTCGCATTTAAGTTTTAAGCAGATTTGGCCTTCTATGGGGTCTATATACATGGATTCCATATACATATGCAGCTACACACTACGCCCCTTCTAATTCTAAACTTCTAATCAAGTCACATAGCTATACAGTAATACCAATAACAATAGTGTACATAATTTCCTTCCCTTTGTCTTTCCAAATGACATGCATTAATAACTCTCCGTCTTTAAACTCGAGCCTAATGCAAAATGCACAAAGGATATAATGAAAAAAGACAAAAAGATGAAATCACCATTACAATAAGTCAGGTGCGGATCCCGGGGAGTGGGTAACAGGGCAAGAATTAATTTTTTAACATAGACTAACATAGGGGAATTTAAACCAAGATGGGCGACTTATATGAATTGCCCATCCAAGAAATGCTTTTTGGATCCGCCCCTGCAATAAGTTACTTACTAGTTAGCCGAAGCCGAACCGCAGACAGCCTTGTACAATATAACACACTGTCCTCAGGTCTGTCACATCACATACCATTATATTCAACTGTGGCTGTCAACAAACTCAAAGTGTGGTTTAGTTTCATTAAATTATTTTGTCCTTTTTATTTTACAGACATATGGGTTAAAAAAGATTGATGCTAATTTGTCTTGTGACACGTCGTCTCACAATTCAAATGTACATCAAAATCAGTGGCAACTCTAAATAAAAAAGTAATCATATGGCTTTAAGTAATGGCAATTGGCAATGTCTCTTGTCTGGCACCCGCATCCCCATATTATACACTGACAATTTAGACCTGTACAGAGAATTGACACATCGCAAAGTTTAATGGACAGACATTGTGGATTATTTCTTGAAAGTATAAATCTTAACCTTATTAACTTACGATTAGAGTAGTGTAATTATTATTGTCAATGGTATGTTTCTCAATCACGATCAAAACCTAATACAGAATTTAGTTCCTCTTTGTTAAAAAATTAGGTACATCTATAACTTACGTAACTATCATCCCTGTGTATATAAGTATTGTATTAAGACTTATTAAGTGGTACATCTATATATTCTATGCTGCAAGCTGCAATTAAACACATCTATGACACTAAATAAATAAATAACTTATACTTGGGCTATACTTGATATGTTGAACGGCATATAATTGAAATTAATAAAGTATTTGTTTCTGTTGACAGTTTCCCCTGGATTAGGGTTACCGTCGTTTTTTATATATAGCTAAGACTAAGACTAAGACGATTTATATCATATAGTATAATCCTTATAGTTTACATTCAATCAGGTTTTTGTTGAAGTTCTGTCGTTGACGTTTGCATTTTGCATTGGATAAAAGAGTAGCAATATTACAATTTTGTTAGCAAACGGTGCAAGTTACTACACTGTATATATCTATAACAAGTAAAAAACATTTTACATTTTAAAATACACGATAAGATTGACGATTAGTTTTAAAATCCCTGCAATAAAGTTTTCAAAATCACATTTTATATCATTATTATTAAAATTATTTATAGCTTGTAGTAAAAAAAATATACTAAAATTAAGACCCTAACTTATACTTATTTATTACTACCAACTATTAGCTAAATATGGTACAAGAATAGTTGATAGTGCAAAAAAAAACAAGATTAAAATAATTACATTTTAAAACATTAAGGTAGCCTGATAGCTGGATACAATAAAATATCCTAAATCATAAAATAATATACGCATTTAATAAAATATCTATAAAATTACATCTTTTTTGTTGTTCTGGATCGATCGTCTTTAAAATCGTAAGAAAATGTTAACAATAAGATAGTGGCAAAGCACTAGTGGTTGCAGTTGCAACGGGAGAGACTAAATGAAAATTTAAATTTTGAGAAGGGCAACCCCCTCGGTGACTACTACTACTACTACTACCCCCACTACTGCTAATAATAGCACTGGAAAAAATACACTTTGTTTTAGTACGTGGAGAGGACCCCCCTCGGGGCAGAAGTCTCATCTCGGACAAATACACAGCCAGTCTGAGGAGGCTATTAAAAATGACGCGACAGCCATCGTACTGAAGCCAGGAGTCGAAGCACCTGTTCATTAAGGAGTAGCAAATGTGCTCGTAGTTGGAAAATGTGGAAAATAATGTAAAGCGATTTAAATGCGAATTATTATTGGAGCTGTCATCTTGGTTCTCTCTTGATTCCCGACCCCGACGCCGACACTGCCCGTCACCATCTTCTTGAATCTCTCTCTCACTCACAAATAGTTGTCGCACAAACACAAGAATTGGCGGAAGGGCCACAAAGGGGATGATAGAGGCAATTCCGTTAATTAAAGATGACCAGAGGGTGACAGTACTCAAATCGCAATTTGTTAATTCGGGGAGGAGAAGATCATTCAAAACTGACGGGGTTTGATGACGATTCCGTTGCAGGCAGAGATTGAACTTGTCATCAATTCCCAGTAGATGTCCAATAAGGGCCCAGAGATGAATAAAACCTTCCAGCCCTTCATCTTCTTCAGTAACATCATCTTCAGCAAGATCTCCATCACCTTCGTGAGTCTGTCTTCGTCCTCCATCAGACGTTTTGGTGGATTTATTGCGAGAAGTCATAAGACCGAATTGGCGGGGATACATGGTTATGAAACCCATGAAGCAAAACTGAGTCACCATCATGTCTAGCTGTGTTATCACATAATTTTCATTTTCCCTTTGATTTTCCACCTCGGCTGATGATACTGATGGAATTTTCTCCTTCCTTTTTAGTCGACATCGACGGAAATTACTGTTATTATGGTTAAAATTGTCACTATTGTTTTTATCGCTGGCCGGCCCACTCATTTTTGAGGATGAAGATTGGATCCTGGACTTTACATTAGTAAAATCGTGTCGAACGGCGAGGATAAGATTGCCTGTTGGATTTGGTGTTGACTTGGCTGACGAATGTAAATTAGCGGCTGTGATAATAAGATTATTACCAGAATTGCCACTACCACTCCTGCTGTCGTTTTCATTTTCACAATTTTCATGATTTAATTCTTTTCCCTTTTCTATGGCAGGAGCAATCTTGTCATTGTTGATGTTCTCGTCAACTTTGGAGCTAGAGCTTTTCACTTCTCCTGATCGACGACAACAATGACTTGGCACATTAGTGGACTGTGACGATGAAGATGGGGTGGGCGTAAATGGACATTTTTGTTTTTGCTCTGACTTGACTACTACTACTACTTTTTCTTGTTCTAATGACTCCCTCATTTCGACTTGGTTCTTAATTTTCGATTTAATCTGATCCGTTTTCCAAATACATTTGACTACTTTAGCGTGAATTTCTCTCACCATCTTCACGTCTTGAGCCCCTTCCCCAGTCTCATTCAGGATGTCCAGTTCGTACCATTTCTTGATGTGGACCAGGGTGGACAAGTATCTTTTGAGAGACTTCAACTTTGTGTCGGATTTCCCCGTTCGGAGAAGGATTGTCCGGACTGGGCCGTAGCACAGGAGGAAAATTAAGGAGATAAAATGTGCAAAGAAAACTGAGAAGAAATGATCCTTCACGAATTTTTGACCTTGGCGGATCTTGTCGGGGTTGAGCCAAGGGGGGAGAGGGTAAGCTTCTCTACCATTATCACCCACACTCCTTTTTGCTTGGAGGAAATATGATTTGGAGGAGTCGGAATCGGGATCCGAGTTTGAGGCAGTATTTTCATGGTTTAGACTGGCTATGGTCATGGTGGTACTTGTATCCATTTTTTATTAGTAATTACTTTTTATTGTACTGTCCTGGCTTCTTTCTGAGGGGGCGGGTGAGTGAGGGTTGGCGTAAGAGTGTGGTCAACGATCACCACCTCGGATCTGAAGAAAGCATAAGAAAGACCATGGTTTTAAATTTATTTGTGCTTGTACTTACACTTGCGTTCCGTAATACTATGCCTCATGAAATCTTTGATGTAATTACATACGTAACTCGCTGATAGGGATGCCAGATTTGTAAAGCTCGAAATCGGGACATTTCCCCAAAAAACATCAAATTAGGAGACTCATATTACGTCATCAAAATTATTGCAATTTCGACACCCTACCACCCGCACTCAACCATTAAGTAAGCTGCAGCTTTCACATTCTGCATCAATCCTACCCACCCAGGGTAGTAGTAATTAACGTAAATTGTGACTTCTTGAAAATCAAAGGTTTTACACCCCCCCCCCCCCAATTAGTTTTTCTAGCAGCTATAGTAAAAAATATCATTATTCACATATGTTACAAAAAATAATGTATCACTGGAATCTTTAACAGCTATTTTTTTAATTCTTAGCTGACCGTGCTTTACGTAACAATTTCCTATTTCCCAGAAACTCTTGATACATTTAGATTAAATGCCGTTTTTGTTATGGAAGTTGCTTATTACTTGCAATTCTAGTTTAAAGTGCTCAGTTATCAGTTAATTTCGCTGATCGGTCCACCATTGTTTCAAAATATGGTTATTATTTTTAAAATTTATAATGGTTTAACTACCGACAAGACACACTCGTACTGAAAGCTTAATCTCACCTCGATTGTAAACACTAAATTTAAAGTGTATAGTTATATGGCGCTCAAAATTCATTTTTCGCAAATAGAACACGCATGATCTTAAGAAACTGGAAAAGACAAGAATAGAGTTCATCAAAGAATGACTGTTGTTTCGTTTTAAAGTGCAGATTTGCATTATTCACTAGCAAAACTGCCGTCATGCCAAAATCGGGACAATTTGCGTCCCGACTAGAGCCTAGGCGGGACACGGGACATCGATGCTCAAATCGGGACAGTCCCCCCTAAATCGGGACGTCTGGCATCACTCGCTGAATGTTACTACCTGAAGAGGTACTTAGTTTTAAAAGTGCGTAAATTATGTATTTATATTGGCTAAGATGCAAAATACAGTATTTACATATCGTGAGTGAAGAATCAAAATGGTTCATGTCCAATTTAAGGTATAATCATTATGAAATATGACAAAACAACAATGAATGAGATAGATGCGTAAAATGCTAGTTACGAGTTTTTGCAAAGTGCAAAATGTTCTATTTACTTGGTTTTTGAAAAGTGCAAAATGTTCTATTTACGTGTTTTTAGAACCATGATATTTAAAAATTTTTGTAGATAGTGACTTTTGTTTTTATCTGAAAATGGATATGGTTAATTTTGAGTCTTCACTGCCGATTTGTTTTAACTCATATGCAAATGTAAGCATCACCGCGTTGACAACTTTCAGAACAGTGCAAAATCACAAAAAACATCAAGAACGACAACAGTGACCGGTTGCGTTTTGACATTTGTAAAATATTTTCTCGTTGTGTACCAAAAAAGAATGATTAGCCTATTATGAATTTTTTAATAGCAACGTATATAGCCACATTAACCAGTAGCAAGCTATATAGACTTTTGAATTTCGATTTTCCCCCTTAAATGAAGTAAAATACGTATTGCTGTTACTCTTTCTTGATGGATGTTTAACCCATGAAATCGTATATTATAATAAAGTTCAGAAATCAGTATTATTAATCGTAACCCATATCTAATAAGGCTTACCTTTCTTTCTATATAATAATTAGATACGGCTTTCTGCTAAATTCTGAGGTTCCGGTTCCGGTTTCTCAAGCTGTGATTTCAGATCCACGCCGCGTGGTCACGTAATAGTTAAACATAATATTATTTCAACTATGTACAACTATAGTTGTGCTTCTGTTGCATTTCCAAAAATGAGACAATTTCCAACTTCAAATTATTGGCTTTAACGCACGTCTTACGAAACTTACGACAACTGCGCGCACATTTAAAACTAGTCACTTCTGTTTTTTTGCACTTGTGTTCGGTATTAAAATTAACTTGGATTTTTTATTTTTTCACAAGAAGCTCATTTTATGTATACGTAATAATTATAGACTCTTGCTCAGTGTAAATTTTGTCACTGTAACTGTAGCACTACAAAGTTGATATAATTAAAAAATGCTAAAACACAGCACCCTGTACCAGTACCAGTGACCAGAACCAGGGACCATAACTAGCACAAATTTATAATTAAGTCGAACTTGTATTGAGGTATTTATATACTTTTTTTTTGTGTATTTGTATTAGATTCTCGAAAAGTGAAGATTAAAATGAGAGGACAGTTACAGTTACGGAAAAAATTGACAGAAATTACTTGTTAATTTGAAGAGCCAAAAAGAGGACGAGACCAGTTGTTAGGCCGTCAGTTCCGTCTCTCGTGCGTCTCTCTCTGTCCCTCTCAGGCGTCTAATGTAAATAATAATAAAGTCTGCCTGTCAGTCAGTCAGTCTCTGCAATGGTCTTGAGACTTTTGAGTCTCTGCTTCAGTTCAATCTGCAAATCTTCGCCTTCGGTATCCCTATGGATGATTACTCACTCAGAGCCTTTCGCTTTGACTTGACTACTTGACAATTCTCAATTTTCTACTATAAGGGAGTCTGACTAGTAAAGTATATAAGTATGTCTATATCTCTGCTGGTTTCGTGGTTCTGGTTTATAGATATCGTTTATTATTATCATAATAATGTGAGCCAATCCCTACACTAAACCTAATCTGAATCTGAACTGAGCTGACAACTGACGTTAAAAGTAAGTAAGTAGGTACCTTTTATAAAGCCTATACACCCCTATCTTATATCCTTATCTGCATCCTCCCCATATACTCCATACATTTAGGATTTGAATTTTGAATTGGAATTGGAACCATAACATCAAACAGATCTAAACGTAGTAAACTGTGGCCGTGTTCTCTCCTGTGATTTATTACTATTACTCATACGGATTATTACGGATAGTCCGTCTCTTTGTATCTGCTGACGTCCACGAATAGCTTATTAGCATACATATTATAGCTGAACTGAAATAACTTAAATTCCTGTCTTCAAATTATTCAATAATTATTTTACACATATTTACTTACTAATTTCCATCCTAATGCATTTTTCAATGTTCTCGTTCCATTTTAAAACCACTACTACCACGATCACGACCACAGTTCAACTTCAACGTAAAAAATCACTACCAACTAAATTAGTCATCATAACATGACATTTATGTTATTATCATATAGAGAATAATGAACTACACTTTAAAGTGTGCAAAGTGCGAGATACGCGCTCTGTATACATATGGAACCATGCTGACCATGCATTTTTCCAATAGTTCGTTGAAATTGAAATGCAGATATGCCATGCCTAAAAGTATATTCTTATTTAGGGAACATTCTATTATTAAAAGTTCGAAATGGACATATTTTTCGATGATTTCAAAATGCGCCAAAAGTCTAATATTTTTCGAATTTGGAAAGATACCAGTTTAGCTTAATTGATTCGCCATTGAATAAACTACTGTGTACATTCATGGTTGATAGCGTTTATTGTGAGGTTAAATACTGGTACTGGTATACGTTGACGTAGTATAAGTACCTACGTGGGTAATAAAGCTAAAGTAATAATTTTTACTCTCTACCTACCTATATATTTACATAATTCAACTATATAACCTACTGCGGATTGTGCTATGCTGGAGAGTACAAAGGACAATTGTGTATACAATAATTACGTGTGCATAATAATCGATATTTAGCATAAAATAAATAAATAATTTATTTCGAATTCCAATTCTCAGTTGGAGGCTATTTTTGAATTTTGAAACTTTGAATATTTTAATAATATTTTATTTGTCATGATTTTTTTCACAGATGAACTACTGACTAACCTAAGTTTGCCTGTCTGAAGATTTTGGTATCTGTGTGGCTGAGGAGAATTATACATAGGTACCTACATTGCAATGCAGTGAATGCCATTCTGTAGGAAATACTACTATATACGGTTAGCACGCAATGTAATTACATCCATATATCTTCCTTTCGTATCTATAATTAACACAAGCCTGCAACTGCAGAGGACAGCAACAGGAACTAAACCCAAACCCATAACACCACCGGCGCGCTTTAAAAGTTTACTGTTTACTAAGTTTACTTTATAAAAGAAAAAACGACAGCGATGCGAGAGACAAGAAGCGGTACTTTAATATAGTAAGTTTGACAAATTTCTGCAAGCTATGTCTACAGTCCGAAATCTGCAGGTGGGAAGGTGAGATAAATGATTTCAATCCATTATTCAAAAAAGAAAAATTTTAATAGCTCTACTCACCTGTAAGGTACATCAGTCACAAATGATTATTAAGCACAAACTTTTCTCCATTTGATTTCGATTTCGGCTTCAGCACCGTCTCTAAATTGGACTTTTGCTTTTAACAACTAATTTATTTTTGAAAGCATACGAAACCAAATTTCGCTTTCTTAGAAAATAATGACATTGCTTATAAACAATGTAAAATTAAAATGTGTAGTTTATTAACTGAGTAGCATAAGTACATGATCAATTCGTCATAATTTCATCTCTCTAAATAATACGTTACCATTTACTATATAGTGTTATTTTTATTATTCTCGAGTATTAATAAAAATTGTGAAGCTCACAGCACAAGTCACAATTCACAATGCAATATTTAATATAGCAATCACATTATTTTACTGTTAGTATGTATATCTGTGTGTAAACTACTATATTTATGAGGTGCAACTAATCCACCCCCAAACCCATATATGTACTTAGATATGCCTGCCTATTCCATTGTTATCACTTGTAATATATTATTTTCATCCCTTTGTGTTTTTTTTACCTTGCAGCCTGACTGACAGTATATATGGACATGGATGGAGCCCATTATCATCAGGACAAGATTTGCTTATTTGCTGCTTCATACTTCATGCTACGATTTAACCGGGAAATCCCAGCCACGTCTCTTGTCCGCAGTGATACGAGCTCTCTGACTAAATGTGACCTATATATCCATCCTGTTTACTCCATATGAATTCAAAATGAACCATAAAAATGACTGTTTTTCTGCATAATATACTCAATACAATAAGTGAATACTTTATACTTTTAACAAAAATATTTGCAAACCAAATAAGCAAAGTTCTGAATAATTTTCAACAAAAAATAAATGATAATAAAATTCCCTTTTATTTTTATGTCATTTAGGTCATCAGTATTGGGCATAGGGCAACTTTGCCATTTCATCTTCAGTTGTTTATCCGTATCTGTAGTTCCCAATCTGTATTAGTATTTAAATCTAAACTTAAGCCTTCGGAAATCACTATTTCAGTCCTTATAATATCTATGCAGTAAATCACATTGCAACAGGCGGATAAGTTTGTAGACACATGTTTGTATAAGGTAATTATGGATGCACTTCTAGAGGATGTATGTTTATTTCCCATTATTGCTGGAATAGATGACCCTGTGGTGGTGACCTTTACAGCAATAATATTCCCCACAGTTCTTTCCCCTTTCTTTTTTTTCCTGGCTTGACTCTTCATGGGCTGACCTTGAGGAATATAGGTTAAATTCTAAGAATAAACTGTATTGTAGTGAATGGGGCTGTTTGTGTTTGCTGGAATTATTGTTGTTTAGCTTGTTGTTATTGTTATTGTTGTTGATGTTGGGAGGAAAGCGGAAGCCTTACTATTACTATAGAAATGGACGTACAGCACCGGCTATGCAAACATTATTATTGTAATAATTGATGTGTAAGGAAGTATTAGGAATAGTCCATAAGTGATGTCGCCCAAATTATCAATATTTTAGGACCCACCCGCCCCTAACATTGAGTGAAGAGTTATATTTAACATGGCATGTCATTAGTATCTGACTAGACCCTCGGACTATCCCGATAACATCATTTATGGACGATCCCTTGTGAATGGGACGGAGGAGCTTATTTATTTAGCTACAGGCGATTCTTTTTACGTTTCTTTTCTGTTGGTTTAATGCTTCTGCAGTTGACTGGTATGTACTCACCAATATGTATTTTAAGTCGAATGTCATAAAATAAAATTGTGAGTGTGTTTACTGGACCACTGTGTGCAAAGGTATCTTATACATACGGTATATATTAATGACATATTATTATGCCGCTGACCTTACTGTCATAATGGTTATTGTGTGCAGTTTTATAACTGGCAGGATGTTAGTGATAATTACTCATGGATTTCAAACGTTAAAGGTTGAAAATTTAAAAATAATATGGATTATACGAAAAGTAAGTTTTATCAAAATCGGTTCAAAACTGTGGATCACAACAGGAATATTTAGGAAATGCTTTAAGCTCAGCACATAATTAAAGGCGAAACTAAAGATTTTAAATGTTCACTCTGCAGTAGTACTAAAAACATTACGATTAGGATTAGCTAAAACTATTAGTAATTATGAATATGGTATGGTTTGGGCAAACTTTTTAATGTGACTGACACAAATGGGAAATGGAAATAGTATAAAAGCGTTTGGTTGTAATGGTAAGTAGTTAGCCCCAGCACAGTTCTACATAATATAAACACAACAAAAAAAAAGCATGATTCATGATCACGAGACGAATAATGATTGACATTTAATGGCAATGGCGTTCGTATTTTTATCCTTTGTGCTTTCAGTCATATTGTCTATACGCACTTTTTAGTAAGCACGCTTTGTATTGCACAGCCTCTGCATATATATGACTGCATCTTCAACCTCCAGGTGTTGTTTTCATTATTGCAGATATACCGAAGGAAGAAGACGAGAAGACGACGACTGACTGACCACTGAAACAAGAACTAATTGACTGCTGGCTGTATTTACTTACCTAAGAAGGATGTCCCAGCCCCGTTCCAAATTTTGCGCTAACTAATCATTTTACATTAAGGTGACATGTAGCAAATTTCGTGAGTTAAGAATCAAAATTACTCATTGCCAATTTAAACTTGAACTAAAATGACCTATGTCAAAACAAAACAAACACTAGCTGCATGAGCCAAATGTTGTTGTTTAAAATAAAAATGTTCTATTTACATTTTTTGAAAAGTGCAAAATGTTCTATTTAGATGTTTTGGAAAAGTGCAAAATTTTGCATTTACATGTTTTTGAAAAGTGCAAAATTTTGCATTTACATGTTTTGGAAAAGTACAAAATGTTGGATTTACATGTTTTTAAGTTCCAGATATGTATTTTAATTGCTTTTGTAGGTATGATGCATTTTCGTTTTAGCTGAAAATGAATATGGATCGTTTTGAGTTTTTTTAAAATTGGGAAAATGAACAATTCCAATAATTCATGACCGCATATGCTAAATAATTATAGGTATAGCTATGGAATTTATCGTATTTCAATTTATACCTCCCACTCCCACAATATTATTGTGCTCTATAGACTCCTATAGTTTGATGCGTAATTTTATGCTTTGAATTGTGGCATATTTCAGGATGGGGCAACCGCGTGCTTGTGAATGACACAGAGATTTATTTGGAGAAATGATTGAACCCAAAAGGGCTACGGAATCCATTGAGGATTTGTATTATGTACCGTTTAAGTTCGACCTCTTCATGTGCGAATTTGTAATTGTAGCACACTGTGCTGGATTTGTTTATTTATTGTTGCGTTGCTATTTTTACTGTATGTATATATGTATGTATGTATGAGTTTAGAGATTTTTCAACCTTAAGGTTATATCCCACTCTGTTGCATTGCAACAATTTTACTGTGTGATTTGAAGATCCCGCGAAGTAGTATTATACTAAATCGCATTGGGCTTCGCATCGTATTTTTACTTAATTACCTACACTTGTAGTATTTGGTGTTCGTCGCGACTCGCTGCGGACCATTTTGCAAGCATATATTTAGGCTGGTTTGCACCAGAACAACTAGTGTATATTTTCCCTTTCGGAGGAGAAACTCACCAGAGTATCTTATGGAATCGAAAGAACTTTCTCAGGATCCTCACCACTCCAATACGCTCTGGCAAGCCAACCCATCAGCGAGCAACTCTATCGAATGTCATCGGGTAGCGACACTTGTAGTATATTTTAGGAGAGAAGTGCTTCGAGGAGAATCTTAAGTTTATACATTTGAATGTACGAGAGTCAGGCAAAGTAGGTACCTACTATTAAGCAGCACTGAAACTCCGTCTCAGGTAGATGACTACCACGGATTTTTTCAGCCTGCACCCAACTCCCTTAAACTCTCACTCCCACCCCAGCTCAACTCCCCACCGACATACCAAGCTCTATCACCAACACCAACTCCAATCAAGAGCGCCACCGACTCCCCCGACCCAGCAGCTCAGTAGTTAAACCACTTGGCCGCCGAGCCGGGATATACTGTATGTAATTGTAATGCTAGAAGCTCGAAGCCTGTCTACGACAGGGGTCGGGCTTTAGGGATCCAAAACAAGTCAGATCCCTGTCAAAATGTGCAAAACGCCATGAAACCATTTCCTGCTTTTCAAAACGGTCAAAACTCAATATGTACGTACTGCTTTTAAAAATGAGCAAAACGCCATGAAATTATTTCCTGCTTTTCAAAACGGTCAAAACTCAATATTTTACTTCTTTCAAAAATGTGCAAAACGCCATGAAACCATTTCATGCTTTTCAAAACGGTCAAACATACAGTTTTAACTGCTTATAAAGAAAAAAACTCCATATAAAGATTTCCAATTCTATTTCCTTGAATTAGAAGTTAACTTGCAAAATCCCAAATTATCCGTTGTTTTGCGACACCTTCCGCTTGCGTCGTTTGTGTGTAAGACGGCTAATTTATAGTACGGCTCTGACTTGAGAGTGAGAGCCTTTGCACTATAAAATCGTCTGTCTGAAACCGACTTTATTCTATAGATACTAATAATTTAGAGTATAATATTATGATATCATCAAAAATCATCTAAATAATTATGTACAGTCAGGTAGGTGGGTCATCCCAGACCAGACCAGACCAACCAAACCAACGCTCCCCGTCAAGTGTGGTTCTGATTTCATTTCCTTCATGTGGAATCTGTATAGACGGAACTTCATGTGTGTGCGTGGACGTCAAGTCATCAAAAGTCAGACGATTCAATAGTCAATTGATCTCATTTTCCTGTCCATCCAATTCGCATTTTCCTTTTTTTAAATCAGCAATCACATCCCTAGCATCGATCATCTCCACCTTCATCTCATAATGATCATCAGGTAACTTCACTATACGCTATACAGTCAGAGTTTTAAATATAGGCACGATTATTATATAGGCAGATTTCATTATAGCTGACATATGTATATTGCGTAGATTGTAGATTAAAGTTGTACTTATACAACTTGACAATTCCATTCAGTTTCCATTTACAATCGTGTACGCATTCTTTCGAGAGCGCTGCAAAAAAATGTGTAAATGTAATCTGAATATTGACTCGCACTGGGCACTGGGTCTGCTGATGCGTTGTCGTTGATGATGGGAAAATGGGAAAACGACAATGGTAATGATGACTCACAGTGGGAAGCTAGAGAGGGGCGATGAGCATTGTAAGTCGCAATATACGAAGACAAGAGGAAACATAATACATTTCAATATAATTATATCACAAACCACACATATGTCATACGCAGAGAAAGGACGCCAAGCTATTTTAACTATTTTCAGAGCAAGTATATATTATATAGGTAGCCTGCTACGGGAAATAAAAATAGCCCACCTACATGTTAGTTATTTAAAAATACAAGACTTTCTATTAGTTTTTCAAAAAAATATTTACAAATTTTGAATTTGTAAACCCGAAATGACTTTTCATATAATAGTCTGAAGATCACAAAACTGCAAGTTTCATTAAAATTGAATAAAAACTGTAGGAGTTAATAGTAATGCAGAGTCTCAAAATTTGAAAAATTCGGTACTTTTAAACTTTGGCTGCACGCTTTTAACATACAATATTTGCACCATTTTGAAGCTTCCAAAAATAGATTTAATGTAGCGAGAGGGTGTAAAACATGTTGGCGGTAATGGCGGTCCAAATTCTGCTTAATAATCACTGGCAAATATTGTCGAATATAATAACGTTTCTATTTTCTACTTTTCAAAAGCAGAAAATAATTCTATGACGTTTTTAAAGGGCGTAAATATTGCATTATGCACGTTTTAAAAAACAGGAAATGGTAATAAATCGTGATGTTTTTTAAAGCAGTAAATATTACATTTTTGTACACGTTTTGAAAAGTAGTAAATCTTGCTTTTTGGACATTGTAGAAACAGTTAATACCAGGCGTTTCAGGCCCTCTAACTTTTGTAACTTTTGTAAACTTGAATTTAATCAAGTTTTGGATTTAATTAGTTTTAAAATTCCTAAATATTTCAGTCTCGCTAGTATACTCAAAATATTTTAAAAATTGACCTCTCAATCCGCTATTTCCGACTCCGACCCGCGCATTATTATACGATATACGATAGGTAAGTGCGATTTAGCAAGTGAACCTTGTAGCTGTACGCATATATGAATTTTCCTGCGTATAATTTCCTAATGACAATTCTGTAATTTTTTTTCCCTAACTAACGTAAAAGAAACGAAAAAAAAACAGACCCTTCAATTTAAAAACTTACAACCGATGTTTTTAAGGGCATGAATCTCATACAGTAATTATTATGCAAACTTCCTAAGCAAATTATGATTTATGACTAAAACCCAATGACTTTATACCGTAGACTGTAGACATAAAAAAAATATTTCTAATGAAATTCTTAAGTAAATTTACGGTAGTTTATAATCTCACGGTCTTATGCATCAATAAAACACATACGTACTAACGTTGCTAATTTGAAGTTTAAGGGTGATAAAAGTTAACTTTATTAAGCATCCATACATTATTTAGGCAGCGTAAACAATTTAATAATATGAGTTTTTTTTAACACCAGCAATTAAATACGGCGCTGTAAAAGAAAGGATTAAAAGTTACATCATTATTATGAAAAACACATTCAGATAAGAAGGTAATTAAAGGCAACTAAAACAGACTTGGAAATAAAAGTTTGATTTTTTTACTACTATACTAATTAAATAATAATTCCGTACAGGTTTAGGTTTAGTGATTCTAAATTTTAACTAACTAATAAATCATGGAACGTTTTGACGTTAGTTTGAATTTGTTTAATATTCAATAAGGTTTTTTTTATTTTAATTCAATTCAATTACAGTTTGTTGTTGCTGTTATATGCTCCTCTACCTTGTCCCTAAACCTAAATACATTCCCATTTTCTACTCCCTAACACCTCCCTCTGTATTTTGTTTTGAATGTGTATTTGTATTCATATATTTCATCTAATAAGTATAGGATGTGTGAAGTAGTAAAATTGGAAATACTGATGGAAAGTATAGAAATAATCTACTGACTGATCGTGAGAGCATTCGATACTTTATGAAAATTTAAAGTTCTTCAATAAGCTTTTTCTTCCCTGGCTTCTTGATGTCTTTGCTGCTTTTATCTTTAACCTCGTCATTTTGATGACTGATCTGTGACTGCGGCTGAGCCTGGACATGACCATCGCCGCCCCCTTCCTTCCGCATCTTTAATTCTGTGAGGAGCAAATCATCGTCTTCTTCGTCGTCTGCTATGATCTGTGCCTGCAAAAAAATAATAATTTGATGCATTAATATCCCATGTATAGACTCCAAATAACTAAGGTTCGTCATAACTCGAACCGATTCGAAACTCGCTCGATCGGTTCGAGTTTCGGATCGGTTCGAGTTGGGTATTTGCCCAACTCGAGAATTTTCGGTCCGGTTCGAGTTTCATATTTTGTAACTCGAAAAACTCGAAGTCGAATCGAGTTGAAACAAAAATCCGCTCGAATTTTTCGAGTTTTTCGAGTTTAAGTAAAATCTATCTTTTTCATCTGTTATCTTGTATGTTTCCCAATAATAAGAATACGACATCTGAATTAAGTATTAATAAGTGCAACATGCACTGAATAAATGTGGGATTTTAAATTGTAAACGTAATTCGTTTTGCTAACGATCTTGCCGGCAGACCAATACTATACATACCAGAGTAAGTCCAGGATACGAATAGGAACGTTAGAACAATATTGCTACTATAATGCGTATGATGGTTTCATTTTACACTGGGGCTTGTAAAATTACTAGAACTGTTATATTAAGTCAAAAAAATAAGTTATGATTGATATTTTGCACGTTTTTCAATTCTTTAAAAATATTCTATATGCTCAGACGAAGCTGATGGAGCTAAACGAGATATGTAGCTAAGCTTTTTATACCATAATTATACACAATTTGAACTAAATATTGACGTACTGAATTTTAAAATGTTTGATTAAACAAATAAAGCCAGTAAATTTAAACTCAAAAATTTTTTCGAGTTTTTCGGGTCGAATCGAGTTCGAGTCAACGAGTTTCGAGTCGGTTCGAGTTTCAAACGATTGACCCGATCGAAGATCGGGTTCGGTTCGAGTTTCCAATCTTGGCTCGAAAATTTTCGGTTCGGTTCGAGTTTCGGTTCGAGTTGTCAAAAATCGACTCGTGACGAACCTTACAAATAACCCATATTCATTTTTAGCTAAAAGTAAAATGCGCTATATACAAAAAATAAAATTAAAATAGCATAATATGGTCTTGAAATAAAGTAAGTAGAACATTTTGCACATTCCAAATCATCGTGTAGATAAAAACTTTCTCACTTTTCAAAACTAATCAAGTTATAGAACAGTTGTCACTTTTAAAAATCATAAACAAATAGAAAATTATGCACTTTTCAAACATATGTATAAATAATCTTTTTGCACTTTGAAGAAACATGTAAATAAAATATTTTGAACTTTTCCTAATCATGTAAACATAGATCATTTTGCACTTTTCAAAAACATATTGAGATAGGATAGTTTTGAATTTTCAAAATCGTGTTAATAGAACATTTTGCACTGTTGAAAAATATGCAACTAACGATAAGATCATAAAAAACATAATATTTTGCACATTTCAAAAGCAAAATAAATTCACTATTTTGCGCCTTTTAAAATCTTGTAATTAACATTTCACGAATGTATCTCATTTAAATTCTAGCTTAAATTGGATATATGGGCCATTTTGATTCTTCACTCACAATACACTGCACTGTCACAGTAACAGGTCACATACCAATTACAATGCCAAATAGGAGAATGCTTTCAGTTAATTAGGAACTGGGAATTCTTACAAGGAAGGGATTCATGAGCAGCGTGGAGTGAGAAAATGCATCATCCAAAAGGGAGTTATTAGGAGCAGGAGAAGAAACCGAAGAAGTGGAAGTGCTGGGACCGTTGTTATTTTTTGAATTGGTCCCGGTGCCAGCACCGGAGCCGGTCCCCGTCGTACTCGTGGTTGCCCCCATTCGCCCATTAGAAGTTGTCAAGAAGGAGCGCTTCTTGGAAGGGATGGATGCCCGGTAGGACTGGACCGGATCGGGCTCTTCTCCGCCCTTATTCCCTTTACACTTCCCGCCACCCCCACCACTGCCCCCTCCCCCGCCACCCCCGTATCTGCCACCACTGGATTGGGCTGAAGAAGAACCTCCGCCTGCTCCTCCTAAACCTCCCGGTTTCCCCCCGCTTCCACCACCGAATACACCATCCCCAAGTTTTAGCTGCGCCAACATGTCCTGTGCCCCGTCCCCATTCAGCTGATCATTTATAAATTGCTTGTACGTCTCCGGATTCTTCTCCGCCATCTGATCCAGAGCTGCCCAGATTGCCTCTGCTTTCGCCTTGAAGTCAGCCATTTTGTAAATATTTTTTTAAATAACAAACCAAATCCGAAAAAAATCCAATCCGAAACTTGAAAGTCCGAAACCGAACCCGACAACGACCGGGATCTTTCTGAAAATGAAAGTTTGAACATGAAGTAGTATTACACAGCAATCATTTGGCTTGAAACATTTTGTCATTTTAAAAATCAAGCAGTAAATAATTTTAATAAAATTTTGAACTTATTTTGTTTAGGGATGCTCCATAAATGATGTCATCAAACTTATTAATATTGTAGAAACCCACCCATTCCCCGAATGTGATCATGATCAATTTAACATTGCGTATACTGCTATCTTTGACATGCCATGTCATCAGTACCAGTACCAGACTTAGACCCACTCACCCTATACCGATGCAATCATTTATGGACGATCCCTTATGCTTTAAAAAAAAGTTTATTACTTAAGGGCTTTGTAGAATATGCAATATAGTAAAATTTCGCTTTTATGTTGACGTAATCCACATAAATGATAATGCAGACCTTCAAAAGCTGCCTGCCTAACTGACGATGAATGTCAAGAGGGGACTGACGGGCGCTGTCGCTGTCACGTCACAGGCCACAGACAGTAGTAATGTCAAATGACAAAGGTCATGGTAAAATATCTGAGAAATTCTGAGAAAGAAGAAAATGTGTGGAACTGTGGACTACTCTGCTTATCTGACTTAATGTGAAGTGTGAAGATTGAAATTATTGAAGATAAGGAGAAGGAGAAGGAGGCACTGTGCCGACAGGTGCAGACTGTAGAATGAAGGAGGACCAACTGACGATGACGACAACTGACCCACGCAAAGTAATAAATCCACACAACACGACAAAATTTAATCCAAAAAATGTGAAAATGACAGCTAAATAATACATTTCTTTCAGAATGTATTTTTTATCTTTAAGTTTGTAGAATCTGAATAAAAAAGAAAATTCGTAAATCGATCAAACTACAATCCGCTGTCATGGCAACACACATGGGGCATGGAGTATGTACGCGTGTGGTGTACTGTACTGTTGTACCTCAACCAGGCAATGCAAAGCAACGGCAGCAGAAACAATTCGGTTGTTCATCGGGATTGGGAATATAAAATGAGCACTTTCCAACTTTCCTGCAACATTGCCTTTTTTTAATCTCTTAATTAAGACGTGCAGTACACTGTTAGATGGGATAGTGGTAAGTTTACTGGAGACCTTTCGGACGCATCTCCTCCTTCAATGTTTAACTAATTACATTTTTAATGGTACCATTCGACGCGCCTTGACGTTTTGTCGTCATTCTTTTGACAATCTATTATTTAATTCTTGCATAATGGGGCTCTATAGCCCTCACTCAATTCCCACTACCAAAGTTGTACATCAAACTCCTCCTACAGTTTTTCGATTTTACCCTTTATTTGGGCGTCATTAGATAGGCCTTGGTCCAGGGGACTAGGTTGTGGCTTCGAAATATTTAACGTTTTGACATTTTCTTGAGTTATTCACGTTTTAACTTTTTTTTACTCTGCACCAATCACGGCGTTGGAATTTAAATTTTTGAAAATTCAGTGGCCCTGATTGGCACAGAGCCCTAATAAAAATTATTTATTCCTATTTTATTTTTTTTTGGAATGCAAAAGATTTAAATAAAAAAGTAATGTTAAAATAAAATAATTATTTACAAGAAAAACATTTTATTGTCAAAGTCGGCACTGCGATGGCATTGAGGAAAAATTGATTGTAAAAGCGAAAAAGGTTTAGTGAATTAAAAAATAAAAGTTGAAAAAAGAACTATTGTTTACATTTTAAAATTGCTTGCCACTTAAAACTGTATCGTATCCATGTGTACTCTGCATGGCAGCAGCAAAACTCAATTCAACACTAACCTTGATAGTCATACTAGCAGATTAGCAACCCGATGGGTTGCAATTAAATGGATTAAAAAATGCTGTTTAAGTTTAGCTGTCACAATAATATGTTGCATTGATTGTGGCCAAATGTACTTAAGGCATGCCCAGTATGAGCTTAAATTAATGGCTGCACCTGGTTAAGTTAATAAAACAGGTGTGGTCAGGAAAAGGTTTTACCCGATGTCTGCTCCCCACCCGCGTACTATTACATGCCCGCGTAATATTGAAATTGAGACCTATCAGACCTGCGTAATATTAACGGCCCGCAAGCAAACATTTTGTAAAAATGTAGCGAAAAAGCTGAGGTCTTGGTAAAATCTTAACCCTCCTAAGCCTGTGATCCAATAAAAGTGTTGGTGCAGCAGCCGTTCCTTCGGACGGTAGGTAAAAAATCATAATGAACAAAACAGGGTGAATTTAAAATCGCACAAAAGACGCACAACAAGATTGTACTTACTCTTTTCGTATAAACGAACACATTTAACCCGCATAAAGGTAAAGCCTTAATTCCCGGCTAACCTGAGATCTAAACTGAGCCCAGAAATGTCGGTCATCATAGCGAAATCAGGTTAGGTATGTGGTCAAAACATACTTCGAGCGCGCATGCGGGAAAAACCTAACCAACCCGGGCAAGCCTGTGATCAAAGGGTAGCTAGGGCAAGGTTGTGATTATTGCTTATCCTGGGCAAGTCCTTGACCATAGCGTAATGCGGGCAACTCCTTGGTAACTAAGTATCTAAATATCTCACTATAGCGTTACACGGGTAAGTCACTGATCAAAACTTAAGTCCATGACCAAAGCGTAAGGCGGGCAACTCTCCGGTCAACGCCAAAACTTACCCTGAACAAGTCTGTGGTCAAAGCTCAACAAATGTAATGGTATTGTCAAAGTATTAATTTTACGCACGTCTCTGGTAAATGCTTAATTGAGCAAATACTGTGATAAAACATCCCGTGTCGCTCTGTCATCATAGTATTTCACTATAGCGTTCACTAATTAAAACTCACCCCGACCAAATCCGATTTCGTACTGTAACCCTGGCAAGGCTCTGGTCAAAATTTATTCCTTGCACGCACATTGGATAAACTTAAGCCTGGCAAAGTTGAAATTACAGCTTACCCTACTAAAAACGTACCCCTACCAACCCTATGGAAATAACTTCACCCAGTAAAAACATTAATTAAAGCTTATACCTGGAAAGCCTCAAGTTAATTTAACCACAATCAATGGAACATTTTATTTATTGTAACAGCTAAAAGTGAAGAAAACATATCACCTACATTTATTTGCAACCCATCGGGTTGCTAACCTGCTATCATACTGTTAAAACTTGCAGTACACAAAAGGATACCCCTCCACAGGAATTAACACTATGCCTTGTCCACCAAACTCCTCTCTCAGTTTTTTACTTTTTACACATTATATGGTATCAATCGCTGCGTCCCTACGTGAGGATTTCATTCTTACAACAATATCATTGACATTGTTGCGTTTTGATCTTTTTATGACCGATTTACACTTTTTGCTCTTACCCAATCAGGGCCTTGCAATTCAAATTTTCAAATATTCGGCAATCCTGATTGGTACAGAGCTTGATAAAAAAATATTTATTTCATATTCAAATTAATTCAAACTTAAAAGAGTTTAAAAAATGGTAGAAATATTTTTACACAAAATAAAAAGTTGAGGTAAATGCAAAAATATTTTTAATAATTCATTAGAATTATTTAATTATTTAAAAATAATAATTTAAAAAAAAATAATTATCTCTGCCTAGAAATATTTAATTTCTAGGGTTTATTTAGCAATGCATTTGACCTGTATAGTAACTATGCCCACAGCACGCCTAACGTGGCTGTTACATCCACTACTATAAATAAGTACTTTAAAAAAGTAAATATTTGTGCTTAGGCCCGTCCTACGGGCGATATGTGCATTCACTTAAAAAATATATAATGAGAACATTAAAAAACTAACTAGAGAGAAAATAAATATTTAGAACTGGCGTTACAATTACGCTTCCCATTTAGACACAGTAAGAACAAAAGGCATTATGCACAAAGTAATTATGATTTTTAAAATATAAAGGATAGCAGTAATTTCAATGATCAATTAAAGCTACACAATACATCAACACTACTTTACCAGCCACAAGTGGACCCGTGATTGAATTAAAAAAATATCCCCGATGAAAATATTTCCTTTTGGGGCTAAAATGAATTAGGATCATCTCCATTCCGCTCTAATTTGAATTTTGATCATCTCCATTTTTCATGAAATACGCCTAATGAGATATGTTAAAGAGTAGTTAAGGGTTCCGTTATTTGAATCTAAGTACATTAGAAGTCATCTATAAATGATGTCATCAAAATATCGCCATTTTGGTCCATAGGACCCTTCTGTCATCAGATTACCCATTGCGTTAACGGCTACCTTTAGCATGCGATACCATCAATATCTAAATAGGCTGCTTTGCCATACCCATGACGTCATTTATGGGCGACCGCTTAATTTGTTTAAACTTTCCTTAATTTTTTTTATTAAACAAATAATTTAATGAATTATTTAATTAGAGCATCATTCATGAGACCTGGAATTAGTTCGTCAATTTACCACTACTGCAGCCTACTTGCATATTGATGGTACCACTTGCTTAAGATAGCCATTTACGCAACGGGTAATGTTGTACTCCTCAAGAGGTTTTAACAATTATGCCTTGATTGGGGTACTATAAGATATAGGTCTTAGTAATGTCCTTTGCATCAACCTTATGACGACTGAATAAATGTGACTTTTTGGCTTTTGGCTTCTTTTTTCACGTTTTCCACCTTTTGTTTTTCGCCAATCACGGCATATTTAAATTTTTTAAATGTAAACCATCTTGGTAGGCTTATACCTATATGAATAATTTATTTAAAAATTATTAATAAAGAGTTTGGCTGAAAATTATTAATTAGTTTTCTAGATTCTGAGCTGAAGGATCTATTGAAATGGCTATGTCTGTCTGTCTGTCTTTCCGACTGTTGTTTTTGCTCTACAGGTCACAGTTTTTAAAAAAATGTTATATCAAACAACTTTTAAACGGCCACAAATGCGAGGGAAAAGTGCATTTTTGTTTCAGGAGTTGATCGGGCTAACCAGTTTTGTATAATTAACAGTTAATTGGACCCATGTTAAAACTATTTAAAGATTACAAACAAAAACCAGTAAAACTACAATAAGCGTACATATGTATTAACAGACATGGCTGGTCAAACTTCGTTTCTTATAATTCGCACGCCACTAATATATAAAAAGGAAATCTTGCATTATCAATAGTAGCATTAAAAACAAGTATGAGTGAAAGACTAGGGGAAGTTAGCAGGATATTTCATAAATGACGTCACAAAATATATATTGAAACATTATGTCCGTCTTTTAATCAGTCTCTCTATTTGGCATACTTTGCACGTCACAGTTTTTAATTTATTTCCTTCGAATAACTTTTACACGACCACAAATGCAAATAAAAATTGCAATATAGTTTCTTAAATTGACAGAACTAACCTGTTTTTATAAACAAGTGTTGAATGAGAACACGTCAACACGCATCAAAAGGGTACAACCAAATACACAGCTATACAAATACAAGCAAATACAGTGTTATATAATAATACTATTGTGCACTTTTTCTGATACTTCTAGGCACATTTTTATTCAAATTGTAGAATTTTGTGTTGGCTGTCATTTACTAAAGTCAAACACTGGCCATTAATTACTTAAGTTTGTCATCACTTCCCCGCCTGGCCATCACTTATCAAAGAACAGCCTACCTAGGTACCCTAATACAAGAGTGTGTCGTTATGGGTAGCATGGTAGTAGTAGTATCACACAGCAACGCCACGCCGCTAAAAGCTGGTGCATGAGTTTTAGGCCATTTTTTCCAGTGGACATTTTTTGAACATTGTGGAGGTTGGGTCTAACTAATTTCAACAATGCCACTCAATGTTGTTAACTAACCTTAATCCTTCCCCCCCCCCTCTGCTAGCAACCCATAGGGTTGCCTAACTGCTAGTCTCTTAATTAAGACGTGCAGTATACTGTTAGATGGGATAGTGGTAAGTTTACTGGGGACCTTTCGGACGCATCTCCTCCTTCAATGTTTAACTAATTACATTTTTAATGGTACCATTCGACGCGCCTTGACGTTTTGTCGTCATTCTTTTGACAATATTTTGGAAAATATTGCGGTTTGCACATTTTATGGCTGATTTACACTTTTTGACTCTGCGCCAATCACGGCACTAGAATTCAAAATTTTAAAAATTAAGTGATCCTGATTAGCACAGAGCCCGATAAAAAATATTTATTTCTATTTTCAAATTCGTTTTACTATGAAAAAGTTTAAAAACTGATTCAAAAAGTTTTGAAAAGAAAAAAGGTCAGCTCAGCCAAAAGATTATTATTTTTTTAAATCCTCTTGCAAGTTTTAATGAATTTAAAGAATCTAAATAGTAACTATGAGGACTTTAAGTAATCTACTAATCTACTAATTAAAAACTACACTATGGAAAGGGATAGGCGTCACTCAATTCCCACTACCAATCACTGCATATTTTATGCATATAACGAGGGTATAGTAATATCAGCTGCGATTTGGATTAGATAGACATTACAAGCATAGTCCCGGACAAGTATGTAAAAAAACTTAACCCAGAGAAGAATAAAGTAAAGCTTTGCCACTAATAAAATCTTGACCCAGGCAAGCCTGTAATCAAAACTAAACCCAGGCAAGTCTGCTCTCAAAATTTAACCCAAGCAAGCATTTAGCAAAAACGGAAACCTGGGAATGGCTGTGGCTATAATGTAATCCGCGCAAGTTTGTGTCCAAAGCTTAAACCAAATATAACAGTAAGAGGTTTTCAAGTCGAAGGTTATGGTATTCATCAGTAGATCCATCTTGTTATTGGTTACACCGAAACTTATCTTTTATGTGAAGCAGGTGTATATGGAAATAGAGAGCAATGATCACAGCAAGCATAATCACGGACAATCATGTTAGAAAACCTTACCCCAGCCAAGATCTGTGGTAAAATTATAACCCAACCAATGCTGTAGTAGAATTTTAACCCAGCCAAATCTGTGGTAACATTTTAACCCAGCCAATACTGTCGTTAAATTTTAACCCACCCAATATTGTGGAAAAATTTAAACCCACACAATACTGTGGTATAATTTCAACCCAGCCAATAAAGTGGTAAAATTTTGACCCAGACAATACTGTTGTAAAAGTTTAATCCAGGGAATACTGTGGTAAAATTTTAACCCAGACAATACTGTGGTAAAATTTTAATCCAGACAATACGGTGGTAAAATTTTAACTCAGCTAATACTGGTAAAATTTTAACCCTGCTAATACTGTGCTAAAATTTTAACCCACCTAACACTATATTGAAATCTTGACAAGGGCCAGTCTGTTGTCAAAATTTAACCCAAGCCAGCATTTTAGCAATGCTCAAGTTGATTAAATCACAATCAATGCAAAATTTCGTTTAGTGTAACAACTAAAAGTGAAGATTACATACTACAATTCCGAGTAATTCAGATTCTATAGTGTAACCCTGGCAAGGCCCTGGTCAAAAGTTACACCTTGCGCCCCTATAGGAAAAACTAATCCCTTAATCTGAGCAGATATCTGGTCAAAACTCACCCTGAATTCTATTTGACCGCAATCAATGCAACATTTTATTTACTGTAAAAGCTAAACTTGAAGAACATAAATATATTAATTGTTGTTAATTGCAACCCATCGGGTTGCTAACCTGCTAGTAAAGTATTACTTTTTATTAATTATTCATTCAAAAAATATGTAATACAAACAAAAGTCTAATGCAATGATAATCATAAGAGCGAATAAATAAATGCTGGATCATCTGGTCCACAGTTTCGACCTGAGGAGTAGACTACAACGAGAAGGAATACGGTAAATAATAAAAATATGAAAGTCATAAATACTAAAGTTCCACGACGAACGTCATACTGCTCCTGTAAAGAGTAAAGAACAAAAATTATTACAAATTAAATAGCCGTTTTTTTTAAATCTAAATATCGTGTTTTGACTTTCAAAAAATCTAAATATTGTAATCTGCGTTTTCAAAAAAAGTCTAAATATCGTGTTTTGAACTTTAAGGTAAGTCTAAATATCGTGTTTTGTTTTTTTTTAAATTCTGAATATCGTGTTTGCACTTTAAAAAGTCTAAAGATTTTAATTTGTGTGCTATTAAAGTCTTTAAACAAAAATTGTGTTTTTGCACTTTCAAAAAGTCTAAATATGATGTTTTGCATTTTTATAAGAGTCTATATACTGTAATTTGCTCTTTCACAAAGTCTACATATCGTAATTTGCAGATTAATAAAGTCTAAATACTGTGTTTTACACTTAAAAAAAAATCAAAAATATATTAGATTAAAACAAGGGGCTGCGCCCCTTGTTTAATGGTAGCCTTAACAGTAATATGGGGCAGTAATATATAGTATATATATGCTTTTGTATTTGTTTTTCTTCTACGATTAATTTATAGTTAGTATTCTTCATTTGTGCATATTTACATAATTTAGTACGCTTTTAAAATAATAGCCCGATTTTATATTTGTAATTATTTACATAATCTGAAAACCTTTAGAAATAATTACTGGACCAATTTTCACGAAAACATAAAATTTTGAAGTCATTCGGCCAACTTTATCATATTTTAACCCCCCCCCCCCCCACCCACCTACTGCGTCACCTCCTTAAACATAACATCAACAAAAACGGCGGTCACAAATGGCGTCAGTCAGCTTTAGCTTATTTTAGGACCCACCTTCCTAATGCGTCATCCTCTTAAGCATAATTATTATAACATAAAGATAGAAATAAATAACAATAATGCTTATAAAAGGGTGTATGTATTTGTAGGTGCCTCACCATCATAGTGGGTGGCACTATTTATGTGCGGCCCTTTATCTATACCGTATAAAATGAAACAGTTTGAATTTCCCGCTAGCGTGTTGTCGAAATGTAAAATTTGATTTTTAGACCGGTTACTCACAGAATTTGCATACAAATGATACATCACTAAAACCGTAATGATTAGCAGAATCTAATTATGTCGGTGTTCATAGGTGATAATTTGACAGTTTTGAAATTATTTTGAAAACACCGTTTTTTTTTCAAATAATCGCTATAAAAAGTGTTGTATGGGCTATAAGGGTAAATAAAAAAAGCCGTTTTTTTCATTTTTCAAGGGCTTTAAAATGAGCTATCACTCGACCAATTCGGTCAAGTATTTCAAAAGTGTTATAAATTATGTAAATAGGTAGAAATTAATAATAAAACTAAAACAATATTCTAAATCTCTATTAAATTTGTATCGCACCTCGCACGCTACGCTACGAATAAACTTACCCTATCAGCATAAACATCCAGATGAATGGCAGGACCGATGAAGGCTCTTGCGAGCGGCTCTGTATTTTTCTGAACTCTTCGCAAATAGTCCGTGTTGAACTGTATAGTTTTGTAAGAAAAATGTGTTATTACAAAAAAGCCTTTTATTTATAATCATATCTTTCAAGAAATTCATTTCAAACAAAACTTTGCCATACTTATTACAGATGAGTTAAATTCTTACAAGTAAAAGGACGTGTGCAAAAGCATAAAACAAAAATAGGTATCCAGCTAGAATGGGGAATGAGCAGGCTACGAAGGCATTTGGCAGGTAGGTTCCTCGCACCATCTCCAGTGCTGCACAAATATTTCAAATTAAAATTAATGACGTGCATTGTTGACATTGCATTACAACAATATTGAAGATCAGAAATGAAATGAAGAGGTTTTTTGCAAAACGGGTAAAGTCCATCAAACCAAATGTTGCTAGGCACAACGAATATTGAGTAAAAGGTGAGGTTATTTTTTTTTAACTCAATTTTGTCTACAGGCACTGCAACTGACGAAGCGTTATTACAAGCAGTTTCATAAATCTGGACTCACTCTGGAATTTTGTAGAAAATTTTCAAAGATTTTAATTTGTAGACTTTTTCCGTTTTGCCTCAAAATCAATAACTTAACGTGGAGTCAAAAGTTTGTGGGATGAAATTTTTATCGTTTTTAGTGAAACCAAACTTTTTTTACTTTTTCTTGCATAAAAATGTACGCACGGGAATTGTGTTCTACACACTACAAAACACTGGAAAACCAAATTTAAAATCAGAACTGCATGTTTTAGGTGGACTTATCCCATTTTACCAACAATCATTGGACTTGACCCCGTTTTGCCAAAAAACTCTTCAAATATTTTACTATAATATAGCATAGCATAATGCTATTATTGCTAAACGAATCAATTACCCCCAAAGAAATGAGAGAGGTGGCCAATAGCATAATGTGTTTTTTTCAACTTGGGATTGAGCATTTCCTTCCCAACCTTCCGCTGATGTATTTTGAACCCAATCGCCACATTAACTACAGAGGCTACTACGAAGATGGGACAGATAATGAAATGGTACACCCCGGACTGGGTAGTGAATGATGAGCCAGTCCTCCCAATGTAAATTACGACGAGTGTCACAACATTCAAAATTACTGCAGTTAACTGGAATCCAATGTGGATCTGGAAGATAAAAAAAAATAAAAAAATGTATAAAATAGATTAATAGTATAACAGTATGTATTTGGGTTTAACAAAAAAAAACATTTATGAATAGTTTTAATTGATTAATTTTACAATTCAACTCACAACAACCCACTTGGGAAAATCCTTAATGGATTTATAGGGGTACGCTTGCTGTCCATAACGAGCCATGAGAATTGCAAAGGGCATAAATAAACAGTACGATAGAATTCCAAGGCAGATGTGCACTGTAACGAGGTAGTGACTCTTCCCTTCATCCTACATTTCGTTTGTTTTTAAATTTAAATAAAAATTAAATAAATTATTTTGGAGTTTGATAATGGTAATTCGGTTTTGATTATGTCTGTTTTTAGCTGCTTTAACTTACTACTTACAACAAAGAAGTTAGGAGAATCAAAATTAAGCGCCTTTGAAGATGATATTCCAAAATTGGGCTCTGCGATGCTCCCTATAGATTTAATTTGATAAGATAGTATATATTGCATTGCAGTTAATTAAGTACATTGAGATACTACACATTTCGTGGGTAAGGAATCAAAATAGCCCTTATCCATTTATAGCTAACTACAAAATGTACTGTTTACAAACAAAAAATGATATATCGTGATCTTGAAAGTATGCCTTTGTCCCTTTTCAAAAACATTTAATAGAATATTTTGCAATTTTCAAAAAACATTTAATAGAATATTTTGCACTTTTCAAAAACATGTAAGTAGAACATTTTTGCATGATTTAAAAACGTGTAACTAGAATAACTAGAATATTTTGCCACTTTTTAAAAACTTGTATTTAAATATTTTGCACTTTTAAACTTCATGTAAATATAGATAATTTTTCCTTTTTTAAAAACATGGAAATAGAGCATTTTTGCACTATTTAAAAACGTGTAAATAGAATATTTTGAAATTTTCAAAAACACGTAACTAGAACATTTTGCGCTTTTCAAAAACAAACATGTAAATACTATTTAGAGCGTTGTCCTATTTTGAAAAGCCTGTAAAGTGAAAATTTTGCCCTTTCCAAAAACATGTAAGTAGAATATTTTGCGAATTTAAAAAATTCATATGTAACTAATATTTTACACGTATCTATCTTTAGCATTTTCTTTTGACGTAGCCCATTTTGATTCTTGCACAGACTACACATGAGTTATTTTGATACTTCACTCACGACATATATTAGAAAAAAGAGGAAAACCTCTAAATTAAATTAATTATGAAAACAAATCGCGGGTGAAGGATCAAATCCGTATCCTTCCAATTTTCTCTAAAAGCAACCTTCCACCGAAGTTACCAAGGAACTAGACCGTTTTGTTTTTTTCAGAAAATTGGAAGGACGCCAACTTAATCCTTCACCGACGAAATATGACTATTGTATTTTTCTTGCTTACCATGTCCATTAGGTTCCAAATTACTCGTTCCCACTGCCAATAGGGCATAGTAGCCATGTGCTTTAAAATCCATCTGGATCCCTGATTCTGTAGTGTATTGTAAAGGGAGTGTGAAAGTACATGAGAGAATTCCGTGACTACAATGCGATGAATCTATTTCCACATTTTTGTGATCTGTCTAAAAAAATTGATGGAATGAACTTTGATTCGCGCACTACAAATTATTATTTAGCAACAAAGTTTTCTCACAAAGACTGACAATGAGTTAATAAAAATGTGAAACGATATGCGATGGCGGCTAAATTACTAAACATACTTGTGCGATGGTTTCCGATACGTCAAAAAAGCCGTGGGCGTCTGTAATATACGCTTCCCAAATCCCAACCCTACTACCTCCTGGAGCTCTCTTGCAAATAATTACCGCATCACTCCCCTTAGAAAAGTTGGAAATTAATTTTGAAATACATTTAAATTTTTTTCCAACAAATTCAAACGTGAGCTACGTAGTGCAGCAAAGCCAAATTACGTACACAAATCATTATGATTTTAAAATATTCAATGCAATCAAATCAAAGATTATAATTACACTGTTGTATCGTGAGTAAAAAATCAAAATGGTCCATTTCGAATTTTAGCTAGAATTAAAATGAGCTATGCAAAAGAATACAATAAATGAGATAGATGTTTGAAAATTTGGTTTTGAAAAGTGCAAATTTTTCTATTTATACGTTTTTTAAAAGTGTAAATTGTTGTATTTACATGTTTTTCAAATGTGCAAAACGTTCTATTTACATGTTTTTCAAAAGTGGAAAATGTTCTAATTACATGTTTTTCAAAAGTGGAAAATGTTCTATTTACATGTTTTTCAAAAGTGCAAAATGTTCTATTTACATATTTTTTAAAAGTGTAAATTGTTTTATTTACATGTTTTTGAAAAGTGCAAAACGTTCTATTTACATATTTTTAAAAATTGCAAAAATGTTTTATTTACATGTTTATGAAAAGTGTAAAATGTTCTATTTACATTTTTCTCAAATGTGCAAAACGTTCTATTTACATGTTTTTCAAAAGTGGAAAATGTTCTATTTACATGTTTTTCAAAAGTGGAAAATGTTCTATTTACATGTTTTTCAAAAGTGCAAAATGTTCTATTTACATATTTTTCAAAAGTGTAAAATGTTCTATTTACATGTTTTTAAAAAGTGCAAAATGTTCTATTTACATATTTTTGAAAATTGCAAAATGTTTTATTATATTGGTTTTGAAAGTTTCGATTTTTTCGGCATGTTTTTTCATAAGTGTGCAAAATCAAAATTGTCTTCCTACATGATGATTTTATAGCTCGGCGATATTTTAAATTATTGTAGACAGTGCATTTTGTTTTTAGCGAAAAATGCATATAATATATGGGTTATTTTGAGTCTCATTGTTGACATGTGGCGATATTAGAAACTTATGTTTGCTAAAAAAACAGAGATGTATTAATACGAATGTAACCATATAGGAACTTTTGCTCACCATGTAGGTATCGTTTGAGAACGCAAGAGCTACGTAGCTACTCGTCGTCGCGACAAGTTTAATTTTAACAGAGTCACCTTTGTGTAGTTCATAGGCCATGCCGACGTAACAAACTTTTTTCTTATGACAACCCGCCGGGAAATGAAAGCAGGAGTACTTTGCTCCACAACCTGTGAAGACAGAGTCCACATTCAGTTTTCTATCCTTCCCATATCGCTCCACCACCTTTTTGCTAAACCCTTTCTTCATGAGTTTTGGAGAATCGATGTAGTCTTCACTACTGGGAGGACGTCCCCCACCCGAATCAAACTGAGCTACAACTTGTACACCCCCTCCCCCTCCCTGTCCCTGTCCGCCATTCCTACTGTTAACAGTTCTCGCTAAACTACTCGACATTCTTCGAAGCCCCCTTTTCACGCTCACAACGCTCTGTCTCTTCTTTTTACTACTCGGCTCCCCAACATCGATATCAGTATCATTCGGAATCAGTTGTAATAAGGGGTCCATAATTTCACTATTCATCATCTTCTTACTCACCAAACGTTTTTTAGCACTGTCATTGCCCCTCCTTTTTGAGATTTGTGAATGACCCGCCCGTAGTTTGATAAGTGTATGATGAGGCTGTCTTCTCCCCTTCTTTGTATCCCTATTTCGGGATATTTTCCTGATTTTTGAGGGCCCAAAAATCAAAGTTTCAATCGCATCTCTATCTGTATCTTGACCCGGACGGGAACTCTTTTTTGCACTTTTTTTCGGAACGTGACCCCTCTTCTTAGAGATCAAACTCGCGTTTAAAAAATAAGTTGTCAAATTTCGAGCATCAGCCCCCACTTTTCTCTTTTTGGATTTGGCGCTAGTTCGCGATGCGGCGAGAGCGGTAATATTCGGATGTCGACGTTTGTGACCCCGCCTACGCTGAACCAAACGCTGACTAACCTCAAAATCAACACGCGGGTCAATCTCGGATGGACCGTGACGACCCATCCCCCTGGTTCTGTTCTTCTTAATACTCACGTGGCCCCTTTTTAAACCCAGAAGGGAGGACATTCGCTCGAGCTTGGCTGCATCTTCTTTGGAGAGGAGCAAAGTCCTTCCCCAAGGCTTTGTTTTGTCCAGGACTTTGAGATGGTGACCCCGCTTTTTAGCTACAATGGTGTGGTCCTGTAGGAAGTGAGTTAGATTCTGCCTGGACGCTCGCTGTTTGCTTCGTCTCCGAGAATTGTCTCCCAGAATTGAGGCGTTATGATTTATTCGGTGACGAACGTGACCGCGCTTAAGCTGAGTAATGCTTGTTTCGGTATTGTTCTGAGATTGTGGAAGAAGGGGATTCTTGACATTTTCGCTAAAGCTCCGAATTGACTTAGCAACCCTTGAGTCGAGTTTAGGATTTAATTTACGGTCACGCTTCAAATTGAGGAGCCCCCTCCGGCGATGACCACTCCTGGTGGCGGCGGATGCATTCGTCGAGTTGAGTTCAACAGCTGGGGGGATTCGCCGAATGTGCCCCCTTTTTTTAGAGACGAGTTGCTCTTTGAGATCAAGCGTCTTACTCTTACTTTTTTTGGAGAATAAACTTGACGCATTTACATTTATAGCCGAGGTTTTTGAGCGATGGGGACCCCGACGTGCACTCAGACGCCGGTAGTTGGGCAAACGATTGGTCCTGAGGAGGTTCCTATTTCTTATTTTTTGCCGTCTAATATGTGTGATGTTCGCGAACTCTGCCCTCTGCTGCTGTAGGATGGTTTCATTATGGAAGCGTCTGTGACCCAGTTTGAGAGCGCTGACAGCTTTTCTCTCTAATTTCATCTTCATCTCTACATCAGTTTCTGCCGTCATTTCGAATAAGTTTCTTTGTAATTTTCTCTTACCTTCTTTTTTAAGTTTACTTTTATCTCTGTGTTGGACGTATAGGAGGCGAGAGGAGCGAGTGTCGAGTGTCCTGTTGTTGCCATCTTCATCATTCAACCCTGGAAGGAGAACTCCTTTCCGAAATTTAACATTTTTCAAATCACGCTTCGTCTTTCTCGAGTAGTCCTCAGTTTCAGTTTCGAAAAAATCAAAGTCCATTTCTGACGAGAAGATGCTCGTACTATCGTTGGTTGTATCATCGAAAAGAAGGTTTGAAATAGAATCGTCGCTATCACCGCTAAAATTTGAGCTTTGTTGAAGAAACTGCGAAGGGGGGTTAGTATTGTAGCTGAAATTTTTGGTGGACTTTTCTGTTGAGTTTGATGCTAATTTTTTTGTAGTTAAATGAGTACTTGTATTAGATTCATTTAAGCCTGTTTCCCGCTTTCTTCTCGTTTGGGAAAATGGCAGCTGGACCGTTGAATCCAGAAATCGAGAAGAAGTAGTAGAGCTTGGAACTATTTAAAAAAAATATGTAATTACGAATTAGGGAAATTAATTAATTTCAATGCTGGTTGGTTGGGTGGGGAGTCGTACCCTTAAATTTTAAACTCAATACCAATTCGTATTATCGCATTTCGTCTCCCCAAAACAAACGGTGCCCTGTTAAAAGTATAAAGTATTTTTACACATTTATATTTTTGGCAATTACATCCGTATGCACGTTCCTCAGTTTAGGGTTCAGGGTACGAATATGAGAAGGGTACAAACTTTGTAGGTGCCAAAATGTAAGGTGCGAATTTTCAAGGTTCGAATATGACAAGTGTGCGAACTTTTTGGGTGAACAAAATGTAAAATGCGAATTCCAGGTAGGAATATAATAAGGGTACACAATTTTGGGGACCAATATTTAAGGTACGACTTTCAGGGTACAAACTTTTTGGGGACGAAAATGCAAGGTGCAAATTGTTAAAAAGCGAATATTACAAAGGTACAAGATTTTGGAGACGAACATGTAAGGTACGAAATTCAAGCTTCGACTGGTCGCCATACCACCATTTAAAAATTAAGGTAATAATTTTTTGAGGACCCCTTTTTTCTTTTGAATGTTATTTGTTGTGATCGCGTTCGTTTATGTAGTATTCAAAATAAGTTTGTTTTTACACTACTAAAAGATATGCAAAAATGTAAGTGTGTGCCTTTCACCTTCTGAGTCTGTGATTTCAAATTTGAGCAAGTCATGAACGATTAAATTTTGAGGCACTATCCGGAATCGAACATACACCTCCAGGGTCATCCCAAATGGTGGTAGATTGTAAATGAAAACCTCGGCGTTTGTGTTTCCAGATTCTGCGTACACACTAGGATTGTACTTGAAATTAGAGATTAGAAGGATACTCTGACGGTGGTCATTAGGAACAATATAAATAACATTTAATTAAATTAGAAAATATTTAAAATTAAAAAGCGAAAGCAAGTAAAATATTTTCAAAAACATAATAATACCTAGTTTTTTACATCACAATTCATGCAAACGAACTACATGGAAATGTTTACAAATTGCAAGAATAAATAATGAAAGTTTTGTAGGCTACTATTTAAATTACATTTAGTGGCCTGAAGCAGTGCAATGTCTCCCCAAATTCTTCATCTAGAAAATTAGCTGCAACACTTAAATGATCTTGTGGAGCCGTTAGATATTTTAAAAGGTTCGGAATAATAATGGCGACGCTGTCAAATTCAGCGAGTTCTCCTAGTATATGAGATAAATAAATTGTATATTATTATAAATATTAATCTTAAGCTTGATTTTGTTGTACATTTATTTAAAAAGTTTATCGTGAAAGAAGAATTAAAATGACCCATTATATTATGGCAAAAAAAAACAAAATGAGAAGATTGTAATGCGTAAGTAGAACGCTAATTAAGAGTGTATGAAGATTGCAAAATGTTTTATTTGCATTCTTTAAAAAAGTGAAAAACATAGCATGTTTTGAAAAAGTGCAAAATGTCCTATTTGCATGTTTTCTAAAATTCCAAAATGTACTACTTACATGCTATCATGTTATTGAAAATTCAAAAATACTATTTAAATGCTTCCTAAAATTACAAAATGTACTATTTACATGTTTTTGAAACTTGCAAAATGTTCTACTTCAATGTTATTGAAATGTGCAGAATGCCTCGTTTACATGTTTTTAAACATTGTAAATATTATATTTACTTGGTTTTAAAAACTACCGCCCTTTTTTAAGCGTTTGTAGGATAGTACAGTACAATTAACTTTTTTTGTAGACAATGAATTTTATTGTTTTTAGCTTAAGATGGAAATGGATCATTTTAAAACTTCACTTTCACGATATTTTGATAACAAAATTAAATTATTAAATGGTTAATGATGAAAAGGGAAATCATTCCTATTTTTTCACGTACCGCTCTCAGTGTTTTTAACCGCAATGTTTAATTCTAATGTAGGCATGTCATACTGATCATAGTAATGCTTTGAGTGAGACTTCTCCAAGTATTTGTACTCATAAATAATTTCGAAAGATTGATCTGTGATGTTATCTTCGGTGCTTAAGATTTTATCAAGAATATTTGTACAATCTATCCAAGGGTACTCTAACAGCCCAGCCTCACTCCCGAGTGCCCGCGTCCCAAGTTCTGTTGATTCTGAGGGAGTCGCTATTGCCTGTACTATTAGAATTACAAGAGCCATGTAAGCACCAAGACCTACGAAACAACCAGTTTTGATCTTGTGGGGCATCATTATCATCCGTATGGGTATCCGTAAGAAAGGGTAACTTCGGATTTGGATTTGGTCTTGTACACCTTTGATTTTGAAATTTGGCCCCCACATTTTTGTAGCAGCCTTTCTCATATAGCTGTTGGCTCGTTTTTTATATTTTTTGGTTTAATAATAATTTTTAATTAGTTTGGTCAATTATTTAAAAAAAATCATGACAGATGTTGTTTGTGTTACATTCAGCGGCGGACTGGCTGGTCTGGAAATCTGGAAAATCCCAGAAGGGCCGCGGCTCCGAAGGGCCGCTTGCTTGATTAAAAATATTTCAAAGTATATGATTATATCTGTCCTAATTAGGTGGAATAGTAGGTAATAAAACCGTTCATATCTCCAACATCAGTATTAGATTGAGAATATGATCTAAACTAATAGTCAAGATGGGCTGCTGTATGTTTATTATAATAGCTCAATATAAGGTTCGTAATAATGTGGCCTCCCTTAATAAATCACAACCTCGGCCGTGGCCGGAACAGCCCAGGCCGGCCCATACCATATTTCACCAGACCAGACGAGACCGGCCCCTACTAGAATGAACAAGCCCAGACTAGATTGAAACACCCCACACTGGACCGGCCCCTACTAAATTGAACCAGCCAAGACTAAACCGGCCCATACTAGTCTAAACGACTCCACACTAGACCGGCCCATATCATATTGGACCAGCCCACACATAACCGGCCTATGCTAAATTGCACCAGCCCTGACTAGACTGGCCCAAAAGGAGGCTTATCGAAAACGTTCCAAAAACAAAATGACCCAAATCCATTTATTTTCAAGCGTTTAATTCCGTGCAACAATTCTTGTCAATCCTGTACCTGGTGTATTTTGTATTCGCATTGACTAAGCCTCCTGCGAGAAAATAAATGGATTTGAGTCGTTTTGCTTTCAGAAAAAATGAATATGGGTCGTTTTGGTTCTTCAATGACAATATAAGATATATTGTAATGAATTACGACAGTGGAGTACGTTGAAACAAAATACTGAAAATGTACTAAAATTCCTCAAACGTGTGGCGGCAAATACCAATGCAAAGATAAGCTGCAGTGAAAATTTTAGGAACAATTAAACACCGTTTTAGCGCCAAAAATATTTACGTTTGGATATTTTACTTAAAAGGAAAAAATATTTATATTTTAATGTGAAAGCAGTGGGTTTCTAACATCATTTTAATAAATCAAAAAATTCTAATTTCAAATTTACAATTTAAAAATTAATTAAATGAAAAAAAAATTAATTTAAAATTCAAAAATTTCAAAATTTTAAATTTGTTTTTTTAATTAAATTTTAAAGTTCTTAAATATTTTCATTTTTAGATTTTTCATTTGTTAAATTTTTACCAGATTTTTTTCTGTGGGGATAGACTGCATTGTTCCACGCCTTAATTTTAAATCAAGGTTGTAAAAAATAATTTTAGAATTGACCCAAAATCTAAAATCTGTGATTTGTGTTAGTTACCTAGACCATTATGTTACTCATTCCTAGCCGGTGGTTAGGGCTTGCAAAAGTCTTGACTTCAAAATTCTTGTCAAGACCAAGACTCTTGAAATCAAGATTAGGGCTGGTCTTGAAATTTCAAGACTTTCGAAATCAAGACTTCTATAAGTCTTGAATTTTTAAGACTCTCGAAATCAGGACTTTTAAAAGTCTTGAAAATTCAAGACTTTCAAAAGGGAAAATTCAAGAGTCTTGTGACAAAAATGTTTAAACTTTGTCTAAAAAGTCAAGTTAGTCAAGTTAAGATGTTGGAATAATTGAATTTATAAAGGTGGTCTTGAAATTTCGAGACTTTTCAAGACTCTTGAATGGTCTTGAAAATGGCAAAAGTCTTGGTCTTGATTTTGCAAGCCCTACCGGTGGTTATAAATAAGGTGTCAAACAAGTTTCCCAGAAATTTATTTCGTTTTGGTATATTGCTTGTTATATTCGAATGATAAACTTGGCTTATATGGCCTGTTAGAATCCTGCAGAATAAATGGCCTACCCTGTATTTCAATAAATAAAATATACTATTGAGTGCTTTAAAATAGAGAATTTCAAAAATGTATGAATGAACAACATGTTTTGAATTTTAAAAGTCTGGAAATTACTTTTTAGATACTTCTGCGGAGATCACAACACTTAAAATGTTTTGAAAAACATACAAGAAATGTAGGAGCTTAAGATAAGCTACGATCCAAGAAAACATCATTTTTTAAAAAATGCAGTGTAATCTAGACTCGAGACATTGCTTATCATTTTTTTTACGCCGCGCATGATTCGCATTGATGTGCTTACTTTTAGTGATGTCCTTATGCTACTGATTCGTAGTGACCCCTGGCAGTTGCCCAATTTTTCCTTCTCTAGAGTAACATCTTGGATTTGTGAAACTCACTGAAATGTAACACTAACAACTAATTCAAATAATTGCTTTTTTTCATTTCCTCAGCTTTCAATCTCAATCTCTTTAAACAGCTTTGTTTACTTCGTTGACCATCAGGCCCGGCGCAACATGAAGCCCGGCCCTGGTCTAGCTCCGAGTTACGGCCCTCACTGCAAGTAAACTATGTTGAACTTATTTAGTTTTTTAGGTTCGCTAAACTCGTTTTGTTGGCAAACAAAAGGAAATTAAAAACGTTACCTTGGCATAAACAAGGACATGAGAAACGTTTTTTAGTAAACCCAAGGACTTCAAAAAAGGTTTTTAGGCTTACACAAAACGACACAAAAAAACTCTCTTTAGTACACGCAACGACAATAAAAACGTTTATTTGTCTAACACAAGAACACCACACCGTTCCTTGGCATACACAAGGACATCGCAAACGTTTCTTTAGAGTACACAAGGACACCACAGACGTTTCATTGTCAAACACAAGGACATCACAGACGTTTCTTCGGAATACACAAGGACACCACAGACGTTTCTTCGGAATACACAAGGACACCACAGACGATTCTTGTGAAAACGCAAGGACACCACACGTTTTCTTGGCATACACAAGGACAATACAAGTGTTTTCCTGGAATACACAAGGACAGCACAGAAGTTTTCTTGTCCAATCCAAGGATACCACACGTTTCCTTGAAATACACAAGGACATTAAAAACGTTTATTTGGAATACACAAGGACATCACAGATGCTTTTTTGGCAAACACAAGGACATCACAGACGTTTCTTTTGAAAACGCAAGGACACCACACGTTTTCTTGGCATGCACAAGGACAATACAAGTATTTTCCTGGAATACACAAGGACAGCACAGAAGTTGTCTTGTCCAATCCAAGGATACCACACGTTTCCTTGACATACACAAGGACATTAAAAACGTTTATTTGGAATACACAAGGACAGCACAGAAGTTGTCTTGTCCAATCCAAGGATACCACACGTTTCCTTGACATACACAAGGACATTAAAAACGTTTATTTGGAATACACAAGGACAGCACAGAAGTTGTCTTGTCCAATCCAAGGATACCACACGTTTCCTTGACATACACAAGGACATTAAAAACGTTTATTTGGAATACACAAGGACAGCACAGAAGTTGTCTTGTCCAATCCAAGGATACCACACGTTTCCTTGACATACACAAGGACATTAAAAACGTTTATTTGGAATACACAAGGACAGCACAGAAGTTGTCTTGTCCAATCCAAGGATACCACACGTTTCCTTGACATACACAAGGACATTAAAAACGTTTATTTGGAATACACAAGGACAGCACAGAAGTTGTCTTGTCCAATCCAAGGATACCACACGTTTCCTTGACATACACAAGGACATTAAAAACGTTTATTTGGAATACACAAGGGCATCACAGATGCGTTTTTGGCAAACACAAGGACATCACAGACGTTTCTTCAGAATACACAAGGACATCACAGACGTTTCTTTTGAAAACGCAAGGACACCACACGTTTATTTGGCATACACAAGGACAATACAAGTGTTTTCCTGAAATACACAAGGACAGCACAGATGTTTTCTTGGCAATCACAAGGACACTAAAAAAGTTTCATAGGCATACACAATGACATCACAGATGTTTTCTTGGAAAACAAGAACGCCACACGTTTTGTTTGCATACACAATGACATCCCAAGCGTTTGCTTGGAATTTTGGGCGATCTAAAGTTCCATTGGTGAGACAAACGTCGAATGTTATGTTTGAAAAAATGTATAAGAAATTTACAAATTTGTTTATTGCTAGTTAAAATTTCGTGCCTTTGTAAATTCCGGAACCCAAAGCGACCGCAGGGATCGCCTTGTCCTAAGACCGGCACTGGGTGATGGTTTTACAATAGTAACCATATTTTAAATTTATTCAAAATAAATTGTTTTAATTATACAGCATTGTAGCGAGTACTATTTTTTTTAACTTTCATAACATTTTCAAATAGTACGCTTCAAATTAATTGAAGTTCAGTTAAAGAAATTTTGGCAATTCCGCATGATTCTCCTAATGCTCTACTGTACTGCTCAACAAAGCACAGGGGCCTACAAGTAATGCGATCTACGTGGGAAGCATTCATACAACATTACAATATTTGTGTTGTTTTGCTAAGTTCTACTGATCCGTATATTCCATTCGTTAAAGATCTGAAATTGGAAATGAAAAGCTGCATTGAAGCATTGGAGTTGGATGAAGAGACAATTCAAGTTCAAATTGAATCTTCTCCAAAAACAAAACCTGCAAAGATTTTGCGTGATTTTTTGAGGAAAAAAGAATACGAAAAGTGGTGTACATTTTCTCTCCATGGACAAGGGGTTGAAATGTATAAAGATTGTCCATATGGAAATAAAATTATCATTAACAAATGCGGATTAACATCTTCAGAGTGGTTGAATGTACTAAAAATGAGTGCTAATGTATATCCCGTTAAAGCAATTCCAGGTCGTTCTCTAGAATCATCCCTTTGCAGACACTGTAAAGAGAAAGAAACCCTTGCTCATGTTCTGGGGAAGTGCCACGTTGGAAGCTTACTGCGAAATACAAGACACCATGAAGTAAGATCAATCATTGCCAAGCATCTGAGGACATTGGATTGGAATGTGTTTGAGGAAGTAACTGATGGGGCCTCTAAGCGTGTGGATATAATATGCTGGCGTACGGAGTCAAAGTCGGGGTATATTTTAGATCCTACTATACGTATGGAGCAACATTCGGGTCAAGCTGATGAGGTTAATGTTGAAAAGCAAGCTCATTACGTTCCATGTATTCCTTACTTTCTTGAAAAATATCAACTTAAGAAACTTGAAGTCATAGGTTTGCTTGTGGGAGCTCGAGGTACAATTCCAGCTTTTTTCGAGTCATTTCGGAAAGATATGCGGCTTCCTTCTACAATGATACACGAAATAGTGATTGCTACCATTCGAGGCTCGTGTCGTATTGCCCATAATCATCTATATAATATGAATTTATCTAATAGCTAATTTTTACAAATTGTAATATGGAAAAATATTCTTGCATTCTTTTAAAACCATTTTCTTTCTCTGATAAATGTATGTTGTTCTTACTGTGTCCTTGTGGCAAGCGTAGTTGTTGCGCCAGTTGTAAATAAATATTTACCTTCTCTCTAGAAAAATTATGTAAAATAGTTTTCTTGGATTCTAAAGGCTTTGCTTTGTTTTGCTTAACTTTTTAAACAATAAAATAAGTAGCATGTTTTTAATTTTAATTTTTTTCTCAAAGCAAAGCTTACGAAATTAAGATTAAATAAAACAGCTTATTTGTTTTTGGATTACGATGTTAAAAGTATTGTTGACAAGGAAATGACGCGAAATAAACCCATATTTCAATAACACCCATTTTAAAAAATTAGGCGATTTTTGAACAGCACAGGTCCGGAATAACTCAAGTGCATTTTGAGTTGTTTGGTCACGGTGACGGTGACCCACCAAAGTTTATTTACAGTCAAATTTTGAAACTCTGCCGCTCTATAATTTTTACTGTTATTTTCTGATTTTTGTAAAATTGAAGTTTTCTTTAATCATTAGTGTAATAACTACAAAGTAATTTCAGATTTTTGTTAAAATCCTAAATGCGTTTCGAAAAATATGAAAAAAACATTTTTGAGGCCTAAACAAGTTTCTTTTTATTTAAAAACAAGAATTTACATTTTCTTAAATTCTCAAGTCTATTTTAGGAAACTTGATTATTTTTTTGCAAGCTCTAGAAAGGGCCGTGAAACAATTCAGTAAAAGACAATATTTTATTAAACATTTTTGGCTCTAGACAAACGATCAAGCATTAAATACTGACGACATTTTTTCAACTTATAACCCCGATAAGTTGCTGTTATTTTTTCAAGTACGCTTTTGTTAGTTGTAAACCAGGTAAAAAATAATAACCTTAAAATAATAAGGTAAAACTTCAGTGTATTATCATACAGAAGTAAAATAAGTAATCATTTTTGGCAAGCAGTTTTAATTTTTAAATTCATCAATTAATAGTAATTAATTTTACTATTTTGCCCCTATTGGAGCTCAACCCTGGTTCAGCCGACCATCTCACATTATTTAGAAATTCCAATGTTATGATTATTTAGGGTCCTTAATAATATTTACGAAAATGACCCAAAATTAAGTACCTACTAATTTTTTTCTATGATCTAATGATCTAAAAATGCAGCTGACAAAAACAATTGAATTTGAGCAGCTGTTTTGGCGCTGAGAATTTTTTGAATTTACAAATTTAACATGTGGTAAACGGAGAAACACACCATGACACACCTACTTCAACATACCAGCCGGATGTCAGTTTTTTTTCAAATTCCAAAAAGTAGTACTTGTTACGTTCAGAAAAAAGCGCTCTTTTTGGAACTGTTACGGGAATTTTTTTTAAAACAAGAATTACAGTTGCGACGGATTTCTAAAATCTGAGATATTGTAATGTAATCGTTTCTGGGCAGCACTGCACATAAGGAATATTTCAAAGCATAACCAGAGTGGGGTATGTTGTAAGAAAATACTAAAAGTGTACTAAAATTGTTTCAACTTTTCGTGGCAAGTACTAAAACATAGATGAGCTGCATTGAAAATTTTGGGAACAATTGAAGACACCTTTTGCGCGTTAAAAAGGTTTATGTTGGAATACCTAACATGGATTAAAAGGCGAAACATTTATTTTTCATTGTGAAAACAAGATGGCAGTATTTAACATACTAGCATATTATGGTATCTGAAAACAAGAATATCTGAAAAGTAATTTCTACGTTTTGAAAAATGAGAAAAATTTTGAATTTCAAAAACTATCGTATTATTATTTACCTTTTATAATATAGATTTTTCCAAAATTTATATTTAAACAAGGTGTTTTGAATTTTCCAAAACGTAACAATTTCGTTTTAGATATTTTTCTAGAGAACACTAAGCTTCAAATCTTTTGAATATCGGATAGATATTGTAGGAGCTACAGATCAGCAAAGATTTAAAATAAAATAACATAATTGTTTCAAAAAATTCGGTCTTTTGAAAATTCGCGCGTGACAGATTGTGAAAACGTTGACCTTCGTTCGCATATAGAGGTGAAATCCGAGTTAATTCGGAGTACACTAGTATTCATGAATAAGTTGAAACAATTTTAGTACACTTTCATTATTTTCTTACAACATACCCCACTCTGGTTATGCTTTGAAATATTCCTTATGTGCAGTGCTGCCTAGAAACGATTACAATATCTCAGATTTAAGAAATCCGTCGCAACCGTAATTCTTGTTTTAAAAAATTCCCGTAACAGTTCCAAAAAGAGCGCTTTTTTCTCTACGTAACAAGTACTACTTTTTAGAATTTGAAAAAAAACTGACATCCGGCTGGTACGTAGTAGTAGGTGTGTTTCTCCGTTTACCCCATGTTAAATTTGTAAATTCAAAAAATTCTCAGCGCCAAAACAGCTGCTCAAATTCAATTGTTTTTCGTCAGCTGCATTTTTAGATCATTAGATCATAGAAAAAAAATTAGTACTTGATTTTAGGTCATTTTCGTAAATATTAATAAGGACCCTAAATAATCATAACATTGGAATTTATAATTAATGTGCATCTAAACCACTCGTCACGACTCACGCTGGCCCTGAATGACCATATTAAAATAAAGCTACTAAACAAAAATTTAAAACACCTGGTTTAAAATTACGACTACTTTAATTTCTATCTGAGGGGATATTCTAGCGGCAAATTCGGCAGCCTTTTAAGTAGCCACTTTGGCAGCCAGCTTGGCCACCATTTCTCCTGCCAATAAAGGAGATATCCTTGCCGTACTCTATGCTGCCATACTTGCCGCAAACTTATCCGGCAATTTAGCCGCCATTTTGGCTGTTATCGTGGTCGCCATCTTGGCTGCCATATTAGCCGCCATCTTGGCCGCCATCTTGGCCGCCATCTTGGCCGCCATCTTGGGCCGCTGAATATAAATTTTCCAGGGCCGTTTTTAAATCCCATTCCGCCCCTGGTTACATTAGCGTGTATTTGACGAGCGCCAACCGGTGCTGAAAAAATAAACAGTGTTATTTTATTCTTGAAAAAAATGTGTATGTATATGGACGGACATAAAGTATTTTATCAACTTAAAAATAAATTTGAATACCTTTCTAATGATATATCACACGTCAAAATCGGTCACGTATTTCAAAAGGTTGATAAATTATATAGATGGGTAGTAATTCTAGTAATAAATTATTTAACAGTAGGTAATTCATTAATTTAATTAATTAAGTTAATTATTAAGCAAATTAATAATTTATTAATTAATTTAATTGATTAATAATACAATTTGCTTGTAGTTGCAACCTCTCGCCATTGCGTTGCTTAGTTTCTAAAAAATCTAGCAGTATACGACGTAATGAAACTAATGACGGTCAATTTGCATGATTTATTTGAAAATCAAAATTATTATTCAAAGATTTGTTTTTTCTTAATCTTAATCAGTAATTTCAAATTATTGAATGATTTTCGTCCATGACGCCAACACAAGATAAGATAGTTCTTTAAATATTTCTAGTATTATCAAAACATGAATTTTCTATCGTGAAGATCACTCCATCAAAATCTGCTTGATTTCCACTGATACTGATCGTGAATCGTGATTGATCTTAAGAAGAGAATTTACAACTCATAAAACGACACACGATATGCCGTCTGTAACTCCTCGAGGTGAAAATAGGAGAAAATCTGGAGCATCAGCAGGGAGTCAAAATGAGCGAAAAAATAGCAAAGCAGCGGATGCTCCCCCCACCGTCATTGAAAATCTCCCACCCCCACCCAAACCTGAACCATTCAAAAGTGAGCAAACTATCATACGACGGCGACGGAGACGAAATCCGTATGCCCTGAGTCCCAAGCGCCACTATGCTAAAAAGACCAAAGAAGAAATACTTCACGATAGGTTGCTTCAGGGTCAGAAGATACATCGGCGACGACGTGTCAAAGGTTATACGATTTCTTTTTTCACTAATAGTATATTTACAGTTTAAAGTTAATGCAATTGACTTGCCTGTATCTACCTGTCCAAAAATGATTATTATAATAATTAATTTAATTAATTACTATGAATGCATTGTTGTTCCCTCGTAAAATTGCAGAAATTGGAATTCCATGCTCCTCATCTGAAACGGACAGCTCGAATTTATCCCGCGTCTCAAACTTGTCCGAATTCACGACTTACAGCGAAGAGAATGGGACAAAAATCCTGAAGAGAATGCTTCCGATTCTCTTCTTTTGCAAAGCTTTCGGTCAGTTTCCACTCACGTGGCGGACGAACAAGAACGGGACGGTGACATTCTACTACTGGAAGTACCACCCCCTGTCCATTCTCTTTTTCCTCATCGGGATGCTCATGTTTTGCTTGTGGGGAGTGTCCGCTTGGAATTATTATACTTTCCAGATGAGAGTTCCGAATGGGACGCGACTCTGGACAGATCAGAATATTACGGATGAGGAGAGATTCACTCAAGTGATCATTGACAGGAATTTAGTCCCTTTCTTTGTGGTCATGCTCGGCTACATGGCTGTTTGGATCATCACATTCGCCTTCCTCATTAAAACCACTACGTTGGCTAATTATTTCTCGTACTGGTCCAGGTAAGGGATCGTCCATAAGTGACGTCAAAGGTATGACCAATTGGATATTCATGACATCCCATGTTAAAGTTAGCCATTTACGCAATGGTTAAGCTGGTAAAAGGGGGGGGGGTCATATAAAATTGGGAATTTCCCGGTGACGTCATTTATGGGCGATCTCTAATACAGAAAGTTGTATTTTGTATTCAGTTTTGTGTTGTATGATTTTCCATAAGTATTATAAGAAGAAGGGTTAAAGAAAAGGTTATAGTTACAGAGCGTGATTTTGTGATCACTAAATAGAGCCCTGATTCTCATCAAAATGGACGCCAGCTGGCACGCGTGGCACTACTCCATCTTTGGCGTGGCCTTCTACACCACAATTTTTCTCCTCCTTTTGTGGCTTCACCTCTGGAAACTGTCGGCGACCGCAGTGGGGGCTCCGACCCTCGCGTCCCTGCTCCTCGTCCGGAATTCTCGAGATAACATTCTGGTCCGGAGTGAAGAGGGGAGTTTCTCCTCGGAGCTCCGGAGCCTCCAGCTCTTCGGCACCATCATCGTCCTCTACGTCTACATGGCTCCCAAGGTCTACCTCCTCCTCTTCCTCTTCAAGCAGAAGCTTCTCCAGAACTGTTTTCAAAAATGGAATGGACGAGCCTATGCAGGCTGCCTCATGGAGGATACGAAAATCAATAAACTCAGGGGACGCTGCACGTACAAACTCCTTTTCCGGGACCACTGCGTCATCATTGATCTCCTGCAAGAGACGAGCAAAGCCTTTGGAGGGATATTCGAGGCTGTCTTCATCACGGATTGCATCAGCGTCTGCCTCGAGCTCTACCTCTTCACGAAGGACTGGAAATACGGGCAACGGCAGCAGCAGGGAGTGACCGGGAATTATTTCATGCGTCCCTATGACTGGGTCGTCGTGTTTGTGTACTTGACGGGGAACGTGATCATGATGGTCATTTCTTGTGTGGTCGCGGCGGAGGTGACGGAGGCTGCCTCCGAGGGGATGGACATCATTCGGAGAAAGCCCCTCGTGGGTCGGCGACAGGATGATGAACTATTCTTTGTCCTCTCCATGTACGCCAGCTTCACCTCCCACAGACCCCTCGAGTTTGGGGGTGGAGGACTATTCTACATTAATAAGGATTTCATCCAGGAGATTGCATCCACTATTTTCTCATATTACATTATACTTCTCCAATTCATGCCGCCACTGGACACAGACCACGACAATAATCTGAGTATTAGGGCGGATCTGGGACACTTTCTCACGGATTTTGAAAGACTCAAACTAGGCCATTGGAAACCGTTGAATTTTGATTTGGAATTTGAAATTGGGCCGACCAACTCCACCACGACAACTCTCAGTAGTTTTGCAAAGCAACATTTAACAGCTGCGCCATGAGGCCATTTTTATGATTTTAAATGTCTACGTTGGCTTATTATATTGTAATTATTATTATATCCTCATTTTTTATATGTAGCACGTGATTTATCTTCGGCTTTTATAGGCAAATTTGTAGTTATAAATTGTATTTAATAAATTGTACCAACTTTGCCATATATTTGAACATTAAAATTGTTTGATAGAATTATGTTTTTCATGTGTCTACTAGATGCTAGTAATTTATTCGGAATGTGATATATCGTCTGTGAAGAACCAAAATGACCCATATCCAATTTAAGCTACAGCTACTTCTGTACAATCAAAATGAGCTATGTCATAAAAACAAAATGATAAAAATGCTTAAAATGTTAATTATAGGAGTTTTGATAAACGTAAAGTGTTCTATATTCATGTTTTTCAATAATGCAAAATGTTCTATTTACATGTTTTTGAAAATGTGCAAAATGTTCTAATTCCATGTTTTTGAAAAGGTGCAAAATGTTCTAACACTATGTGTTTGAATAGTGTCAAATGTTGTATTTTCATATTTTTGAAAAGTGCAAAATGTTCTATTTAAATTCTCTCAAGACATATTTGAATATTTTTGTTGATAGCTGATATTGTTTTTAGCTAAAAATGGATATGGGTCATTTTGGTTCTTCACAGACGATATGCATAATGAGGGATTGCTTTACAAACAGTAAGAGGCGGACACGAAGGAAACGAATTATGGGTCATATTGTATAGCATTAGAAATGCCTTGGCCAGTAAGTGGATTAAAAACGGAGAGAACACTTTTAACTTATGGTGGGAACGGATATTAGAGAATTGAATTTATTTGGAGTAAAAGTGTAGCATTATTTATAACTTAATAAAACGTTGAGATATCTACTGCTAATAATTATACATCCGTATAAGACTAATTTGTGTACATAACATGCTTAATAAAAATTAGGGGAGAATTTTGAAAAAAAGTGTTCAAGCAACTAATCATCGCTTATCGGCATCAACATCAACCACGGTATCCGCCTCGTCATCGTCAGGAAGAGTGTCAGAAACCATGAATTTGGTTTTAACGTACGGAGACTTGTCATTGTTCCTACGTGCCACAGCCACTGCCTTGGCTCCACCATTCCCCGCCGCAGCCATTGACCCGGCCTCATTTTCTTTCCCGGAAGTGTGACTGGTAGCAATAGCAGAGGGAGCACCTTCTCTGTAGCCACCAGCCGCATAGGCGACTGCCCCTGGAGATGACTCCTTGTTCCTGTTAATGTACAACTTCGTCCTTTCGACTTCTGCAAAGTCTTTGAATTCACCCATCTCTGGCGGCGTCACATCCGAGCCCGAGCCTTCATGGGTTTGGGACGCTCCTGTGGGTGGAGAGTCTACATCGGAGCCTTGACCTGCTGCTTCAGCACCACCAGTCACAGAGCTGGACTCGGAACCGTGAGCGGTTTGTTCCACACCGGTGGGTGCAGAGTCGGGATCGGAACTATGATGAGTTTGATCATAACCAGTGGGCCTAGAGCCGGAATCTTGATTTGTTTCAACAGTTCCTTCGGGAGGCGTAAACTCGGAGTCACGTCTGATTTCCCAGCCTCCAGTTTTTACAGAATCCGAACCAGAACTAGTTTGGACAGTTCCTTTGGACGGCGTAAACTCGGAGTCACGTCTAATCTCCCACCCTCCAGTTTTTACTGAATCTGAGCCAGAACTAGTTTGGACAGATTCTTTGGGCTGCTTAAACTCGGATTCTCCTCTGATTTCCCAACCTCCAGGGTGCACAGATGATGAACTTGAACTGGTCTTCACTGCTCCTTTGGACCCTTTAGAATCCGAGTCACGTCTGATTTCCCAACCTCCAGGGTGCACAGAAGTTGAGCTTGAACTGGTCTTGACTGCTCCTTTGGACCCTTTAGAATCCGAGTCACGTCTAATTTCCCAACCTCCAGGATGGACAGAAACTGAGCCAGAACTGGTTCCGACTGCTCCTTTAGCCGGCTTAAAATCGGATTCACGTCTGATTTCCCAACCTCCAGGATGCACAGAATCTGAACTAGAACTGGAATCGACTCCTCCATTTTCCTGCACAGAATCGGAACCGTGATGTGTTTGATAAGCTCCAGTGGGCATAGAACCCGAACCAGAACCAGAATTATCTCCTTTTCCAGCACTTTGGCTTTCACTGCCCCCATATCCTTCACTGTGGCTAGTCCAGCCGTAAGACGGTGGTCCATGGTCACTATAGCCTTGTCCATCGTAGTGCCAACCGGACGAATGGGGATCGGGTGGACCGTGGTATACTTCTGGTGGGCCGTGGTAAACTTCTGGTGGGCCATGGTAAACTTCTGGTGGGCCGTGGTGAACTTCTGGTGGGCCGTGGTAAACTTCGTGGTGGTCATGGTGAGGCTCAGGGGGGCCATGAACTGTCTCAACTACGACGTAATGAGAACCAGAACCTGGAGGGCCGGGTGGTCCAGGTGGCCCTGGGGGTCCAGGCGGACCGTGATAATAACCGGGACCATGCCCACTGTACGAAACTACCTCGTGACCGGCACCACCCCCGCTCTCAACGTAGTGGTAACCACTTGGAGGACCCGGAGGTGGACCTGAAGGTGAACCCGGAGGTGGACCGGCAACATAGCCACCATGGACCCCTTGATCACCAGTGTAACTCCAACCAACACCACCCTGCTCCCTTTGACTCCCACCTGTTTGTTGTTTGCCCCCTTTACCTTCACTCTTAGTTCCACTGGAACTGGAACTGCTACTGAATGAGCCTTCTGACTTGCTAGAAACTTGCTTCGTATTTTCAGCAGCCTTCGGAGGAACCGTGACGGCTGGGACCTTCACAACTGTGCTTCCTTTCTCCTTTCCTTTCACCTTCTTGTGCTTCTTCCTCCGTCTCGCATTCGCTTCTTTTTTCTTACCCTCTGGGGAGAGAATAGTGAATTTCTGTGAGCCGGATTGATCACTCGTATTATTTCCACTGGTCACAGTCTGACTTGATGAATGGTTACTATGAATGTCATCAAACTTATTCGTCTGCGTCCGCTTAATGTTTCCTTTCGTCTTCTTAGTCTGTGTAATTTTTTCTGTATCCGGATTCCCCTGCTCATCATTGACACGCTCCACAATGAGTCTCTTCTCTTGTGCATCAGCATCCTCACTAGTTGTAAATTTACTCTGACTCTTCCCTCCACCCAAATCCTTCTCTGTGCCTTCCCGGTCCTTGTGAGAGGTGACGGACGTATGGAGATTTGAAATGACTTCTGACCCTTTAGTTTTATTAACTTTCGACGTTGTGTCCGAGCCGATGAGTGTGTTGTAGTCCGTGAGTTGTTTCGTTCCATTCTTATTGCTGAACGCCTTATTTCCCTCTGAGCCTCGTACTTTTTGACGTGCAACCGAGATTTCACCCGCCTCCGTCTTCTTCTTGTTGGACATGGTGTCCGTCGCGTAGGTATTATTAATTGTGAGTGCCTTACTACTATTACCGTCAGCCTCGAAATTAGTTTGAGTTTCCAGGGATAATGTTTTCCCTTTGGAGCCGTGGAGCTCCACACCGGAGTCATTTTTGAATTTTGCTTGTGCGTCAGTGGACGCAATTTTCTCTGATAGTATTTTCCGCTCAGAGGTGCCGTTCTTCTCGGAGGCGAGAGTTTTCCGAGCGTTCAACTTTTTGTCGATATTTTCACGTATTTCAAGATCATCGCCCACATAGGATGAGTTGAGTCGCTCAAATCCAGTTTTAGTGTCTGAAGAGCCCAGTTTTGTGATTCCATTCGCTTTTTTGTGCAGGTCAGTTAAGTTTTTGTGCTCCAAATGCTGTAGTGTGTAAAAAGTATAGTTATAGTAATCACCGGGCAGTTGATAGTTGACAAAAACAGATACAAGTATGATTGTAATGATTAGTTAATTTTACCTTTTCGTGAAGGTGATCTCGTTTATCTCCAGTGTGTTCATCGTGCTCAGTGATATTCGTTTTCTCATAATGTTCATGCGTTCCGTCTGAGTAGACTCGATGTTCGTCATCCAAGTGAGATTTATGACTGGATGCAATTTTAGCAGTTTTCTTTGATTTCTTTTTATTCATCTGTTTATTGGCTCCTAATTTTTTCTCGGTTGCGTACTCGTGTTCGTGATCATGATTTTCCGATTTACCAGATGTAAGCGTAGCATTTTCATGTTGGTTTGAAGTTAAGCTATTTTTGTAGGAACTAGAATTTGAAGCTCCGAATGACCTTTCATATGAAACGGGGGTTGCATTATGTGTTGAATTTGGTTCTTCTTGACCTGTCAGCCATTCCGTGTGGACAGTTTTCATGGGATCATGATCAAAAGTATGTTCCCAAGGGTAGAGGGATGAGTCTTTGAATCGATCAGTTCCAGTTGGCCAGTCAAAACCGAATGAATCGTGAATACTAGAAGTACCACCACCCGTTGATGAGCTGGAGGTAATGTGAATAGTGTCATCCATTGACATAGCGTGATCGGTTTGGTCAATTCCTCTGTGATTTGAACCCGACTTCATCTCAAAAAAAGCATCATCAAATGGAGATGAAGACCCTAATGATCTTGAGCTACTGCCTGCGCTCTTGACAGATTTGACCCTGTATCGAACATTCAATGAAAGTAAATTTAGTGATATATATTTTACATTTCGTTTTAATTAATTATGTGGATGTGGAAAGTTGAAACTATCTGTCATCTTTTCTTATTTCTGAAAAATTGGAGCCAATTTTAAGGTGTTTATTTTTGCTTTTAAGCCTTTACAGTTAGTCAAAAATTTTGAGGGGATAATATCTTTAATTGAAATGCTATCTACTAATTTGTCTTGGTTTTCATTAAATGTTGATTGGATCGAGTCAACATTCTGTCAAACTAATACTTGGTACAAACGTTTTGAAAAACCGTGCTCTCTATCACTAAATTGCCAGTGAATGTAGCCCTTAAATCATCTCCCAACCTAAATGCTTTAAGAGGTGGTTTGAATTTATCTTAAAATATAAATACACTATATGTTTAAAAAACTATCTTTTTGGTCTTAAGACTAAAATAGGCTCACGTTAAATTAGGTTCTTGTGGGTGTAAAAAATGTTCTGCAAGAAGTTAGTTTTTGTTGTTTTAGTTTGCTTTATTAAAATTAGATTATGATTTATTATAATAGTAATTTACTTTGGAAGTTCAGTAGAAGTAGTGTCACTTTTATGTGAGTTATCATTAGGTGAATTAGTAGAGGTTTCTGAGGGAGGACTTATATTTGTTGAGTTCAACTTTGATTTAGCAGTATCTTTACTCTCTTTACTCTTTTTCGCGTTCGAGGTACTTCGTTTTCTCCTCAGTGCGTCAGCTTGATCGCGTTTGACTAAGGGAGTGGAATATTTGTTAATTAGGGGATCAACTGCCGACGATATTATCAGAGATTGGGAAACTCCATTCACATTTTTAGATGTTGAGCCGTCAACTCGTGTGGGAGAGTTTAGATTTGTATTTGTAGCTTTCGCCTCTGATGTGATGCTAACTACGTTTCCGAGTTTATTTGAATTCCGAACTTCTGCGTCTGACAAGGCCCCGTGATTCTTGGAGTCAGATTCGGAACCTTTAATTTGATCCGCATTTTGCCCCAATCGGCTCATAATGCTTTTGCTTTTGTCCTTTCTTACGCTTTCGTAAAGATTAGAGAGAAGAGTGTCAATCTCCTGGTCTGCTTGTTGACTAGTGACTTCTCCAGTAGTATCTAACTTGTTGTCCACAGAAAACGTTGGGGATACACTGTTCTCGACACCGTCCATCCAATTCGAGGCTTCGGGTTGGTTCGCTTTAGTAATGACTTGAATGGGATTACGTTTCGATTTTAGGTTGTCTATCATGGTTTGGTAGATGTTCCTTATGAACTTTTCATTTTCGGCTGAGCTGTCTGGGAGGTCAATGAATGTAATTCTGTGTTGTTTACGCCTCGAATTCCAATTCCAATCTTTAGGAGTATTCTCCTGCACTAAACTTGCGGGTTTTTCGTATATAGATGAAGCAGCTGGTAGGTTTGGAGAGTCACTTTGGAGTTTGACGGGAAGTGCGATAGGATTCGTTTGTTTGTTTTGTGGGGATCGCCGCGTTCTTGTATTTAAACCATTAGGCAATAAGCCATTACCAGGTAGCCCACCACCCAGACCCATATTGGGAAGCATCGGAAAATTGTTTGGGCCAGCGTTTCCAAAACTCACTCGATTCCCATTGTTTGGTGTAAAATCTGAAAATCCGCTGGATTGAGAAAATGAAGAGCTGTGTGAAAATCCACTTCTATCAGAAAATGGAGTTTTTTCAGAATGAGAGGTTCGATCCGAGTGTACTACCTTTTGTGCATGGGCTGTTCTGTCAGAAAAAGGAGTTTTTTCCGAGTTTGCAGTTTGCTCAGAGTGAGCCATTTTTTCTGATTCCGCATTTCTGTCAACGTTCCCAACTTTTTCGGCATGAACTGTCCTGTCTAAATGTGCAGTTTTGTCGGAGCGGGCTGCTATGCTCGAGTCTGCGGTTTGCTTGGAAAGAGCAGTTTTGTCTGCGTGTGCAGTTTTGTATGACATTGCAGTTCTATCAGAGTCTGGTGTTTTTTCGGATTGAAGGATTTTGTCTGAGTGAGCAGTTTTTTCGGATTGGACTGTCTGTTGAGAATCAGCAGTTTTTTCCGATTGAATACTTTTGTCTGCATGAGCTGTTTTTTCTGATTGAGCGGATTTATCAGAGTTCTGACTTTTGTCTTGCTGAGCTGTTTTTTCTGAATGGGCAGTTTTTTCTCCATGGGCTATTTTTTCGGAATCTGGAGTATTTTCCTGTTGAACTGTTCTATCGGAATGAGCTGTTTTTTCAGATTGAGCTGTTTTTTCTGCATCCGGAGTTTTTTCGGACATGAAATTTTTTTCTGAATGAGCAGTTTTTTCAGAGAGAGCTGTTTGATTTAATTTGTCCTTTATGACTGTCATGGCCTTCTTATCTAAGTGAGCGGATTTTTCGGATTGAGCCGCCTGATCTAAGTTGTCAATTTTGAGTGCGCTTAAACTTCTCTGTGACTGACTGCTGCTTTGTGAGCGAACGTTTGTTTCGGATTCAGCCAATTTTTCTGTATGTCCAGATGAATCTGAATGGCTCTTTGTTTCGGAGTAGCCTGTTTTCCCATTTGGTCCCGTAGTCGAGGATTGATTTGTTGAGGATTGGTTGTCTTGTGTTTGTCCACTAGTCTTTGAATCCACGTTATCCTTCGAGTCTGTACTATTTTGGGAATATCCACTGTTTTGGGATTGTCCATTAGTTTGAGATTGATCAGTATTTCCAGAGTTTGCGCTACTTTGGGATTGTGCAGCTCTTCCTAACTTGCTACTACTTTTAGATTTTCTTGCTGTTTGAGACTGTCCAGTATTTTCTGAGGTACTACTACCAATGTTACTGTTTGAATTTTCACTATTTTCTGAAGTACTGCCACTGCTGTTACTTTCGGAGTTTTCACTATTTTCTGAAGTACTGCCACTGCTGTTACTTTCGGAGTTTTCACTATTTTCTGAAGTACTGCCACTGCTGTTACTTTCGGAGTTTTCACTATTTTCTGAAGTACTGCCACTGCTGTTACTTTCGGAGTTTTCACTATTTTCTGAAGTACTGCCACTGCTGTTACTTACGGAGTTTTCACTATTTTCTGAAGTACTACTATTATTATTTTGGGACAGTCCACTATTTTCTGAAGTACTACTACTGCTACTGCTTAAATTTCCTTTATTTTCTGAAGTGCTGTCACTGTTGCTTTTTTGTGAGTTTCCACTATTTTCTGGAGTACTACTACTATTATTTTGGGACTGTCCAAGTTTATCGGTCCCTTGTGGATGTACCGTGATTAGGAAGTCTTTTGATTTTCCATCATTTCGTGAGGGTTTTCCACCACTTAGGACTTCTGCAAGATCTGAGTTACCTGGTTTTGAGGATTGATTCTTTGGCAAGGAGTTGGCGCTACTTGATGAGTTGGCGGCGTGGTTGGGGCTATTTTTATTTCCGGCGGAATTAGAGCTGGTCCCAACAGGAGTTGCTTCTATAACGGATGAACCATCAGTGTGCTTGTTTTTATTATTATTTGTGGCCTGGCTGCTGCTACTAGATGAATTTCCCGGACCTGAAGCTTGACTATTTAAAGGAATCCCTATATTGGCTACATTGGGTTTCTTGATTTCTTGAAAAATTGGGGGAGTGTATGAAATGCCGTCAGGTGGGCTTATTCCATTTTTAAAATCTTTATTCGGTCCTAAATCTGTATTTCCTGGTGGTACTGGGGCTACAACATATTGAGGTGCGCCAGGATGAAGTGGGCCGCCGTTAATTGTAAATGGGTATTGAATAGCTTGAGGATGAGACGGAGCTCCTAGATTCACTTGACCAGGCTGGACCTGAACTGGAACATATGACCCCCCAGGACCCAATACGTTGGTGGGCGCCTGAACTGGGACGTATGCCCCACCCGTAGCCATAATTCCTGATTGCATCGGCATGGGAAGATAAGGGTTCCCATAGATTGAAGGAAAATGAGATAGCTGCCCTGGATTTGGTGCACCTATTCCTAAAAACTGCTGTGGAAGCATGTGTGACAACTGAAATCCTGGATTTCCTGCTGAAGCATACTGAACTTGTGGCTGAAACATTTGAAGTGGACCCGCCCCAGCAGAAATCCCGGGCGGCCCTGCCATAGAGTACACTGCGCTGCCCCCCGCACCGGCGATTGCATTCACTGGTCCCCATCCAATTGGAACTGTTCTAGGTCCAAAATATCCATGAGCCGGAGACAATCCGGGGAGCAGGGAGTTCATTATTGATTGTGCACCAGCCCGCTTTTGTCGATGATTTGCAATGGGAGCATCTCTCTTTTTCCGGTCAACTATGAGTTCTTCCGCCGGGTCTACATCCTCTTTAACAAGCGCATCCTGTTCCTTATTTTCTATTAAATTTAAATATTCAAAAGTGAGAAAATTGAAAAGACGAATTTTAAGAAGTTGATTTGTTCGAAGGAAATATGGTGTAGAAAACTATTGATAAGCTTACTGCTTTGTATGGCGTTCTCATCATCCACTTGAGGGGCATCAGGCAAGTCAGGCAACAAATCTGGTTCATCCTGCAAAGGACCATCCGTCGCCTCTTCCACTGTGACCGTCTCCGTTTCGTGAGTTGTAATTGCTGTATTTTTCGTTTTCCCAGTTCCGGTCGCAGTCGCCATAGCATGAACGCTCGAGTGCTCTCCGCCTGTTTTGCCCAAATCCGTAAAAATTTCTCCATTCTGAGCATCCTTCCTTCGAATCCCTAAATAAGTTTGACTGTGGGCCCAGCCTCCGCCACCTTTTTTAGAATTTCGTGTACTTGCAGAAGCTTCGGCTATGGCCGAGCCCGCTTGAGCTTCACTCGCAACTGCGATAGCACCTGAGGGCATGAAGTCACTGCCCGATCCCCAAGCACCTATTTTTTTAGTTGATTTTTTTAAATACTCCGCAAAGATGGGATGGTACTCGTAGCCGAAATGATTTGCTTCGGGATGCCCATCCAAAATTTTGTCCTTTTCTTCTGGGTTCTCAATGCACGTTTTTAATTTGTCATCGTAGGAGGCTCCTGGAGGCTCGCAACGGAATCGCTCCGCCATTCCACCCCTACACTCAATGTAGTAAGCCGGGCTCGAGTTGTCCTTATAAAATCCATCTTGCTTACAGTCTGGAAACAATAATATGGATAACTTACTTTTAAATAAATTACGAACAACAGCATGTATAATATTTTTGTTTTAAAATGGAACTTTACACAAGCTCTTATTGACACACTGCAGCTAATTTTATTTTTTTTTGGTGTATTGGATATCTCAATTATTTTGTAATCCACTTATCAGTATCGAGCATTTACTTAAACAATTTGCTTTCGTGTCTTCCAGGCATTCCTTTTGCAAACTGTCGAAAGTAAAGTCTTCTGGACAATCGTACGTTCCAGCTGGCGTACTTCCTCGGTACATACATTGATGATATCTTTTGCAGTGTGTGAGGTCCGGATGAATCCCGGCGTCAGGACATTTGTATTCTTCTTGTCCATGTTTACACACAAAAATAATTAATTAATCATTATTTATAACTATAGTCACTCACACAACTTGAACTATTTTGTGTATAACAGTTTTCCTTAACCTTTTATGCTGGATATCTGTACAAATGTTTTGTTTTTTTATGCAAAATATTTGTCGTAATTTTACCTTCTTTTTCTTCATTATGATCCTGAGCTTTTAATATTGTACTACATTTTATCTAAAATAAAATTGTTAATTATATGTTAAACTTAATGATAAACAACAAAAATGATTATTAATTGATTATCAAAAATCTAGTGAGTGTTAAGGGTACAAGTAAATTTTAAAAGTGTTAAAGTGGTTCTCCGTACCTTGCCCAAGAAAATGTCAAAAAAGAGTAGAAATATTATTTGAGTGTATAACATGACAAGGAAATATTATTGTATATTTTGATGGAAATTTGTAAATTTTATTTCTTGATTACCTTCATTTTGATTTTGATGCTTTGTGTGAAGGAGTAAGTATCATCCACAATACAAATACTTGTCCAAACAATGCTCACATTTTATTACGTACGTAATTATTGTCAGAAGCGATTACACTTGTAGTTTTAATTGATGCGTTACTCAGCATAATTGTTCTTGTGCTAATCTAATTAAAATAATTGTCATAAAAGTGCTTTCTTAGTATTCTTCCTCATTACTCGTCACAGTCAGTCTAGAAGTGCAAGCAAATCCAGCCAAATACAATTGACAAATTGATCCACACAATCAAAACCTCTTGTGTTTACTATAGTATTATATAATTGATTAACTGTATTTAAAAATTTGACCAAGAAGACCACTTCTTGGCTTTTTAAAAATATCCTGTAATTATAAGTAAAATATTTTGGACTTTCCAAAAAATGCGTAATATAATCAGAATGTTGTAACTATCCTCTTTCCGAAATCTTGCATTTTTCGTAAGTGTAATTTCATGTAAGAGCAAATATTATAAGCCTACGTACTTACTAGGATAGTATATGATAAGAAGTATATGATAAGATACCCACATAGTTGATTTTGCACGTTGACCTTGGGTACCTATACATGCATGCAGAAAACAATGACAAATCGTAAGAATGATGATTAAGAAAGAATTTTTTGATTGAACAATAATTTTATGAGTTACTATTAAATTTTTAAACCAGTTACGTGTTCATCCATGTTCACATGCATTGAATTGAACATTCTTTGCTACGATAATTCCACCCCTTTTTTCTATAACACTTCAGCTGCTAAACCTAAGTACTAAGAAAGCGTGTCAGCTCAAATTTTTTAAATGCTAATCCTGAGCTTGACATAATGGGAAGTTCTGAGAATATATTGGAAGAGTAAGCCGTCCATCGTCAGCGACAGAATTGAATTTTTGGTAACATGAGATAATAATATATATTGAAAATTGTAGTTTAGTACATATAGGTACTTTGCTCAACTTTGCTGTGGGATTCAAATAGGGGTACCATTTAGGTCTGTGCTTATAAAATTTATTTTTATTTTAAGTAATTACTTATACGTTACTGTTTACCATATTTACCGAGGTGAGAGATTTGAATTCCTCATTTTACTTAAAATATACTTAAAGACATTCTAATCTGTACAAGATGATTCAGAGGGATGGAATTTTTGCGAGATAAATAAATTAGATTTTTGTTTGATGCAAATATGGATTTATTACTTTGATTTGAATACAATAGAAATGACCAGTAATTAATTTCAAAGAAGTCTCGAATGTGTCACAGTGTCACTACGAATAAGTACAAGACGCGTGTGCGTCCACGCGTAATTTACAAGTTTAACAGAGAGAAAATATAGCATTATGATTAGTAGGTTACTAGATATTTAAAAACAAATGTGGGCATCTATTTTTAAAAGCGCGAATTTCCTTACACTCTCATTCCTTTAAGAACTCTGCTTGCTGACGTGCACGTTTCTGGACATTGGAATGAAAAGGAGCAAGTTAAAGCTGATTGGCACCACAAATCGGTTCCAGGAGCGCAGTCGAAAATGAACTCCTCAATGGTTCCAGCGTTTGCATTGCCAACACATCTGCGGAATTTCTTGCAGTCGGATGGATGTGGGAAGAAACCCTCAGCAGTGCACCCGTTGGATGGAGGTGGGTTAGTTACTGGAGCATCGGTGACTGGAGCATCTGTGACTGGAGCATCTGTGACTGGAGCATCTGTGACTGGAGCATCTGTGACTGGAGCATCGGTGACTGGAGCATCGGTGACTGGAGCATCGGTGACTGGAGCATCGGTGACTGGAGCATCGGTGACTGGAGCATCGGTGACTGGAGCATCGGTTACTGGAGCATCAGTTTCTGGGTCAACTGGAGCGTCGGTGACTGGAGCTTGAGTTGTTGGTCTTGTAGGTCTGCCAGTTGGTCTACCGGTTGGTCTACCAGTTGGTCTACCGGTTGGTCTACCAGTTGGTCTTGTTGGTCTACCAGTTGGTCTTGTTGGTCTACCAGTTGGTCTTGTTGGTCTACCAGTTGGCCTTGTTGGTCTACCAGTTGGCCTTGTTGGTCTACCAGTTGGCCTTGTTGGTCTACCAGTTGGCCTTGTTGGTCTACCAGTTGGCCGAGTAGGATCTTCTGGTTCGACTGGGGCATCAGTTTCTGGGTCAACTGGAGCATCGGTGGCTGGGTCAACTGGAGCTTCTGTAGCTGGGTCAACTGGAGCCTCTGTTTCCGGGTCAACTGGAGCCTCTGTTTCCGGGTCAACTGGAGCCTCCGTCTCTGGTTCGACTGGAGCTTGAGTTGTTGGTCTGGTAGGTCTGCCAGTTGGTCTACCAGTTGGTCTGGTTGGTCTACCAGTTGGCCTTGTTGGTCTACCGGTTGGCCTTGTTGGTCTACCAGTTGGCCTGGTTGGTCTACCAGTTGGCCGAGTAGGATCTTCTGGTTCGACTGGGGCATCAGTTTCTGGGTCAACTGGAGCATCGGTGGCTGGGTCAACTGGAGCTTCGGTAGCAGGGTCAAGTGGAGCTTCGGTAGCAGGGTCAAGTGGAGCTTCGGTAGCAGGGTCAACTGGAGCTTCGGTAGCTGGGTCAAGTGGAGCTTCGGTAGCAGGGTCAACTGGAGCTTCGGTAGCAGGGTCAACTGGAGCTTCGGTAGCAGGGTCAACTGGAGCTTCGGTAGCAGGGTCAACTGGAGCTTCGGTAGCAGGGTCTACTGGAGCTTCGGTAGCAGGTGCTGGAGTCTCTGGGTCCACTGGAGCTTGAGTTGTTGGTCGGGATGTTGTTTTCCTGGTGGGCCAGGTGGGCCAAGTTGGTAATGGGGGTAATGTAAACCCTGGCCACGGCCATCCAATATGCCGTGCATCTTCACAAGTTCCGAGGATGCAGTTAACTCCATTGAAATATTCTGTGTCCGCGCAAGATTTCTCAACCTTGACTAAATTTCCGGTGCTGTCAGTTTCACATTCAAAGTACTTGCTGCATTGCGTAGCATGTGAAATTCGAATCCCGCGTTGTTTGCAAGCAAATTCTGTCGAGTCAGCAAGAAATGCTGAGGAAAGAATCTGAAAATTACAAAAGTATTTTTAATAATTATTAGTACAATATGACTGTTATGTATATTTTTGGATAAATTTGATTGAATTTTTGTTGATGAAGAAACTTACCAGAACAAAAGCTGCTAAGTTCCTCATGTTGAATGAGTTTGTTTTCTATTTCTGGTTGAAATGAAACTGGGGAGATGATTGTGATTTTTCTAACGAATTCCCGAGTTTATATACGTTTGAGAATAATGTAGCTGGACGGATGATCCGATTAAATGATCTCATGAATAAGCTACTACTACACATATTGTCGTAGAAAATGAACGTTTTCCAATTATCAAGCAGTCAGTCAGAGTTTGATTTACAACGCAGGAGCTTATTAGGTAATCCAACTATTTGCTAAGTGCGGCCTAAAGTATTCAAGTTCAAGTACACCTGTAGAGATTATTAACTGTTTGCAGTTTGCACACACTAATTTTTATTCCCTTGTTCCGCTGTAATGTAAAGGTTTTCCTCATTACTTTTTTCCAGTGATATACCTAGCTTAATCCTTAATCTCTCCATTTTCTGCTATATAAAAATATGGTATATATTAGTATATCGTCCAGGTCTTTGTTTGCATGCACGATAGAACAATTAGGAATTCCATTACTTGATTTCATTTAGCACGTAGACAACTTAAACCGCTGAACTATAAATCTGTCGTCATTAAATGAAAGGCAGGGATCATCCCACATATTCATTGATTTGTTTATCGGTTTCGGTTTTTCCAATCACAGTACATAATCCCAATCACAATCACGCAGAAATAAAATGATACAGGAATGATACCTGTCGTTGTCGTAGGTAGGGCTTATCTAAGTAAGCCACAGGATGAAAGAAATGTAGATGCTTAAAAACGAGGAATTTGATTATGTCGACTTTGGACGGCGACGACAGTCAACTTTGGAACTTTGGAAAGTTCAATTTAAAATGATGCAACTGCGTAATATACAAGTGTTAGAATAATATTGGAAATTCGGGAAACAATTTTCTATTTGGATTTGGATGATGCTCTAAGTTATACTATAGCTGTATGTAGCTAAAAGTGAAAATTCATACGTTCACAAAAATTATATTTTGATAATTCGAGTATAGGTATTTCTACATTAATTATAATATTTGTGGGTATAGGTAAAGTTATTCCCGACATTACTTGTGAAAATGACAAACGGCTCCCTTTCTCTCTCTTTATTATGGCATTTTTAGCTTTAGCTTATGCTTGGATGAATTATGAATACATGTTCATAAAGAATTAAAAACATTTTAACTATATAGCTTCGGAATTATTTACAGTATTTATTCAAGCTTTAAGTCAAATGCGCCAATTTTCAATACATAATATAGTCACATTAGTCACCACAAAAAATTCTACTCTTGTTTTCCGCATATTAAATTGTATTTCTACGTTAGAAATAGAAATGCTCTAATAGTATTGTAATTATTCCTAATGTGAAAACATTACTTCCTCTTTTACAGTTTTTATTCGTTCAAATTTTAATAAGGTCATCTATATAACGCTTTTTCGGTTTTCGGATTTCCAGGTAGGTACTTATTTTAGGTTCGTAGGTAGAAAGATCCCATTGTTTTCCTTAAATATAAAGCAACAAATTAAAACATTAAATTTGATGAACCAATAGAATTGAAAGACATAAATCTCTCATTAATTCACTATAATATCTAAACTCTTCAGTGTAGAAAGCTTTGAAAATGTAAAAAACAAATTGTATAGAATATTTAACTCTTTTGACGCTGCTTCACCCATTAAAGGTCCACGCCGACAGTCTCCACATTCTCCAGTGAGGAAACTGACCCAGTCTTTACATTTACACGAAGGGAATTTCGTTCCTTTCACGGATTTTACGAATAGCATTATTGACTCGTGATGACTACAAGTAGCTGTGTATTCCCGATAATAAAAATATACCAAGTTGTAAAAATATAATTTACATGTAAGTAAGGCGCGCTGCATATAATTATGTGAGCAAGTATGAATAAAGAAAATTTTGGTCAAGAAATCTTTCAAAATTTTAAGTATGCGATTGGGAGTTCTTTCCAACTTCAGCAGGATGGAATTTGAAATTTCAAAACGTTTTTGACAAACATTTTCATCTTTCACACTTTATAGGCACTTTGCTCACATATAGACAGCGCGCCTTAATTATATTAAGCATTCAAACCTCAAAATTAAACTATGTAGCTCAATTTTTGGGTAGTTAAGTAGTCAACATACAAATAATATCCCCGACGATAGAGCTCCCGCAACTGGGTTGAAAACTCCCGCCATTTGGATAGAAATCAGCGTGACCGCAGATAGTTGTTGTTCCCAGATATCCTTGCTTTAAAGATCCCATATTTGTATGAATGGCATCCACAAAGGCTGCGTCCGTCGAGTCCAGCCGATTTTCTGGAGGAACTTTCATAAATCCTGGACCAGCTGGGTCAAGTCCTAAAAAATCAGGAGGGGGAAATTTAAATTGAACCCGGCACGCATATTACATATTTCAATATTTTAAACAGAAATAACGAGTTAGACAAATTGTTTCAGTTTTGTTTTGTTTGTTTGAATAAATAAACGCAAAAAAAATAGTAAATAAACGAACCTGTTATACGACCTAGAATACTTTCCTCCTTTTTCTGCACAATTAAGTTCCCTGCAACTCCTGCGAGTTGAGCGCCTAGACTAAAACCAATCACGTGCATGGAGTCATACGTTCGAACGTAACCGGATCTTTTGAGGAAATTCAAAAATTCCGCGAGTCTCTCTGCAACCATATGAATATGGCGAGCGGACTCGTAGTAATCCTCTTCATCCGCTAAACGCTTCCAGTCCATGCAAACTACGTTCAGAACCCTTCTATTGGACAGGTAAGCTACAAAAAAAATATGTCATCCGTTTCAAAATATCTTTTTTATAGGTTAGACCTAAATGTGAGCAAACGGTTTAGACATTTGAGCAGACATTGTTTTGTTTTTGGAAGTATATTTAATTATATCAAGTATTTACAGCGCCATCTTAATCTGGTACATGAGAATATATTTACTTTTAGTGTTGTATGCGCTGACACGCCGCCATATAAAATCGAAAAAATGAGGTTTTATTTACCTCCGATGAGCTGGTTAGCAAATGAATCTCGGTCACAACTCCCTTTGTAGCCGTGAACGAGAACTTTGACAGGTTCATTCAAATGCCATGAGGATGTAAAGAATGAGTCTCTCGCACTCTCCGACAAAAGATGGCCGATTGTTGGGCTAATCGAAAATCGGAAACAAATTGAAGAAAAAATGAAAATTTGAAATTTTGACTAAAACATATTTACAAAAACTATGATACATAGGTACTAGCCATTCTCAACAGAATTTTAACTGATGTTTAAAAGTACTTAATTTACTTTTCATGGGTGAAGAGGTAGAACATGACGGAGGATGCGTCTTTGGACACGTTCGGAAAGATCGGAAAGAATCTTGCATTGACGGAGACGGTGTCCGAGATTCTCTGTTTGGGTGTGCTAGCAAAGACATTACTCATTTCCGGTGCAGATCTTTCTGAACGATTTCCAAACGAAGATTCTTGAACAAATTCTCCAGAGGTGAGAAGCTCCTCCTTTGTTTTTCCGGCCACGGCTAAGAAAAATGAATCTTTTTCACCAGCATTAACGGTATGAGTTCATTAAAGAAAAATAGAATTATTAGGTACATAAGTAAGTCCATACAAAATTAGATCTTTAAATTTTATACATTTTTGTACATTTTGATATTTCAGTTTTATGCATTTTTTATATTTTGAGCTTTCAATTTTATTGAATTTTTTATATTTTTGAGGTTTCAATTTTATGGATTTTTTTATATTTTTAAGCTTTCAATTTTATGATTTTGTTTTGCATTTTGACCTCTCAATTTGTACATTGTGTGACATTTTTTGACTTTTCAATAAATTGTACATGTATTGAAATCTTTGCGTTTTAATGTTTACAAAATTTTTATCGGATTTAAAAACATACTCTGTCTAAAAAATGTCTTTCATTTTGCATTGATTTAGCTTAATTCAAATTTAATTTCAGTCCTTTTTCTGGTTTTGAGTTTACTGTAATATACTATAGTACATAAAGTAGTGTTGTATAGCATAATCTACTCTCGTTAATTTTGTACCTGGTTTAGCTGCAGAACTGAGCCCAAAGCTTCTCGATAGAATGTAAATGATTATAATAATCAGAATTCCTTTATTTTTCCCCAGTCCTACACTGACTACATTTCCTGCGAGGACCCCCGTCATGATTGAAATTGAAACCGTGGAAATTAGTCTTATGCACGATTTTATTTTTACGACACTGTTGAAGAAATCAGTTCAGATCTGCCAGCACCATTCGTTTTCGACGGTGCCCAATACTTGATTGATGCCCAATGATTGATATTAGCGTGTGACTTTAAAAAATTTTAAATTATGATGAATATACAAAAGTCGTAGTATAAAAATGATAACGAAGCTTAGTAAAACGTTTACTGAGTGTTATTGCCAGCGGGCTACCTTCATTATTGGAGGCCAGTGTTAGATTTATTTTGTTGAACAAAGTTATATTTCCCTCTCTCTCACCCCAACAGCTTTTTGTCAAACGGACTGATAAACTCAACTAAAAGTACATTTAGTTGAGTTGCGACGTACCAAAAAATACATTGCGTGGCTCATGACAGTTAACTGACCCGACAAAATGCCTTCCTTATTTGATCCATGTCCGGTTCCGGTTCCGGCTCCGGTACTGATGTCTCCTCCTCCTGTACTTTCCCTTCATATTTCCTTCTCGCGTATATACTTTTCCGGGAATGTGAAAATACTGTAAGTTGAGTTATTGATGAAGAGAAAGAAGCCAAAAGTCATTTCTCTGTTCAAATCGAAACACACTGTCTGAGTACCTAATTATAAATGACAGTTGGAATCAAACGTCTTTTTAAAGTCAAGACTGATGACGGATTTATTCATATTTTTTATCGCTTTGATAAACCATTTAATGTATGAATTATAGACAGTGTAAAATAATTACTGTGGCTACACTTTTTCCCTAGTTGAAAATACTCTATTTACATATCTTTGTTAAGTGCAAGATGTTTTGTTTGCAATGTGTTCTGTTTAATTGCTTTTTGAGGCTGTAAAGAGTTACATTTATATGCTTTTTGAAACCCCGAAATGTTTTATTTACACGTTTTTGTTTAGAAACCGCAAAATGTTCAATTTACAGGATATTCTTAGAAAATCTAAAATGTTCTATTGAGGTACCTACATACGTTTTGAGATTGCAAAATGTTCTAATTCGATGGGTTTTTAGAATCTGTGAAATGTTCTATTTACCTGCTTTTAGAACCTGCAAAATGCTTTATAAAAAATGCTACTGAAACTCCAAAATATTTAATTTACTCCTTTTTTTAAACATCGCAAAATGTTGCATCTTCAATGTTTGAAACTCAAAAGTAGCCAGCTTATCTCATCCATTCATGCAATGCATAGAGTGTTTAAACTTTTTTGAAAATGCGAAATGCGTATATAAGTAATTTAGGTATATGTAAATGTGCATGTATAGACGTATCGTAGAGGTTGGTTTGAGAAACTGATTACTGGATAATTAAATGGTGTTTTGCTCTTAATAATAGTAGCGTATAGCTAGTTTTCACTCTTAAAAGGCGACAGAATCAATCAATTAATTTTTAACAGACAATAGAAGGTGGGGGTGAAATACTAATGCATAATGTATTAAGTATGTGCACCTACGTAGGAAGATACGCAGACTGTCAGAGTAGGGCGCAGACAGGTGTGGGCTTGAGAACGCGAATGACGTTTCTGTTTTTGACACTTTTTGATCGTACATCGTTTTCGTGGCTGGCAATGAAATATTCGTGCACACAGAAAGGAGTCACATTTTTGTCGGTAAAGCTCAAGCCAAGTACGTACCTAAAAGTAACTCCTTAAATATTCCAGACTCACGGTAAGGGGATGCCCTTATACGATGTTATCGAAAAATCCACATTTTTAGGACATTATGACCCCCCTGTCATCAGCCTCATCGTTGCATTTAAATGGCTAGTTTTGTCATCAGTACCCGAATAGACCCACCAACCCTTTCTATGACATCAGTGATGGACCGTCCCTAACTCCCGGGTTACTTACCGACGTAGACACGCAGAATGGACAAGAAGCTGTACACTTAAATCTTTAATCGACAGAACTATATAAGTTCTTACGATCTAGTCACTGGGAAAACTGATCCTATATTTAGACTGCCCTTTAGGCAATTACAATTTATTTACCAAAAAGTTATCCCTCCATGTAATAATTGTTTCTACCTATTTTAATTATATGAGGAGTTTGCTAGCAAAACGCGTTAAGTCCATTTTTTCAGAAATTGAGATTATTGGTGCTTAAGAACGACAAAGTACATATAATTCCCACCGTGCAATATTAGGGGTCAAAGGTCACTGGAACTATTTTAAATAATTCGCTCAAAAACCGTTTTCTGGCAAAACACGTTAAGTCCACTAAACCCAATAAAAACAACTGATTTTTATAAAAAATACCCCAGATTGCCCAAAACGTCGATAGTTTTACCCATTCATAATCAAACGAAAATTATTCGTTTCAATATCAGATTTGCATGAACTATTCCTAAGGGATGGTCCATAAATGACGTCACCCAAATTATCTTTCTAAGTTCTACTCATCACTATGTCATAACTTTAAAATTGCATTCAACGGCTATCTTTCACACGGCGTGTCATCACTACCTGACAACATTTACGTACCCTACCGAAAACGTCATTTATGGACGAACCTTAACAGATCGATATGTGAGCCAACAACATTTTTTTGGTACATCTGAAACCTTCAGTGTTTTAAAAACAGAAGGGCATGGGTTGCCACGTAATTAAGAAATTGTACGAAAGAACAATCGTTTTTTTTATCACGAAAATAAAGACGTAGAGGATCGTCCAAAAATGACGTAATCGGTACGTTCAATGGGTCAACTTGATGTGAAATGATGACATCCTATATTAGCGATAGTCATTTAAGAAATATGATTAACCTAGTATCAGTGGGAGCACAGGGTATTAAAAATGAATATTTTTGGATTTGTGGATGATCCCTAAGCAAACATAGGTAAATTCATTAGGAGTAGTAGATTTGCGCCAGACTATAGAACTTCAGAATACGGAGCTGTTATAGTTTTTGTTACGTTGAATTTAAATGGGTTTTGAAAAGTGCAAAAAGTAGTATCTACATGTTTTTAAAAAGTGCAGAATGTTCTATTTACATGTTTTTGAAATGTACAATTCATACTTCAAGTTTACAATTATAAATTAGCATACAATTGTATATGATTCAAAACGTATACTTTTTTTGCATTGCCTCTTATGGGTTTTTTGGCAAAACACGTTAAGTCCATGATTTCAAAATTTTGAAACATTTTTAAAAAATTACCACGCAGGGTCAGATTTGAGAATTTTTTGCTACTAATACATCTGGTACTATACGCAGTTACGGGAAAAAAAATTTTGAAAAAATATTCACGTTTTCACATGATTATCAAAATTTGCGGTTCCTGTAAAGTTGGGCAACATGGACTTAACGCGTTTTGCTAACAAAGTCCTCATATATTAGTAAATGTAACAGGAACTGGGGATAGAAGGTGAGCGTCTGGTTTAAAAGGTTAACTGGTGCTGTTTAAATCAAAAAAACGTATCTACTGTAAGGGCAGGCCAGCCTGTTACTTCTTCAATCAAGGACAGGTAAGTTATACGTGGGTGCTGCTATCGTGAGCCTAATTCGATTGGCAAGATTTTTTTTGAGCACAGTGTGGTGCGGTGGACTCTTGTTGTTTCTGTGGATGTTTTAGAATTAATTTGATACATATAAAATTTTAAAAAACAGCGAAAATAAAATAAAATAAGATGGAAGCGAGAACATAATAATGTACGTTAAATAGCTAAAAACACAACCAAACTACTTAATATTTATTCACTCGCATTCACTAGAAGAGTATTATTACAGGTAATTTGTTTGTTCGGTTTTGCAATTCTCAGTCATTTGCTTTTATATTTTTAAATTTCGTCAACAAATTAAATGGCCAGCATTTACAATTGTGAGAAATCATGCAAATCTGACGAAGAAGAATGCTCTAAAATATTATGTACTTATGTAGTACTTACGCAATACCACAAAAACCTATCAATTGCTATATCAGTAATAGTAATTATATTGAGTATATATTTGTATGACAAGTACAGCAACGAAAGAAAACAATCGTGTAGTAAAATTGCTCCTCGAGCGTAGTGGTATTACATATTGCATTCCATAGTTACCACAGTTTTACATATATACTGCAGTGTAATACTAATTAATAATTATTTCTACTTAAATTTAGCTAATATTTATTATCTATATTTACTTATATCAATATTCAATATATACTTTCATTTGATTTAATTTTTGGCATTATACATTCAAATTGCATTAAAAATTGCAATAAAAATAAAATATTACGACGATCACCGGAAAGGCTTAGTATTAACTGTAGGCTGAGATATGGTTCTGTAGGTAATTATAATCATTTATCCATTTAGCGTTACAAGGATAAGGAATAAGGATTTCACGTCTTATATTTTCTTGTCCCACAACTTAAAACTTTAAAATTCGTTGCATTTCCTCTTCTATTATTTTACTTCTGGTTCTATCGTCTTGTGAACGTAGACGGTGGACGGATGAGCATAATATGAATGTGACAATAACAAAGATTAGGACCACTTCAGAATTACTGTACGTATAATTATACTGGGAACTCAGACCGCAGTGAAGAATACAGAGATGATTGTCGCTATTAATTTCACAGTGGCAGACCTGCAGATCGACGTTCACCAACATCCAGGCAGATAGGCAGACACATCAAAGGAACAAAGGACACGACGAGAGACAATTAACTTCCTCAAACAAAACATATTTTTAATTCACGTACAAATAGAACCTTCCCCTTGTCCTGAAAATGAAATGTGAGAAAAAATCATTTACACATACATATTTTTTTTGTATCGACCCTCCTGAACCGTTTCAAAAAGTAAATATTATTTGTATATATATATATAGTATCATTTGTTAACAAGAAATCAAAGTTTCAATCATATATCGTTTGTGAAGAATCGAAGTGACCCATGTCCATTTCTAGCTAAATACAGAATGTACCATCTAGTTACACACAAAATTAAAATCATAATCCTGAAATCACATGAATAGAACATTTTGCCTGCTTGAAAAACATGCAAATAAAATATTTTGCACTTTTTAAAAACTCATAAATAACAATCTATCTCATTTAGCATTTTTGCTTAATTTAATTCTAGCTTAAATTAGACATGGCTCATTTTAATTCTTCACTCATGATATGTTAATAAAATTAAAATAATGTATTCCGTACGTCGGGCTGCAATACTCTCCCATTACTGCATTCACCCCACTGACTTCAGAACATTTGCAGGAACCCTGAATAAACTTATTCCAACTTGGGCACGAGCACCCTGTAAAAACTTCACCTTCTATAGACCGTCGAAAGTACTCAGCAGATTTTAAATGATTGCAAGCCACTGTAAACCAGGAAAATCATTTTAATATATCAAAACTTTCATTACTATATACTATAACTATTTTAATCTACTACATATATATTATTATTATTTTTGATTTTTTTCCGTATTCGAAATATAAAATTGTAACGTATTGCCACATTACATTCATTTTCAAAACTTGTAAGTAGACTATACGTTAATAGACAGTTGTGTTTGACTGAGTTTTTTGCTCACATTTTCATTTACCTACAAACCTTGCGTGGCCTTTCTACATTATTTACCCATCTAGTGGACGATGACGATAGCGATCAATATTTAGTAACAGAATCTATACAGCACTGACTGTATGTTGGATATTTACAATATGTTTGATTTGTTCAATTTAGTTTTTATATTAGTTTTGTTTACAAAGACGAAAGAAGTGTGATAATTCTAAATAGTTACATTCGTGAGTAAGTACATGGGGAAAGAGTAGTATGTACAGAGTACAGGGCAACCAGTTTCAGTTCAGTTACTTCAATATTCTAATGAATGTATCTCATCACGTATCTACTATCTACAGACTTCATTCATACTTGATGCTAACATGCATAGAAACCTACTTTCGTTCGAGGTAGCATCAGGTTAATAAGATCCTCTAGAGGTAAACGTAGGTAAGCGTAAAGCCCAGCAAGCAACTGTATTACCCATTAACTGTAAAGATATGTACACAACTATTAACTCGACAGTGGCAGGTTACTGAATCAATAAAGATAGGCAACCTACTACGCTACGCTAGACTTGGACTGCATCTATCCACTACTTACACTCAAGTATCAATCAAGATGCTTATTAATTTTTTTTTGTCTTTTTGCATCAATTTTGTAAGAGTAAGAGTGTTATAACTGACAAACTATGAAACAATGTGTAATATTTAATTTATGAGGTAGATAAAAAAAACTAAAACTACTCAGGATTACAGATTACCTCGCCTTGGAATGGTGTACTCTGTCAATAGAGAAATATCACAAGAAGGTTGTCGGCTTCCTCCATTTGGAAAGAAATCAGCATGACCAAGTTTTTGCGAGAGTCCGTACTGAGCAAAAAAAACACTTCCCATGTTCGAATGAATTATGTCAACAAAATCTGCATCACCTGCTCAAAATTCAATACCATAAAAATACAAATATTAAATACATATAATTTTACACAAAGCAAATAAGAACGAAAGTGAATGGATTGTAATATTGTAAAATATTTAATATAACTGCATGGCAAATCATGATCAAACTTAAATGCTTTATAATAACTCTCTATTACGGCTGAAGGTGCGAAGCACATTTTAACTACTTATTAGTTATTAAGCCTTCTATAAAGCAAAGGCGAGGGTATAAGTTCGCGGACAAGACGTAGTAAAAATACGATAACAACAACAATAATAATAATATGCTCAGGAGACCTATAATTAATTATTATGTTGAGATGTCACGCCACATGTCGCACACACAGTACTTTTGATTAGTGTTATTGACATGATTCTCATTCTTGGAAAAAGGATAAATCATATGTTTATACGTTTTGAAAATATGTAACTATCACGTGCTTTAAAATTGTGTTAATATTACAAAAAGTTATTGTAACTCACTGTGTCTATTAACAAGTGTCAGTAAATTAATGCACAAACGCACAGTGATTTCAGTACAAACATGAACATCGACCTTGCGATTATAGATATTTAAAGAGCAATAAAGTAGACACCTTGCTCTCATATCGTTGGTTTTTTCTAACGCTTAAATACAGAAGAACGTTTTTGCTTTGTTTTCAGTTTTCGTGTTATGCTACTCGCTACTGTTCCCAACTCTGGATAAAATGTATGACAGCTTACCTGGATCTAACCGAATATTCAATGGTACTGACAAAAATCCAGGCCCTGCTGGATCTAAACCTGTAAAAATATAATTGTCAACATTTATTTTTAGGGAAGTAAAATCACAATTCATGAACAAAACATAAACCTACTGATGACTGACGAGGCATTTGAGAAAATTCCATATACTTACCGATATATACCCTGATCTATCATACCACTGACCACTACATGCTAATAATACTATCGTCGATTTTCCCGCAAATATTGCTTTCACACAAGCTAACTAGTAAATTATGACTAGATGATAAATACGCTTTTATTGTTAGTTAACGCTATGTAATACGTACCGCAAATCCTTTAATACAACACGAGTCTCTAATAGAACGCGGGGGTAAGCGTCTGATATTTAGTACAACGTGAGGGGTACATTACGTGCTACAACTACAACGCGGGTCGCTAATTAATATGAGAACCTGAGTTTTAACACAACGCGGATCGTTGTATTAAAGAATTTGCGGTATTTAAGTTTCAATACTGGCCATTAGACTAATACCATACTTTCATTACTAACTTTCGTTAGCTAAAATGTGCAATCATGACTGACAAAGTGACAACTTCTAACAACGCACACTATAATTATACAGTGCATTGTATTAAACCAAACGACTTTAATTGTTAATACTTTGGAATAATGCTTTTACTACCTACTTCCCTGCATTTAATTGGCATTTTATATACCATCCATACTATTTTCTGAACTTCTTATTACTGATTACTTACATTCATAAGTAGTTTTCCGTGAACTAGTTCATACTTATAGTTGGCAGTAGTACAATTACAAAAGTAGCCATTTTCATCATTATAATAGCCTGAAACCTCGGTCCCATAATCAACAATAGGTCCTGAAAGCCTATAGGAAAATGAACATTTCCAGAGTTGCTAAAACCCTCTTCGTTCGGAGATTTTTAACGTTGGAGGCTATGCTTTTCAGAACAGATTATACAAATGTGAGACTCACCAGTTATTCTTCCAATATTTTCACTGCCGTTACTCGCGGTTTGAATGTAATTCCCAGCAATGCCGGCGACGTGTGAGCCTAAACTAAAGCCGATAATATGAACGGATTTAAAATTGGGAATATATTTATTAGCTTTGAGAAAAGCAATAAACTCGCCGACTCTCTGTCCCACTTTTTCCGTGTTCACTGCCGAGCTGAAATAAATAATTTCTTTTGAGAGAACACTCCAGTCCACGCAAATCACGTTGTAGCTCCGCGCGAAAGTCCCATTATTGGCGCTCCCGTCCGGCTTCCCACTTGATTGTGATATGTAGGCTGAATCGAGGTTAAGTTACAATTTTTTACCAACAATTTTTCAGAATACCACAATCTTTGAATTACATTATTTATATTATAAATGGTTAATTCATTCTCAGTTACTATTATTATTATTAGTTTTGTAAGCTTTAACATGTAGCGGATTTATGATATGCCATATGCCGACTTTAGGGGTATGTTAATTTTTACAAGTTTCAAGTTTACATTTACATGCGTAAAAAATGTATTATAATTTCAATTTTCCAATCGATTTAGTCAATTTTGTTTACCTCCTTTTAAAGATTTTGGAAAATCTCTACTATTTGAGGACTGTGCATACCCATGTATTAGAATTTTGACTGGATTTTTAGGATTAAAATTTGATTTTTTAAAGCTGTATGGATCTTCTACACTCAACTCTTCCCCTTCAACCGGACTGAAAAGTTTTGAAAATTACAACAAATTATTATAATTAGTGTACTAGCTCCTGGAACGTGATTTTCCGCATCATATCATGTGGTTGTCACGTATTTATTAGTAAAAGTAGGTACCTATTGTAGGTGGTTATTTTTCAATTATCAGTGTATTCAAGTTTCCATATGAAAATTCGGTCCTACCTAAGTATCAGCAGTTATGAAAATCACAGAGTCAACAGTTGACAGTCAACTCTCAGGCTCAATTTTTTGTCATCTGTCTTGTCGCGTTGATCGTATCAATGTAATTGGTAAGTACTTTTATTCATGTTAAGTTGCGTTAGTTATTAAAGAATACATTTGGAATGCTCATATATTACCATTAAGTAAGGCTACAGTGGTTCTAGACAGATTTGGATTTGCTGAGATATGCTACAAAATTAAGTTGTTCTGAAAACGTTGAAAAACGGACGACGTCGCATTTATGTAGAATAGAATTGAAAGTGGAACTCGTTAATTTGTAGGTAAGTATATAATAGTGAGCCTCTTTTGGCTTTTTGATCCACTTTTGATTATGTATTAATTCCTATGTTGTATGTCATGATCACATTTTATGCTAAATTTTGTATTACATTTTTGGATTTGATTGAATATACTTAACCACTCACTTTTTGCCTGTGTACAATAGGAACTTGATTTTAGTGACATCGTTGTGTATGAAGGGCAAATTCATGAAAATTGAATCCAATTCCAAGTCTTGCATGAACCGTCCAACAACGGGAAATGTTCCTGAGGTAAAGTAAAAGTAATTATTCATTAAATAATCAATCACACAACTTGGCAATTCAATAAATGTTTCCTCTTTCATATTTCCTTATGCCTTATCTCGAAACCATTAATAGATTCATGATTATAAATATTTTGTTTATGGAATTGATAATGGAAATAGAAGTTCAAAATTTGAGTACAGCACTATTTCGTGACTTAATCTTAAAATGGGATTTAATCATTTGCAAGTGGCTTTTTGAATCCGCATCTATTGCAGCATGCTATTATGCATGTTACTATAATATGTATATGTTTGTATTTAAAACTGTGAAATTTCTGCTTATCTGATGATTTTTGCTTGTTTGTTAGATTAAAATTTAATTATATCCTTTAGATAATCAAAATAATTATTTTACGAGAAATGTCTCTGACCTCGCTTGCTTCGAACGAACCTAGTTATGTATATACCTTGACAGTGTCAGTGTCTAATTCCAAATATGTAAACTGCTTTTGCACGTGGTTAGTATAACAAATATATACTTGCAAAGTTATAGATAACCTTCATTATTCAAACCAATTAAGGATAAGTTCAGTTACCTACCTAAAAAGTTTGCAATATTTTGTGAGTCCACATGAAAGTTGACAATTGAACCCAAGAGGAAACTCATAAATGGAAATTTTCCCATTCTGCCCCAAATCTTGAAACTCATCCACTTGTTCGCCGAACCAGCAAAGGCCGTGTCAGTATGTATATAGTTAATTATATTTTATTAATATTATTATTTAATTAATATCAATATCACAGTGATCCCTTGTAACTATTTCACTTACAGCACTCCACTAAAAAACTCAACACTACTTACACGGTATTATCACAGACTTGATGTATTTAATAATTTAAGTTGTATTTCTTTAATTCTGACAGCTCAACAAGCACTTCATATCACTTAACGAAGTAAGACCTCACAATACTATATCGGCTTCGGTATATAATTATTATAGCAGCGCAAGAAGAACTGAAACTGAACTATCGCCGCAAGAGCAGCCGGCAATTCGAGCTATGACTATATGTATGTGTAGGTATGTAATTTGCAGGTAATTTACTGCTATAACTTTAACTGGAATTTGAAATCCCAACTCTGCAGTACAGTTCCCTACAGAGCAGAGCCTGCAAAGTCCTCAAGGAGTAAACTGTAAGTGTGGCTGTCTAATTTAAATCCCGTGGATAAATAATTATTTAATTTGTATAAGTAGATGACGAATGAATCCCAAAAGTTAACATGGGCAAGAACTGCTGGACATTTGACGAGGAACGATGCATCCTTGTTTCCTTATAAATGTAGGAGATGATCCCACATTACACTCGTTAAATTGCGATGTCACAACGATGTTTTATATGTGGCCACATATTTGACTTTGTTAGGTATTTCAAAGTTGTGCTCAAAAAGTCCATTATAAAAACACTGACACTATTTAAATCCGTAGTAAACAATAACTATAAAAACTATTTTGCACACTATTTAAAAAAAAGACACATACACGAGTCGATTTTGATTCATTTGGACGGTCCGTGTCCTGTACTCTGTTATATAAATAAATAATGGAAAAACCGCAGAATGTAAAATCACGAATTTCAATTTACGTATGCAGCACACACTGTAAGTACTGACTGGCCCCTGGCAAATAAAATCCAAACAAAGTTTAAAGCCTTCTATTTCGTGTATGCAGACACTATATCCAAGTCAATCAGCAAGAAGCACGCTATTTGTAGATATGTAAAACGTCTAGTCAGGGTATTTGATTCTATTATATATTATTTATTGCGTTTCTGATGTATCAGTATTAGATTCCCAGTTTAATGCTTCATATGTCCAAGTATGGAAATACAACGAGGGATAGAATAGAATAGAAGGATGATGATGATAATTAGAGGAGGCGAGAATGCCCTTGAAATTGAAACGGGCAAAAACTCTTGCGTATTTCCAAATAATTATTATTGGTTTTGTCTGAATCTGAAGAAGGAGCTTGGAGATTCAGGAGACGAGGAGGATGACAACGACAAACAAAGAGAACTGAAGAACTGCATGACGACGATGACGACGGCGTTCGTCAGCCGGGGGAAACCGACTTTTGTACTCTTATATTATTTACACTTGGGTTTAATTTTACTTTTGGACTTACTTGTCGACGGCATGATATTGCTCTTAAAGAATGCTCCGTCTCTGATTATTTCCGATGTACTTTTTCATATAGGTGACGACTGTGATGGTTTGAACAAGATTGGGATTGAGAGATGACCACCACGACCACCACCACCATACAACTTTAACAAAAAAGAATCTCCTATCTCCTTCGTTCCTGTTACAATGATAAGTCTTCTCCTCTTATCAGACTTTTTTCATTTGAAAATCCCAAGATTTAATTCAATTCGGTGAGTTCTATTTTTTCTATTATTCTAATTGTAACTTCTACACAAAAAAAAATAAATCTATATATAAAAGAGCTATTTTTTTATCTACTATGGATTCTAACTTGTAACTCTGTTTCTCTATATATATGTTATATTATTATCTACAATTATTCTAATTCTAAACCTAAACGAATACAGTACCTCCAAAAAAAATCTTCTACTTATTTTAATTTCATCACGACATCAATTTTTATTCATTTCACTCATGACTCGACAGTCTCCTTTTATCAAAGTATGTAAAGTGTTTCTGAATTTAGATTTGGACTAAAACTAGGAGCCCGAGAGTCAGAGTCTGCACCTATGTTATATACTTACACCTACATAACAATTTTGACAATACAACGTAGAATGTAACAATACCGGAGTCAGTCGGAGAGGAGAAGTGTATAAATATAGAGGACGAAAACTCTGTACAATGTTGAGCCTTTCAATGATTTAAGCTAATAAGTAACAAAATATATATAAGTATATGTACACGTACAAAAAAAATTGGTGAATTTTAATATTATTGTATTGCAGAGATGTTCAAAGACTGCAGTGAGAAGAAAGAAGAGAAACAGAGTCTAAGATACTCACCTCCTCAACTTACATTGACTGAATGAAGAATGAATGAATGAATGAATGGATGACTTTGCTTGTCGGTATGCAAGCAATGCTTCCAATTCCAACCTCTTCGACAAATTCAGATTATGAACAAAAGTGTAGTCAGGAGCAGAAGCATATAGCGGACAGCATCGCCATCCTCAAGCATTAGCAGAATGGCAGTCAAATAATATCAGATATCCCCTGCTATCTTCCATTGTGCGAGCTGTGTAGATTGTTGATGGCAACAGATAGTTGAGAGTAATAGGAGTATCGCTTCAAACTTTATACTTCTTCAAGATTAAGATACAAGTCTTCATTCTTCATCAATACTATAAAGGTAAAGGCAATAACTATAACTTGGAACATTTTTAACGTTCCTTCCAAACTAACTAGTAAGCAACATGTGCTGTTGTGGGATTGTTAGAGCCAAGTAGCCATAAGAAGTTGGTACTTTATAATATTATTGTATCCTATTTATTGAGCAGAATGCAGGAGCCATGCATTATGCTCACAGAAATTCAAAAAGGAATATCTTTTACATGGTCAATATATACCTCATATTTTTCTTTACTATTTTTGCGTGCAGAGCTGTGCAGATAGAATATTTTTCGAACAGTAAAATAGGGGGCCATGATATTATATAATTACTTGAAAGTATATCACTATTTTGCCTCCAGCCGTGTCGAAATAGCTAACACCAGCAGTAGCAGTGTAAATAGGCCGTCATGGATTTTTAAAATTGTGCAAGTAGCTCATCCAATATAGTTAAGAACTATTGAGTGTAAATAGCCCGTTTTGATTACCAATTTTCAAAATAGTTATTTCTGAATTTTGTGAGTAGATTTTACTAGGCTGTATAAAAACAATGTTAGGTTATTTCACTATAATCTATTATTTATATGAGCAAGGTAAAATTGAAGATGCAAAAAAGAAGAGTACGCAGTAGTTACAAATATTTGTTAGATATCATTAAAACCTTTTGGGCTGCAGATAGCTCATTTTGCACGTTCCCATATTGCCGTCTGCTGTTTCTTTAGCGGGACAATTGTATGTAAGTAGGTAGAGACAGACAGAGTAGATTTTAGTTTTAGTTGTAGTGTGAATTGAAGTAGGTATGTATAACGTGGAGTACAGCCATTAGTAGCACAGCATGGATGTAACATATTAACATTGTTTAGCTCTTAGCTGTCTTTTTTTTTGTTCTTTTCTGGTATGCCATGACATAAAATACAAAAGTGTATATAAAATGCAGTTTGTTCTCTGTAAGTAATGATGATGATAAGTATTTATATGCATGCGATGCGATGCAACTAACTAATTTTATTGTAGTCCTAATCATCATCGTCAATCATCGTTTCGTTCGCCGTAAATCCTAATCAAAGTATTAAGTGTAGCCATACCATCACCATCAACCACCACCACCACCACGGTCCGAATTTGAATTCCAAAATTCCAATGCGTAAAGGTAAATCCTCTATATAGAATAATGTTAGTATTCTGTTTGTACAATTATTATTATTATTATAGCTACATGTATAAATATAAACTTTAAACTAAATGTATAGTATATTAGGTAAAACATATTTATTGGTGGTCTGAGGAAAATTAATATGCCAGTCATACTGACTTATATATGAGCCTCCTCATATGTGCTATATACTTGGATGGAACACCGTCTAATATGGACAAATACAACAACTAATGTCCTATATATCTATTTTTATTATTTATTGTTATTCTATATAGGTATTACGTGGGTATATATACATGTAATATTTTATAATAGTAGGTATACTCATTAACATTATGTATATGTATGCGGCAGCGGCAGGTAGGTAGTCCAAAATAGCATAAATAAACATAGTAGTTATTAGTATTGTGTTGGTTTGTATTCAAATACCTACACAATCGACATCGAGACATTCGTTTTCGTATATAATTACAATATTTTTATAGTGTAGAAAAATACTTCCCTAAAAAAACTGTTGAGGATATAATAATGATGATGATCGCCAGGCCAGAATTTATTGTGTTGGTAATGGAAATAGAATAGAACTCATTAAGCGGCCACAGACACCGGAGGCTTATTATCAAGCTAAAAATATCTTATATTTAAGACTATTATGTATTTATTTATTATTTTATATTTACATTTTGATTTCGTGTTTTTCCCTTCAAAACTTTTAAAAATAATGCTGTTGGCGGACGCACCCTCTTTGATTTTGTGAAGAGAGAAAGAGACTCGGACTGGGCTTTCGTAATGTATGTAATGTAATAGTAATAGTAATAATGGAATATTTATAGTAATAGATATAAATGATGAGGATTACATGATAGTTCATTGTGAATTGGAGGTAGTAGGAAATGAAAATGATGGAAGCCTCAAAGTACTTATGTGCCTACCTGCGGTCTGTCCCATTGTTATTGTGAGCGCGTTCACTATCTTTAGAATAGAAATAGAAATACATTATTATCATAGAAGCCATCACTTCCTTGTTAATATGATAATTAGTTTCCTCGTCCTTAGTACTTAATAATGATTTAATTATATTTGTTTTCAAAATGAATTTCTTTTGTTGTTCTCCTCTTGGATTTGGATTTGGAATTGGAAGTGGGACTCTGGCTCTGGCTCTGGTTCTGGTTCTGGACTCTAGGTGCTCAGACAGTCTGCTTTTTTGGCGACTGCTCGACTCAAGTTGAAGTGGATGTTGAGGTTAATCAAGAGCCCAGCAACCCCCACCCCCACCTACCCCGACTACTGTACAGTAGACCACCGTAGACACCCTCAGGATTCTAATTCGACTCGAAATCTAATCGCACTTAAGAGTTAAGGTAAGTCCCATGTTCCAAGTATTTTAAGTATAAAATATATGACAATCTGTATTCTACTCTAGGAGACAGCATCCTTTTAGTAGGTATAAAAAATGGAAATGTATTTAAGACCCTACAGCCCCAGACTGAGGACCAGACCAGGAAATCAAAAGGGGGAAAGAACAGTGATTTTTTCTACATAGGCGGCAGAAGTACTTAGAAGAATAGTATTAGCAGGATCAGGAGACGTTTTCGTTCAAATATTTTTTATTCCAATTCGATTTGTTTGTACAGAATTTCCTTTAAATGAAGAAGCATCTGTGTTCTCTTAACTAGGTACTAAGGCTTGTGGCTGGCTCGGTACTGGTGCTGGTGCCTGTCCCCTATAGTAAATTGCTTTTGTAAAGATATTACCACTTGCATAAAAATTATTTTCTCTGGAACCTTCCAAACTTTAATAAGTACTGCGTATATTAGACTTCAGTTACGCCTACTTCGTTGACAGTTGGGCTACGCTTACATGTGCTTTTAGTTACCATTAATTAAAATGTGTTAAAAATAAGTCAATAAAATGCATGGAGTGACATTTACATTGATGACATGACGTGAGTTGTTTCTATGACCAGAGTAGGACCTTAGAGAAGTGTAACTTGCCTAGCTAGTAAGTCCAGTAGAAACGTATAAGTCAAATTACCTAAGCAAGTTACATAGTAATTAAAACTATGCAGCTCCTATACCTTCAACGGAGACAGAAGACAGACAACCACAAGAACGAAAACGACAACGAGAACGACGTCTTACATAACATTTTTATACATTAATTTTGCGTACATATGAAAAAAAAATTGGACACTTTGTAATGTTGAATTTTGAATTTGTATAGGTATGTAGCAGTATATAGACAGAGACCTGCTTCATGTTTTCCTTTCCTTCACATCGATCTTGATTTTTACAGTGGATGACTACAGAGCAGATAGGCGAGATAGGTAAAATGAAAAGATGCAGATGCAGGAGTAGTAGATAGAGTACTGAAGGTGGTCGTGGTTGGTGTTGGTGTGGATGTGGCTCTTTTTTTGTGGTATGTTACGGTTAAGTTTATAAACTAAACTATATGTAGTTGTTGTATGTGTATAGAGTCCAATATATGAAATAGATTACATACCGTGTACAAGAACGATTACGATTTATTACAACTTCAATTACGACTTTTGACTATATAAGATATTCTTCTATATACTTGAGAAGCTCGTATATGCAGACACTCACTACTATTACACAGATTACATTTGGAGAAAAATGGGAACTGACTCTGTGTGAATCATAATAATATTATATAGTGATAATCGAGTATATCGTACGACTTACAGAACGACGACGACGACGACGACAACAACAACAACGATGCGAGTGATCATGAATTGTAATTAATAATGATCGTACGATCCAAGTTTTGATTTTGAAATGGAAAGTAAAGTGCCTACTTTACGTAGGTACTTTACGCTATAATATCCATATAGGCTTATTGGCTTATACTTATATGCCGCAGTCATGCACATGTTTTTATATACAAACGTATAGTGTATGCCTATACGTAACTCTATACGTCCTATCAAATCCCAAATATTACTTAAATAAATTGAGAATTAGACTCTGAAATCATAATCATGAAATGTACTCTACATAATTAATAAACCACAATTATAATAATAATCATAATGTTATTATATTTTGCGAGTAAATTTCCTAGGGCTAAACAGAACTGCTAACACATTTCAAATCTCGATGTCGATAATCGATCTCGCACTCGTCAGTCGTTGTCGTTGTCGTTCTTGTTGTCAGTGAGGTTATATAGCAACTTACAGACAGACAGATACTATGACAAACTGCTAGTTTTTCTCAGTAAATAATTATCACTACATATTGAAGGTAGGTATAGGTATATATGCTTGGCTACAATCCGTTGCAGGAGCACTAGTCAGATATATAGGTAAGTATAGGTATTTACGATTAGTATCGTATATATGTATGTATTGCCGTATATATCTATGTACCTACTTCTTATATTATGCCAATTATAATTAGTAGGTTCGTAATCGTAAATTAGTTGGAACTGTAAGTATCAAGTATCTCACAAAAAAAGGTAACTGGTCACTGTACTACTGGTGCTGTTACTCTTTACTGTTATAGCGCTGCTGTTCACATATTAAGTGCCTACTGCATTAAGTACATAACACACATATATGTACTGTGCGTGAATCGCAGTAGTTAAAGTTGCCTTTTTGCACTCTGTACGTTGCTCTAACGCCTCTAACTCTAAACAGCTGATTGTCTTATATAACATTTCTGAAAGAAGAATATATGAATACACCATTATTAATATAATTTGCTGTGGCTGTTATTGTTTGAAAAGCGCGAGCTCGTGTGTGAGTATATACATATGTATAGGTAATTGCGCAGAGTATAGATTCAGTTTTTACACCTTGTACTGTCCAGATCCCAGTGATAGTAAGGTACTTAACTGTTGTTGAGGTTGTAATAAATTTTTGAATTTGTATTATATCGTTAAAAGCTTGGGACTTGGGAGGGGAGCCGAATGTACTTTTAGGTTTTTAGCTTAAATTTATTGTATATTTTATTTTATGATTATTATTGATGGCTGAGTTCAATGTAAACTTGAAAGACTTAGAAATTCAAACTTGAGAATTTATATTTTTAATATTATGATAAGTATATGCGATCACTATCAACGACGACGACGACGAAGACCGCATAGTATCGCATGCATCGCGCTCACTATCACTGTAAAAGATTTATAGGTTTTCTTTTTCTATTATTCCTAAAGTCCAATCAGCAGTTTGAGCAGTAGTATAATAGTGTGCAGGTATGCCTTTTTGAATTTAGAACCTATCCCTATGCTTGCATATAAAATTGAATATAAACTCTATACACTTTACCTCTATTGTACGACACGACCAAAAAGACACATACACACGCATTCTGTAATTCTGCACACCTGTGCTCTGCCCCGACATCGAAGATCGAGCAGTGTGCAGTGTGGCCATATGACACTATATTATAGTATAGATGTAGTCCTAGTCGTCGTGCTTATAGTGATTAGGAATTTGGAGAGGAGGTTGTTTGTTCTGTTTTGTTGGGATTGCATCAAAATCAAAATCAAGAGCTTCAAGAGAGAACAAATAGTTGGAGTTGAGTGAGTTGAGTCGAGAAATAAAGTCAGGGACAGAGCGTCCAAGTCGAAGTCAAAGAAATTAAATATATATTATTTAAAAGACAATTATATAAGAATATAGAAGGCCTCTATAGTCATATAATCAGGATTTTTAAGCATTAAACTATTAACTATTGTGTATCTGTCGTATTTGCCTTTTCCCTCGTCTCTTTACTTTCGTATGAGTTTTACACAGCCTATATTGTAATCTAGTATACAATCTGACAAACCTATAACTGTACATAATTTTTCAAATAAAACATTAATGAATTTTTTTACATACTTTTTTGGGGAATTTTCAAAAGGGATTTTATGAATGAATGAGTAAATGTGCAATTAAATGAACTCTGGTCGTCTTACTTTGTCCTTTGTTTTGTTTGGGTTTTTTTGCCTCCTTTTTGCTGAATGTGTAGTGTGAGGTTAGGGCAGCGAGGTTAGTGCTTCGTATAATGCATTTTTATTTCAAGTATGATATTTTTTATTGTTTCTATTATATAATGCGTTCTTTGTATTTGTTTTGTATAGATTGCTCCTGGTCGTTTTCGTGTTTGTTTTGGTGGATCTCGCGTGGTTCTCCGTGCTTTGTCTGTCATCTGTTTTGACTGGGGGGATCGGGAATGTGATGATGCTATATGCTGCTGCTGGTCGCTGGTTGTGGTTGTAGAGTTGCAGTTGTAAAATGAAGTCATTGTTGAGTGTCATATAATGAACACTACGTATATGTGATGCAAATGAAAATGAGAATGAAATAAGTATGAAAAGCCGTGTGGAGATTTGGAGATGAGAAAAATCCCCCAAGAGATCCAACCCAATGATCAGTAATAATGCAATCCCAATTAACGAGAGAAGTTCAAGTATATCGTCCTTCAAAGTGCAAGAACATTCCAAGTAACCTATTACAGGTACAGGAGACCGCGTATGTACCGCCAGTCAGACGTGTGTGTGGACGTACCTTTAAGATTGGTTCATATTTTATTTATTATGCACAATGTTATGGTTATGAACCTGTATGTGGTAGGGTTGATGTTGATATTGATGAAATTATGTAAAACGTCCTATTTACATTCGTCACGCCTTCCCCTAAATTATGTACAAATTTATGTTCAGGCTCATGTCATATTTTATTTTCTATATGTGAGCCCTTTACATTTTCTTTAAAAACTACATATTGGCACTGGCCTCATACGTACTATACAATTTTGTTTGTGAGTCCATTGCGTAATTTATGAAGCATTTAATTTATACAATAATTATTATTTGCGGTTTTTATTTTTGTCATTTTTAAAGCCTATTTTGTTAGAGACATGGTTTTAATTTTTTTGTCATTTTTAAGAAGAATTTTGCCAAGCACGTGTTTTGTTGTTTGTGTCATGCTGAAAAAGTCTATTTTTCTAAGCACGTGTTTTTTATTTTTAACATTTTGAAAGCCCATGTTGCTAAGCACATGTTTTTTTATTTGTGCTATTTTTTAAAAGTATGTGTTTTGCTAAAGACTCGTTTTTGATTTTTGTTATTTTTAAAACCCATGATTTGCTAAACACGTGTTTTTCATTTGTCTTTTCAAAACAGACGATTCGCAAAACTTGCGTTGTTTATTGTGCACTGTGCACATTTTCACTGTGCTAGAAATATAGACAGCAAATTATTTCAAAAGGGTTGTCAAGATATTTTACTTTTTTTGAAAAAAAGTTTGCTAGTGTAATCAGTGTAATGCAGTTGGCATTATTCGTTGTAATTTATTTTTTGCTCCTTCGAGACAGTGGTGGCCCTTAGAAGGGCCGTTGGTTAATAAAGTAAAACGAACGAATGTACGAAAATATTAGAAATCGTTAAAGATGACAAGTAGTATGATTTAAAAAAATTAAAATATTAACATTCCTGGGTAGCAATTTCATGCACGAGCAATGGCTGAGATAGATTTGCCTTTTTTGAGCGCGTTTTCATCTGTGGAGTCTGTTTCCCCGTGTTTTCTTTGCCGCAAAGCATTTGATACTGCGGTGCCCGCTTTGTTTTGGATTTTTCGCAATGGAGTTGCAAGTAGAAGTGTCGTTGGAGGCGCTGCGATTGGAGATGATGTCATATATGGAGGGGTTGAGATTGGAGTCGCCCCACACATGACGAAAAGTGTCCCACATGGTCCTTGGTCACAGTAACGGTCTTATCAAAGTAAAGTATAAGTCGGCCGGGACAAACACAACCCTTAATCCGGCGGCACACATAGTTACTATTACTTCTAGAGCTTCTACTTTCTGCTTCTCTTTCAAATGTATATTCGAAACCATGAAACGTAGCAACCTTTTACCACGTTTAGTATTTTAATTCGTCAACACTCACATTATTGTCTTCACAATAGCCTGATTTTTCAAACTCGAAATCACTTATTTCTAGAGAGGATTCCATTTTACACTCATGTTGACAAGGAACCTACTTTAAAACTGAGCTCCACTGAGCTCGACTGAGCTCGACTAGTTATGGTTTTGCATTTGTTAATGTAATCAGGTTATATGTTAATTACTGGTAAGAGCAAAAACTAATTAACAACGAATAATGCCAACTACGAATGCAGCTTGACAACGAAACTACAGACTACGAACGCAGATCGACGAAACAACACACTACGAATGAAGAAACTACGAACAGTGGCGGAACCCAGGATCGAGCTATGGTTATGGGATGGGATCCAAAACCACGTTTTTAACGAGAGTGCAACCCTTGACAATAGCGACCAAGCACACTGTAAATTATTTCCAACCATTTAGCCACCCTGATTAAAACCATAAGGAAAAAAGAATCAAAAATGTGCATATAGTATTTTTGGGCAGGGCTCAAAACGTCATATGTATTTTTTTTTATAACAAAAATGAAATGGACAGGAACTCAAAAATTCAAATCTAAATTGTCTGTGGTATCGTATATTATAGTAATCATATGGGTTCTTCACACTACTGACTCGGCACTTTTCCATGCTGCATTTGCGTACTTCCACATCCAAATTCCAAAACTTGACAGTCAGTACAGAAACAGAAAAGTGTCAGTTGATCTCTGTCTCTTGATTACAGAATTGGAATTGGAGTCTCTTTTTCTTGAGGCACTCTGACTCTGGCTATGCTATTAAAGGAAAACCCATTGTCTTTCTTAATAGATTACATATAGGGAATATTGCTTGAAGGGCTACTGTTGTTAGTGCTTCTACCGCGCTCCTAACGCTAACACTAACAAGTTAAATACATAAAAAAAGTAGAAGAAAAAAGCCGAGCGAAATGAAAAAATTAATTTGTCATGCTTACTCTACGATTCAACTTTCATTTGATTGACTTTGCATGTTGTATATTTTTTTTATGTGATATTCCCCATTGCTTGAATAGTGCACTGCAGATTCCTTTTAGGCTCTTTAATAACTCTCTATACGCTCTTTAAATAGATATCTTGTTCATTTTGGGACGTTGTAAATTGTAAGGCTGAAAGGATTATAAAAAAATATTTTTTTTATATACCTTTTAGATATATATATATATAATGTAGGTAGGTGGGTATATTGTATTTAGTGTATTACACGATACAGGAAGGTTATTTACATTTACCGCAGCCATTTTATTTTCCGGAACTATTAACTATTAATTTCCATCGTCTTTCTTTTCAGGGGATGATGGTGGCAGGTTCGTTTTTTAAAGTCAATGTTTTGTTCGCTGTTTGTTTCAATATCTGTCTGTAGCACTGAATCTGGATCTGGATCTGGTCTGCATATTGCAAAAATGTATTGTGCTTTTAACTTTGTAACTTGTATTCAAACTTTTGAATTAGGAACATAATTGAAATTTGAGTCTGGACTTATTGAAAACCTTGATTAGGTTTTAGAATTTGAATGAAAAACGATGAAAATATTGCAAGTCAGTCTTCAGGAGAAGAAGAAAGATGTGATTAAGGTTTCCACCATTTGAATCTTTGAATTGAAGTAATTTATTGAAATTGAAATTGTTACTTTTTTGTAGAATGACTGGGTGAATTTAATTAATACCAATATTATAAAAGTGTCATGTATATAACGTGTGGGAAAAATATTATACTTAAGCTTCCAAAAATAGTTGATAGTCATTATCAGGAGTTGGTAGCTAATAATTTTATTCGATTCAGGTTTTTTTTAAATATGTTTTTTTTGTGTGAGAAAATGAAACTGAAAATTGAAAGTGTACAATAATGTGTTGATTGTTATTGAATCTATTAATAGACGGGGGATAGATAATGGGTTTATTTTGTAATTTAAATTCGTGAATACATAATATAAGTAGTAAGCGGCATAATAATCACGGTCGGGATTTTGCTCTAATGTTGAAATAATTAATGTAATTATTATTCGCGTTCCATGTTCGTATTTTGTAGATAGGTATGTATGTATGCAATTATGTATGTATTGTTGTTTCTTGTTAATTAATATTGATCATGATTTTGACACCTTGTCCACTGTGAGCGAGGCGGAAGGCGGCTTCAGAGTCTTGGAGAGTGAATCGATGGGAAATGAAAGAATGGACGGGAATCTTCCCCTCACGGAGTAATGCCAGTGCTTTTGGGAAGCTATTATAAAAAAAAGAATAAAAACAGAAAGGTACTTCATACGAATTTGAAAATTATCTAATGCAATTATGAGGATACAACAGGTAACTAATTATGTAGGTACTACTTGTCGTTAGTTGAACAACATAGGACATAGAGGAAATGAATTATTGTTATTAGTATTATTATGAAATCGTGTAAACAATAAATTGTTGTATCTGTATCTGTATTTTGAATTTTAGAGCGACCAATTGGTGTAGCGGAAGACGCCGTTGATGCTCAGTTCTTTAGTGATGACATCCACGACGGAAATATTTGGTTCGAGGCAACCACGTCCCACCGTTGCAATACTTCCTTGTCCTCTTGCTGCCTAAGGGGTCAATTAACAATCTATTCAATATATTATATGAGGTTTCCACTTTTTTTTATGTACTGCTGATCGCAGTAATTATGTAGAGTTTGGACTCGTGATTGTATACTGCTTTTTTTATATAGACATATATTAAAATTTTGAATTAATTTACATGTTACAAGTACTTACTACTGCGCATATTATGTGATTAGGATTGGGGCTCTGTGGCGCTCATTATGGGCATGGGACTATTTTAAGTTTTGAATGGTCATGTATAGAGAGGAAATCAAAAGGAAAGTCAATTACATATTGTAGTGCATATACCAATAGAATCAAATTATTTACACGGACATACTGATCAGGCAGTTTTTTTTAAATCAGAAGCTTAGAAAAGTAAGAAGCGAAGAGGGAGTGCGGAGATAGTAAGCGCTATTAATAACATATTTTGAAATTGGCGCTCAAAACAAAGGCTTTTCCAAAAAAGCGCGAATAAAAATTGTTCATAATTATAACCCGATGAGCGCAGATGCTGTTAAAATATGTCTATAAACAACCCATAATACTGCTAATTATGCGTACTTTAATAGCTAGCCGAGTACTAGATTCTGGTCCAGCGCATTCAATGACAGCATCAGGCTCCCCGCCGAGTGCCTCGTGAATTTCAGTGACATAGTCATCTTCCGTTTTAGTCCCATCCCCCACCCCAACTAGTTGACAATGGTCCGCCCCAAGTTCCTTCGCGTACTCGAGTCTAGAGGGTGACACGTCCGTGATGGCTACCTTCCCAGCGCCCATCGCTTTGCTCGTGATCAGCGCTGCTAAGCCGATGGGGCCCGCTCCACAAATTAAGACCGTCGACCCATTCGTCACTTTTGACCTTTGGCATCCATACACAGCCACTGAGAATGGCTCGAGCAGAGCGCCCTCTTCAAAGGACAGGTGGTCAGGGAGTCTAATTGTTTCACAAGCGTAATTTGTTTACAAATATTTATAACAATAACATTTTACTAAACTGTTTATGTTTTTTATTGATTTCAATATTTTCATTATTTTCCATATTTGTTCACGCAGGTTGACTTACTTAAAACAAAAGTCGGCTGGATGTGTCACAAAATTCGCAAGAGTTCCGTTGACTGGCGGAGTGGCATGAAATTCCATTTGGCTACATAAGTTGTAGCGCCCTAGTTTACAGAGAGCGCAGTAGCGACAAGGAACTCCGGGCTCGATGGCAACTCTATCCCCTACAGGTAACATATACAACACAGTATTTAATATTGCATTTACTATTGTAGTAACCTTACACCTTACACGATTTGATTAAACGATAAAGATACACAGGAAATAAAATGTTGACGAATCTAACCAGGAACAAGTGATGTGACCTTTGCTCCTACTGAAACCACCTCAGCCCCCGTTTCATGACCTAAAATAATTGGATCTGTCACCACAAACCGGCCACAAGCTCCATTATGCCAGTAGTGCACATCCGAGCCACAAATACCAACACTCTTGACTCGTAGCAGAACCTCTGAATTAGTGTTTAAATACAACAGCAAAACATAAATGCAACCATTACAACCTGTCTAAAGTAGGCAACTTTTTGTTTTTTTATGTATTAATTTTAAGTTACGAATGTAACAGCATATTTCATTTGGTTCAACAATTTACCGTCGTCTTTGCACGTTGGAATTGGTCTGTATTCCTACATTCGAAAAAAGAAGTAATGGTTTTGAAGTCTTAATAAAATTATATGCAGTAAATTGTTTTTCTTATTACATTTCATTTTGGTGCCAATAAAAACTGAATTTAGGAGAACAAATTATTTTAATTTGGAAACATACCAAATATCAAGTATAGGGTACAGCATAATAATGTAATCTTAAACTCACGTAGCGGAGGTCCAGCTTCTTATAAAGAACTGCACACAGATTTTTGTCACCTTCAGTATTCTCACAATTTTCCTTTTCCATAATATTATTATTATGAAGTAGAAAATATCTACTCTATTTAAAATTTAAAAATAAATAGTGAGTTAGTTGTATTAGAAAAAGGGAAGAATTCACTTTTCACATTTATAACAAACTGTTTTAATGAAGTGACAGAAAAATTTATAATCGAATCTAGAATTGAAATTGCACTGCTTCTTACCGACTGTTGTTATAATATGTGCCTTATAATGTCGCAAGTCAAAGTCAGTCAACTTGACCTGAGCACGACCCTAACTTTTAATGAGTGATATAGGGAAACACGATAAGCAACTAAATAAGGCGAATCAGAGCTCAATGAGATGTGTCTTGTCTTCCAAAAATAATTAAATGGCCTTGAATCTTTATCGATTTATAAGTCTGCACATTGTGTAATTACATGAGATTTGATTGAGTAAATTACGTAAATTATAAAGCACATTCACAAACTTCTAAACGAGAAATGGATATTATAGTTTTTATCGCCTAGCTTACAACTAGTTAATTATTAGGTACTTAATATATAGCTTTATTAATTAGTAAGTAATATATATGTAATAGGTCACACATCCCATTATCCACACAAAATATGTAGTAGAGTTTGAAATTACATACTATGTAATGCAAATTATTTTAACATAAGATGATATAAGTAATTATGAGAATATCCTTAAGCCGCACTTTCAAAAATAGACTTGAGCAACGAGCAAATAACGTATTTTACATAAGTATTTGCACATAGTAATAGGTATGTACCTATTAGGTAGGTAGGTAGGTAGGTACATGTATTTTATAAAGTATGCTTACGCATTGAGTAGTTTTACTATTTGTAAGTTTATAAAAACTACATTAAATTATGTTTGTGCCGTAAAAATAAAACTGCTTAAAAAAGTATAAATAAATTTGTACAGAAAATAAGTAATTCGTATTACAATAAAATTAGTTTAAAAATATTGACTCTTTTTCAACACACTATTATTATAAAAATAATGAAAATGTAGCGTCAATATTCGTGTCTTGTGTATAAAATTATTATTATGATTACAGATCAGTCTAAAACATCAACAAAGAGATTTAACAAATGTAAATTAATCTATAATTTAATCTGATTTAATAATTTACTCTTTTCCAGCTTTTAACAATGGCCGTAAACCCGTTTCACACTTGAAGTTTTGCTGAGCATACAGCTAGTGGAGATTTGGAGATTTGACAGTGGCACAAGTTATAAAATGGTGATGATGTTGCTACGGTCGTGGGGGTGCTGGGAGGGAGGGCGGCCTTAGTGGTGGCATAGTCGGCTTCATCTCCATTGCTTGAACTGCAATATTTGGAATTGTCTGATTGTTGAACGTAAAATTACTTGAAAATGCAAGCGAGACTAAATTCGGATAGATTCCCATTTCTAACTGCATATCTCCAGCTTTTATCACGAGGAAGAACTTACCCCTGGCACTGCATCAAAATATAATTCATTATTAAAGCACCCGATTTTGAAATGTATTAACTTCCAAAATCACCTGTAACCTATACGCTTACAAAATAACAAACAAATAATTACCTTGGACTACAGCTCTCTCCCATGACTTCTTGTTCACTTTCTCTAGTACAACTGCATTGATTGTCCAGATAGGCAACAAAGTCCGTGCAACGACACGCAATATATTTCCGGGGCTCTAAAATTGACTCTGTGAACCACTGTGGAGTCTTTCGATGACCGCATCCAACTATATAAATGGGTATAAAAATAAATTAGACTAAATTAATCTTAGCTATAAATTATCGAGCCAAAGCAAATGAAAACAATTCAATACAGAGTTGAACCTCAAATGTAGGAAGATAGAATCAGCGATTTTGTAATTACATTAATTAACTGTGTATATTTACAATTAAAATTTTATCAGTGCTCACTCATAGCTCCAAGCAAATTATTACATCCGGGTTGATTTCTACCACCGTTTGGATAGAAATTTGCGTGTCCTTGAAAATCTCCCCCATAAGTGTCAGTGTCTCCGTGCATGACATCCAGAAATACGGCGTCATCTGTCGTGAGTCTGTCGTTGACAAACATTTGATGAAATTTCGGTCCAGCTGGGTCAAGGCCTAAAAGAGAATATAAAGAAAAGCGAATTAATTATCAACATTTTGAGGTTCATGCAATACATTAAATTTTGCTTAATTTAGGAATATAATTAATGTTGTATATATTCTAAATTCAAACACAATAAATGCTTAAAAGAACCTTACTTAATAATACAATTAACTGATTGAAAATATGTAATTTTTTCTCACCAGTAATTCGTCCGATTTTCTGTCCGTGCTTCTGCCGTATATGTCTCCCGGCCCAACCCGCCACATGAGCCCCAAGACTAAATCCGATAAGGTGAACTCTCGTCATATTTGTGAAGTTGGCCGTGAAATGCAAATAGTCTATAAATTGAGCCACGTACTGACCCACTTCCGGCACGTGACTCGCCGCACTGGGATACACCGGCTCCAGAGCGTGTAAACTCCAGTCAGCCACGACAACGTTCACATCCGTTTTCCCTTTTACATAAGCTGCAATAATCAAAAATAAAATTATAAAAGTGACAATTAAAACAAACTTTCCATTAAAAACTCAATTTTCAAAAATTAGTACGCAAACATGTGCAAAATTAAATAATGCACATGCCTACGTATAAGTATTACGCAAATTCTTAATTTGATTACATAATTAATAAATATGCTTTTAAAAATAAATGTGATTCGATTACTTACTTCATTACGAAAATAATTTGAACATTAACTTAATTATTAATTGTAATTAATTACCTGCCCTCATGGGAAGCATAGAGTTGATACTAAAACCCCACTCAGTGTAGCCGTGAAGGAGAATTTTGAGCTCATTTGAGCTATTGAAACAAGTTTTAGCAATGATGGTCTTCCCAATCATGATCTTCTGTCCGTTCGGACAACTAGGCGTGAAAAGATTAAAGATGACACTACTCTTGTTTTTGACTAAATGGAAGTCCATATTTAATCCGTAGCCGTGCCATCTCAAGCCTGTCCCATTCTCAACACCACTTCCCAACACAGCCTTTGATTCAGAGGTCGTCAAGGACGGGGTCCCCTTGGAATTATTTGGGGTGTCCCTGTCACATGTATTTGTAGTATCACCATTACTATTAGTCTCACTTTTTGCGTCCTCTAAATCTGCCCGTGTCTCTGTGTAGTCAGAAATCAGAATCATGAGTTAATTCAAATTCTTACAACTCATATGTTAGCCCAGCCATTAATAATAATAAAGCATCCAACAAAATCAAATTCAATAAATAAAAAATCAAATTGATCCAACGTACCTGTAATTAACTCGCTAAGTAAAAATAAAACAAGTGCTATGGAAAAAGCCCAACAAAGCTTTAACTTTAAAAACTTCATCACTCAAAGATGTATTCCCCAACAAATAATAAACCACACCTATATTTCTATCAAAAATTCATCCAGCTTTCAAAACACGATGACAATACTTTAGAAATGTTATAATTTCTTATTAACTAAGAGGCCTCACTTTTGTATTTTCTGTCAGATGAACTCAAGTTGCCGCGGTGTTTATATTTTATTTCTATTATCCAACAATTCAAAAGGGAAAAGGTGAAACTACCACCATCGCATCGCCCGCAGAGTGCCCATTTATTTGCCTTTAGTTAGATTTTACAATGTGATGAGGGGGACTATGGAAAATCTATAGATATGCAAAGTATAGGGAAGCACAATTCTTGACTACTTAATGTAAATTTTAAAGAGGCAAAATTTCCATGTGAAAAAAAAACCTAAATGTATGATTACTACTACTGATTGAAGCATGTAGACTGTTGGAGCCATACCATGCAGTATAAGTGATAAGTGAATTTCGTGTATTTTATTTTATAGTATATGAATATCTGCTGGCTAAATTAATGGCTCAGTCCGAGTCACAAGCTACTAACTGATCCAGCTTGGAATTCTTTTTGAGAAAGTGTTCAAGTTTAGAGGTGATGTATGATCAACGCAAAGTAAAGGTCAGTTCATGGAGTTGTGTCAAGTAGCTACTTCCTGGTATAAAGCACTTAATAGTCACGACAAAGGAATAAATGAAAATACTTGGATATGATGTATGCGCATAGTTCTTGTTTTCCTGCATTCTTTACACAAATATAATACATAATATATCTTTTTACATATAACTATTAGGAAGATACTTGTGACTATTAATTTTCCTGAGTACAAGAACCTACTGGGTGGCAGGTATATGGATTCTAAGTTTACTACTCTTTCCCATTCCCAATTTTTCCATAATGAAAATGACTCCGATTGGACTACCTACATCTGATCACGTTTTTTACAATATTTATTTTGAAACTCGACAAATTTTCTAAAAAGCGATCTATTTAAAAAGGTGGAAGCAATATTAATTATTAGACGTTTTTGAAAGTGTAAAAATCCAGTACTTGTTCCTTGTTTTTGGAACTTTCAAAATTTGTCAACGACTTTTAAAAAAGGGTGATTACATAATAATGTAAGTTTTAAAAGAGGAAAAAATATTACTTTAAGGAAAAACGTCAAACATTCTAAAAGCACGTTTTTATAAAGGTTTAACTTGGCAAGCTAGTTTTGTGTATTTGAAAGTGTACTTACAGTACAGAGTACAGTACAGTACAGTACATTTTTGTTCAAAGTAGAAACATAACACTAAGTAGGTACCGTATTTCCTATTAGAAGGGTCTGTAATAGTAGACGGGTCGGCAATAGTTGCCGGGTCCGTAATAGTAGAAGGGTCGGTAATAGTTGACGGGTCGGAAATAGTAGACGGGTCTGCTAGGTCGGAATTTGAGTAGTTGACGGCTCTACTTAACACAGTATTATATGGCAGTACACTGGGATGTGGTAGTACACGGGTTTGGGAGGTCAGAATTTGACTAGTGGACGGGTCTATTATTATAGGAAATACGGTATATAGGCAATCGTTCGAAGAACGAGCGTATGACGAGCGTATGACGAAGTGGCCTTTTAGAAAATTCCAAACTATTTTATGTATGCCTTCTAGTAATTCTAGTTTATAATTGTAGACATTTACGGGAAATGGTTTTCCTAGGTAGTTAAATAAAACAAAAGTTTTTGTTCACAGTGACGCCAGTAATTGTGTTCTACTTCATTATATTATTCCCTCCATGATATAATACACGAATGAAAATACTGGAGGCATTATGGATGAAGTTCAAGTTGAGCTCGTGTTTGTGTTAATGATATAAATGATATGCTAATCCTAGTCAACGGTGCAGACTTGCCAATAAGAGATTGCTACATATAAACATAAACATACATGACACAAACTTACATTGCTAACTATGAAAACAGCTTTCGCCTAATAATCATCACATTCGCAATCAGAAAATAATTTAGTGTGAAAAGATCTGATGTATAGGTACAATTAAGGAATTATTTAATTATTTTTACCCTAATATAGCAATATAGCCATGTAGTGTAGTAGCTAACGCTAACAGCATCAAAAGTCCAAAGTAATACAGCTAAACTATGTACCCACATTCACACAGTGTACATTACGCAGCAGAAATGATACGTACAACATACGTGTGTCCGTGACATAAAAGTGTGAAACTTCCGTTACCCGTTACGGAAGTACCTATATGTTTTCACTTCTACGTCCACGAAAAATTAATAATTATTATGTTTATATATAAGACAACACAGAGATTTTAATGAACGATAACTTAAGCTTCAGCAAGTGTGTTATTACAGGTTGACTTGGCCAGACATTCGTCACATAAGCAATTTTCCCCCTTATCCTTTATAGCATTCTTGAATGGACCCGGATACACTCGACACACATCCTTGAAGAACCTTCTCAGCTGTTCACCTCTGTCCATAGATCCCACAGCGCCTTCCTCAAGTATGTTTTTGCGGTAAACCCACTCCGCTAAAATTATAAAAATAATAATAATAAATATACGCTGTTAAAACAAGACATTAGAAGTAGTGTTTTTTATGTATGAAAATTGTCAATACTGTTGTGATATACTTACATATGCAGTCATCCACTTCGAAGCGATCGCTATACTTTGGCCCCCGCATCGTCTCCATATGTTCCATCAGGTCCTTCCACATCCTCTTGACGTTGTTTGTATGCACCTTAATTTCGACTTCCTCCTCGGGGTCGACATTCTCAGACGGAACCAGAATTATTTTTTGTGCCGTATTTCTGACGTAATTGACGCCCAGCTTTGGATCTAACCCTGGAACCACTGCGGTATTGGGTGCAGCAAATACCTTGCTCGTGGCGTGACCTTTAAAATTCAACGCCCTTGGGCACTGTATATAATCCTTCCCCACATCACTGATGATGAAACTGTCTTCCTTGATACGGGCTGCCAATTTTGGAAGCAAACTTTCTCGTTCTCTGCACGGCACTCGAAACGCGAATCTGTCGTTAAAATAACGTGGGTTCATTATTGTTAATAATCATAAATAGACACATTAACAAACAACAGGATGTACAAAAATCGACAAGCGGTGTGTCAAATAAACTGAGAACTGCCGTTTCTTAGCAAACATTGGATATGATAATATGGTGGATTGTAGCAATTTGTTTATGTTCGGCTTATTGTTCGGGTTCGTTTCTTTTGCCTTACTATTACCTATACACCAATACGCCTATTGTCAGTGTTGACTCGCTTGTTAACTTCTTGATATATATTATACTAGTAATAACTAAAACTAATGTTCACCTTTTTTTAGTGATTCTTGAAATTCCCCCGTAACACGGTATTGATATTGTTTCAGTTCCGATGCGTCCAAGGCCCTTAAGTACGCGCCCTTCAGTTTCAATGTATTTTCCAAGGAACTGATTACTGTCGCCCAGCTCAATCACATCTGTAGCTCCCCCAATTTTACCTTGGTCGTGACCCTCAGCAACACGCGCAATTTTTCGGAAATACCTGTAACACGTACGGGCGATTTTGGGCTCGCAACCACAGTACTTGTAAGCTACATCAATTGGGCTCACCTTCCAAATCCAGCAAGATAGGATCTCCAGGACAGTCACAACATCTAAATTGTGCTTGCTACACATATTAAGATGACTAAGGAAGGTGTTCTCCAAAGGCGTTACCTGTCAAAATAATTAGAAAAAATTTTTACTATTCACATCTGGATTGTTTTTGCACATCACACAATATGTATCATGCATAAAGTTATCATTTAGTTGTTAATACATACTTCATACAAATTCATAAATTGACTGACCTTGGAATTGTATCGTGGACACTGGTTGTTAGGACAGACCCAACTAAATCCCAAAAACTCTACGGATGTGTCCGAGTCAGCAACCATGAGTGTGCCACAAGAGCAGGAGACTTTCGACGACAGCGTAGGAATGACGTTAAAATATTGAAAAAACTCAATTGCAGCACGCCTTAGGTTTTCCTTGTCAGAGCCCAGGTTGCCCAGGTAGCGGCCCAAGTTCATAGGAGTGAAGTTTCTCTTTACAAATAGGTTTGGCAAAGTGAATGCCATGTTGATTAGTTATTTCACAACTGTCGTATAAATTCACGAAAACTAAACTGATTTCACTTGCTGGAGATGCTTTAATATTATGAGTGACTGTCAGCAAAGACTTGAATAGTTTGAGCAATTGAAGACGGAGATTTTCTGCTGTAGATGATGCCAAATGAAAATGGATTTGCTATAACAGTACAACACATCGTAACTTTTTTATAAGAAAATCTCGGATGCCATGTGGATTGTACAATTTGACTGGTGAGCGAATCGGGAGTGTCCTGGTTTAAGCGGCAAATCTGGAATGCTTCATTCCTAATAGCGGGGGTGGGGCGGGGTATCATCAATACCCGGACTAGACCAATTAGTCCACCAATGACATAATTAATGGACGACCCCTAACAGCTTCTGTGGTGAAAATAGAATTAATCACAGTGCCACATGTCGATTCCAATGTCGCACCCTTCAAGGGTAGCTTCCCTATAAAACTTAAATTCCGCACCCTTTTCACCACCCTACCCTTTTTATTCCTCGACTACCCTTCCTACATTTCCCTACTTTTTCAATGCGAGCCCTAAAATCACCCTACTTTTTTTTAAATTACCCTTTAACTACCCTTTTTTATGTCTTTATAACAACTGAAGATTTACCATTAGATTAGTATTTAGATTACAAAGGCTGTTTAAATAGTGTTTTTTTATTAAACAGTATAATTTATTAATTTTAACAGCGTAATGCACTTAAAAATGCGTTTTTCTGATAGACCTATCCACCCTAACAATAGAATGACCACTTTTTAAATGGGCTTAAATGAATAGGTTTTAAGGACCCACCCACCTGGTAGGCGACATCTTTTGTGGACTCTGCTGTGCACGCTGCATAAAAGGTAGACGTACCAGGCCCAAACAATACAGGAATACAGTATCATTAAGGAATCATTTTGTCCTAAGTGCAGTGGACTTTCGTTGGGCTTATTATTCGGAGACGACTCGTCTCTGTTGCTTTTGCTTTTGCTTGGTTATTTTTGGTAGGCCAGCTACACTGCTATTTACCAGTTGGTCCATTCATGATGTTGGCAAAAATTTCAGCATTTTACAGAACTTTAGAACTCACCCACCTCAGTATCATCACTTTAGTAACGAAACAATTTAACACATCCCGTCAGTAAAATCATACTACACCCAATGACTGTACCGCTGAAATCATTTATGGACGGCCCTGTGTGTACATGACCGTACCACTACCACAAAACTACTATATCAGTAGTAACCTATAGCCTATAGTGATTGCAAGTACTATATACTATAACATGACGATGACCGTACCACTACCACAAAACTACTATATCAGTACTAACCTATAGCCTATAGTGATTGCAAGTACTATATACTATACTACATCGATCTATACTTATGTATATGCTCAAGTATATGTCATGCTGGTAAAAAAACGCCAATTGTAGAAAAAACAAAAATTCACATTTCAAATTAATGTTTTAATGTTAGTGGTGAACACCAAAACAAAGCCATAAACAAAATATTTAAATGGCACCATGCCCATGCCCATATTCACGGTGTCGAGAACGACGAACTGACCGATCCGATTTCTGACGCTGAGCAATCTCTCGTCTTCTGGCATCCTCGTTCGCCCGGACCCTGTCCTCTTCAAGTCAAGCTGAGCATTTCTCTGCATTTCAGCTTGACGTCGATCATTCTCCCGCACCCGGTCAGCTTCTCTTCTTTTCCTCTCCGCTTGAACCCGAAGATCATGTTGACGGAGATCTTCGTGTCTTCGACGACGATCTTCCTACTCCCGTCTACGATCCTCATGCCTACGCCGCTGATCTTCTTCAGCCCGACGTCGATCTTCTCGTCTTCTTGCGTACGAGATAGCGTACGCAATCTGATCTTCGCGATCACGAAATATTTTCATACTGAAAACAAAACCAGACATTCCATGTTAAACATAGCCGTACTGCATTGGCACCATACAGCTTAAATTATAACTATTTGGAAGTGTTAGTTGGTTTGGCTCAATTTATATTCCCAGTAAAAACAGGAATTTCCCTCAAAATATGAAATTTGGAAATTGGGAATGCTCTATTTCTTAAATATACAGTTTTCGACATTTTAAGCAAGCTATTTGGATGCAGGGAGAGAAAAAAACATGTTAAAGATCAAATTGATACAGGAGTCACATTTAGTTATATATACATATATATTAAAGGCACCGGCACCGGTAATGGCCCAGAAAAGTAGTACACACACACACACACACAAATTACATACTTTTAGAATTAAAATACTTACATGACACTATTTGACGTTTTTCTTCACCACGCAACTGCACTAAAAAGAACACTGTTAGCGAAGATAATTACTTCGATTTCTTGATATCCTAATAACACACGCAAAATGAATGAAAAAACCACGCGAGACGTTTTTATGGTAGTACTCACGACTCTCGCATTGAATTTATAAGTCGCTGTAGGACTAAAGTGTGGAACTCCAAAATAAGCCACGAAAGTAGAGCTGCTAGGAAACAGACACATATTACTTCAGAGAACAGAGATCAGAATAGAGAATAGTCAACTTGGGCTAAATATTTTGCCGACTGCTTTTGCATTAGGCAAATAGGATTTGTGAGGCGCCTTCTCACTAATGAATGGTGAATGGGACTTCGTAGTTCGTCGGTACTCCTTGGCACTTATTTGGCTTTTAAAAAATAACACGGACAGAGAACCCAGCAATTTTTCTGTGCACCCACCCACCCCCATTGTCACCACCTTAACCACTGCGTAAATGGCGATCTGTAACACTGCAAATCATCATTTTAAAAAACTGCCACCCACCCTAGCAGCTTACGTAATATGTGTCTTACCCCTTAAATTGAGTTTAGGGCCTGTTGTGATTCTCTCAGCGCCATTTCGTGTTAGAAATGTGATTGCTGACTGAATTCAATTCGTTAACGCTTTTAATAGCTTTAAATGTGACTCATGGACACTTTTTGATGGTGATCGCTAACTACTAAGTAAGTTCCAACATTAGCTAAGTAACAAATTAGAATTTAGACTGTATATATAGATTTGGAGTAAGTTGTATTGAATTGCAATCGTAATTTTAAAGTTGGTTTCTTTTTTGTGCCAGCTAATGGAACTGGTCAGCCATGATTTGAAATACATTACCATTAACGATATACGTAGGTTTGAAAACCGTAAAATGTTCTATGTTTATGTTGTTAACAATGTAATATGTCCTATTTACATGCTTTTGAAAAGTGTAAAATGTTTGAAAGGTGCGCTACTATCTTTACAGTTAAAGTTTGATTGATTATGTATTATGATTATGTATTATTATGTATCGTACTTTCAGGCCAAAGCCTACATCATGGATATGTACTTTCCGTTATTTCGTTATTTTCGTTTTGGTGACAGAGAAAACGAACACAGTACAAAGTCAGTTAGATATTGCAAAAGAAACCGTGAAAAATAGAACTTTACTGACTTTGAGATTCATACTTGAAGTAAAAATAAATATCATGTTTGTAACTTGTAACTTCCAAATTTTTTAAGGTGGAACTCTCGCCATTTAGCCAACTCAGATTAAGGGTGTGCAACCATGTATTTTTATATGCTTCCTCAGTGGAGAAGTCATGCCTTCACACCCGGCTAAACAAAAGTTTTGCAAGTTTTATTATAATGAGAAATGTAATCTTGATTTTCGTTTATTGAAAACGTAGATAAAAACTTTTGGCCCATATGTTTTCAATCTCCTTTGTTAGGGTAGGGCCTGGTATCTGTGGTAGTCCGTTAAATGTGGTAGTGTTTGTTTCAGTTCATTTAACTACTCATCCAGTACATTGTGGTTGGCGTTCGCTGCGATAGTCGAAAACTTGTAGGAGAAGAAAATCGCAAAACTTACTGTGTCAGTTTAAAAAGTGACGAAAGTTTATTTTTTCCCTCCCGCTTGCGAAAAAATATAACCTAATCGATTCCAGTCAGTATTTCCTACCCCTGGCCATCACTTACTAAAGTTGGCCATCACTTACTAAAGTTGGCCGTCACTTCCCTTAAACTAAATAAGCCAGAATATTTATGTAATTCACACTGAATGGATCCATTCATAAACAATTTTAATTGTTAATCATTTTTTAAATTTTCATCGTTAAATACAAACATGATTTTTTGTCTTCAGTTATAACTTTGAGTAGAGCCAGTATCTCCTTTTTCTTTTTCACTGTTTTTTCTTCACTATCTAACTGACTCCATCCCCCAACTTCGGCAAGCTCATGACTGGAAAACTCCATGACTGTCTATAACTCATGTAGATCAAATGGATTTGGGTCGTTTTGGTTGTTCACAGACGATTTATTGACCACTACCCTCACGGTAGGACATTTGATACCTGGACAACTGCTACCCTGACGTTTTCTACCCGGGTACTAGCTACCCTAAAATTTGCTACCCATGGCTAAAATATAAATACGCGAAGTGCATGAAAAATACACGCGTAGAAAAACAGAAGTGAATTGACTGGTAATTTCTAACTGCTTTTTTGTTACTCCGACATCCACAGTGAGTCCTGTTAACCGCGGCCAACAGGATTATGGTTAGTGATTTACATTGTATCCTGTTAGTCTGAGTATACTAGAACGGTGTTGAATCACGCAACACTAATCCTGTTGAACGATTGCATACATATACAGTGACATAAACGCTTAAACAGGTTAACTGTAGATTTTAACAGGTTTGGTGTTGGGTTTTGCAACAACGGTGGTTAGCAAACCGTCTTCTATCATTCACAATAAAGCAATAATAAACTATTTTAGCGATGCAACGTTATAACGGTACACTCTTAAATGTTGTCCATGCATTTTATTCCTACTTTAGCCATGGGTAGCAAATGTCTTAGGTTTTGGCGTGGGTAGCAAATGTCCAGGTATTAAACGTCTGGGTGACAACTGTCCGTATACCACCCTCACGATGCCAAATGTATTTAAAAATGCTACATGTAGCTCAAATCGGAGAATTTTTAGAATATAAGATTGTTTTGAGTATTAGATTAACTCTACTAATCTAAACTAACTCTACTAACTAGGCACGTGTTTTATTGTATACAAGAAATTGCTAGTAATCCTAGCTACACTAAAAAATGGGGAAACACAAAAATAACTTGACAAGGGGAAACCCCTTGGGGAAACTGGAGACTCCTTATTTACAACTTGTACCCATGAAGAAAATAACCTCCTTTATGTTCCCTTGAAGGCCCAAAATAACCTCCCTCATGTTCCCTTGAAGGCTCAAAATAACCTCCTTTATGTTCCCTTGAAGGCCCAAAATAACCTCCCTCATGTTCCCTTGAAGGCTCAAAATAACCTCCCTCATGTTCCCTTGAAGGCCCAAAATAACCTCCCTCATGTTCCCTTGAAGGCTCAAAATAACCTCCCTCATGTTCCCTTGAAGGCCCAAAATAACCTCCCTCATGTTCCCTTGAAGGCTCAAAATAACCTCCCTCATGTTCCCTTGAAGGCTCAAAATAACCTCCCTCATGTTCCCTTGAAGGCCCAAAATAACCTCCCTCATGTTCCCTTGAAGGCCCAAAATAACCCGCTCTTCTAACATCTCTTAGCCCCACCAGTAATTAATAATAATCGTTACACTATCGAAAAATTTGGTTAAACCACAATGTATTACTGAGTCGAACCAGGAGTCTTGAATTTATGAATATGGTGAATAGATAATTACGTATAAATTCAAGACTTCTGGTTCGACTCAGTAATACATTGTGGTTTAACCAAATTTTTCGATAGTGTAACGATTATTATTAATTACTGGTGGGGCTAAGAGATGTTAGAAGAGCGGGTTATTTTGGGCCTTCAAGGGAACATGAGGGAGGTTATTTTGGGCCTTCAAGGGAACATGAGGGAGGTTATTTTGAGCCTTCAAGGGAACATGAGGGAGGTTATTTTGAGCCTTCAAGGGAACATGAGGGAGGTTATTTTGGGCCTTCAAGGGAACATGAGGGAGGTTATTTTGAGCCTTCAAGGGAACATGAGGGAGGTTATTTTGGGCCTTCAAGGGAACATGAGGGAGGTTATTTTGAGCCTTCAAGGGAACATGAGGGAGGTTATTTTGGGCCTTCAAGGGAACATAAAGGAGGTTATTTTGAGCCTTCGAGGGAACATGAGGGAGGTTATTTTGGGCCTTCAAGGGAACATAAAGGAGGTTATTTTCTTCATGGGTACAAGTTGTAAATAAGGAGTCTCCAGTTTCCCCAAGGGGTTTCCCCTTGTCAAGTTTTATATACCAAAATTATTCTTCGCCAACGATGCGTTGGTTGTGTGGAACATGAAAATCCGCCGTTTTAATAGCTAAAGTTTTACAGTAAAGCATAGCCTTTTAATAGTAGTAGTCCCTAGACTGGCAACATGCAGTGTGTGTCCAGTATTGAAATATCCATCAGATGCCACAGCCACTTGCTCAAACACGCTGAGCCTACCCATTACATTCAAACGGGGCAGATGGAGTTTGAAGATTCATTGATTAATTATGGCACTAACGGTTTCATTGAATGTCTCAAATGAGGTTAAACACTTAAGCAGATATATTGTCTTTAATTTGGGATGTTTTTCAAAATAATTAAGAGCTCCTGGAGCCTGTGTGAAGACAAAATAAAAATTAAGATTTCCATACTTTTGCCAAAGCATCGAAAAAACTTATTCTATGACTTTCTGTCAATGGATCAGCATATAACCAATTCAAAGTCCTTGGCGGGAATACTGCCTGCTGTAGTTTGGTTTTGGTTGGGTCGTTTCCCGCCAAGTACTTTGAATTGGTTATATGCTGATCCATTGACAGAGAGTCATAGAATAAGTTTTTCGATGCTTTGGTCAAAGCTAGAAAATCTTAATTTTTGTTTTGTCTTCACACAGACTCCAGGACAGGGGTCTTCACTAATTTTTCTACGCGTGCAACTTTAATTTTTTGAAGAAGAGTCGCGTGCGACCTGTAATTTACAATTTTTAAAACTTAATAATATCAGTTAATAAGGTACCTTAGAAGTAACTACAATCGCAAAAACGTACGTTTTATTAGATGCTCTTTATTTAATTTTTTTAATTTGCTAATTTTAGTTAATTAAGTACTCATCACGTAACAACAATCGTGAAAACTTACGTTCAATAAGAATTAGATGCTCGACATTGCATTGAGTCTGCGATTCTTTCAAAATCCGGAGTGTAACAAGTTAATGCTAATCTCAGGCAATCGTCAAGGTGCGTATCTGTAAGTTTAGCTCGGTGTTTGTTTTTTATGAACTTCATATCCGAGAAGGAAAATTCGCACAAATAAGTTGATCCGAAAAACGACGTGACACGAGACGCGACAGATACTAATGACGGAAACTGCTGCTCGTTTACAATTGACCAAAAGTTGGTTTTAGACCTTTTTGATTTCAAAATAATATTGTTTTGAAATGACAATAATTCGTTTTCTAGTACAGCACCATTCAACTAAAACATTTCTGCAACTATCTGCGCAAAGTCAGAAACTATAATTTCCATGAATGGGCTTTCCACAAAAGTAGCGACAGGTTCCAGCCTATGGAAATCTTTGAAACGGGTTTGGAATTCCAACCGAATATCTTCATGAGAAACGTACAGCTTATTACGGACAAATTTCTTTGCTTCGACAGACTGGCTTTTTAATTCTGAGTCTAAGTTACTAAAATGCTTGAGGTCATTTTTTCCCAATTGCACTATAAGCAGATTTAATTTTTCTTGGAAAGTTTTCAGTGAACTTATCATATCTGTAATTTTTTGATTTAGACCTTGCAGCTCTAGGTTTAAATCATTCAGGATGAAAATTATACGTTTTCTGTTTTTTTAGATCTGGTTGGGAACTCATTTTGGAGTTATTTAGCAATTTCACTTTATTAAGATTAGTTGCTTCTGCCAGGTATTTTTACGAACAAAAACTGAGACAAAACTAAATCATATGAGATAAGAAGACCGCATGGTGGAAAAAGCTACGAATCTGGAAACAACGTTGTCTGTTGGTATGTATGCGAAAGCTGTAATTTAAAGCCAGTATAGCCAGTATGGATGAATACATTTTACGTTTGGCAACTCCCGCAGCCGGCAAACGCGACTGGAAGTACATTTCAAATAAATGTGCTGGTGCCATTTACCAAGTTTTCAAGGGCATCGTCTTTGCCAACTGCATATATTTTTCAGCAGATCTTGTCCTTTTTTCCAAATTGACAAAATTTTGTCCTTCGAACAGTTTTAATTTTGTTCAAAACTAGGTTTTTATGAAAAATTTTAATTTCATCGCGTGCGACTTAAAATCCCGCCGCGTGCGACTCGTCGCACGCGTGTGACGTAATGAAGACCCCTGCTCCAGGAGCTCATAAAATTATACTGAAATAAATCCCAAATTGAAGACAATATATCTGCTCACCTGTTTAACCTCATTTGAGACATTCAATTACACCATTAGTGCCGTAATTAATTGATGAATCTTCAAACTACATCTGCCTCGTTTGAATGCAATGGTTATATAGACTGGGCCTGTTTGATCCAAGGAACACCAGCGCCACCGCAATTTCATTTCAATACTGGACACACTTATGTGTACGGGAAACATACGAAGCTTGATAACTAGAGACTCTAATAGCTATGGCTATGAGTCAAAGCAATAATCGTATCAACTTAAAATAAGCGGCCATTATTAAGACAACCATAGAAATCAAAGCAAATCGATTTATTTCTATTAAAATTATTACCCTTGAAGGGTGCCTATTTTTTACTTCAGCACCCTTCTACCCTTCCTACTTTTTTAATGCCGATGTGACCCACCCTACACCCTAGCAGTAGAGTGCGTATATGTGATCATGCCTTAAGTGTGATCAGTGGCTGGTGCTAAAGCACAAGCTGCATCAGAAATCCTTAACTAGGCGGTAATGATAGCTTGTACTCTTAACTAACGACAGTATAATTTAGGGTGCGAAACTTTGAAAACCTGGGCAGAGTAAAATCGTCGAAGTCCGAATATCAGAATAACTCGTATTCCGAATTTTTTTCCGAGTTTTCAAATTTCAAAATTTCTAGTGTTGTACATTTTAGAATTAAACAACGTGTGCAACGTGATTGACACATTCATTACCAACTAGTTGAAGATACTGTTTGAGATTTTCGTACGGAGAGTTCCCACTAAAATAGATGAAAGGTCAAAGTGTCAAATCCGGGAGTTGTGCTATAATGTGATCATTCTATGAGCTCTAAATGTGATCAGAGCTGCAGATGGCTAAAAACATCGAATCAACTCAGTTTATCAAACAGCTTATTAAAATAAGTTGACAATGCTGTTTTACATCATTAGGGATCGTCCATAAATGATGTCGTCCGGATGGGTGTGGGTCCAGTCAGATTTTGAAGACATATTACATATAGCGGTTTAAGTAATGTTGATGTCATGACAATCATGACATAGAGTGAATGGTTCATGTCCTAATAAAGTTTTAATTAGGGTGACATTATTTATGAACCATCCCTTACAGCAAATTTTGATTTTTTGTAAATTAGAAAAATGGGTAGTACTAGGTATTAAAATTCAGTGTATCGTTAGCATTATTGTGGTGTGAAGCTCAAGATAAATCCACTAGTTCAGGAATTCCTCGATCATTTACGCAATTGCTGTTATCACATGTTACAGATGCCGAATTATCGTTTATTTTATTTTTACCCACCAAGATTTTACATCATTTATGGGTAACCCCTTAAAGAATGTCATCGTTCGGGTCAGCTGGTTTAGCCAGATATTGATGACTGATGACATTCCATTTTAAAATAGTCGCTTACTCAATGGTAAGAGATCATCCGTAAATGATGTCAGGGGTACGGTTAGTGGGTCAGATAGGATCTTGATGACAACGTATGTTAAAGATATCCATCTATTCTACACAATGGTTCGGTTGATGACAGGGTAATCATAGGGTCGTAGAAATGGAGATATTTCGATGACATCATTTATGGGCAACCCCTAAAATGATAAAATAGTGGTTGGACAAAATGTCATTAATTTTGTGACGCCATTTGCAGACCACCCCAAAACATGTGATTTTGTATTTTACGCATGTAGTGTTATTTAAACTCATAAATGGAACCTAATATCGCATTATCTTTTATTTTCCATCTTATCTGAAAGTTTTCTAGAGTGATCACATAAAAGGCACTAACTTTCACTGTAATATTAATGCAATTTTAACATGATCACATTTTGGGACACGGTGATCACATTTACAGCATTTTTGTAATATCGAAAATTATCGAAGATATTTCATACAATTCGGTATAAGTCTTTGAATTTTCAGTTTATCGATTTGATATTTTAAGGGTACATAGAGAATGAACTGGCTAGTATTTAAGTACATAAACAGTGAATTTGGAGGAAGTACAAAAAAAGTTACAGATTTTCAAAGTTGAAAAAAAATGAACCCGATCACACATACGCACTCCCCTACTACCCTTTTTTTCTTCCAAAAAATTGTTCCACCCTACACCCTACCCTTTTTTTCTCCCAAAAAATTGCTCCACCCTACATTTTACCCTATTTCCTATCCTACAATGTAGGTAGGGTGACACCTTCAGTGCCCCATATCCGTTTTTTTGCTGAAATCGAACTATATTATACAAAAATAATTAAAATATTTTGATCGCAAAAGAATGCTATATTGGAGAATATTTTGAATTTTTCAAAAACATGTAAATAGAATATTTTCAGTTTTCAAAAATACGTCAATGGAATATTTGTTTGCATTTCAAAAACATAATTATAAGGTGAGAATTTTGCACTTTTTGAAAACTCGAAATTAACATTTTACGCATCTATATCATGTAGTTTATTTTACATAGCAGCTCCTTTTAATTCTGTTATAAATTGGATATGGGCCGCTTTAATTCTTCACTGATGAGATCTTAAATCTAATAAATAAATATACTGAATCGTTTATTTTGCAAAATTACCTAAAATAAACCGAAATAAAAAAATAATGTGATTTTCGACTGAATATCTTAAGTACACAAATTCACACATTTATTTTTATTAATTATTATAAACTTTCTACTTAAGTTATCACTAACTTTGACTGAGTGAGAGTGACAGCTGACAATTATTACGAACTGAAAATACATAGTAATAAGGGGTTGAAAATTAATTCATTTTAATCTAGAGATACTTATTATAAAAGCTCATGTTGTGGACTGCTAACGTCAGACTTCAGTGCCTGGCTTGTATGTACTGATGCGTGAGTGTGAAGGGCGGGGCAGCATCTGTGAGAAGGAAATAGTTTCCACGCAGCCTGTGCACACATTTAAAAAAAAACATGAATTAATTTTCATTTTCTAAAAGATAAAATAGGATTTATATTTTTTTAAATGTTAAATTCATAAATGAGGCAAACATATATATACTCACGAAGTGTTCACATATTGTCCCATAAGTGCAAAATCCGAAGTGACGTGTTGAAACTGATTAATTTTATTGATGCAGTTGCACTTGTTCTCTTCAAATTCAAAAACACTCCGACATTTACAAGCGTACAGTTTTGCACCCAAAATGGACTGTTCAAATAAATCCGGGGCACGACGGTGACTACAGTCTTCTACATTAACAGTCATTAATACCATTTAAAATAATGATTAATTTATTCGAGACATCAAAATTTTTATTTAAATTATTGGAAGGAACAGTTTATTTTTATATTTGTTAAGTTTTGTCGCTTTATTTACTTACGTAGGAATGGATCGACTAGTTTCTCTAAGCCACAGCCAGGTTGATTATTCCCACCATTGGGGAAGAAATCAATGTGACCAATAGATCTCCGCATCCCACTCTTCCCAATGCTCGTGTGAATGACATCTGTAAAGTCCGCATCGGATTTGTCCAGACGGCGCCCTGCATCCGCTCGGAAAAATGCTGGACCAGCTGGGTCTAAACCTGTGATTAGGTTTTACACAAGTATTTTTTATTAGCAATGCCTTGTTAATCTGACGGCGAAATACAGACATAATAAGATTTTACTATAGTAGGGTTTGCCATAATGGCTACTGCTTTTAAAAATCTGTCTGGCTGATATTGTTATTGCTTATAATCTCAACTGTCTATAGTCAGTCACACATATTTTTAAATCCAGTAGTATTTAAACAGCTGCTACTGATCACCATTAGGGAAGTGATCGCCCCTACTACACAGTCATTCCCGTTCTTAAATCATGTAAAACTTGTACATAGCTACAGATAGTAACCGTAACCGGTATCAGTACCGTTTGAAATTTGCTATTTTAGATTTGGCGGGAAAAGCGCCAATTTTTAAAAAAGATTAAGAAAAATTTTGTTATTCGTGTTTATTAGACACAAGCACAATAAAATTACTTGACGGGTATATTGACAGGTATCTTGTTTGTATAAATATCGTTAGTGAAGAACCAAAATGGTCTATAACCAATTCAAGCTGCATTTTGTGATGGTAAATATGGAAAACGGTACTGCGGGGTATTAATAGCAGTAGCGGGAAACAGACAAGGAAGGTTGGGGATGGAGAACCAACCGACGTCGTCGGTACAAGCAGTAGTTTTCCACTGCGTATAGCGGGAGAAGGATGTAGGTATAGGAGAGGAGCGGGGCTAGGAGTATAGCAGGTAAAGTAGGGCAAGTGGAAAAGACGGTTGGAGTTGAGGAGTATGACGTAGGCACTCTCTCGATCGTACGATCGCCGTCCTCCTCAGCAGGCGAACAGAGCCAGGACTTCACTTCCTATTTTACTCGTCGAGGAGACGCAACTAGGTGGAAAGCTAGTAAAGTGAGGAAAATAGCTAGCCCGTCAGCCATCTTGTTTATATTTATTATATATATATTTATTCTATTCTCCTTCTTATTCTTCTCCTTTGGAGATCTTAATTAATTACCCGAACGGGAATAACATTGTGTATAATTAAGAGATCATTAATGGTTATTCGTGGAGTGAATATTGTACATTGTGTGAGGTTAAATGAACAGTTCCAGAGTTCAAATAAAAGAACACTCCCATAGACTATATTCTTGTGCTGTAAAACATTGAACATTGCATAGGCACTCATTGGCTTACTGGAGCCAGCACCGTAGTACTGTAGTGATACTCTCAGTTCACCGGGTACCGGAGTATATCGGTCATCTTTCTCATACTCCGGGTGTGAGTGTCGACGGACTTACCGACACCTACACACCGGGTCATTATAGTCGTGCATTCCCATCCTTAACCACGGAGCCCCTACCGAGTCACCGGGTTCTCCGTAGTCAGTCCAACGTATCGAGACTTCGTGAGCAGGAACTTCGTAAGCGCGGTCTACTCTCCCCGGTCGCTCTCTCTGTAAATACTAGAGCGAGCCGAGGACGATCCCGGCCACCGAGGACCGCGTCGTACTCCAGTCGCGGTCGAGGACGAGGAAGGACTCCGCCAACCGAGACCGACCCGGTCGCATTCCTGTTCAAACCACCTGTCCCGGTCGTGGTACGTGGGAAAAGGGGAGATATTGGGAAAATCCAGTTTACACTGGCGACCCTGCAGGAGACAAAACTTTCGTTTTGTTCAGGAACCGAAGACAGCACAATCAGGTGAGAACCACCAGTTCCACATTTCTGTTTTTTCTAAAACTTATTTATTTCTAAGTTTACCGTAGTTAGTCGACCGCGACACACAATATTGATCTTGTCTCGGTCGGAAGGGTAGCATATGAGCATACTAAATCATACGGCAGGAACGCATAATACCGAGTTGAGCATAGACGCGAGTACCTTAGTCGGCGGTTGTGGTTTGGCAGGAGTAGTCGAGCACACCAGAGCCCCAAAGCAGGCCAGATTCAGCCTGTCCGTGGAGAACTTGCCGCATAGCGCAGACCGCGACTCGGTCGCGGGGTAGACTCGGTCTCGGTAGCCGTAAGTAACGTAGGCAACCGCGACATACCTCATAAATTAGAGAAACAAAAAAGCTCCGTATAGGTCCGGCCCAGGTTAAAGAGGTGGTAGTGCATAAGCAAGGGCCAAGCCTGAAGACCAGGGACCGGGACCGGGATGAAGCCAATATGCGACATCAAGACGGAGGGGGTAGCGTGGACGGGCCGAGAAGCTGAGCTGATCTCAAAGCAGCTCCTGCTAGAAGACCCGCAGACACCGGGGGCATGCGACCTGTTGAATGTAAAGAAGAGGTGGTATGTTTATCAATATCAATTGGATGTGAAAGAAGCACCCAAGCCCATGACGCCTTCGGAGGTGGCGGTCGCTTTCGCAGCATACCAGCATCAAATGATAACAGCAGAACAGGATGGGGAGACCGACTTCGAAGGTGTCACTGAGCTGAGTCAAGCGGAGACCAAGAAGTTGGAAGACTCGGTGAAGCAAATCGCGACCGCGTCAACGAGTGGGCCGGTAGCACCGAAGAAGGCAGATGTCCCAGGAAAGACAATGCTGGACTATGTGATGCAGATGTCGAAGGATATGCAGTCCATGCAGTTGGTAGTCCAGTCCATACAAGCGGACCAGGGACGCATCAAAGCCCAGTTGGCAGGGAGTAAGAATCCCGGGGGTCCAGCAACTCCGTCAGGAAACTTGCTACAACAGGCCACAGCGAGTACTGGCCACCAACAGCAACAGCAAACGCCAACGTGTACCGGGACGAAGCAGCCATCGACACCGGGGGTCACCTTCAGCGCAGTACCCTCGCAACAGTTCAGCCAGCGGTCATATAACAGCTCGAGTAGCACCACGTCAGCACCAGGGATTGCGGATATGGCAGACCACTTGCTACAGGTCCTGGACCAACAAAACCAGAACACCCGGCATGCCCAGGACTTACAGCGAGAACAGACACAGCTGTTAGCAGGAATGATGGCTCCGACCGGGCTACACATTATTCCGCAGCACTTCGATCCCCGAGTAGACATCGCACCAACCTACATAGACGCATTTGAGGCGCACCTAGAGATCCACGGGGCCCAACCGAGGGCGTACATTCAGATCTTCCAGAAGTGCCTGACAACACCGGCAGAAGCATCCTGGCTTAAGGCGACGCTCCTGGATGTGGACCACACTTGGGCAGCGGTAAAAGCGGAATTTCTGAAGGCGTACGACCGGTCGAGCGCGCAGTCTGTGTTAAACAGAGTAGTCAACTGGAAGCAGCAAGCTCACGAACCGATACGGCAGTGGGCATCCGATTTTTACACCCTGCTAAAAAGCATCAGAGAGCCTCACGCATGGGAACAACGGGAAATCATCAGTCGCATTAAGCAGAATATGCATAGCTCGCTATATGGAGCATTCCCACCGGGAACAGTGGTCCCACAGAGGCTAAATGATTTTATCAAGCAAGCGGAAGAGTTCCATAGAAACCGGGTCCGAGCTGAAAAGGAGAAAGAAGCGTATCGGCCGTGGAGTCAACAAAACCGAAGCAGAGGCCGGGAACGGCAGTCGTCCCAGGGGCAGCGGAACCAGCAATGGAACTCGAGGGACCGGCAACGTAGTAATGAGCGAAATCCCGGTCCGGGGGAGCGTAGGCGAGAACAGAGTAGAAGCCCACAAGCGCAGAGCTCACCGGGTCGGTCAGGTCCTGCACGAGACAGATCTGCCAGCCCACAGGGAAGACGAGAATCACCGCGTCGGGATAGGCAACCAGAGCGGAGGACCGGGAAATGGTGTCACGTATGTAGCAGAAACACGCATAACACGGAAGACTGCAGATCAGCAAAGGCTAAGGTTATGGCGTTGAAGATACTGGCTCAGGCGTGCGCCGATGAGGAGGCCGCAGAACACCAGACCGAGACACCACAGACCGGGACACCGGAAGGCATGCAAGGCTTACAGGCCTCAGCAGAAGACGAAGAGGACCCAGATGAGGGGCAACTGTTTAATGCGTTGCGGACCGCGAAGAACCGAGAAGAAGGAAGCGTGCTGAGGCGAGACCGGGACCGGCAATCAAGTCCCGGTGAAGACCAAGTCCAGAAGGCGATCAACAAGTTGGAAGCCAAGTTCGAGGCTTCGGTACTACCACCGACTTTAAACTGGGTTCAGACACGGACAGACGAGGGGACCCGTGTCTTCTACACCGGATAAATAAAGCCCCTTACGCCCTAGTAAATATAAAGCATAAACAGAAGCTATTTCCGTATTTCGCGTTAATAGACTCGGGCTGCACAGCGCTCGCTATTTCTAAGAAAGAGTGCGATAGACTAGGGCTGCAGATAAGGAAGTCGTCAGTAAAGATGTCGGGTTTTGATGGTAAGGTAGTAACGGCAGGCGGTGTAGTAACTTTGGACATGAAGATTGCGGGTCGGTGGTTTAGAGAAGATTTTCTGGTCCAAGAGGGACTAATGTGCCCCATTTTCATCGGGAACAAGTTCCGATGGAAGCATTGTCTGAGTTTTGACGACGTGAAGGGTGAGATGTGATGGGACGTCCCGACCGAGGAAGAGAAGGAGCGAGATGCCGGGTACTTTGTCCGTGGTTTGTCAGTAAAAACCGCAAAAGACGTCTGCGACTTGTCACTAGCGTCGACCCCGGACAGGTACGACCGGGCAAAGCTGGGGACATCGTCCGTCCAAGTGTTCGTCGAAACTCTGGTCAAAAAGTATCCCGGGGTAGTACGGAGTGATGGTAGGTCCGGGATCACAAACGCGATCATCCACGATCTGCGCATCCCGGAGGACTGCCCGGTGATACAGTGTAAACCCGCTCGAAGACCACCGGCGATAGCAAAGTGGGAAGACGAAACACTGCATGAGTTGGAGCTACAGGGTAAGATACGGCGGTCAACTTCGGCATATTCCTCGCCAGTATTAATTATACCAAAACCAAACGGCGATAAGCGAATGGTGGTAAATTATAAAGAGTTGAATAGTTACACACCGAAGATACAGAACCCGATGCCTATCATACATCAAATCTTGGAGCATCTTCCACCTAACCGAGTCATGTCCAAGCTGGACTTAAAGTCAGGCTTTTGGCAAATCCCCATAACAGAGAACTCCAAGAAGTTCACCGCGTTTCACACGCAAAATGCATGTTATGAGTGGAACGTGATGCCGATGGGGTTGAAAAATGCTCCAATGATTTTTCAGGATCTCATGAACAGGTTGTTTGGTAAGTTTGTAGGCGACTTCTTGCATGTGTATCTGGATGATATCTTTATCTTTAGCGAGACCGAGCAACTGCACAAGGAGCACTTAGACTTTGTGTTTAAGACACTTCATAACTTTAACTTAACCCTAAACTGGGCTAAATGCGAGTTCGATCTACCGGAGGTTGAGTTCCTGGGCCACATCGTCACGCGCTTCGGCATCAAGAAATGCCCGAAGAAGGTAGCAGCGATCCAGGACTTCCCGTCACCGAGAACGAAGAAAGAAGTGCAGCGATTCTTAGGGGCCATTGGATGGTACATGCGGTTTATACCGCATTACGCCACTCAGTTAGAGCCGATATTTTTAAAGCTGAAGTCGGAGGCAGATCCGAATTTACCGTTCCGGTGGGGAAAGAGCCAGCAGGCCGCGTTCGAGACGATTAAGGCAGAAGTGGCCAAGGAAATCACGTTAAACACGATAAACTACGACCACCCATTATACGTGTATACCGATGCAAGTGATGTAGGGCTGGGAGCAATCTTGGCTCAAAACTACCACTGTGAGTTGACCGGGAAAGACAGGTTCCGGGTGATCGAATGTCGCAGCAAACTGCTGAATGCAGCGGAGCGTAAGTATGACGCGAGAGAGAAAGAGTGTTTGGCTATCAGGTTTGCGAACCGAGTGTTTGACCCCTTCATTAGGTACCAAAAGGACGTGATTTTCAGATGTGACAACCAGGCGTTGACACATCTGAAACATGCGGCCATCAATGACCACCTCTATAACCGGCATATTGTCAGGTGGGCAATAGAGTTGGGTCATGTTGTCAATGACATAGACTTCGTGAAGGGAGAGGATAACAAACTGGCAGACTTGCTCTCTCGCGGCGCGCTACCGGATCCCAAATACGACGACAATCCAGATGAGCTGGACATGTGTGTGGAGAGTGCTTGCGTATGCCTGGCAACCTTTACGAATACCAAAGAGAGGGTGGAAGTGGATATGGACATGCTGAACAAGGACATGCTGCGGGGTGTGCAGACAGAGTGTGAGGCACTATCCACGATTACTAAAAGCCTTAGCCGAGTCGGGGAGCGGTCTCGGTACCGCTACGACTACGTGATCGTCGAAGGAATCCTCTGTAGGTACGTCCCGTGTAAAGAGCGGACCGCGACGCGGTCGATCCTGAAAGAGGGAACACCAGAAGGGGGCTTCTATAGCAACCAGGTGGATAAGCTGTGGGAACAGAGGCTAGAGGAGGACGAGCGGACCGGGCAACCTGTGCCGCCGGTAAGGGTGCAACCGTCTATGCTAATGAAGAAGGGGAAGCATATTAAATGGCAGCATCCGTTAATTCAGGCTAGCTTTTTAGATCCAGAGTCAGTGACAGCCAGGAAACGCATAGTCCCGGTCATACCGCAGTCCATCGAGCGGGATGTCATAGCACACTTTCATGATAGCACGATGGCCGGGCACCAAGGTGTAGAACGCACGTACGACCGGATCAGGAAAAGGTTTTGGTTCTATAATATGCATAAGATCATAGAGGCATATGTGAAGACTTGCGCGGTATGCCAGTTAGTAAAGGCTTCAAACCAGGCGCAACCGGGAAAGATGGGCATTCACTCTTACCGGAACAACGTGTTTGAGTGTGTTCATGTGGACATTGTCGGAGAGTTGACCGCGAGCGCGGGCTTCAAGTTCATTGTCGTTTGTGTGGACGAGTTTTCAAAATGGGTGAGTATGGAACCCTTAACATCGGTATCGTCAATAAAGATCTTGAAGTTTCTGCAGAAGGTGTTTAACCAGTTTGGAACACCGAAGCGCATAGTCTCCGACAATGCGTCATATTTCTCGGGTGATGACTGGAATGATCAGCTACGCCAGTGGGGAGCTACATGTGTTCATGTGGCACCGTACCATCCCAACCCGAACCAGTCGGAGCGGGCAAACCGGGACATTAAAAGTATATTACGCGCGTTTTGCATGGCGACCCAGACAATGTGGGCAAAGCAGTTAGGAGACTATATGGTGGCGCTCAATACCGCGAAATCCAAGTCATCTCGGTATTCACCATGTCAACTGAACTTAGGCAGAGACATACTATTGCCGATAGACCGCAAAATGCAGCTGCTTGAGACAATGAAAGTAACCGAGGAGGAGTACGGGCAGCAATTGATTAAGGATGTGACTTTCATCAGAGACCAGGCTCGGTATAATTTAAGAGAGGCACAATTGCAGCAGAAAAAGTACTTTGACCGAAACAGGAGGGATGTTGTGTACGCGGTAGGTGATCTAGTTAAGATACGTAATAAGAAACTGTCCTCAAAGGAGGAGAAGTACGCGAAATCCCTTGGACCGCGGTACACCGGGCCGTGGAAGGTAGTAGAGGTGCACTCAGATTGGTCCTACAGTATCCAGGACCCGGACAAACCTAGTAGTAATCCAATGAGGTTCCACACTTCGCTTATGTTACCTTACCACGAGAAAGAGAGCGAGGACTCGGTCCCGGGAGGGGAGTCTGTAATAAGTGCAGATGGAGAGTCGGGACTGAATACCAACGAGCGACCACAGCCGGACTCGGTGGTCACCGAGTCTGTACCATCACCAGATACTGAGACTGTACCAGATTCCGGAGGGAGTCCCGGTAGAGCGGTTACCGCGACCGGAGGTACAAACCAGAGCACAGGTTGGAGAGGAGGTTTCGGACCTATCGACCTGTCAGACGACTACGAGGTAGATATCGATGACCCACCACCACCAAGGCGCTATCCCGGTCGGGATCACAAACAACCAGTGCGTTTGGGCATCAACTACGCGATGACCGAGGAAGACACTGACAGTGTCCATGAGTTCTCGATGCTAATGATTGAGATTGCTTAAAATAAATTGCGAATCATTTTTTTTTACTTCACCTTTTATTCTTTCGTCTTTTGCATGGTGTGATACTATAGAAAATTTTACAAAAACTGAAAAAAATCTTTTAAAAATTTTATAAAACTGAAAAAAAAAAGTGTGTTTTAGGTTAAGGTGGGAAGGATAGGGATGTCTTGACGGGCACAAACCTATTCTTCCTCACGTCCTATGGTGTGTACGACGTTAAACTGCGCCTCACGCCTGTCCCGATCTCCACCGTAGGGGCAGGCATAGAAGGTAAGATCTGAGCTTAGGCGAAGGTCTCGTACCTTCGTTTGTAGGAAGTCGGAGCGAGCAAGAGGCTCGGGCTCAAAGCTGCGGGAGCATATAAACCAGCCGGAGTGGAGCTCCATACCCCGAAGACCATCGCCAACGATGCTAGTCAGGGGATGCCGTGAAAGTCGGCCTAGCTCTAAGCTGTGAGCGATCTAAATATCAGCAAAACCAACATCCCGTAGGCCTTCGATTTAGATGCTAGCCAGGGGTGAGTCCGTAGGCCCGCATTAATTGCGCTAGGTCAGGACAGAGTGAGAGTGAAGGATGGTGTGTACCCGTTCCGAAGACCATCGTAAGATGCTAGTCAGGAGCGAGTCCTGGTACGCGGTAGTAAGTTGTCAATCCCGTAGGCCTTCGTAAAGATGCTAGCCAGGGGTTTCGTCAGAAATATGGTGTGCGCCCGTTCCGAAGACCATTCCAGATGCTAGTCAGGAGCGAGACCTGGCGCGCGGTCGTAGGACCAAAAAATCCCGTAGGCCTTCCTATAGAGTTGCTAGCCAGGGGTTCAGAGTGAGGTAGGGTGTGTACCCGTTCCGTAGACCATCTCAGGATGCTAGTCAGGAGCGAGTCCTGGTACGCGGTAGCAGTGTAGAGAGCGGGATTGTCTCGTAGACCACCGGGGGTTCTAGTCAAGAGGCGAGTCTCGCAGCGGCGGTAAGAGAGTCGGGGGGATGTCCAGGTCGTAGACCATCAAGGATGCTAGTCAAGATATGGAATCCCGAGGCAGCGCGATGCTCAAAGCTTTGTGAGAATAAACTAAGCCAAACCCGGATCGCGGTCCGGAGGACACTTGAATGCTAGGTTAGTTAGGCATAGTTGGGAGTAGGGAGAGTAGCGACGCGGTTGTACTGACCGCGGAGAATGTTGCCGAACAAAACTACGGAGCTTGCTTTGGTTCTTTTCCAATCAAGTCCGGTCTCAGTTTTTGTAGAAGTGGGGCACCGGGAATAAAGTAGTCAGACCCGGTGTGGGCGCGATACTCAAAGCTTTGGGAGTATAAACTAAGCCTAACCCAGACTTAGTCTGGAGGACGCTGGTGAAAAATAGGTTAGTAAATATAAAAGTCAGCGGGACGAGAGGAGACGCGGTTATTCTGACCGCGGAGAATGTGGTCAAAACACTTCCATGGGACGATCGGCCAACTTCTTTGTGTTTGTGAACGTTGCCCGGCGTCGGATTTGAAATAAACAGCTGCCGAGAACTTCCCGAGCATGAATAAAATCGTAGAAGCTCGCATCGATTTATTACTGGGGTTAGAATAGAATCAGGCGCAGGGGTGTCATGAGCTGAAGTATGATACGATACTGAAGTAATCGCGGTCAGTCAGGGACCGGGATTAGCAATACGCAAGGTAGAGAAGCGAAGGGTAGGCGCGCGTAGCAGAATAGACCTACTAGTACATCCAGGGGAATCACCGGTAGAGAGCCGCGTGTATAAACATTAAAACTCAGCCTGAATGGGGACCGCTCGGAGTGAGGTGTTGCGGAACCGAGAACTCGACAAGGGTACCATTCAGGAGCAAGCGACCGGATACCGGAAACCGTGGTGTGGTGTACGGTCACAGTTTAAAGTTTTCTGTGGGTAAGCAAAAAAGGTACGCGCTTAAACGTTAAGTATTTGCTCAATGCATCTTAGTTCGCACCAGAACACCGTAGGGTAGAGGAGACGACCGGGATGGTCTGGGATCATCCAGAAGTAGCGGGGAGTATAGTGGCGAGACCGGGCGACCGGGATCGCCGCACCAATAGTAGTTAGGTTTGGTTTTAAGTTTTTTTTTGCGGTATCAGGGGTACCGCGGTGATGGGATTTTGTTGTTTTGGCCGTGCCTTGGCGCGGCCACATGCATGAGTTTTGGGAAACACAGCGAGACGGAGGTGAGGGGAATCTCACTTAGACAATGTCTAATCTGTGGTTTTAAATTTTTTTAGCATGGAAGCCCCACCGCAATGGGAGCTGGACGTTGCACAGGCCTATGGCACTGTGTCGTGGAAGGCTGCAGCTTGCAGCGAAGGACTGAACGACCGGGCGTTCATATCCGGATTACCTGACAACCCGGTGGATTTCGGGTGGCTTTCGCGGAGTATCAGGGCGGAGGCGCTCGAACGAGGCACGATTCGGGTCGCGGAGCGGCCACAAGATCATGAATCCCTTCGGGGGCTAACGGATGCCTACCGGCAGCAGGCTGAAGATATGGAAGCCTTCAAATATAGCACGAAGGAAGATCTGCCGGCGAGGCGAATCCACTCATTTGTGGAGCGGGACGGGTCCTGGGACCAGAAGTCATTGAATGCAAAACCGTCCCCGACGAAGAAGCTGGTGGTGAACGCGGACATCAGCACGGAAGAGGAAATTAAAGCCGCGTTGGATAAGTTAGCGGGGGCAACGCACGTGGGTGTGCACGTGTGGAGGGCTACCCGGCACACTACCAAGCGAGGTTACATATCAGTAATCGCGGTCACTGATGGGAACAATGTAGTGATTATGGGGTTTGCCACTTTACCCCACCCAGCCAGAGTAGTCGTGATGGAGTGGCTGGAGCAGCATAAGGCAACAAAGTGGTTCTACGGTCTGGGATCGCAGTTCGAGTTGTTGAGGAATTTCGCGGACACTCGACCGCGACACGCCGTAGATGTCAAGTACTTGTGGCAAAAGTTTTGGTCAGCAAAGTACAAGCGGGACGCACCACGGCAAGTGGAAGTGGTGATGTGCACGGTATTCCCGGGGATACAGGTGTCCCGGGTGGACATGGCGGAGGACACTAGGCCGTCAAGAGATGAGGACAAAGTGATACTCCGGGACACGCAAGTAGAATTCATGTCAAAGGTGGTGTTAGGAGTGTTAAATTTGGGGCGGCTGTACGCGGAGTCTTATTCTCTGCCGCGGATGGGCTACGAACGATGGTTAAAGGCAGTGCCGGACAGAATTGAAGTTTTAAGTGCACGGATGCCGGTAGTCGCGCCTCAATATACGGATGCGCTCCTAAAACAGGACGTGTTAATGCTGCTGAAGGAAGTGCGCGGGTTGGTAGATAAGAAGCAGTTTAACCTCCGGCAGAAGTTCGACCCGAGGGGTCTCCTTTCCATCCTGTTAGTGCTTCGTAGGGAAATTGCGTACAGGCTGGATCTACGACCGGGAGAGTGGTTAGCAATGCGGTCCATAGCATGGATGATCCAAGTACCGCTGATCCTGGGCAAGTCCAACAAGTTGAAGACCCAGGATACTCCGTCGAGATGGGCGTCTAAATACCGATGCGCGCAACAAGGGGAAGTGCACGCACATTTCAAGGACGCGTTTAGTGCCTTTGCTGAGTTCATCGATCTGTGGAGTGTAACGGACATTACCGGCGTCAAAGAAAAGGACGCGGGCAGGATGATGCAGGGGAAAAAGAAGTTGGACGGTTGGGTCAGGCTTAAGGAATTGCTGAAGCCGGTGCAAACACTGATGCACATGGACGCGATCAGTCTGCTGGACTCGACTGTGCAAATGGTAGACCCGGATGGGTGTGAGTCTAATGCCTCCGCGGTCAGGGACGAAGACTGCCGGCCAGAAGTGTTCATCAAGGATTGGGATGAACAGCGTAGTGTGACTCGGGCCGAGCAGCGTCGGAAAGAGGAGGAAGACCGGAAAGCAGCCGCGGTACTGGCAGCTGAACAAGCGCGCATTGCCGCTCAGCATCAGAAGTTGCAGGACGAGGCGATTGCAAAGGCGAATAAGGTGTTGCACGCAGGCCAGACCGGGGCGTCGAGCTCAAAGTCAGTTACGAAGGCGGGGAGGACCGCAAATAAATCAACTCCAGCCAGGACCAGGAGCAAAGGCGGTGTAGTGCCAGATGGCGAAGGTACACCGGGATCAAAGCCGGTGAAGCGGAAGAGGAGGACACCGAAAGGAACGCCGGCCAAGAAAGTGAAGACCGTGAACTTGGCCACGGAGGAGACCGAGGACAGTGAGGAGGATTCCGAAGACAGTGAGCAGGATCCGAAGCAGCCGCTGTCCACGCTGGAATACGAGAGGACTCTGGCATCCAGCTTTATGAGCAAAGTTGGAGCGCAAGCGAAGGCCATCAAGGGTGCAGGGAAGAGAGTCATGAAGCTGTTGTTGGACACGGAGACCCGGGTATGGGATAGCAGGCATCCTGTATTAGGAAGGGTCTACGTGTTCAACGCAGTGACTGGCTGGCTGCTGCTCCCGGACAACCATATAAAGTGGCAGAGGCGCTGGCTGGCAGACACGACCAGGGGCCCGGTATATGCTCCTACACAACCAGGAATGTATGAAATTGGGAAGGTCTGCAGGATCTGTCGAGCAGTTGGTCATACGGTGGTCTCGTGCTTGTCGGCAGAAGAAGAAGAGCCAGAGCGACCGGAGGAATGGGTGGATAAGTCCCAGCCTTATCTACGCAAGCCAGGCGAAGAGGACATCATGTTCCGGATGGATGTTATGCAGTCAGCATGGAACCGAGTGGAGGTGAGAGCCCATGAAGCGGACGCGCCGGCCGGGGAGAAAGAAGTTCTCCAGAATCAATTGTTGGGATTAGTGCGGGGGCCAGCGACAGTGGGCGCGTATGACTTGATGAGGGCGATAGAGGCTCTTCTGAAGGAGCAGTCTTGGATGTTGGTTCGGACACCTCGGGAACCAATGTTTAGAGATTCTGAGATGGAGCGCGGTCTCCAGGATGTTTACCTGCAAGTAGCAGGAGTGCTGCGGTCAGTGGCTGACTTACGAGCGAGGAACTCGAATCCCGATGTGTGGGCCCCGGTGGACCGGGACAGATTCTATAAAGAAGTGGCAGAACGAGTCCTGGCCATGCAGGAAGAGCGAGCGGCGCAAGCAGCAGACGCGTTTGGAAGTCAGAACACGTCCCTTCAGTGTGGAAGTAAGGGAGCCCGGTGCAGAAGACCCGGTAGTCATTGTACCAGGCGGTAGTCAGATGGTGACCGAGTCACCAGAAGTGAGCGTTCTGCAGGAGATAGTGGTGCGCACGTCAGTCGGGTCGGGGTTGCCGCTTTTTACGGATGATAATCAGTTACGGATGCCTCTACGCTTTGACGAGAACGGGATGCCGATCGGGTTCAGTGAAGCTAATACTAGTGGACAGGAGCAAGCCTCGACCGGGACACCTGAAGTTTCGACCGGGATTACTGAAGCTGCGACCGAGACGAATGAAGACCGGGATGATGAAGGGCCGGGACAGTCGCAGGAATGAAGAGGCATTGAGTGTTTATATGTGTCCATTGGTGTATGGGTAAGTTGTGGGTTCGTGGAACCGAGATTAATGTATTTTTGTACTTTTATATGAATTTTTTACATTTTTTTTATGTTAACTAGGACGCGTAGCACGTTGTAAAGTGCATAAGAGGGTAAGGATCTGGCAGGTTCGGGGAGGAACCGGGATCGAATGTTTGTACTTGGTAATTATGATTTTTGTTGATATGTGGTATTATTATTTATTACAGTTGTATGTTAGTAATTATGATTGTGCACATGAGTGCGGCATTATTTTTATTTTTTATTAAATATTTGACTACGATTATTGACGTGACATTATGTTTAATGTTGGTATTGGGGTTGTGATGAAGCCGTCAGAATTTGTTTTGTGAAGGTGGCGGCGGGATAGGTTAGGTATGAGATAGGGCGACCGGCCCGGTCAGTCAGCAGCTCGTAGGTGATGTTTTATGTAGAGACGTGAGCGGGATACCGCGTTGTAGGGGGTACCGAGACGAGCAAAGCTAGATGAGATAGTGGGACCGGGATGACGAGCGCGGTCGCGGTCAAGGGTTGACAGCAGTGTGATGGTAATAAGGCTTAGGCGGGACGGCGACCCGGCTGCGGCAGTACGGCACTCTCTATACACCTTTGTTTCAATGGGTACGTGCCTTGGGGAGCATCCAACGATGCTGGGGCAAGTACTACCCGGTTGAAACAGGTGGGGGGGATAGTGTGATGGTAAATATGGAAAACGGTACTGCGGGGTATTAATAGCAGTAGCGGGAAACAGACAAGGAAGGTTGGGGATGGAGAACCAACCGACGTCGTCGGTACAAGCAGTAGTTTTCCACTGCGTATAGCGGGAGAAGGATGTAGGTATAGGAGAGGAGCGGGGCTAGGAGTATAGCAGGTAAAGTAGGGCAAGTGGAAAAGACGGTTGGAGTTGAGGAGTATGACGTAGGCACTCTCTCGATCGTACGATCGCCGTCCTCCTCAGCAGGCGAACAGAGCCAGGACTTCACTTCCTATTTTACTCGTCGAGGAGACGCAACTAGGTGGAAAGCTAGTAAAGTGAGGAAAATAGCTAGCCCGTCAGCCATCTTGTTTATATTTATTATATATATATTTATTCTATTCTCCTTCTTATTCTTCTCCTTTGGAGATCTTAATTAATTACCCGAACGGGAATAACATTGTGTATAATTAAGAGATCATTAATGGTTATTCGTGGAGTGAATATTGTACATTGTGTGAGGTTAAATGAACAGTTCCAGAGTTCAAATAAAAGAACACTCCCATAGACTATATTCTTGTGCTGTAAAACATTGAACATTGCATAGGCACTCATTGGCTTACTGGAGCCAGCACCGTAGTACTGTAGTGATACTCTCAGTTCACCGGGTACCGGAGTATATCGGTCATCTTTCTCATACTCCGGGTGTGAGTGTCGACGGACTTACCGACACCTACACACCGGGTCATTATAGTCGTGCATTCCCATCCTTAACCACGGAGCCCCTACCGAGTCACCGGGTTCTCCGTAGTCAGTCCAACGTATCGAGACTTCGTGAGCAGGAACTTCGTAAGCGCGGTCTACTCTCCCCGGTCGCTCTCTCTGTAAATACTAGAGCGAGCCGAGGACGATCCCGGCCACCGAGGACCGCGTCGTACTCCAGTCGCGGTCGAGGACGAGGAAGGACTCCGCCAACCGAGACCGACCCGGTCGCATTCCTGTTCAAACCACCTGTCCCGGTCGTGGTACGTGGGAAAAGGGGAGATATTGGGAAAATCCAGTTTACAATTTACAGATGATTTACATGTTTTTGAAAATTGCAAAGCATTCGATTTACGCGTTTTTGAAAATTGCAAAATATTCTATTTACAAGTTTTTAGGATCAACATATTTTTTTTAGATACTTCATTTTTGTTTTTAGCTAAAAATGGAACTGGATCATTTAAAGACTTCACTAGCGAAATGTGGTAATTAGAAACGCATGTGTGAGAAACTGAAATACCGAAATCGGACCTGTGATTCGTCCGATTTTGAGCTGTTTGAAAGTTGCGGCGTGAATGAATTTGCCGGTGAATGACGCAACTTGGGCTCCCAAACTGAATCCGACAATGTGGACGAAGCTGTAGGAGGGTAAATAATCCTGATGATGAAGCCACATGAGGAATTCCCCGACGCGCTCCCCCACAATTTTGGCATTCCAGGCGGAATTAAAATACACGAGCGTCGAGCCCAACTTCCTCCAGTCCAAGCAGATCACATTCGTCTCATTGTCAACCTGTAAGTAAGCTACACAAATTGAGCATTTTATCAAAATTTTTGAAAATATTTTACCCCACGAATTTTAACTAATTGCAAATTTTACTTGGCACAGAATGGTACACAGTACGTAAAAATATAGGAAATAGGTACCTTCTTTGACTCTGTGTGGGAAATATGAGAAGCCAGTATTTTTGTAGCCATGAATGAGGATTTTGAGTGGGGCATCTTTAATGTACTTTGATGCCCTTAACGATTTTTCATTCATGTGAATTATCTCTTGAGATCCAGTCCTGAAAATAAACCAGTTTGTGTAAATAAAATTGATTTTAGCACTAATAATAATGATTGTAAATGTTAAAAAAGGTTAACTGAAAATGCGGCCCAACTCACATAGTTCCCGTGGCTGAAGAATATTTCTGATTACTAAATAAATAAAACCGAATTGAGGATTTACTAATTTCCGTCAAATCAAATCCATTTCTCCAGTCCAAGTCAGTTCTCTCATCCGATGAACCATTCACCAGCTTCGGCCTCATTCTCAATGGATCATCATTTTCGTCGTAGTAGTCAATCTCCTCCATTTTCCCCACTTCACTCACCACCACTTCCCCACTCAGTCTTTTAATTAGTAGTTCTTGGAGACTAAAGAGGACCACAGTGAGACACACGGTTTTAAATTTGATTTTACAACACATTTTCTTTTTAGCCGCTTCAGTCAAGTCAAAATAAAATGAGGCACACAATAAAATCCAACTCTCACAAGTTCACTCCTACAAAACTATGAAGTGTGATTTAATTTTTTACACTAACTATAATTTCAAGTCAAACACATGACAGGAAATTTGTGGAGATGACGTGCTCCGTCTGAGAAGAAGATAAAACCCCACGTTTGACGTTGGTCATCAATTTCAGTTTCGATGCCGTCGTTTCCTTTCAGAGGTGCAGATGCAATTTTCCTGATTCCATTTGACATAAAATGTTTCCAAATGGTTTTTCATGGAAAAATAAATAGGGCACGTGTTATGTACTAGTATTACTGTAACAAACAGTGACGCTCACAACGTCACTCTTTCACTCCAATTATAATTTCTAGGGGTCGCCCATAAATAACGTCGTCTACCTACGTGACACACATCTTGATTTTTGTAGAAGTCTCTGTGAAACGTATTAGGTCGCCATATGTTGCTGGTAGCTGGAATTAAGGGATCACTGAATTCCCAATCGAAAGTATAAAGTTTGTGACGTCATTTATGCACTACCCCACGTGTGTTTTCCCCGTTAAGTAATGTGTTTACCTCATTGTACTATTGTACTCTGTATCTCATGCAATATTCATAGTTTAATCCAGTTATCATTTAATAAATTAAGGATCGTGCATACAATACGTCAGCTGGTCGTTTTTAGAAATGTTTAAAGGAAAAAGCTACTATATTGACGCTTGTAATCCGATCCTAAAGGTAGAAATAGTGAAAGTGTAAGTACATATTTTCCACAAACCTGCGCAAGAATAGTTACGTCATTTATGGGCCGCCCCCTATTTATTCGTTACTATGTACAGGTGTTCTAATTTTATACAGTGTTCCTCTGAAGATGCATGCAAATATAACGCGTCAGTTTGATGATGTAATTAATTAGGTAGTTTACCTATTCCCCAGAAATACAGGCCAATCGTTTTGAAATAGTTCGAGCGTCTATCACTCATTAACTACGTGATCAGGGGTCGTCCATTAATGATGTCCGATTCAGAATGATGTTAAAAACAGATTTAAACTTTTGTTTTATGTATTTTTAGTTATTTATTAGATTTCTTTTATTTCTTAGCATTATCAGTATACATTCTTGATTGTACAAAAATAATTTGTAAATAATTACTTAAATAATTAATTACAGTTTCTAGTTTTAGTTTTCCCGTAAAAGACCATTATTATTTTTTTTTTACATTTTCATTATTTTCAATAGTATTTTGATCACAATTTCGAGAATTCAGGATTAAAAAGAAGTTCCTCAGCTAACTCACTTTACAAGTACAAAAATATCAAATATATTAGACGTGTGTATAACTATATGGAGAGAGGTAGGTACATACGTAGGTTGGATTTTTGGATTCTTAGCTATGTAGTTACATAGAGGTGAAACTATCAACTAAAATTGCATCTGTAGTATCTTTTACTTTTACGCAGTCCAAACTTTTCCGTCACGCATCGATTTCATCGTTTTCGTTTTCTTTGAATGTCTGTCTATAGACTATAATATACTAGTGTAGGACAGACCTGTAGCATTGTTAATTGTAATAATTCTATAATAATTACCTATACTCATATACTTAGTATTGTATGTCACTAATTTACAAATTGAAAAGGACACTTTTCATTTCCTGACATGCAAAACATCTGTCACCGTTTTCTTGTTCATTTTGCTTTCACAAAATTCCATTCAAAACATACTGTGTATACTGCGCTATTAATATTTGTGAGGATAATAAATGCATATAGTTAAATACGAAATATATTGTGGGTATGTATGCCTATGCTATTTAATCGTAAGGATATAGGTACTCATAATATGACTAACAATGGGCTGTGTGACTGGAACTGTGGAATAATGTGACGAGGTTTTTTAAAATTAACGACAGTTCTAACGAAACAAGCGAAGTTTGTAGATTTGTAAATTCCAGGTTAATACAGTGGAAATTAAGAATAAGATTATTTTACAATTAATTTAAAATTTAAGAAAATAGGCTCCAGAAAAAAAATGCAAAGAATATTATAGAAAAATATGTGATGCATTTTTTGTTGATTTGTAAACAACAAAATAAAAAAAATAATTGGCGCACATCTGAATTCGAATTATTATTGTAAATATATTCGAATTAATTTCTTAGCCGCTCCAACCCCAACCATGGCCATAGTGGTCGTGATCGTGACCAAAACCATGACCATGACCGTGACCGTGACCGACTCCATGTCCATAATGTTCACCTCCTCCCCAACCCCAGCCGTGTCCATGTCCATGCCCGTGCCCGTGCCCGTGTCCGTGTCCATGTCCGTGACCGTGGTGGACGACGTGATGATGTCCATGTCCATGATGGGGTCTCTTATAGAATCGGCCGTAAATTCTAATAACAAAACATTAAAAGTAAACGTTTCCATAATATTTAATGTTGTTTCCTATGTTTTAAATTATGCGTGGCCTATTGACAGCTTTTTTGTAGTCTTCCCTCAAATAGCTGGTTTTGCACTTCAAAATTATGCATATAGCTGCTTTAAATATATGTTAAAAATGATGTACCTACAGTATGTACATACCTATAGCTGGTACTGGTAATGTATCTTAAGAAACGTAAATATTATGATTTATTTGGCATTTCTCACCCACAGATTATTTTGCAATTAAACCTGAATATGAGAGTGAGCGCATTTAACTGTTAGTATAGGGCTTCCCGTTGAAATATAACTAAAACCTATTTTATCTTCCTGTCGTCACTTCTCGCTGATTTTGTTGAGCTGTGTGATTGTGATTTAATTGTTTTGATGGTTATAGAAATCGGAGATGATTAATTAATTAGTTAATTAATCAGTGTAATAAATTAGTTTAATGGCCTTTTCCACACCAAAATGGGTACGTAATGACGTTGACTTACTTGCGATGCCTCCAGAGGGGAATGTAGTAGAACCATGTGGCATGACTCAAGGCCAGGATTACCATCAACACCACTCCCATCAGCTGTAAACGTCAATTAATTGAGTCAATTAATCCAATACATTTTTACAAGCAATTTAAGCATCTCGCATTACTTCTTTGTATCCCTTTCTTCAACCCACATAAAAGTCTCGCATATTTTCTTTAGACATTTTTGACACGGGTAAGAATATAAAATCCTGAATTTTTGAATTAATTGAAAATATTTTTTAAAAATCAAACATTTTTGACTTAAACACTTTTTTAATAAAAAAAACGTAGTTTAGCGGCACCCTATAATCCGAAATTCTTAACCCGCAATCCGTAATCCGCAATCCATATTCCGTAATCTACAAAAATGCTATTTCACACTCACCGTGGTTTTATTCAGTGATATCTTCATCTTGAAACTCAAAAGATGACAGCGCGGCGGGAGAAAACACTTAAAAAAACTTTCTTTCAGAATTATTTGTAAAAAAGCAAAACTGCTAATAAGTAAAACAGCAAAAGTCTTTTATCTCTTTCAATATAGTTTTTGAATTATTTTGTACAGCTGGATCGGCGGTCGGCTGTCAGCGGTCCCGGCTTTATATTTGACCGAATTGCACTGATGTTTTTAGCACTAACTATTCACTCGACGATCACTCGACTCGACGATGCAACAAAAATAAAATCCAAAATTTAAAAAAAAACACTTGAAATTTGAAACTATTTTTGCTCTACCATAATTCCACTTTCGTACAGTTGCTGTTCTACTTCTGTTCGCTGTCCAACTTGAACTGATGACCAATCTACATTTTGAATTTCTTTTTATACACAAACTTTCCACACTTACTTACATTTTACGCACTGCAAGTCCATTCTGCAGAATCTGCAGAGAGTCAAATATTTTTATTAATTATCTCTGCACAACTACGTATGTCCGTAGGTGGGTGGATTGGATGTACGTACCTATAGTACATAGCATGTGGCTGGCTATATACATACTGAAACTGATATAAGTGCTCAGTTAGAAGTACAAAATGCAATACAAGAGAATTGTTTAAGTAAGTGCAGAATTTTTAATTCAGACCAGAAATCCACATGAAAATCCACACGCAACGTTAACATTGTAGTATAACATGGTGTACATACTACACACATGGTTTCTTGTCTGTCGTATACATCGTATCGTATCGTCATTCTTAATCGTAATCGTAATCGCCCAAATTGTGGGGGTGATACTATACTACGGATTACGGTTACGGTTACGGTAACGGTATATATTATATAGACTATATATGTATGCACTGTAAGTACATAGGCGAAAAAGACATTGTAAGGGACGGAAGGAAATGCAAGTTGAATTAGTCGCCGCAGAGATTCATTTTCCATCTCTTTTTCATCTAGAAGCCAGAATAAAGGAACGGGACAAGAATGGAAATGAAATAATGCGAGCGTAGTAATACAAAAAAGTACATTAAAGAGCCCAATTAATTACTCCTTCTAATTCTGTATGCAGTTTCTATGTCCCATTTTTGAAATTTGATTATTTCCCTTCGCATTTCCTTCTCGTTTCAATTCTCTAGATGTAACGTGCGCTTGTGGAATGTATAAATTCTGAATGGAAAATTAATGTAGTGAGTAATTATTATTTTGAAAACCTCAAGAATTGAAAGATCGCTTTTTGTCACAGAGAGGCCAGGGGCCTCAGACACCACAGACATAATACGGTTAGTGTAGAAACCGAAACCAAAACCAAGCTTAGACAATTGGAAATTAAAAAAATATTATATAAAAAGTGAAACTGACATGTGAGTGAAATGATCATATCGTCGGCGTCGGTGAAAGATCAAATCCGTTTCCTTCCATTCTTCGCTATAGAAGCAACTTGGTGTCCTGACAATTTACTCTACAAGCAAAAAACGGTTTCCTTCCATCGATATTTCTGAAATGAACCGTTTTGCCTTTAGAGAAAATTGGAAGGACGTCATTTTGCTTTGCTTCTAGCAAAGAATGGAAGGAAACCAAATTAATGCTTCACATGTAAATTTTCACAAATGCTAAAACATATATGTAAATAGAACATTCTGGGCTTTTCAAAAACATGCAAATAGATCATTTTACGCCTTTCAAAAACATGCAAATATAATATTTTGCACCTTTTAGAAACATGCAAATATAACATTTTGCACCTTTTAGAAACGTGAAAATAGACCATTTTTCTTTTTTTAACATGCAAATTACACATTTTGAAGTTTTTAAAAACATGCATATAGAACATTTTGGGGTTTTTAAAAGCATTTTTAAATATAACGTTTTGCTTTGTTGAAGTATGCAAATACAACATTTTTATATTTTTAAACATGCAAATAGAACATTTTTGGAGGTTTTTAAAAACATGCAAATAGAACATTTTGCTTTTCTGTAAACATACAAATAGAACATTTTACTCAATTTATAACTTTTTAGTTTATTCAACTTGTTATTCTTTACTAAATTTTTGAAATTCTTTTGAGCGCATAAGGGATCGTCAAAAAATGCATGACGCCATTAAAAAATTATCATTTTTATGACCCTACATGACCCCCCTGTCATCAGCGTATAACCATTGCGTAAATGGCTATCTTTAGCATGGGGGATGTCATCAGTATCCAAGTAGACCTATTGACCCTACCGATGATGTCATGTGTGGACGATCTCTAATATAATTTTTGAAAAGAAAACGATTTTAGCTAGTTTATCTCCCTCGGTTTTCTACAGTGTTATCAGAGGAATGATAATGATATTTTGAATCTGTGTTGAGATCACTGTCTAATAATGTTAACGAGAAGCTTACTTCTACGTATGTAGCTACCGGTACCGGTACCGGTACCGGTAGAAGGGTGGAGAAAGAAGAGATTTTAAAAGTTATAATTAGATTATGTAGCTTTGACTTTGATCTTTTGTTCTTGTGACTAGTTCCATTTTTTATAATTTGTTGTGGCGAGGAGATAATCTCTCATCTGATAAAACGCTCACATTTTTTCTGTCTTCGTCTGTATCTGAAGATTATCAAATTAGTTGTACAGATAAAGAGAGAGAGAGAGAAGCACTGGAGTAGTGCAACTGCGAGCTCGAGTTTTTCTAATAAATCCTAATATAGCTACATATGCCTCACAACGACAAGACGACAACGAGGAGAGAATAAAAGGCTTTTAGTTTAGAGCTTAACTTTAATTGGACGCTATATGCACAAGACATACAATTTACACTATATAATTATGTATGTAGGTATATTTATTGGGAACCATGAAGAATCTATTGAGTTTAACTCCATGAGGCTAAATTCAATGTTTACAAATATTTATTGACTGCGGAAAATCATATCCCAGCTGGATTGAAAGTATTTTTACATTCGTTATTAGTAAAGGTAGGAAGTTTTTTTTTGTATTTTTGTAAATACGCGCTTTCCACGCTTTTCAAACAAATTTTTGAGTTTTTTGATTTTTGACATGTCATTTAAACATTTTCAATCTCCCTCTCCCTCCCTACCCCCCCCCCCCCCCGACCTTGGCAGGTAATAAAAGAATTTTGGTACGTTTCTAAAACATGAAAAAAGATAATTTTGGCCTTTTTCGAAAACGTGTAATATTAAAAGATTTTGATTTCCTATTTCTATCTATTCTTGGATAAAAAATTTGCGTAACCTATACTGACTCTATTAGGCTACCCTCAAGTTTGTTCTCTTAAATAAAATTACCTTTCTCTCTCTATTCAACACTATACGCATATCGACTGTGAAGAACCAAAAATTACCCATATCCAATTTAAGCTACAATCAAAATGAGCTATGTCATAAAAACAAAATGAAAAACATGCGTCAAATGTTAAGTAGGAGTTTTTGAAAAACTTAAAATGTTCGATTTACATGTTTTTGAAAAGTGTAAAATGTCGTATTTACATGTTTTTAAAAAGTGTAAAATGTTCATTTACATGTTTTTGAAAATGAGCTATATGTCATAAAAACAAAATGAAAAATATGCGTAAAATGTTAATTAAGAGTTTTTGACAAGTGCAAAATATTTTCTTAACACGTTTTTGAAAATTGTAAACGGTTCTATTTTCATGTTTTTGAAAAGTGGAAAATGTTCCATTTACATGTTTTTGAAAATTGTAAAATGTTCTATTTATATGTTTTTGAAAAGTGGAAAATGTTTTACTATATTGTTTTTGAAAAGTGGAAAATGTTTTACTATATTGTTTTTGAAAGTTTCGATTTGTATAGTTTAAAAAATTTTTAAATTATCTATTTGCATATTTTTGAAAAGTGCAAAATATTCTATTTAATTGCTTTCAAGACATGTTTCAATATTTTTGTAGATAGTAGATATTGTTTTTAGCTACAAATGGATATGGGTCATTTTGGTTCTTCACAGACGATATAATAAAATTACGGATATATAATATCCCCGCGGTGAATTTATATCTAATCTAAAGAGCAGTCAACTAAAAGTGCGTTAATTTCCTCTGACGAGCTTCAACCGAATTATAATTACTTGCATGACGACAACACATTACATTACACGACACAGCTCCAAATGCAATTTGATCCCATTCTACTTTCTTTCTATACGCATTTTATTTGGAAATAAATGCGAGCGCATTCTTGGAATTTACGATGACAATTCTACGCTCCATTCATTCCCTATTTCATATTCCCACATACAACACAATATATATATACATAAATACATACAGGTTCCTTCCTACGGGCTAAATCCATAAGGCTAAAGCTAAAGTGATATCAAAAATAAAACGAATAATATGAAATCAAAACATCTCACAGTTCCCCAGAAGACCATATTTTCGCATAGGAAATTAAATATTCTATAAAAAAATAGGTAGAAAAAATGTGGCATAAATTAACCATTAAAATTTATTACAATTAAAAATTAAAGTAATGGGCTATAAATTTAAATTTACTCATTTAAAAAAAAGGTACGGTTAATTTAATTACAGGAAAAGTAAATATAGGAAATGCAACATGTAACATTCACCCGTAGAGCCACACACTCAAAATATAAAATATTATTAAAAGGATTTAATATCAAAGTAAAAAAAAATTAAAACTGATGTTATGGTCCTGTTTTTATTTGATTTACGATATCACCATCATCATTACGCGGCTACGGCTACGACTACGACTACGGCTACATAATTAGTCTATAATTAATTACCATACGCTTATTCAATGTAACTCACTACATGGCTTACGCTGCACCGTTCCACGTGGTACGCAGTACTTGCTTAAATCCTTGAAATTCATCCCATTTATTTGTATTATTTAGCATGCTTCAGGTATAGGTATAGTTTCACTAGTGACTAGTGATCTCCTACTATAGGCGTTGAAATAGAAGCTCGCATATCGTCGGTGAAGAACCAAAATTACCCATTACCATTTTTAGCTAAAGACAATATCAACTATCTACAAAGATATTCAAATATGTCTTGAGAGCATGTAAAACATTTTACACTTTTCAAACACATGGAATTTAGAACATTTTGCACCTATTCGAAAACATGGAATTATAAATTTTTGCACCTTTTCGAAAACATGGAATTATAAATTTTTGCACCTTTTCGAAAACATGGAATTAGAACATTTTACACTTTTCAAACACATGGAATTTAGAACATTTTGCACCTTTTCGAAAACATGGAATTATAAATTTTTGCACCTTTTCGAAAACATGGAATTATAAATTTTTGCATCTTTCCAAAAACATGGAATTAGAACATTTTGCATCTTTCCAAAAACATGGAATTAGAGCATTTTGTACTTTTCAAAAATATGTAAATACGACATTTTACACTTTTCAAAAACATGTAAATACGACATTTTACACTTTTCAAAAACATGTAAATCGAACATTTTAAGTTTTTCAAAAACTCCTACTTAACATTTGACGCATGTTTTTCATTTTGTTTTTATGACATAGCTCATTTTGATTCTAGCTTAACTTGGATATGGGTCATTTTGGTTCTTCACAGACGATTTGCATAAACGGACTACAGGCGGAAATACTGAAACTGAAACTGAAACAGGGATTATGATTGTAACATGTTATTCATACAAGAAAAAAAAGTCGGCCTACATTCCATACACATGTAAATTAATGATTTTATATTATGCCAAAAAAGTCTGAGTGAGTCGCCGTGGCCGTCGCCGTGGAATGTGGATGAAGGTGCTTAGATGTACTTACAGGCTACAGGTGCGAAAAGTCGGAAAGTGTGCCTCGTTCAGATTCAGATCCTATGAGTGCCTCTAATCTTTTTTTTTATGTACAAATTGGTCCTGCTAAAAAAATGTAGAAAATAACCGTGGAGGATATAAGCTAAATGGCCGACGCAGCCGGTATTAGATAATAAAAGTAATTACATATTATGTAATTACATATTCCGATTACGTGCCGTCATTACAGTGAGTATAGTTAGTTAGTTAAATAATCATTTTCCGCTGCAATAACCCGCAACCGGGCGCAACGGCCTGAGTAAATAAAGGGAAACAAATTGTGCTATTAAATTAATAATCCAGTATAAATTTTTGGAGCAAGCAACCCTTAGAACCGCCAGAGCCAAGATTTTACGTAATATAGACTTCATTTTTTAAAATGTCAACAAAGTTGAGAGTGTACTTAAATTGTAATAAATTAATTGGTAATTGGTAATAATGGTAGTAATGGTCCTACTTACGTAATACAATAATTGCAGTAATTTTACTGCAATATTTAATATTGACTTAATAAATCGTTTTTTGAAATTGCAATGCTAAACACATGGAAATGAAAAATAAAAAATAACACAGCATGTGAAAATATTTTTTGCATGTCTTTTTGCTATATGCAGCATAAGCGTGCAATTAATTTGTCAAGTATTTGAATTTTAAATCGTTCAAACACTGCACTGCTGATCCACACAGTTTTGTAAGTCTCTTTCCGCACCGCTCTATATTTTGAAACGTGGCAAATCCCACGTCCAACACTTGTTGCTGGTTCATATAATTATTACAGTTTGATGTCTTTGTTTGTTTTTTGTGGTCACTTATTTCGTAGTTCGTTCAAACATAAGATTTAGTTGCAGTACATTAAGTATGCGTAGGACGAATTAGCGTTGTAATTTACTCTAAAGTGGACTAATAATTTAATGTAAGTACACACACGCTTTTGCAATTTAGCCCATTAAAACAATATTTCGTGCTTGAGTAGCGCCTCCTTATAAAATACAAATAATGTAACTACTACTAACGATAAGTACTTGAGTTAAATTAACTATAGAAGATCATTTCTGTAATTATGAAGCATCTGTGTAGGAAATACGGTATTTAGATAGGCACATTATAAATTATGTGTAACTTTTATTTAATTTGGAAACCATTATTTAATTCCTACGTTACAGTTGACTCCGTAAGCATTATTGATCTGCATTTTTTGATTTAATTTCTAATTTATTTGCAAAATTTTAAAAATTATCTATGTAAATCGAAATTTAAAGTTTACTGTACTGTCTTTCGACAGGCCACTACTTAAAGAGAAGGCGAAGCCCACAAAGCCCAACCAAACCGCAGCCACAGCTCAGAGTTAACGTTAAAAAAAAGTCAATTGAAAGAAAGCAGAAGTAAGGTTCAAGTTTGTAGCGTTCTGATAATTGACGTCTTAAAAAATGTAATATCACATTAATCGTCCATCGTAATCTTAAATCGTGGGCGTTGAAAAGTTTTTTTGGGGGAAAAGGTGATAATGAAAATGAAAGAATTCAGGAAAAAACGTATGTTTTTTAGAAACTACGTAGAAACTATATACATACGCTATATAGATGTATACTATGTTACATTCAAAATTCAATATGTATATGTTACATAAAATTTAATACGTGTATGAAGAGTTTTTTGGTAAAACGGAAAAAGTCCATCAAAGCAGTTCTTACAGGAACAACGAATAATGAATAAAAGGTAACGGGATTATTTTCTGAACTCAATGTTTTATACAGGTACTGCAACTGACGAAGCATTATTTCAAGCACTTTCATAAATCTGGACTGACTCTGGAATTTTTTTATAAAATTTTGCAAAATTTTAATTTGTGGACTTTTTCCGTTTTGCCTCAAAATCAATAACTTTGCGTGGAGTCAAATGTCCGTGAGATGAAATTTTAATCGTTTTGAGTGAAACCAAACTTTTTTGAACTTTTAAACTTTTTCTTCCATAAAACGCATGGCAATTTGGAATAAAATGGACTTGCCCCGTTTTGTCAAACAACTCTTCCGGCAGGGAGCAAGTGTTCACTTACACTTTTAGAAATACAATACAATGAAATGCTATGATAATGATATACATACTGTTGTAGCATGTCATATGATCGTACGGACGGGGTGCCATTGTAGCAAATGTAAGATAACTAGATTGGTCATATGTGTATAGCGTTCGTTCATTTACCAGATTATTTACCATTCGAATTCGAAATTCATGAGAGTTACATATGGCGAAGGTGCAGTGTCCGCAAAAATGAATGGAAACAAAGGAATTAACAGGGAAAGAAGTAGAAGTGATGTGATATACCATATATGCGTTGCCCCTATCTACAAACATAGTCGTCAGTCCGTAACATTTTAATTAGCTATGCATTCAAAACCAAAAAGTCTTATCTCGCCTTTTTAATTTCATTTTGTGACTCTACTCATGCTGCTGATCTGCTCCTGTGCTACGCTCTACGTCGTCATCACTTCCTTTTTTTTTTAAATCTGCACGTCTGTCTGACCACACACAGAGTTGACAAGTTGATGTCTTGCCTTACAGAAAGTCCAACTGACCAAAAACTACAAGGGATCGTGCACAAATGAAGTCATTAAAAACTTCATTTTTAGGGCCCTCAAGGCCCCGCTGTCATGAGCTTAACCATTGCGTAAATGGCTATCTTTAACATAGGTTGTCATCAGCAGCTACGTAGACCTGTTGATCCTACCGATGACGTCATTTGTGAACGATTCTCAACTACTTTATTACAACGAATACTACCATTCGTGGAGAGGGTAAATGACCGAAGAATTGGGCATGGATCGGATTCTTTTACGATTACAGATGAAGAATTAGAAAATTTGAAAAAGATTTAATAATTTTATTGTGAAACTGAGGAACAAATTGGGGGTTGGTGTCGATGGTTGATGGTTTGGTTAGCAGATAGAAATTAGTATTAGTGAAGGTAGAAGGTCAAGGAAAGAGGAATTACGTGCTAAATTGCAATTACCCATTAACTACATTTAACAAAGTCCATTAACCCATGGCGATGGATGGCCATGGCCCTGCCTTCATTCATATCATACCAAGCTTTGATTTGTCCCGCATTAATTTTAATTTCACTAAAACTAAGCCATTTACTTAGGCGGCCGCCTCAGTAATTCGTCTGGTTGTCTGAAGTTTTCTTTTAGTTTGCTTCATTTTTTTCGTTTGGTTTTAAAGGTAGAATAGAATAATATCATTATGAGAAAGGCAGAAAATGAGAGTAAAGGAATGGTAAATTATTTTGCTGGTTGACTTGCCAGTTATTATTGTATTGAAAACAAGGGCTAAAGCCCTTGTTTAATGGCAGCCTTAACAGCGAAATTAAACATTTTGAATTTGCCGCCAAATTTTAGTTGGCAATTAACAGGTTCTAAATTAAAGGTAAGAAGCCATAAACGGGTTAGTTGTGACGATTTACGCACAGGTATTTTGATGTTCTCAATAAATCCAAAAATTTAATATTGAAATTTTTGAATTTCCCGCTAAAACTTTAAATATTGTGTTAAATGAAGATTTCGACCGGTCACTCAGTAAACTTACCCAAACATGATATACCATTCGAACGGTAACAATTAGGCAAATCTAAATAACTTAGTGTGCACGCACGATAGTTATTAATTTTCAAATGGTTTCGAAAAAACTTAATTGGAATTTTAAAAAATTTAACGGATTTTGTCATGTGATATATCATTTAAAAGCTCTTAAAAAATAAGCAGACACCATTTTTTTTGTTTTGAGTTTGTGACCCATACAACCCGTTTTAGGTGAAATTGAAAAATTAAAAGACCGTTGCCATGGAAACTGTTAGTAGAAATAGAGGCGCATTATGTTATTTGAATTCTAATAGTGATTACCTTTCGAATGATATATGGCACGATGAAATTGGTCCAGTATTGCAAAAGTTTCTAAATTCCGGTAAATTATGTAGATAGGTAGGAATTAAGGTGAATGATATCTTGAGTGAAGAACCAAAATAAGCTATGTAAAAAAACTTTAAATGAGATAGATGTGTATAAGAAAAGTGTAAAATGCTTTATTTGCATGCTTTTGACAGGTGAAACGTATTCTATTTGCATTTTTTTGAAAGCTTAATATATTCTATATATGTTTATGCTTTTAAAATTTGCAAAATGTTCTATTTATATGTTTTAAAAGTGCAAACTGTTCTATTTTGTGTGTTTTTTAAAAGTGCAAAATATTTCATTTTCATTTTGTTTTTGAAAATTGTAAAATATTCTATGTAGGTACACTTTTTTGAAAGGTGCAAAATGCTTTGTTTACGTTTTTTAAATTGCAAAATGTTCTATTTACATGTTTTTTGAAAATTGTAAAATGTTCTATACACACTTTTTTGAAGGTGTAAAATGCTCTATTTACATATTTTTTAAAAGTGCAAAATTCTTTATTTGCATTTTATTTTTAAATTGTAAAATGTTCTATGTACACTTTTTTGAAAGGTGTAAAATGCTCTATTTACATATTTTTGAAAAGTGCAAAATGAATTATTTGCATTTTCTTTTTAAATTGTAAAATTTTCTATGTACACTTTTTTGAAAGGTGTAAAATGCTCTATTTACATAGTTTTGAAAAGTGCAAAATGTGCTACTCATAAAATTCACATGCTTTTAAAAGATGTAGCTGCACTTACAAAGAAAATAGACACAAAATAAATATTAATTATTATTCAACTATAGTTAATGGTGAATGATAAATGGCCCATTGCTATTTGTACTGAAACTGAAATTGTGGTCACACTGATCGTGTTTTCCTTTTTGTTGTTCTTAAATTGTGATTTTGATCTTCAAATCTTCAACCTGTGTTCAAGTTTCATATTTTTTTAAATTGCTCCAATAATGAAAACTGACCATTACAATTTATTATTGCAAAGGAAATTAAAAGTTCATATATGAGACATGAGATGAGATGTTTTTAGTACTGTGCTGCAGAGCTATATGCGTAAGTACAATTCACAATAAACGTAGAAAAATGCGATAAAAAGACCGCATAAAATCCGTGTTATATACATTATGGACAGAGAGACAGAGTTGTAAGTTGTTATTACAGTAATAAAAGAAGTGCAGAGTGTGATAAAAATTAACACTAAAATTAACGGTTTTGGTTTTGATTTAATTTTTTAATTTAATTTTTGTTTCTAGGATCTATGATACTTTTATCTATAATAAAAATAAAGGTAAAACTATTTAAAAAATAAGAAAAGATGAATGAACTTTCGAATTCGAACTCCAACTCGAATTACAGACTAATGCTAAATTTAATAAAAAGAAATGTCTATAAAATAAAATGAAAATGAAAAGTGTAGCGAGAAAATTAAAATGTATGCTATACGTATAGGTATTTTAGATATGAAATGGTCGATTAAATCCGCATGAAAATAAAAGCACATCACTGTGTTCTATACTGCTCCATAATAATCCATTTACATTAAATCTCCTCCTAATTTTACACACTCTCCGTCAGTGAGGGATCGTCCATGAATGGTGTCATCGGTAAGGTGAGTGGGTCTATGAAGTCAGGCACTCATGTAAAAATACTTTTTTCACACAATATTAAAATGAGGACTTGATGGGGGACAGGGTGGGTCCTAAAAGATTGATAATTTGGGTGACATCATTTATGGATCATCCCTACTTATAAGCCAGTGTCTATCCTTTTTTTTTGTTCTCGGCGTCGGACGTGGACGTGGCGTCGATGGATTAAAATTGAAATTTAATATTTTCTCTTTTTCATTCCTCGCTTTTGAATCCAATTGCAAATTATGTAGGTGCAAATAATGTGGAAATGCGAGACGTAATAAGTAGATGTATCTCAAGTACGCTATAGGCTATAGCGTATCGTAAATGATATAGGGGATATATGGAAATAGAAATAAAAGCAGAACAAACGTATGACATGTGTAAGTTAAAGTTGGTGGTTCTAATTTTAGTCATACTCTTAATGACAATTAGACACACAAGCTTCAAATATTTAAAGGGCTTCTTTTTCCAAAGTTTAATGACCCAAATTCCTACATGAGTTTACCTTTCATAGGAACATTCCTTTGTTTCTCATATTTCACTGGGATGAACTTGAATCGATAGTATGAATCGAACATAATAATCAAGAGTAAATTATTTATAGATCATTTCTTGTTACTGCTTTGCATCGGTATCGGTATCGGTATCGGTATCGGCTTCGTTGTGCCGGTATAGCCGACTAGATATCGTCAGTGAAGAACCAAAATGACCCATATCCAATTTAAGCTAGCGTCAAAATGGGCTATGTCATAAAAACAAAATGAGAAACATGCGCCAAATGTTAATTAAGAGTTTTGATTGAAAAGTGTAAAATGTTCTATTTACATGTTTTTGAAAAGTTAAAAATGTTCTATTTACATGTTTTTGAAAAGTTTAAAATGTTCTATTTACTTGTTTTTTCAAAGTGCAAATACTCTATTTAAATGCTTTCAAGACATATTTGAATATTTTTGTGGATAGAGGATATGGTTTTTAGCTACAAATGGATATGGGTCATTTTGGTTCTTCACAGGCGATATAATATCTTGTCGGCTATGGTTGTGCATTGTGTCTTGAGTCTTATTGAATGGGTATGCATTCATTCACGTGTGATTATAACTTATAAGGTCCCCCCTGGTTCTGCAATCTTCCATATGAAATAAATCAGTTCCACTTTCCAATCCAGTATCCACTACAAAAAAATTGTGAGCATATTTTTATATTTTTTTATTAAATATTAAAATGGTTAATGCGTATAATCCTCTTTATATATATCTTTCTCGAATCCCGGGTTTTAGTGTTTTCAAAAATATTTAATCAGAATTTTTCCCAATTGCTAAAACAAAGCAGAATGGCCTTCAGCGACCCTTTAAAGATGGTTATAGAGATTCAAAAACTTGTAATTTAGTAACTTTTTCCACCTTGTAAAAGAAGTGCAAATGGAATATTTTGTTCATTTCGAAATCATTTAATTAGTTCATTTTGAATATTTTGAATTTGAAAACCTGTAAAAATGAATTCAATTTGAATTTTTTTTCATAACGTTTGGAGTGGTTTGTGGTATTGTTTCTTATTACTGCACTGCTGTAAATTGTGTACTAAAGTAAAGTCGCGATACAAACTTTGTAGCAAAAATGCTGGGATTGTAAGTATAGTATTTAGCACAGTGACAAACAATGTAATTGGCGTAGATTGGAGTGCATGCCACAAGGTAGTTGTCGTTAGTCTAATTGGATTTTAACTTTTCAAGTCGGAATTGTACTACACATGTAATATTATGAGTAAAATGAAAGTTGTCAGTTACCACCGTATGTATTACAATGTAATACAATGTATAGATATACTGCCTATAATTTTATATATAAATGTACGGGCATGTTATATAGTATGCGGGTCTAATCGTGATAGGTCTCAGCTTATTTAATTAAATACTTTTAGACGGGTGCATTATTGTAGAATATATGCATGTTGCATGTATGCATGTTGGCGCTTGTTGACTGAATAGTCTATGTAGGTAGGTACATTTCGTCTGTGAAGAACCAAAATGGCCCATATCCAATTTACGCTAGAATTAAAATGAACTACTTTATAAAAAACCCTAAATTAATTGGATGCGTAAAATGTTAATTATGAGTTTTTAAAAAGTGCAATATGTTGCATTTACACGTTTTTGAAAAGTGGAAAACGTTCTAATTACACGTTTTTGAAAAGTGTAAAATGTCTTATTTACACGTTTTTAAAAAGTGTAAAACGTTCTAATTACACGTTTTTGAAAAGTGTAAAATGTTCTAATTACACTTTTATGAAAATTGTCAAATGTCCTATTTACATGCCTGAAGGATTACACAATATTCATATATTGTTTGTAGATAGTACATTTCGTATTTAGTTAAAAATAGTTATGGGTCATTTTGATTCTTCGCAGGCGATATTCTAACATCAAAAAATTCGACACTATCTTATACTTACGTAGTACAGCAGGTGTCCACTTAACATAGCAATCACTACTTAATTTTGAAAGAGGACCTACTCAAAGCTGCACTACTAATCCTCTCACAAGTAATGAAATGAGGCACTTACGGATATACTTATGGCTACCTATTATTACATGCAACATAATGAAATCCAATTAAACTCAAATAATTAAGTGTCCTGTGCAGACCAGGACCAGCGTCTAGACCTCTAGACACTATAGAATTTTCAAATGTAGGTATAATACTTTGCTTAATGGCTCTAGTTCTACATAACCGCCTCGGTGCATGACATGGCATGGCGATTAACATTTTTTCCTATCAACACAGAATAAAAATAGAAAGAATTAAACCCGTACAACTACAAAACGCACACGGCTGATCTCATTTCCGCCTCCGTCGTCCTTTCACACTCATATACATACTGTGCGGCTTCATGGCGTCATTGTTGTTGTTGTTGTTGCTGGGATGGCCTATGGCAAACGGGAGCCGGCAGGGCACGGTGTAATTTCCTGTCTAATCATACGTTTCATTTTTATTTTTATTACATAGCGACAGCACGACGAAATGAATTTATTACAATTAAATATCCTAATTATATTATGTGTAGTAAGTGTAGGCGTAGGCCGTAGGTAGAGGCAGGAGGAACGTAAGCAAGACATTCTAACAAAAAGTGAACAACTGAAGAGTTGTTTGGCAAAAGAAGATATGCCAATAGTTTTCTTAAATGGGATTATTTTCCTTAAGCGTTCTATTCAACTAGGACCGTTACTGTATTGAATGGTAAAGGTCAAAGTTCAACCAAAGCAATTTTTTTAAAATAGCCAAAATTTCGCTTTTTGGCAAAACGAGTCAAGTTCATAAGTCCACCTAAAACATGCATTTCTGATTTAATTTAGTTTTCCAGTGTTTTCGTAGTTTGTACAAGACAATTGACGTGCGTAAATATTTTTAATGCAAGAAAAAGTTTAAAAGTAAAAAAAAGTTTGGGTTCACTAAAAACGATTGAAATTTCATCTCACGGACATTTTACTCCACGATAAGTTATTGATTTTGAGGCAAAATGGAAAAAGGCCACAAATTAAAAAGTTTGAAAATGTTCTAAAATATTCCAGAGTCAGTCCAGATTTTTGAAGCAGCTTGTAATAACGCTTCGTCAGTTGCAGTACCTGTAGAAAAAACTGAGTTGCAAAAAATGATCCTGTCACCGTTTATTCATTATTCGTTGTTCCTGTAAAATTTGCTTTGATTGTTGGTGGACTTGACCCGTTTTGCCAAACAACTCTTCAAATGTTCACGTGGGATCTTTTAAATGTGCCTAATATAACTATCGCATCATACTTACTATAATATATGTATGCAAGTAATTACTATGCATATGAGTGCAGCTGCATTTCAATTTCCAATTCTACACACAAATAAAGTGTAGTTTTCCAAAAGGGTACCGGTTTTTTTCTACGAGTACCGGTGCCGGTGAGGAGACTTTGGTTTTGGTGGCTATTTTTAATTACTACTTGTAATTGAGTAGGAAATGACTTAACATGCGAGAATAAACTTACTACTATTATGTAAAAATGCCTTGCTACCAGAACCAGAACCAGGAGGGCTAATTACAGACTTAATGTTTTATTTAATTTGTTTATAAAACTAAAACAAAGATACTTTGCCCTCCTTTCCACTTCGAGATCAGTTTCCGTTTCTTCAAGTGAACCATGAAGCCATCATGCTACTGAACTGCACAATAAAGCTCAGGCGGCGTTTCATAAAGGGCCTATACCGGTACCGGTACCGGCACCGGTATATGGCGATCAGATAGTTTCTTCATTTCTTCATTGAAAAAGATGGGACATGCCTAATGAAAGTTACCCAGTTAAATAAAAATGACCCGTTTTTTTTTAGATTTTTCTACCTGTCAAAAATTAATGGGTTACATTTTCCTGGCGGCTAGCGGCTACTCACTACTTCAGGCTCATAGACAAAATTAGATTTTTTTACGGACTAGGGACTACAGACGCGTATACCGTAAACGTGAATACATAATTATTAACTGCGAGTGAGTTTTTCCGCTCACCTTTGCCAAGTGGAAGTGGCTCGCTTCCTTCGTAGTTAGTTCCTTTTGCAGGTCCTCTGGTCTAGAGCGTGACTTAATTGAGGGATTATTTTCATTTCATTTCACAGTTTATGCTCACATGAACCGCCATTAAATTAGCATGACCACACAAACTATACAAAATCTAATACAACATTATAACATGGAATTTCATGTCAATACGAGAGATCAAATGATATTTATATGCCAAATAGCAAGTAGCAGATTTAAATTACATTCAACATAAGTAAGTACCTACGTATGTGAGCGCTTTATGTTGCAATTAAATTACTCTGTGCACACATATGACACACTCAACCGCGTCCAGATTCCATATAGTTCAAATCTGTAACAGATTTAATTTTTTTATTTTATTTGTATTTTTTCACTATTATTATTATGTCATTATTAATCGTTTTATTCTTATGTATAATATGTATAGGCTTTAATAACATCTTTGGATTTAGATTTGATCTTCCTTCGCTTTGATTTGGTTTTTTTGCTTTTTTGTATTTTTAGTTTTGTACAGAATAATGGAGAGATAATCAAAATACATGGTAAGTAAGTAGGTCATCGTAATCATAATTTATAATACTATATGTTGTTACCGTCGTAAACATTAAATCTTTAAAGAGACGGACAGCTAAGAAAAATCATTAAGAATGTATGTAATAATATGTAGCATCTAGTTATAGTTAGTTAATTGATCACGTGTTTTATTTTGATTGAAAATCTCAATCCTACCGGTACCGGTCTCGCGGTGTCTGACCGACGACGACGCGATGTCACGACACCGTCACTGAAATCTTGACAATGCACACTTTAATATCCATGTAGAAGAGTTCCTCTCCCCTAAACTTTCAACTTTAATCATCACTACTGAAAATAACTGTAATCGGTTTCGGTTTCCACATTTAATACTAATGTTAAAAGAATATATAATATGTAATTACTATTATTGTACAATTATTATGATACCCATTACAACTATAAGTACGCGTTACATTCTCCGTACGTGTCACATGCTACATACGTTACGTTAAGTTGATCACCACAACATCAACAACACTTTAAACTTTAAATAAAAATACGAATACGATCGACATACGCTATACACTATACGCATATCTTTTTTACAACTATATGACTATATACATGATTGTTTCGAGATGAAACGTAGATTAAAATTGGAAATGATACAGAGTACTTACTAACTACGTAGTAGGTAATAATATCGTGTCGAGTAATTGGAATTACATGATTGGAATGCACTTTAATTGAAATCAAACATCGAAAATTGAAAATCCATAAGCGGCTATACACTAACACTGACAGAGACAGACACAGGGACGTACACTCCAAACTGTTCAAACAAAAATATGAAATAATTGCACAGACAGAAAAACTAGTAGAAAAATTTCGTGATCTAATAAATATTAATGATTTATAAATGTTTTCAATCCACCTTCAGACACAAACTATGCCACTAATTTACATACTAATTATCATATTATTGAGAAAAAGAAAGAAAAGCCAACAACTGCGGCATTATGCCAAAAGTCGGGGATACTCAAAATTTTGTTACACTTACGACACTGCGTAAGTTTTACAAACTAAAAAAAAGAGAAATAATTATTATGATTTTATCAAAATGATTCCTTCAGTTGGAGTAGCAATAACTTTATTATCATTATTGCTTCCGCTTTCGGATTGTCTCCTGAAAAATTCTGGCCAATTGCATTAAGTACTCAAACTCATTGCATCTGTCATTAAAGTCATTTCGCTTTTTACAAAGCTTGCAATGGGCATCTCTTTTGTTTAAAAGAGCTTCAAAAAGGATTGCAGCTAAGCTTGTCCATTCTAGACGCAAACTTTGCTTCCGTTTGCAGTAGCTTGGCGAGAGGGAGTGTGGTCTTGAAAACAATTGCGAAGAGGGTAGAGAATTTAATTTAGAAAATGCCCTTAGTATATTGCCTATCAGAATAGACGTCGTAATAGAACCTGGAGAAAAATGCTACATAACTCATACGAAAGTATGATCCTGTTAGTGCACTCAACAGAATTCGGTTAGTCCAAGTACAGACTGTAACTGTTTCATTGTTTTCGGTAATTCCATATTCCTTCCCTTTGATTTCATGTGGTTTGTCTGGATCACAACTGATACCCTTCCTGACTGATTATGTGACCCAGTGCTTCGGCGCAACGCTACTTTTAAACTACTTTGAAATTGAAGCGGCAACCGAAGAAAATCCGACAACCAGGAAATTAATTTTTAAATGGATTTACCACTTAAATAAAAAAGTCCAAACCAGTTCAAGAACGTCTTCGGGAATTCGGGACCTACTTACCACCATCACCAGGATGCGATGCCGTGGTTTTGGATTTGCTATTTGCAAACTTTAGAAGACGGGTACCCAATGTTACAAACAAGTATAATTTTAGATGGAAGTAAATTTAGAAGCTTAATACTTCAAAAAAAAAGGGCCAAAACCACATCCGTCATTTATGTCGGTAATAGTTTAATCTCAATTTATTTACAGAGATCTCACAAGTATACAGGCAGCTATACAAGCTATATATTCTGCCAGTATTTCAAAAAAATTCTACACAAACTATGTGTCCGAACAATGGGTTTTCTTAAGAGACTGGAGTAGTTCGAATCAATTTAGAATTGATTCCTCCGTTGAGGCCATCTTTTGTATTGCAAACAAAAAATAGTAAAAAAAACGATTGGGTATATTAAATTTGAAAATACGAACCTTAACAGTAGAGAAAATAAGGTGGAATATAGTTGGACACTTTAGCAGATTTTAGCTTTTTATAAATGAAACTGCTTTGTGAGTAAAAAGTTTCTCAGGCGTCCGAAATCAAGAGATAAAATTCTGAGAAAACAGCGAAATTTGCTAAAAAGCAAAAAACTGTACTGCTCAAAATGGTATTAAAACTTAAGGCATTATGCCAATAGAAGGAGAAAAAAGGAAGAATTGTAATAATTATTATTAAAATTATTCATTTATATCCTTTTGCAAAAACAAAATTCTGCACTATCTCTTATGGTTGACGAATCTACTGATTCTGTAAATGTTCCGTATATGATATGTTATTTCCAGACATTAGAAGATGGCTATCCTATAGTATTCAAGTGATTTTTAAAAACAAATTAGTCACATTTGCAAACCGACGGTGCAAGTGTAAAACGATGCGAGGAACCAAAAACTCATTCTGGACAGAAATAGAAAAGTATTTAGACTCCAAGGACACATTGCGTACAAGCACTATTTTGCTCACAAAGTCGAACAAAGTGTTGCAGAAAAAGCATTGAAAATTATTTTCTCACATTTTGTTAAGTTTCAAGTTTTACACATTTTATATGTCTAGTGGTTCTAAAAGGTAGTTGCACTTAGTTCAAGTAGGCGAGGATTTAAGCCTACAAACTAAACGAATTCGATATCACTTCGATTTACGATGGTCTTAACGACGATCTCTCTAATCTTAATTAATCTTTAGACAGTAATGCAAAGATTTAGATAAATTATTACATTTTTGATTGTAGTACTGTTGGCGAAATATTACGGATTTCTGCCTGTTTTGTAAATTATTTGAATTTTACTAAAAATAATTTATAAAGATTTTTTTAAACTTGTGGAAAAGAAAAATAGGTTTCACAGGTTGTTATGGATGAGACTGTTTTTACGGTCTACCGAAGACCGTATTCACTTTTATTATTAATAAGCTGGCACTAGTGACACGAATTTTGTTCGTTCTTCAAAATTTGAAAACTCAAACGCCGATTTTCTCGACTCTCATTATATATAGTTATTTTTAAACATCTACATCATTCACTCTAAAATGATTTATGGAATTGGGACTTGCTCCCTTCTCTAGTAAAAGTGATGTTTTTTCTTATGGTTAAGTTTTGCCTACAACTACAAACGGAGCGGAGTAGTGAAATTCCTAAGTAGCGATTGTTCCACCATATGTTTCAACAGAGAAATACGGAGGATGAAAAAATCGTTTTTAAACATCCCAGATTTGGCTGAAATCAGTGCCACTTCCAGCTCAGGGAGCGTGTATTATTTTGTACTAGATATTGAAGAGTCAACACTAGACCCCGAGTAAGTAGAAATCGTTGTTACAGTAGTAGCAACATTTGATTTGAGCCCCAGTGATTTTTTCTGTAAATTTTATTTTCCTGAATAACCATTAATCACATCCTCCTGGTTTTTACTAACCATAATACAGACCTTGGTTTTTAAGACTATCCTTTCTCCTACTATAGTGTACTAGCACTTTAAACTTTATAGTGCTCCTACTGGAAGGAGGCTAAATTCCATAGTAGCAAAAAATGTATTTAGAATTCAGTATATCGAACCCTAAAATGCAAATTAAAAGAGATAAAAATAGCGTTTGGGTATATTAGATTTTATTGTTAATTGCTCTAACTGACACGAAATGGCGTGGCATAGTTTGGATTTTTGGATCTTAATTAGTGAAAGTATTAAGCAAGGTAAAAGATATACTGATGCTTACTGAATTTAAGTAAAAAACTATTGCTGCAGTTTCAAAGCTTGAAAATTTAAAAAAAAAGTATATAATAGAATAGTATATATGTAGGAATGTTAATTATTCGTTTTGAAGTATTTGAACCAATGGTTTATCGTTAGTATTAAAGAAGTGACTGTGAGTATTATTAGAGGCGAATGCTAATTCTGTCCTTCGGTTAAGTAAGAACGTGTAATACTGAGTTTGTATTATATTATAATTAGTAGGAATGTATGCACATGTGACACGGTCGGTCCCTCGAACTATTAAAGTGCATTCCAATCCATAACTATAAGATTCGAAAAAATAATTACAAGCAACCACAACGAATGACGAAAGCGTGACTTATTAAAGAATTAAAGCTATAAACGAACTACACTAATACTAATCTCCATATAATTTGACGATATATCATAGGAACTAATAAATAAATAAATTAAGACAAGTCATTTAAGGCTTTGAGCCCGTCTGCTCACAAGCATTACCCGTCAACCCAACATGGATCTTTTCCATGAGATTTGAGATATTTTTGGTCAAAAAGAGCGTTTATGAAAACAGGAACCCTGTAGTTAAACGATTTTGTGCTTTCATGAACGCCCTTTTCGGAAAAAAACTATCTCCTCAAAAAACTCCATGATGGATAACGGGTACTACTGGTCAGTTACAATTACTGCAATTGAAATTAGTAAATAATTTTAATTGTTATGTGTATGGAATTTATAAAGTATCCATATCCTGTGTTATTTTTTAAGAAGAATAATCTACTATGCGTGGTAGTAAATCGATTACTAAAATTACTTGTGTATATTATTAGTAATTTTGCACTTGAAGCAGATATTTTAATAATATGCAAAAACGCAATGCAAATTACAAATACTTTGATAAATTGATGTTCATACAGGAACCAGAACGAAACGATTACACAACAATAATATCTCCGTTTCTTTTGCATTCTCACACTTACATCGATCCTGTAGCATATAGTGTATAGTAAACACTGGAGAGCGTCACTTACTATACTACTTACGGAAATACAACTTTAAATAACAACATTTTGAATTTAAATAACGTCTATTAATGTTACTAAAAAATGCAGAAGTTAAGGTTATCACGAATACGAAGGACAAATTCAAAATTCAAACCGGCATATAACACTCTGTCTGTATCTTTGCCGAGAGTGGCGGTCTTGTGAATGGGTTTAACCAGCCCACAGAAAAACGACCAAAAACTGACTGTAAACTTTTCCATTTAGACTTCTTGGCCCACCGAGCTTGCTCTTTTTTGAGTTGTTCGATTCCCTTTAAATGGAAAAATAAAACTACATTTTACAAAATATAAAGTCTACCTATTTTAAGCATCATTTAATTATGTTTGTGTAGTATTTAGGGAAATTAATAGAAAATGTAACACGTACCGTTTCGTCATTCCAAATAGCACTGAGCTGAGTACAGAGCATTATCATGGTAAATATTGTGAAAAGTAAAGCTTCAAATATCAAAAAAATAAGAAATACGACAGTGGCTGGAGGTGTGTAAGCTGAACATTCTTTCCAGTCGTGTTGAATACAAATGACGAAATGGTTTATACCAAGTAACCTAAAAGCAACAGAGGCGGCATACTTAATTAGGGGTATCCTTGCCAGTCGTACCCGGATAACTCGTACCCTTCCCAGTCGTACCCGACTGAGTCGTACCCTGACCACTCGTACCCTGGTCTCAGTCGTAACCTGACCATTCGTACCCTAATCCCAGTCGTACCCTAACCATTCGTACCTCGGAAAGAAACGAAGAAACAAAATAATGTTTTTCATGTTCATCTTTTTTTAATTTTATTATGCATTATTATTGTGAATATATATAGGAAATGAAATCATTTAGAATTGTTGAGTGAAAATGTTGTGGACGTCGTCTGCCGATGCTCGTTTTTGCCGCTTGTTGCAAAGCCTCCCTGATTTTCGCCCAATTGTTTTGGCTGTAGTAGCTGGTTTAGGTGTTGCGAGGACGACCTTTTTTCTCTTTGCTATTACTGGTGGTGGGGGTGTTGGTAGCACGGGCATCGAAACGAAAGGAACTGCATCAGCTGGTATTGCTTGAACTGGTTGCGTAATTAGATGTGGTTTCTGTAGACGTGACTTGGATTTAACAGCAGACAAGTTATACGCAACTCGTTGTAAGTATCGTATTTTGTCTATTGTTGTTATGGATTGTACTGTGTCGTACAATCGGTCGTCCAAAAGGATGTACTTCTTTTTTTTAGCAAGGTATCTTTTAACTTCTCTTAAGATTACATCACTAGTGTACATACCTAAAATTTACGTTTTGGTGCCAACAACCGGCACCAACATTTTTCCTGCACCACTGACAACCACCGGCACATTTTTGTTGCACAATATTTTATATATTTTGTTCCGAGTTACTAAATTATACTACTATGTATCCTATACATGTGTTTTCGTTCCAGGGTACGAATGGTTAGGGTACGACTGAGATTAGGGTACGACTCGGTCGGGTACGACTGGGAAGGGTACGAGTTATCCGGGTACGACTGGCAACACAATCTAATTAGGAATCTCTAAAAAATACATGTAAGCTAGAACATTCCACATCCCGTTAAAAATACCTCATTGTTTAGCATAGCATAACAGTACCAATAAATATTCACAATGAATTTTTAGAATTAGAAATGCATTAAAGAACTTACAAGGCGTGAATCGAGATCAGGGCAATATAAAACTGTGAACACAATAGTAAAACAATTTTAGTGAGTACTTAAAAACACCTATAAAATTAAAACTACAATTACATATGCTATTTTTGAAATAGGTTTAGCGTGTTGAGTTCAAAATTTACACTGTCAATTAGTACCGTAAATAAGACAAAGAACTTTTGATTATTTTCTCCAACGCAATTGTTCACCCAAGGACAGTGATGGTCCATTTTACGAATGCATCTAAACAAGGGGAAAGAGACAAAAATATTAAAAATAATATATTAGATAATTGTGTGGGTAGATGATGGTGGTAAATAATTAGTTACAGTAAAAGTACCTCTGACAAACAGAGCAATGATGAGCCCTCTCAGGCTTAATGCTACAACATTTTTGACACTTGTAAATCACTTGGCCTTCCCGAAAGCCCATTTGCTGTATCATTTCTTTGGTGGCATTCCCCCTAGGAACTGCGCCCTATAGAATGAGGAATAGAGTTCACAATAAATATTAATGTAGGATTTTTTTTAAATTTCTAGTATACGCATTACTATACCTTAGGTTTATATCATAATATATGCTACAAAATATTTTCATTTTTATTTTATTTCAAACTAACCGGATCAGTGAGCATAGTTCGTAGATGAGAAATGAAGGCAAGTAATGCAAATGTCTGCCAAATAAATGCATTTACATTACGATAAAAAGGATACGAACTGGGAATTAAAATAATTCTCATCACCACAAATTCCGCGTATAGTATTAAGAACCACGTGAGCAGAACACAAAAGATGCCACATATATCCTGTTCGTCATAAAAACAAATGAAGAAATTCAATTAATGCGTTTTAATTTTTGATTTCCAGCATATTTCTTGCAAGGTGGGGAAAGTAAACACATCTCTTTTCCTTACCCTAACACACCACACGGTATTATTACAACATTTATTATGAACATCTCGATCTCTCCGAACTTGCATGGGTTGGTAGTCTACAAAATCTTCATACTCGTCATCATCATCCATTTCTACACTGGGCTGCCCATGATTTGTATCATAGTGGCCATTTGAATTCATCCCAGTACTGAAAAGAATGAGAAAGTCTTTGTATTAGTAAAAATCAATTAGTTTCTATTATAAACAGCATGCTATACGTTACAAAAGTACACAAACTGTTCACTTCGGTTACAAGGGAGGCGGTTAGACGGGAAAAAGGGTTTTTTGAACGATAGTATTATTTATAATGTTGTTTTGTTCTCTAAAACGTTTTTCAATACACAACATTTCACAATATGACTGTGAAAATATGACATTCGAAATTATATTGGGCTCATACGGTACAGACCTTGCGGATAGTCTCTTGGTTGGCGTAAACATTTCATTATAATACTCAGCTTCCATAGCTCAATCACTGGATTTTGATTCCAATCACAACAAAATAGAAAACACTTTTACGATGGTTGACGTGGACGACCCGACGTGATCTGACTGTAGGAAGAAAACAAATCATAATTTATAATTTGCTTTATAATTGATTGGAACACTGATGAAGAATGTAAAAAAGGTCAACAATTTATTACTACAAGAAATTCCAACCCTATCATACATTTTAAACATTTTGGAAAGCTATGAAAATGAAAATCGAATAATATGAACTACTCTTGCATATTCAATGCTTTCACAAACATATTCGACGCAGGCCAGGCATTAGACAACAAGTAAAGAAATAATGATGTGACGAAATAACAAATAATGTTGGATAGCCGATAATGGACGGATTTCCAGAGTGATATATGAATTAATGGACGGATTTCCAGAGTGATATATGAATTAATGGACGGATTTCCAGAGTGATATATGAATTAATGGAATACGGCTTTGGATGATCTATCTCACAACAACGAGATATAGTAGTAAATTTAATGTAGGTTATAGTCTGCATATAATTTGAAAGGTGTGTACTTGCCTTTCTTATCGCTTGTATTGAAGACTTTAGTAATCTTAAATATTGAATATATTATGTTGTTCTAGATGTAATCGAGCTAGTTAAGACTACCCTCAATTTCCGAGATGATCAATAAATTGATCCTTATAAGTAGGATATCGGCAATCTTACATGTCGATTTCCACTAATTGCTTAATTTTGGAGGTAATTAAATTAATCTACGGGCAAAGACAGCCTTACCTGTAATTATACCCTGCCCCATCCTATTTCCCGTCTCTAATTATGCCCTCATTACAATGCATAGATAAATCGATGGCTTGTAAACCAGCACATAGTTGACTGTCGTGGAAAACTTGTCGTATCTTTAGTTATAATCTGTCCTGTCTCTTTTAATGCCCGGGTCTGCCAGAACAATTTCTGTAGTAGCAGCCCGGGCTCTTATTAGAATACATATGTATTATGGTAATTAGGTAGGTGCCTTTACTATCATACTATATAGAACCTAATAATAAGCCTACCGTCACAATCAATAATTGATACAGAAGACACATTATTTAAATATAGCAAACGCACGAATAATTTTTTTGAATATATATTTTAAATGCAGATTAACTGTTTGGTTAAATGGGTCATATTTACTTCGCAGTGTTCGAATTGTATAGGTTCAGGCATGGCACATGGCTCAGGCTCAAATTGTGCTCTCTACGATAACTACGTTATACAGGAGGTTGGAGTGAATGATAGATGACCTGGATGATCGTTGATAGTGGTCTCGGAAGTGTGTCATGTCGACGTCGACTACACGCAAAAATCACTTTTGACTTTGGCCACTATCGGCTGTGGGTCATGTACACTTAGGCGACATTTTTTTGTCCGTTAAATCGGGGCCACAGCCACAATTGCCACAGTTGTATGATGCCATGCTGCTTCCAGCCTCGTTCGCAACGCCACACTGACTACATAAGTAATAATATCTGAATTTTAAATAATAGATTTAGATAATAGATAGTCCTATCCCTACCAGCAAGCAACCCAAGCTAAATTTAAGAAACAAAAGAATTAAGAAAAATCCTACAGATGACAGATGTGACCAATTATACTGTGGGAGTTGGGATTGGGGTTGGGATTGGGGCAGGTGAGTTTTGGCGAGTAGGTCCTTCACATCAACGCAGACTAACTGACAACTGAACTGCTGAACTAAGGACAGGACTAAGGTATCAATGATTGCAAATTGGAATTTGTAATTTCTATGACCCCCGAACTGAAGCTAATGATTAAAGATTGCTTTGACTTTCAATGCCAACTTTGAATATTCCACAAAATTGACAATCATCAACATATTACATATTATAATGCAAGATATCAACAAAAATAATAAATGGTGTATTAGAATTTGTGACGTACCCGAGGGGCGAAGTTGCCCAACTCAAAAATGCTCAACTTCAACCCCCGAACCCGAAAAGTGCCTCACTCGAGCAGTCAACAACACCCGACCCGACCCGAACTGGTAGTACTGATTTGGTGTCTTAAATAACTCCCACCAACTTTTGGCACGAAACTAAACTGATAACCAAGAAGACTAATTATGATTTAAATACAAATTAAAATCGTCTAAATATATTATGACGGACACATACAAAGATACAAATCAAAAATTCAAAACTGGGCCGGTGATAGGATTTGGATTTTAAATTGCGAAAACCATAGCACATGTCATCCCTAATGCAGTGGATGAGATTCACGTGGTCGTTGACGTGCCAAAGTTGTGATGTGCGTGGAGGATGATGAGGATGATACGGTAGTATGATTCTACAGATGCAGATGGAGAAGAGAAACTCGTGGAATCTTTAACACCGTCGGTACATATTATGAAAGTTTAGATCTTCATTGGCTATACACACACTAAACTAAATGAGAAGTCAGAATCGAAAGTTGTTGTTTGTTGTCTGTTTTGTAGTGGAATAATGTTAGTGTAGTGACATCCAGTATCCAGCACAGTTAGACAAGTAATTAGGTCAAGAGGATCGAAATATTCTAATCTAGACCTGGACTAGGTTTGATTTCCATTCAAGAGATTATAAATTAATTGATTCGAATATACAAATAACTTAAAGGGACTTCTCTAACCGGGTCAACATCATCTGAAGTCTGAAGCATTGCAATTTTAAAGTGCCGTCTGTCATCTGTTTAACTGTGATTGGGTTTTACTGACTGGAAATTCGTCTATTTCATAAAGTCGAAAGTTCTCAAGGTTTGAAGCTTGTCGTTCCTCGCGGTCTATATAGTAAGTCAATTTTTACAGATTTTCAATACACGTATTTTCAGTGTTTAATGTTTCATAAATATGTAAGTAGGTACTTAAGTGTACAATAGCCAAGGTGTTTAGTTTATAGTTTTAGTTTATCTGTATTTTTGTATTTGTACGTGTCAGTCAGTAATTTAAATAAATATATTCTTTTTTATAATTTTTCTAAGAATAGAAATAAAAAAACTATCTACTACTTATAAAGGACTACTGCAGTAGTCCACACACATACTGTTCTAAAATAATTGTATTATTTGTAACATAATTAATTCCATATTAATTTAATATGTAATTCATAATTAAACAAATTTTAATCATTGGGTTTTCTTCATGAATTTTATAGGTTGTTGGTATATACAATACGTCAAAATATCAAATTTCGTTGGAACTGGAACGAGAAGTATTTCGCCTTTGATCTCAGAGCATCTAGTTTTTTCGGTTAATTGTTACCGTCACCGATAGTATTATTCAAGTTGAAAGTTTACTCTCAGCTGTCAGCTCAAACTAGAACGACCAAAGTCTATTCTGCATCTCCAGACTATCTGTCAATCAATATGGCTGTAAGTTCACGTTTAGTATTAAATGCCTAAAACTTATACATTTTTGAGATAAATAATGCTATTTAGTAAGGGTATAATGTAATTACTATACTTGGGTCGAGTCAGTATCAGGTGGTATTTTAATGTATGTAATTAATGTTCGACAGAGTATTCGGGCAACGACTAAAATCAAAAGACAAATGTGACACTGTATTTGATTACCATTGACACGTATGCTTACTGTCAGTGCCAAGGAAAAATCATTTTTGAGCCATTTTTTGTCATATTATGGTATCAAAATTATTGTTGATCGCCTGAGCTAAGTGACTAACTTGGATAGTTTTGTTGTCTTTGTTTGCACCTCTTGAAATTATTTTAGAAAGAAACGCAACAAAGTGCATTCGTAGCTTGAAATAATTGCGTTTATTTAATTTAAACTTAAACTGACTGTTAAAATAGATATACATATAAATTTGTTAAAGGTAGCAAAAGACCGCTTTCCACTATTGTCGTTATTTAAAAAATGAAACGTGCACATCTAATTTGTCTGTAGGAATGAACACTGAACAGAAGTTTAAAAAAGAACTATTTCAAAATACCATCCACATTTTACTTCCGAACTGAATTTGCTACTAAGTAAAAATAAAAGGAGTCGAAGAAAGTGCACGAGTCCAAAAACCCTTTACTTTAACATACTCATAAAACTGTAAATCAGGTTGAATCTATAATATCGTAGTTAAAATTTTAAAAGACAAACAATCCAAAATGAGCACTGATGTAGAAAATTTACATTTTGATGAACATCGGAAGCAACAAGCCTTGACCTTTGAAGACCTTGAATTAAACGAGGATGGTACGAGTCAAGTTGAATTAAACCAAACATCTGGCGCCGGTCCCATTGATAAAAGTCGGAAAGGCTCTGTTGACGAAAGAATTCTAAAGTTAATTCAAATGATAAATCTTTCCAAGGACATGTACACATCTTCTTCATGTTCAGGCCGGGCCATTTTATTCAGGCATGAAAATTCAAATCAAGAAAATCCACAAGAAAAAGGGCAGAAGAAAGGATGCAAATGGATTTACGTGACCCATGATGAAATTATTCCTGAGGATTTCAAAAAAGCTTGGAACGAAATACCAGCTAATGTTGAAGTTAGCTTTAAAGTTGAGGCTTGCATTCTGCACATCCAATGCAGGAAGTTAGTGGATGCTAAGAAACTTATTCATGTTGCCACAGAGTCAGGATTTCGAAATTCTGGAATGGTTATCAGTGGAAAGAATAAAATTACGGTTGCAGTTCGAAGCGCCCTAAGTATGGAAGTCCCGCTCGTGAAGAACTTGGGAGATTTACCAGAGCAATTTGACACATTTATTGACTATCTGTTACAAAAAGGGAATGAGAAGCTCGTTGAAAATTGGAAACGCAATGAAAAATTAACTGCTCAATTTCAGAAATATTTTCCTGCAATATAAATAATAAATATTTAAATACAAAATAATAACTATATAACTAAATAATAATTAAATACTATAAAGTTACAGCTGTAAAATATTTAAAAATTAAATATTTGTACAAGCTGTTTGTACCAAGTTTCCAGTTAGGTAATTAATACAGTACTTGGACAAAAATGTCGAATGCCCTCTTTTTGAAACAATTTTCTACGTTAGTGTCGTTAGTAAATTAGCTCCGAGTTGTTTATAAAATATGTAATTAACAACCAGTTCAAACCGAGTATGTTCAAGTTAAGCATAAAATGTGTGCGTAGATATGTTTTGTTATGCAATAGGTAATGTTTTGTTTTATTCTACCCACAAAAATTTTTTTAAGAAAGTGAAAAGAGATACATATTTGTTTTTGAAATTTGGTATTAGACTTTTAAATCTTATTTTCATTTTAAAATTTGTACAGCCTCAAAAGGGTAAACAAGGGACCAAAGGTCAGAAACAAATAGTTGAAGAAAATTTAGGCACTCTTCATTTTTACCGCAATATGATGTTGGGTGCGAATGGACTTTACTTTGTACTAATGATTCTTCTCAGTCCCGGCTACACTTTTTGGGATGTTGTAAGTTCCATTTAACTAGTAACTAATTAACGCAGAATAATAGCTTATATAATTGTTAATTGCAATTAACAAATTTTCGTTTTTAAGTTAAAATTTGAATTGTTTCTTTCACTTTGTTTTCCTCCTGATGACTCCTAGACTTTCTTTCTATTTGCTGCTGGAATTTCCATCGGTTGCTTCCAGTTTATGAATTTCATGGCCAAGGCAAAGTACTCAGAAACGGGGCAATTACTAGACAGTGGTGTAGATTTAAATATGGAAGCGGGTATAGCTGAGTAAGTTCATTTTTTAATATATATTACCCCATGTAAACTTTCTATTTATATTGAGAACTAAAATTTACAATAATTCGGCATATTTATTGCATGTTCTATATTTTGAGGGAAGTGTATACTTTGTATAATTTTGATAATTATTGATGTTATGTTTGTATTTATTTAGACATGTTAAAGACGTTATCATCCTAACGGCAGGTTGCCAAGTATTATCATTTTTTAGCAAGTACGCTTGGTTCCTGTGGCTGCTGGTATGTGCAAATCTTCATTTAAAAATAATGATTGAAAAAAGTATAAATAAAAAATAGCCCCATCTAATAGGGACTTTTAACTTGAGGTTGTAAAAAATAAATGTGTTAAAATTTTGAATTCTCTACTATTTTATTGTAAATTGTGAAGGTACCGCTCAAAGGTTTCTATTACGCTTGGTCTAAATTGATTGCTCCATGGGTATTTGCTCCAGCGGCCGAGGCTACTCCGCAGGATGACAAGAAAGCCAGAAAATTGGACAGAAGAATGCGAAGACAATGAGCTGGACCTTAACCCTTGTACTTTTAGTTGTTGTTAAGATATAACTAATAATTAATAAGAAAAAGAAAGTTATTATTGTCATTGTGGTATAATTGATTGAGTTAATCTAAGATTTCGATGTGTTTACCTTTTGTGATTGTTAATTAATTGATTGTTTCCAAATAAGTTTAGTTGTATAATATATTCCGTAATTCCTTATTCTTACTGCATGATGTATGTGTAGCTCTAACTTGTGTACTTTGAACACTTGTATTATTTGTATTGAAAACTTCATTTTCACTTCAGGATTGTAATTCTTTGTACCTCGCTAATTAATCCTTAGTTAATTTTAGCGTTTAAAGAATACGTTAGTCAAGTAATTAATTCGATTATGTCAAAATTATATCATTTAATATAGTTTCAATTTACCTATAGCAAATGTATAAAAACAAAAGACACCAAATTGCCATTGACATGACACTGCCTACGACCAACCTATACTAACTTTGAAACTTCGAACCATAAATCTAACGATGACCAGTCTACTAGTTTTTGTCATATAATATTATCTATTTCCACAAGTCTCAAAATTAATTTTTGAAACAAAACAAAAAATGTAAAATTCAAAAATTCACACAATTTCTAAAATTATGGAACTTCATGCCATCGCGCATCGTACAAATTATTTTAAAATTGTGAAATATTCCTTAAGCCTTGAAACTGTAATCAAGAAAAGAAAATAAAAACCTTTTTACGAGCTGTATTGTTAAATTTCATATTCAATATTGTCGAAATATGATTTTATTTTACCTCAAAATCCGTTCATATCATAAATAGCGAAGATTTTGGCCATAAATTGTGCGCTCAAAAACAGTTGTATCCCAGGTAGGAGTTAGGTAGAATTTTATCCGCTCTCAATATAATATTATAATCAAGTAAGTACGTCATTGTTACATGTAGTTATATAAAGCAACACAAAGGTCAAACTAAGGTCGTGTTTGCTAGACGCTGGAGTTAGCTCTAACCTTAGCTTTCCTGAATCAGAATGATGACGAGATGCACCAAAATCGTTAAAATCGAGACTGCAAAACTTGGAGAAAAAACATAATGTATCTATTTAAATTTAACATCCTATTTCACACAAAAAAATTTCCAAAATAATGGACAAGTTAATTGCAAAATTACACAGCATTATGCGGTTATATGCAAAACAGTAAAAAAAGGCCCATTACGAATAAATGCATTGAATCGGTTTACAGAAGCAAAATATCACAATCAGTATAGTCAATAATAATAATGTTCAAGGTCTTAGAGAACGCTCTTGAATTTGGATTATATGCCCCCGTGACCATCACCGTCAGCGTCAGCTGCATTATGAATAAAGTCATTGCTAATATAATATGTTGACTGCGTTTTAAATTTATTACGCAAATACATAATACTTAAGCAATCCAGAACGAGACATGTCAAATAAGGCAAATAAGTTGTCAGTTAAGAACTTATAGAGGTAATACATTTTTATTCCTGTAGTAATAATAATTGCGAAGGTGTTTATTTTCTTAATAATTATTGTTTGCCGTCTATATTCTTTCATACACATTGTTCTAAAGTTCCAAATGATTTCTTACATATTACTTAGATATTGCGTGCTCCTAGTAGAGTACCTTTTACTGACACAAAATATCGTCTACAATTATTCTAAAATGACAAAACTTGCTATCAAGGATGACGCTTTTACTTTGTACAAATAAAGCCAATATATTTTTACACAAAATATACACTACACGAACTTCAAATAATGTCATTTACAATTACTGCTTAGTTAAAGGGCCGCCATTTTCAATCCAATCATTGATTCCGGGATATACTCTGTAAAAATAAATATCACTAATTTGTAATTTTTTACAAAATACAAGGGGGAAGGTGAAACATGGAAAAAAACACGAAATAAGAATGACATTTTGCCAATTCCTAAGTTAAAAAATACTTATGTAATTAGTCATTTGTTTACTTGATATTTGAGTAGCCCAACTGTGACAGAGCTTTCGCAGCGGATTGTGCTCGAATACCAGCTTTGCAGTGTATTACGATATTCTGTAACTTGGAAGGCTTCGAAGAACCATACTGGTCCTCAAAGTCAGAGTCGTTTAACTGAAAAGCAGTCATCACATTCCCAACTATAAAAAATAATGTACCACGAATGAAAATGTATTAATTTTATAATGTTTTGTTATTGACGATAATGCGATAGTTGATGTTGATTATTTATTTCTATCTTCATAATATAATATGCCATAAGATTAAAATGTATCATTTAATGTAAAATAAAATCCCGCTAGAATTTTAACAACTGCAGTACAAAACAAATAATTTTAAATACCTGGCACATTAATATTGTTTCCCTTTGGGATTTTTCCATCCGTGGTAAGCTCCCCTTTTTCTCGCACATCAAGTAAAACTGTATTTTTCGCATCCAGCTCTCTCTGCACCTCAGCAAATGTAAGATTTTTAAAAACTATACGATTGAATTAAATCATGTGTAAATATTTAATTTCAATTAGTAGTGCTATTTTAATTATTACATTGCGTTTATATTTTACAATAAGAACAACCAAAATTCCACCTACCTGATTGCGCACTGCAAAAATTTCGATAGACTAGACTGCCGACTGCCTCAACATTACTTTTCCATACTAACTTACTTAATCGGAACATTACTGAAATATAATTTGAGTTAACTTCTATTTAAGTATTTCTCTTCAGATCAACTGGTCAAGTATTCAAGTAATGGAAACAATTAAAGCTCGTTTTATTCACAAAAACTTATTTAGCACAATTCATCTCAAGTTTGAAGTTAAATCTTGTTTTATTAAGTACTTTTGTTTTATGTGTTAAGATCTGAATTTCCTTCATGGAAAGGATGTCTATACTTCCCAATACTCGTGTACTTTAAGGGCCCGAATTTTTTTCATTTTTTAATTTTAAAATTATGCTTGAATTATCTTTTATTGTATGTCATTCATTATTAGTTGTTAACTTAACCGTTTGAACATTAAATAATTAAATTGCATTGTAGATACATAGCTCTATAGATAAGCTATCTATAGGTCACAATTTGTGCAGACATTTACAATTTAATTTCTTAATTAAATTACCATCACGACTCTGTTCTGAATTTCTGAATACCGAATTCATGCAGACCCTCGCACTAATTGTTACAAATGATTGCATTAGTTAAATGAATTGTAATAATATGTATACGTAAGAAATTGGGTGTGCTGTGCGTTGTTGTTGTTGTGCGTTACATTTTAAGTACTTACTCATATAATTATTGATTTAAAACGTGGCATCCAAATAAGTATATAGGCGCATATAATGGTAGAATCACTTTCATAGTTTCATATGTATGATGTACTCTAATTATTTTAAATTAGGGGCATTAGTGGTTTAGTGGGATATCAAAAGCTAAAGTTAAAAAATAAAAAACTTGTACCTACAGCTAGTTTAAGTGCAATAAATAACTACTTTTTTTTTGCTATTATTGCATTATTGTTTATTATACTCGAATCTTTCTTTCTTGCTCCTCATGTATATAAAAATCATATACTTCACATTTACACGTGTGGATACATGCTAATATAAATTACATGCATTAGGTCACGATCCTTTAATTTTCAATAATAATTTCATTTAAGGGCAATTTTTTTAGTAGAAATAACTGCTGACAATACAAGTACAAGGCCAACCTGAACATTCAACGTTCGACTTAAACGCCAACGTTGACCTGTACCGGCTCGAGGCGAGATTGGCCAAGAATTAAAATAGACCAAAACGTTTTCAAAAAAATAAAGCTCTTAATGCATTGCGTTTAAGTACGTCTTCATGCTTATGGATCGTCCATAAATGATGTCATGGAAATACAAATAATTTATAAAAGTTGGCTGAAATCCTATATCAGATTTGAGCCTCAAACAAACGAAAATGAATGACACCCAGAATCAATAAGAGAAACAAGAGGAATGTTGTAGAACATGTAACAATGTGATAACCAACACATTCAATCAACACTGAAGGACAACTGAAATGAAGGAGCATTTATTCAGTCCTAATAGAGACATTATAAAATATGTTTAAAGTCCACCTGCAATAAAAATGTATGTAAGAGCTGTTTATGTAATGATTACTATGTATACATAATAATTACATGGGAACAGTTTTCATTTTCATTTTCATAGAAGAGTCATGTAGTTCAGTGGCTTTTTCAACTTGTTCTCTCCTCTTTCCTATGACGCAAAAATAAATGTCCTAATAATCCTTAATGTATTCTCTCTGCCGTTGGAATTCCTCTGTGCCACCTCTAAAAGTCACTGCATGTCTATTAAATCAGAGTCAGATCTCCATTATGCACATAAAAGTGCAGAACTCACATAGCATAGCTACTTATGCTCTGTATAGTCGTCTGTGAATAACTATCCATTTTCATCTCAGAGCATAATGCACCATCTAAAAAATATTAAAATAATTATCATGATCTTGAAAGCATTTAAATAAAAGTAGCTACAGAACGTTTTGCCATTTTTAAAAACTTAACGTAGATTGCACTTTACAAAAACATGTAAATAGAACATTTTACACTTTTCAAAAACATGTAAATAGAAAATTTTGATTTTACACTTTTCAAAAACATGTAAATAGAACATTTTACACTTTTCAAAATCATTTAAATAGAACATTTTACACTTTTCAAAAACATGTAAATAGAACATTTTGCACCTTTCCAAAATATGTAAATAGGAAATTTTACACTTTTCAAAAACATGTAAATAGAACATTTTACACTTTTCAAAAACATGTAAATAGAATATTTTACACTTTTCAAAAACATGTAAATAGAACAATTTACACTTTTCAAAAACATGTAAATAGAACATTTTACACTTTTCAAAAACATGTAAATTGAACATTTCACACTTTTCAATAAACATATAAATAGAAAATTTTGTATTTTCAAAAACGTGTAAATGGAACTTTTTACTCATTTAAAAAACATGCAAAACATTTTCATATACTCGTACTAACATTTTACGCATCAATCTCATTTAGTGTTTTTTGACATAGCACATTTTAATTCTAACTTAAATTGGAAATGGACCATTCTTTATACTAACGATATTATGCTAATTATTTATTATCTTTACAAGTGGACAAGTTAAAATTATTACAGCAGCCGACATAAATGTCCACAATAAAAACAGCACGTAAAAGTAAATTCCTTAACTCATAATATTTAATGCGTTTTTTAATATCTTTCGAAAATTCCAATTGACAACGACTTAAAAGTTTTTGGATGCGTAATTTATAATAATAAATTATAGTAACTTTTTAATTATTGAATAAAAGCGTGTTTCCCAGATCCACATTTTGATCTGCAATTCTACTACTTACGTTACTTAAGTAGCTGTTTTGAATATTTCGTTCGTTTTATTTTTATTTTTTATTTTTATTGCAGAAGTACAGAGAGCGATAATTAAGGGAGAGTGACATACGCGACATTATAGAATTTAATTAGCTGCATATTTGACACGTGATACCTGAGGGTCCTTCTCACGACATCATCAGAGTGGAGGGTACGTGATCCGTATCGTTCTCGTACAATTAGCAATTCGCCAACGAAATTACCTTCTAAAATTATAATACGCAGGTAGACAGGTATGTATATTTGAACAAGAGTTAAAGGGGTCGTCCATAAATGAAGTCAACAAAACATTCCCATTTTTAGGACTCTGTCTGTCTGTTATATATCACCTTAACAATTGTGTGAATGGCTATCTTTAACATGGGAAGTCATCAATACCCAAGTAGACCCAGTGCCAGTGACTATACCCGTGACGTCATTTATGGATGACCCTTAACAGAGCTGTAATTTAATAGTTAATATTGCTAAAAAAAACGTATAGTGAAATTCAGAAACATAGAAAAATGAGCAAAAAGCCAAGTGTGTAATATGACTCACTGTCCGCACTGCTTGGCTTATTGACTTTTGGCTTTTGGATGATTGCGTTTAAAGTTAAAGCTCTAATAAAGTGGAGAGGGTGGGACGATTGGACATTATCATGACCATTCTTCACATTCACATTGGATATCGGCTTCGGCTCTTAGGATTTGGCATAAAACATTTTTTCCACGTCTCTTTCATTACATCACCCTCATGATTTCCTAATCTTGTAATTCAATTTTTCTTGTCGTTCGTCGTTCAGGTACGATTAGAGACGGCGTCCCATTCATTTTCGTTGCATCGTCCATCGTTCTCTTATTCTGAACATGTAAAAGTAGGCACTGATATTTCACTAGTAGGGTGTCCATTTCATTCCATTATTTTCTGTGCATATGCGTTTTTGATTGCTTGATTATTTTGGTATTGATATTGATTTGTTGTTGTGTGAGTGAGAAAACAAGTCTCGCCGAAGTCGCCTCATCATCCACAGTCCACAGTAGCAATCAACTGCAAAACTAGAAATACACATTTTATTTAATGGGCTCGTGAACTTCACTTTTGCTTTGCGTAGTTTTTTTTACGAGTTTTGATTTTATAGATATATTTCACAATATTTAACTATTTAGGATTTTTTTTTACAATTCTTTATCAGTACTGTGATTGTGAATGAAGCAATGTCACTAACGTCAGTAGTGTATTTGTGCAGGTGTTTGGGATAAATTAACCCAATGAAATCAAATTGTTCCATCTCTCAGTCAGTGCATTAGGAATCGTCCACAAATACCGTCATCAGTATATAGGGTTTTCTTAAAAATGCTGTATGTTTAAACGGTATACAAAAAATTTTTTGAAAATTTGAAAAAAAAATCATATTTTTTAATGTTATCAAAACATTTGATAAATTTGCGCTAAATTTAACTTAAGGCTTCCACACACACGGAACAAAGAATAAATTTTAGAATTTACAAATATGACAGCTCACAATCAGTAAAAAAACGTCCATGATTTCCACTGACTTCAATACCTGATGGATGATAGTTAAATAAAAGATAAAGGGCAAGTTACAAAGTGGAAGTGAAAGAGATGAAGGAACAACGAACTTCCGAAGGACACCTTTTTTAAATTCACTCCCATGTCAAATAAGCGAGGTGTGAAAAGGGAAGGAAGTGGACCCAAACAATTTCCACACGGCCACACAATCATCATCTATCATCAGTCATCAGACGAGACCAAGTTCAAAGACAAAGGAAAACTTCCGTTCAAGATCCAAAGTTCCAAGCCATTTACGCAAAGGTTAAGCTGATAATATTGAAGTCATTTATGGACGATCCCTTCATTTTTTTACGTGCCACAGGCCACAGCATAGAAGCCCTATTTGTGATCTGCTCAAAAATCAAAACAGCTGATCCCGATGCCGAGTACACGTTGCACAAGAATTAAGATTGAGCCCATTTAATGATTTAATTATAGACAGGTGAGAGATGACATGGTTCAGAACAAAGCAAAAATCTCAAATGAAGCATCACACGTAACATACGTAGAATGTTTGTAGAACTATTGATTACTGATAGTAATTTAGCATTTGATTTTTGGAATGGTCAAGAGTAAAATATTGCATCAGATCAAGCGTAGCTTAATAACGGGAACGGGAACGGCGACGGCGAGGGGAAGGGAGATACATACGTGAGTGAATATCAATACAGATCAGGATCGAGACACTCGTTCACTTACTAGGACTACACAGTCTACTGGGGGAGTCAATAACAATCCAAAAGAAAAAAAAATGAACATATAAAAGTTGCATAAAAACCATAACAAAGGTGGTCAAGGTTTTTCTTGCAAAATCTCTACATGTACGTTTAAATGAACTTTTAACTTTTTTTTATACAAGATAAATAAACACATTCTTTGAACTTACTTTTATTTCACTCTCCACATTAAATCATACGCTCCTATACCTATTATTTGGGATCGTATTACTATTTTACTATATAGTGCAGTGCCAGTAACCTTCTCTCTATATAGCGCTAGACCTATAGTGTCTTGTGTGTAAGATGGAAAGAGACAGAGTCAGAATCAGCTGTTTTTCCAAGTTGATTATATAATTGAGGATTGGTTTTACTCATGTCCAATACCTGTGTAGCAGAGCACCTCATATAACTGTGGCTCTTATTTGCATATCATATTCGAGTTTACCTACGTAGCTATATGGTTTGGTTTTGGTTGGACGTTTCAAGTTGATAGCTTGAAAGATGCGGTGACGAAAATATGGAATAAATATTGCAAGATGTTTCTTATAAAAAATAGAGGTTAGGCTACTCTTGCTTTGCTTCTCACTTTTGTCACTATTTTCCATTTTATTTTGTCTAATGTTTCTTATTCGTTTCTCCTTAAGGGTCCTTCATAAATGCTGTCATCCGTAGGGTCAGTGGCTGCAGTCGGGAATTTAAAAATTAGCGATTTTTTATTAAGCCTGGTGTATATCGTCTATGAAGAACCAAAATGACCCATATCCATTTTTAGCTAAAAACAATATCAACTATCTACAAAAATATTCAAATATGTCTTGAGAGCATTTAAATAGTACATTCTGCGCTTTTCAAAAATGTGTAAATACAACGGTTTACACTTTTCAAACACATGGAATTAGAACATTTTGCACCTTTTCAAAAACCTGGAATTAGAACATTTTGCATATTTTCAAAAACATGGAATTAGAACATTTTGCACCTTTTCAAAAACATGTAAATAGGACATTTTACATTGTTGAAAAACATGAAAATAGAAAATATTACGTTTTTCAAAAACTCCTAATTAACATTCTACGAATGATTCTCATTTTGTTTTTACGACGTAGCTCATTTTGATTTTAGCTTAAATTGGATATGGGTCATTTTGGTTCTTCACAGGCGATATGTATCTCATTTGAATTTGTTTTTTTTATTTAGTTTATATTATTAAAGAAGCTTCTTTGTCAAAATGCCCAAAATAAAATTAATGTTGTGCTTTAATTAATGTAACTTCTTCTAATTTTCATATAATATTTATTACAGTTTTTACACTTATGTTTATATATGCCTAACTAGTAGTACGGCCCGTCCTGCGGACGGAATTTATCAGGGTTAAAAATGCACGTGTAAAGCATTCGCACAGGCACCTTTTTTCCAAGCACATGGTTTGGAAGCATAATTGTACCCTCGCTAGTCACACCCAGACCACTCGTACCGACAAACCTCTTACCACCTGCCGTATTTGAATTTTATTATTATGTAGGTGGACATGATTAATTCATTAATTCATTAAAATAAATTCTTATTTTCTTTTCGTAAATTCTTTATTTTGTTTTGTTTCTTTAAACATACAGTCAATATTAACCACCAATGGCACAAACTTCAACTGCATCTAATGCAGAATTTAATTTTCTATCAAACAATATATTGCAAGTTTGTGTAGCTATAATATTTTTCAAGGGAATGGCAATTACATCTCGCAAGGTATTTAAATTGCTATTAGCTGGTTTGAAGTAATTTCCTTGTTTAGAATTCCATCACCTAGCTAATTTAAAGTTATTTAGCGGTGCCTGGACGATACTGTGTGCCTGGACAATAGTAGGAGACAGCGGACAGAAAGGCCGGGCAGAAAGGGCGGACAGAAACGGACAGCGTTATTTGAATTTTATTATTATGTAGATAGATTAATCTTTAAATAGTATACGTGTCCGTTGTTATTCTTCTTAAAGGTTAAAGACCGATTGACCCTACCCGTGAAGTCATTTATGGAAGATCCCTAATAGTAATTATTTGACTTAAAATTATGAAATCTTTTTAATTAAGAATTTTAGTTAAATATTTTTATTTGAAGCTTAGGGATCGTCCACAGATGACGTCGTCGGTAGTGTCAATGAGTCAACTTGGCCGCTGATGACATCCCATGTTACAGATTGCCATTTGTCATTTAGGCAATGATGGTTAAGCTGATGACAAGGGGATCATAGAGTCCTAAAAATAGTTATTTTTTCATTACGTCATTTATGGACAATCCCTTAGACCATATGTGAATATGTGTAGCGCCTGCGAGAGGAGAATGATGAGTGTTTGTCAACCGTCAAGAGATGAAAAATGAAAATCAAGGCGACGTTTATATAGATTTTGCTTCTTCCATCTTCGACGTTCGATTTGGAAGCTTGTAATCAATAAACGAGTAGGTTCAGGTATTGCGAATTACCATCACATCACTCGTCTGACTTTGAAGAGATTTGCCAATGATCATGAAAATTATAAACGAACACTCAAACAAACCCACTGCGTACACTTTACATGCATAATAATAATAATAATACGTACGCGACAAGACGAGAAAGGACGGCGAAAAAAATCAGGAGAAAATAATAGGGACAGTCAACGAGCCAACATAGTATAAGATGTAGTAGGAAAGCTCGAATGAAAACAGTGACAGGCGGGATTCCTATAGCGTACATAAGATGGACTCTGGTATACATAGGTAGGCAGGTAGGAAGGTACAATAGGTACTTTGAAAACAACAACCACAACCACACAAGTATGTTTTATCATACATGATTATTTAATTATTGTTGTTATTTTAATGGGCGCGTAGCAATGTATTTTATATAGAAAAATCAAAATGGCCTATGTCCAATTTAAGGTACAATTATAGTAAGCTTTGTCAAAAAACACTAAACAAAATCGATGCGAAAAATCTTAATTACGAGTTGTTGAAAATACATAAAATAATAATAAATAATTATAGTGTTAAAATAATTTATTTGCATGCTTTTTAAAAGTTCAAAATATGTTCTATTTGATTATTTTTTTAAATTCCAAAATATTTTATTTACGTTTTTTTAAATTGCAAAATGTTCTGCGTTTACATGTTTTTGAAAGTGTAAACTGTTCTATTGTCATGCTCTTGAAAAGTGCAAAATATTATATTTATATGCTTTTTAAAGGTGAAAAATATTTTATTTATATGCTTTTCAAAAGTGCAAAATGTTCTATTTGCAAGTTTTTCAAAGGTGCGAAAAGTTCTATTTACATGCTTTCGGAATGTTGATTTATTAGCTAAGTATAAAGGGATATGCATCATTTTGATTCCTCGTAGACGATACGTGTATCACAATCAGCAAGGGAATAATTAGTAGGTACAGAATTACGCTCAGAGTCACTGACACAACGCACATCGCGAGTGACACAGTCCCGTGGGTCCCATAGCCGCAGAAGTCAAGTAGTAAAAGTCAAAAAAGTGAATTCAAAATACAACCAAGTAAAACATGTTATACCCAATGCCCACGCTATAATTACGTACACTATACTGTGCACTATAATTCAGAATGTTATTATGACGGAGCCCCATACTTACATTCTAAACAGACGGCTAATCGCTTTTAATGGTAATGGAAATGGTCAGAATTGAACACTGCCACAGCGCAGCGGCCCGTGCACCATGCAGTACATACTGTAAAAATAAATGTAAAAGTTTCAAGTTAACAAGTTCAAGATTACGCAAGGTTCATATTGTGATCGTAGTCGTAGTCGTAATCATGTCAATTTTATTCTTGAAAAAAATCCTCTGTAATAAAGGCGTTTGGAATGGATGTGGCTACATAGCTGTTATATATGTGTGATTAGAGTATGTACATATATTAGTCATAGTAAGGGGCTACTACGGCTACTGGCTCCCACTGACTATTTATGTGGAAACAGATCACAGCAAATAATAATCTTAAACGTAAACTTCAACGTATTTAAACGAGACGATTATTTCATAGAAAAGAGCAGACCATGGGCAATGGCATCTTGGCAACGGGAACTGGTATCGCATACACTGTGTGACTATACTGGACGGACTATGTAGTTCGTACATGTATGTAGAAATTTTGATGCGTGTAATACGCCTGACTAATTGTACGAATAAGTGTTGTTTCTTCATTCATTCAAGATTTAAAAACAATAACAAAAGAAGCTATAGGTAGTCTTCTATACATATGTCCATAACTATATATACATGACTCCATAATCTGTAAGGGATCGTCCATAAATGATGGCATGGATGACATGACAATTTTATACCCTAACAATATATTATATATTGTAATAGAATGCAAATTTTTTAACATTATTGCCTTAAATGGAGACGTTTTTAAGACACACCCACCAAGACACTGACATTGTTTATGGGCAATCCCGAACAGTATAGCAAACAAAAGGAATATCTGCAAGCAAAAATCTCAGAGTTGAGTCAATGCCAGAGCCAGAGTCAGACGACAGAAGAAGACAAACCATGTATATGCATGTATATGTATGTACGAAGCTATTCCATTTAATTGCACACTCTAAATACTTCTATTTTAGTTCTGTATTTTTTTTGTATTTGCGTCTAATAATAAAACGTAATCAAATTAATTTTCTGCGGTCTCGTAATCGAATTGTTTCATTTAGTAAATTAAAAATTGTCCCTCGTTTTAAAAACACATACCTGCGTAACGCATTTATTCTAATAACTCCCCTCCCATATCCCCTGGTAGTTATTTACGTCAAACTTTTAGCATCAGACCAGACCGGGAGTTATGTAAGAGACCCGGGAGGTAATTAATAGAGTTACACTAATTAGCTTATCCACAGACCCGGGAAGAATTTTTAAAATGCAACTAGAATAAAAATGAAATATTTCAAAAAACGCTAAATGAGAAAGAGGCGTAAAATGTTAACTATGGGTTTTTGAAATGTACAAAATATTTTAAAAACATGTTTTTTGAAAAGTGCAAATTATTTACTTGTTTTTGTGAAGTGTAAATTGTTCCATTTTTACTTGTTTTTGAAATAGGCAAAATGTTCCATTTACATGTTTATTGAAAGGTGCAAAATGTTCTATTTACACGTTTTTGAAAACTGCAAAACGTTCTAGTTACGTATTTACCTACATGCTTTTAGGATAGTTTAATTTCTTTGTAAATGAATATGGGTCATTCTGATTCCTCACATATGTCTACACTTGAGTGCCCTATAATTATAATAACCACCATGATTTAAATAAGTAGAATCGCAATAATTATTAATTACTAACATATAATCATACTATGGTATAGGTATAGCTATATAGGTGTATGTACTTATCGTTATAGTATATGAGTGCCTGCATTTATACGTAAATCCCTACAATTTTAGTTTTAACAGTTTGAATTTTAACATCTGTAACGCTTCATACATGAAATGAGATTATTCACTTTGCTCAACAAGTATTGACTAATTAATTACCATTCAAAAGGTGAATTCAAATTTTGTAGGTCTATGAATTTACAATCTTCATGGGATTTATTTAGTGCCTTACTTGAATTGTAAGCATATTATTTTTAAACGGTTTAAGTCAGCTGGCTGTGTCCTACTAATTTCACGCTGTCACACTTCACTTGTACTTAAGGACGTGACAATAGGCCACAATGTGACAATATGCATGGATAAAAAAGGCTTAACATTGAGCAGTAATCTACATAATATAACGGACAGCGTTATTGGAATTTTATTATTATGTAGATAAAATTCCAATAACGCTGTCCGTTTCTGTCCGTTTCTGTCCGTTTCTGTCCGCCCTTTCTGCCCGGCCTTTCTGTCCGCTGTCTTCTACTATTGTACAGGCACACAGTATCGTCCAGGCACCGCTAAATAACTTTAAATTAGCTAGGTGATGGAATTCTAAACAAGGAAATTACTTCAAACCAGCTAATAGCAATTTAAATACCTTGCGAGATGTAATTGCCATTCCCTTGAAAAATATTATAGCTACACAAACTTGCAATATATTGTTTGATAGCAAATTAAATTCTGCATTAGATGCAGTTGAAGTTTGTGCCATTGGTGGTTAATATTGACTGTATGTTTAAAGAAACAAAACAAAATAAAGAATTTACGAAAAGAAAATAAGAATTTATTTTAATGAATTAATGAATTAATCATGTCCACCTACATAATAATAAAATTCAAATACGGCAGGTGGTAAGAGGTTTGTCGGTACGAGTGGTCTGGGTGTGACTAGCGAGGGTACAATTATGCTTCCAAACCATGTGCTTGGAAAAAAGGTGCCTTTGCGAATGCTTTACACGTGCATTTTTAACCCTGATAAATTCCGTCCGCAGGACGGGCCGTACTACTAGTAATTCATGTTTAAAAAGTACTCCAATGAAAAATTGGCATCGTGAAGATTAAGCATACAAAGGTTGAATTATTTAATAGTAATTTTGCCCCCAGTTTTATATGTAACTACCTACTTACATAGGTGACAATGTCATAAGTTTCTAATTACATAGGAATCGTCCCGAAATGACGTCGTCAAATCATCCCCATTTTTATGGCCGTATGACCCCCCTGTCATGAGCTTAATTATTGCGTAAATGGCTATCTTTAACGTGGGAGAAGCCAAGTATACTCAATCACCCTTCCAATGACGTCATTTCTGGACGATCCCTTACTGTGTACAAGGATTTTCTAAAAATTATTATTCTGCAAAGATCTGGAATAAAATTCTGTCGAAATAAGTTTGTCAAGTTTGTTCAAAATTTTACAATCTCTTTTTTTAGGATGTGGGTTTTTAGAGATTTAAAGCCTGTCACAATTTTAAGAACCATGTAAATAGAATATTTTACACGTTTAAAACACAGGGAAATAAAATATTTTGCACTTTTCAAAAACAAGTAAATAAAACATGTTGCACTTTTCAAAAATAAGTAAATAAAACATGTTGCACTTTTCAAAAACACGTAAATAGAATATTTTGTACATTTCAAGAACCGATCAAATCAAAAATTTTGCAAATTAAAAAAAAAATTATACAGAACATCTGTCACATTTCAAAATGGTGTAAATGAAGCATTCTTAACTTTTAATTAAGGATGGGCAAATAAAATATTTTTCTTTTCAGAAACTCGTAATCATAAACATTTTATGCATTTGTCTCGAGCACTGTGAGTGTGTATTTTGACATATGTAGTTCATTTCAATTCTAGCTTAAAGGGATTTAAAGGATTTGGGTTATTTTGATCCTTCACTCACGATATTATTACCATATTATAACCATTAGGATATGCGAGCAAAAATCAAAGGATCAAAAATTGCAGGATGGAGATATTGAAAATTCTATTGGCACTTTATTGACAATAGCAAATTCGAAAACGAAAATGGAGTGGTCAGAATTTAATTAATTAGGAAATCATAAATAAGAATTCATAATTTCCTTCACTTTACTTCACTCGCCCCAAGCCCTATTAGTAACTGTCCAAAATCCAAATACGAAAACGATACGATGCCGAATGCAAAAGACATACAACAATATTATAATTAAGGAAGCACTTTGGAAGCATTTGCAATATGCGAAGGTACAGTACACAATATAACGTGACATTTCATTGAATATTAAATTAATACTTAATATTCATACATATAACATAGTCATATATTAAGCCTTGTTGAATGGCTACCAGCATAGTGTCTATTTAATGTATCTCTTTATCAACGCCATTTACCTCCACGTCCATAACGTAACATGTCGCCTTTTTATTACAAAACAAAATTCCAAAGGCACACGCGGAACGCGGATAAACGGACGTGAGATGAATTTTTGGGAGGACACTAATTAATGCACTTTTTTACACTAAAAGTTTATAATTACTGAAACTTCTATATCTACCAGTTACCACAGTCCCAGTGCCCAAACCCAAACGCTATCTTGTAATTACTGTCACTCAACACTATCAGTAAATATTTATACGCTGCATCCCATCATCAGCAGTGTACTTTAACTTGTGTAAAAAAAGAAGAGTACAGAAATCAGAAAATGATTCATAATGTGTCAGGATTTGATTTTGAAATTTTAAATTTATTTTATTTGTATTGTGTTACTTTACAAATAATCAAGTTGGTTTTAATTAATTTACTTCGTGCACCATAATAACTCTGACGCTGATACAACTTTTTGAAAGAAATTACTAATAGGTGATAAAATGAAGGAGGGGAAAATTCCAAAAATTATATGGTGAACAGATCAGCTATATGAGTTATGGGTGTATGCCGTAAAGTAATTAAAAAATTACTAATAATTTTCCTATATCGCCATAATGGAAGACGCCATGGGAGCTAAATCCACTTGCAGCTAAAAATAAAATGCTTCATCTACACAACAAAATGAAATATATGGAATCTTAAAATATGTAAATAGAACAATTTTTGCACGTTTCAAAAACGTGTAAATAGAACATTTTACACTTTTAAAAAACATGAAAATAGAATATTTTACACTTTTAAAAAACATGTACTTAAATAGAACATTTTACACTTTTAAAAAACATGAAAATAGAACATTTTACACTTTTTAGAAAAATGTAAACGGAACATTATATGCACTTTTCAAAAAACACGTATATAAAACATTTTAAACCTTTTAAAAACATGTAAATAAATATTTTGAACATTTTCAAAAACTCGTAATTAACATTTCACGAATGTATCTCCTTAAAGGCTTTTTTCGACATTGATCATAAAATATTAGTTTCAATTTGATATGGATTATTTTAATTCTGCACTCACGATAAGCTATTAGGTACATACCTAATAGATTTGACACTTTTTGATTTACTGCAATACCAAAATATTTCTTAAAATCTCAAAAACATATTATGGAAATTATAAACTGGGCAACTGGACCTGCTGTATAAGCATAAGTATATAGTAGTATGTGCACCTTTTACGATTAGAAATAGAAATAACTCTGAATTTAATTATGCATATATATAAAATTACTTTAATATAAAATTGAAGTTTACTCATTTACCATTGTTGCCGGTGGCATTGTCACTGTCATACCACCATTTACCGATCAAGGTACATACCTACACAGGGTAATTACAGCATATGTAAAAATCTACACATTAAATAAAATACGACTAAAACCCAATGAATGAAAAAGGCCTCACTAATAACTCGAGCTCAGCTGATCCACGGCGACCGCGACCGCGACCGCAAAAACCCTCTGAAAAGTGTCCCATATAATTAAATTCATATTATATCCCATATATACGTACAGTCATCAGTCAGCCGTCATAGCATAGTAATTTTCAATAATAATAGAGGCAACGTTTTAGAGGTAGAGGTAAACACTCCATGTAATCATACGTAGGATTAAGTAAGACAATAAATACAAGTAAGTACACGCACGTATAGGCACGTTAGTAATCGTAATCGCTACGAAAAAAAACTTGTCGAGAATAGGGAATTAATTCGTCACACAAATAAATATATTTTTTGCTATATAAATGCAATATGACACTCTTATAATATGTAATAAATTGCATTCAAATCTGAGGGGACCCTATACCAATACTCAAGAGTAATAGATATAGATACTCCATCTAAACCAAACCACAGCACAGGTTACACATCCCATGTGATCAATGATCACAGATGAGTTACTATTGCTTATGTACAGTGCATATAGTCATTCATAGATATAGGCATAGGGGAGACAGGGGGTGTTTAATTGTTAAAATTTATTTACATGTATGATGTATGTTCCTAGTATGTACCTGTGTCGTCGTCGTCAAAACAAAACCATGTGCAATCAAATATAATCAAACTGATCACGTCATAGTCCCACGTCGCACACACACAGTCTCATGATCTCATGCAATCTTCTTATAATCTTATATCTCTACACACATACATACACAAAAACTCCGACGCAAAACCTAATATCTCCGTGTCCTTTCTCATTTTTCAAAGATCCAGCAGCAGATCCCGCATTAGCTACAGAGTTAATCTACACACAAAGACCTTCAAGACATTGAGCTTACATTTTGGATGGTGAGGAAAAGGCTAAAACCGCAAGCTGCAGATAGAATAATTTGTAAAAAAATTACTAAAAATGTATTTAGTAGATAGCATAGTAGAGTAGCACTAGTTAGAAGGGTTTACATGTTACATCTCACTTTTGTGCTATCTCCCGTGGATTGTGGATTGGGACTAGAGATAGACGAGTTTGCACCTTCATTCATCGAATCTACTATAAAATTGACTTTGACATTTTAAGCTATATTATTATAAAAAAACAAAGGTGAAATCCATATAAAAAATGCCCCAATATGCATACGTAGCTATTCTAATTCCAAGTGCCTCTATACTTGAGCATTGTAAATTATAAATATGACAATAGGTATGTATATGATATAATACATATTGTTATAGAGTTAATTAATTCTATAACATATATGATTCTACGCGTCATTCCAAATAGTCAATCGAAAATCGCACATCGAACCAGAGGCAGAGGCTATAGACTAGCTACACAGTCCACAGTTAATTACAGGTATTGACTTATATTGTATGCAGACGGTATATACCTATGTGACCGCATATATTATATACATAAATACAGACTGACTCACTCACTCATGGAATCAACTCCAACTGAATGAATGAAAATGAAACCCAGTCAGCATGTGAATCAGAAGTAAAACAAGAAAAAAAAATGAAAACCACTCGCACCCGTCCACCTTGTCTTCGTCTCATAAAACGTTCACGTTTGCATAACCCAAGAGCCAAAGAGCCAAAACGTCACAACCAAAACAACAACAACAATTCAACATACAGATATATAGACTATAGTCTACAGGTATAGTATATACCACATGGAAATCGAAATCCAAGTGAATATGAACAACAATACTCAGCAGAGCAAAGACCCAGAGACCCACATTAATCTACGATTGCTTCAAAATATACAAAGCAAAATATACACAAGCAAACTTGAGCTCTCTGCCTCCCTCCATAAGTAATAATGGTAATGACGATGATAGTATATATGAGTATCTATAAAATGTAAACGAGCGTAAGCCCCTTCATTATGTCATTATATGGTTAGTGTTAAAATGTTAATAGGGCTCCTTCATAATTTTTTTTGGGTTAAAAATCCTGAGCGTTCACTCACACTTCACACTGTACTATAACGATATACTATATGTAAGTGGGGAGCTCCTCTTTTGCTGATGTTGTTGATAGGTAGACCCCTACGAGGGCCGAAGCCGAAACCACAACCACAAGCAAAACTAAAGAATAATTTAAGGTGCTAGATACTGGCACTGATATATGTATACACTGGTCATAGTGGTCACTAGTCCATTAGACAGATTAGTACTACACTCCAACTTAAGTCGATTATTATTATATGGGCTGAATGGGCGAGACAGAGCAAGACACGGCAGCTACATACCTCCTCAAACCTTTTTCACGGCTGAGCAGGCAGAGATGAGAAGACTATTTCTTGGCTGGAAACATTGTTTGGGAAAGTCATTCGTCTCTCAGTTCCACTCGTGATTACATCCTCCAAAAAAGCATCTGTCCATCTCAAAAAATCTCAAAAATCTCAACCTCGACAACAAGAAATAGGAAAAAATAGTTTCATTTTCAAAAATTTGAAGGTTTCTTCTCCCTTCTGAAAAAAAATAAATTCATAGAAATTAATGCAAAATTAATTCAACATTTAATTGCAATAGTATCTATATTTTGTATGTAGCTAAAAATTAAAAAGTGCATTGGATTTTTTGAATTTTGTTTTTGGAAATATTCGGATAACCGTGATAAAAAAAAGGATTATATCCCCGCTAAATCATCATAACATTGTGTGGGAATTTATATTGTGCTTCAAAATCCAAATCTAAAAGCAAGTTCCAAGTTGGACCACCGCACCGTTCCGATTCCATATAGGCGATTTCCAAGTTCAACGTTTCTTCTCAGAGATAGAGATTTATTTATTTCTTCAACAACTGTGACTTATTTCAAATACATCCAGGTGATTACCATTTTGAGTTCTTTGAGTTCTGAATATTGCACTGCTGGTATTTTGGTTTTTTCTTTTTATTATTTGACATTTAACTATTGATTGGTTTGGTGCTGCCACTTGCATTCACTATCTGCATCCATATCGATCCTAGTGGACGAATGATGCTGATATTTCGAGGTAGTGTTGGCCTGGAAAATTGAGGATTCAAAAAATATACAGTATTAACATTTGACATTTAGTCTACATTTAGGTAATAAAATTATTCATGCAAGGAAAAATAAAGCTTTAGTTTTTTAAGGGGGAAGCAAAATTGACCTGATATAATTTTAGGCAAATTAAAATATTCCAGTCCTGTCGTTGCAATTTGCATGCGGCTTTTCACTGGCAATTTTTTTAAAGGAACTATGTAGTGTACTTTGCAATTTACATTTTGTTTTTTTTATTGTCATCATATTTCTTGCTTGAGGTCCTGTAAAATACAGTATTGATTATTGTAGGTCGTCTTATAGGTAATTATGCATAGGTATAATTATAGAGTGTCCTACACAAATAAAAAGGAACAAAAAAAAATTTTATTTAGATTATGAATAGGTCACACGCCAAGTAAAGTTAGTTTATCTAAACTGTAAGTACATAAATGCCCAAGCCGAATGGAACACGATAATTACTTTGATAATTTACACTTGCTCACGTTTCACGTACAATGAGAATGACGTACATAGAGACCAAAAGACATGATCCTCAAGGAGGATTTTTGAGTACTTCTAGTGTAATATTTTTCCATTGCGTTTACTCGAACGTCGCATGGCTAGTCAAGTAATTGTAATTATGTGGACTGCGGGACTGACCATCCAATAAGTAAGTTGTGTTGAGCAATACTCAATCAAGTCAAAGCGGCGAATCATGTACATATTCAATATTTAAATTAATTATTTTACTTGGGTATATAATTACGTGCAGTGCTTTGCATGCAAGATGCAAGGCATGCCTACGTTTGGCAGTATTCATCTAGCCTTTATATCTTTTTTTGTTTTTTTTTCAAAAATTTCAACGATAGTTATCATGAGAAAATTGATTATTAAATTATCTAAAATTTCCTTATGAAAGAGAGGAAATTGGCAAATTATTTTAATTATTGGTGGATTATACAGATTAATTAGATATTTGAGATAAATTATTTACCGCGTCAGTTTAAGGATAACAAAAAGTAATCTGGAGGAGGTATAATATAAACGTTAAAAAAATAGTTTATAATGTTGATGCATTTTTTGGACCAGGGCCTGGATGTACTAAGTCAGTAGTCAGTGCTTGTTTATGTAGGTAGTTAAACTTCAAATGTCAGTTTCAAGGTTTCAATGACAAGATCGGAAAATTCCATTTTTCCACGGTCCCTCTTTCAATGTTAAATTTACAAGAGGTGATTATGTACAAACTGTCAACTTTAGTCTGGGTTCAATTATATTTCGATATGGCTACGAAAAACGAAGGGAAGACCAAAAAGTTTTGTGCAAGTGGGAAGGGAAAGGGAAATACAACATACAATAGAAGGAGCGTTCATTTTTAGTTGATTATCTTTGGGGCACATCTCTTAAATTGATTCATTGTGAGGAAAAGTTATAAAAAGTTGAAGGCATCTATTTATTTGTTAGCACAACAGGGAAGGTAGTAACATTCTGTTTAAATCCGATAAAGGACAGTTAAAATCAAAAGTACATGGGACATAAAATTAGGATATTTGAATTATAGGATAATAGGTTGTTACGCTAGTTTGTGGTCTGTGGTAGTGGTAAGTAGGCATGTAATATCTTTAATGATTTACGCTATACTGCTACTGCTATACAATTAGGCTAGTTCTCTTAAAACCGTGATTTACACATGACTAAACAACCACGGAAAAAAATAATAATGTGATTTTTAGAAGGTCGAAATTTGTATCGATGTCAATTATATGTACATACCTTCAATCAAATTAGAGCCGTAGCAGTAAACTGAATAAAGTACAAAGCCATATCATTCAAAATCATATTGTATGTATCTAAATTCTTAATTGAACAAGTCAAACAAAGAAAGGAACCGCAGAATCAACAGGCTTTACTCAAAAATAAAACTATACCCACAGTCAGTATATGCATCTCAACACAATAACAATAGTAAGGATAGAACGAAACGTTCTTTCGTTGTTGAAGTTGACATAATTCACGTATTTAAATATTTAATTTGAATGATAGAGACCCATACAGATTATAAAATAGATTTAAAATACGTACCCTACGTATTCATATTAGGTATATATTTGTGACGCAAATTCGTACTCGTTCCTTGCTTTGTTGTATTTCACTTTTTTAACATGATGGTGTTGAACCTTTGAAAGTTTCAAGGTAGCGGTTTCTTCTTTTCTTGATGTGGGGTTGTGCTGTGTTGCGGTTGTATATAGATATAAGTATAGTAATTATATACAGAGCACCCAGTGCAGTACAGTGCAGTAGTCTTTTGTACTCACACACCTTCTCCGTCTGCAGTGCTGTAATTTCAAATTGTAATTTTAAATGAATTTTTTTTAGATTGTTGACTTTGGCTTTGGCCATATAGGAGCTATAGCTTACGGATATAATATACTCCTTACAACAGTTACAACTTGAAATATTGACAGGTCAAAAATTAACTATCATTAAAAAAAAGCGGTCATGCTTTATTTATGATCATTTTTATGGTTATGATAACTTATGAAAGAAAATGACTGTTACCTATTATACATAGCACTTCTAGTATTCTGCGGTTCTACGTATTGTTAGTTGGGATGGAGATGTCCACATCCATTTTCATATTTGTTCTATAAGAGTCACAATATGAGTCATTTGCATTTGAGGAGGCTTGTTAGTCATGTAGATAATTACAATTACAAACGCTCAGATATTATGAATTTAAATAACTTGAGAAATAAATAGTGGAAATTTTCATTAGAGATCATCGTCAGCTAGTTAAACCTGTGCTGTGCATTCTTCTATTGCATCTAATCTTTTGTTTTCTTCAAAAATTGTCAACAGATCTAAAAATGGGTAAAGGTTCACCTACACCAGACAATCAACTGACTCAGGAAGAGATCAATCGACTCTACACTCCAGACAAGTATGTGTGTACTCTGTCACCGGAACTCCTGAAGGTGGCCAAGAAGGAACTTCGGGAAGATGAGAAGACGCGGGAGCAAGCTCTGGAACAGATGCGTCAGTGGATTGCCAAGACAAATTACATCAAAGATTGTCGGCTAGGTAATTTACAGGCAAAACAATTTAATGCAAAAAAATACCTATAGAAATGGAGTAAAATCGAAAACAATATTTAATACAAATCCTATATACTCTATGACTTCCTCTTTCCAGATGCTAATTTCCTCCTTCGTTTCCTCCGTAATAAGAAATTCAGTGTGCCTATGGCTCAAGAAACTCTTCTCAAGTATATCGCCATGAGACAACAACACATCAATTGGTTCCACAATACCGGATTCAATGACCCGCTCGTCGTTGACCTAGTCAATCGAGGGTGAGTCCCCGCAAATGTCAAAAAAGTTAAATGTAATATCTATAAAAAATTGGATCAGTCGTTAGTTAATTTTTTTATGAATTTGTCTTCCCTTTCAGTGTTGCTTTTGCTCTTCCCAAACGTGATCAGTACGGTCGTCGAGTTCTATTTACTGTTGGTGGTAAGTAACCTATACTAACAAAAAATACACAAATTTCAGTCAAAACATCACTACAGTATGAAAGGTCGTAGTTTAGATTTTAATTGGAGACATACAAGATTTTACGCCAATTGTTAGAACACCATCACATATAGATATAGAAAGTAAGAATACAGAAATTTCCACATTTTAAATAACTACACAGTTACCTTGAAAACCATTAGGAATATAGTGCAATATTTAATTTTTGCAATCTACCATGGGAGTAAGTATCTAATTATTACGCATTCAGACGCTGCTTGTCATTCCTTATAATTTTAAATTTCAATTTCAATGAGGGGAGACATTGATTTATGTGGACGGGGTCTAGATGAAAGGAAAATCCATAGGGAAGACACATATAGGATAGACAGAGATGCAAAGTGTGAATGGAGATATTGAAGAAAGGCGAGTATGCCATGGCATGGGGCAAGACAGAGCAAGATGAAAAATATTTGAATTTACATAGATTTGTGTACAGTGCACACAAAAGACTAATAGTGAATGCGTCTGCAAAGCAAGACTGCAAGAACAAGGAAAAAACAAGCATAGGCAAATACATAATAAGGAGATTCTAAGTAATTTACAACAAAGCCTTGATTAATATGCCGGAGGTAGGGCAACGACGTTACGAAGTCAAAATGTCTTTTGAGCTAGCGTAATATGTATACATATTATTATTGCACTCCCATCATCTCAATCATAATACATATACTCTTTCATGTTTGTTATTGTTGCAATCACGGTTTACTTATATAGTAGGACCCACAATTACAATTACAATCCCAGAACCCAGAGTAATGTAGTGTTAATGCCTTTTATTTTACTTTTTGTTTTTTTAAGTTCACGTTATACCCCCATTACCATTAACTTGACACTTTGAATGTGATAACTAATTTTCTGGCGCTATTACTATTGGTATTATTTTTTTACTACTCTCGCATATTTTTCATTTGAACTCCACGTATATAAGTATAGCTATATATGTAGTCAGATTATTTAACAAGTCTAAATTCCCATGTGGAGTGAGCAGTACAGTACCTTAATTTACTACCTTCACTAGACATAGGTAGAATATGGGACAGAGTGAAAAGATACACAGAATACGATACTTTGATCGTATGATCGTATGCTCTTGGATTGAGGTTTGGGTTTGGACTTGATTGCTCACAATCAGAATGCACAACATAATATCATAGGCATGTGAGGACAGGTGGGTGATTGGGCTTGTGACTTTTATGCAGCCACTATGCTACACAGCCCTGCCTTGTGTCATGTTGCATTGTGTGACTGGGCTCTGTCTTGGATTGCATCGCATCTGCAAGAAATATACGAAAAACAAAAACAATCTGAACTAACGTACGGCGGCGTGTGTGGACGTAGAAATATAGAAGTACACAGATAGGAGATATATAGATTGATAGACAGAAGTTAGAAGGGGCAACTGAGCTGAGTGAATTGAGATTGAGTTAGAGACTTGGGTACAGAATTTGTTTGTAAGTGAGATGCGTAAAAATTGTAAATACAAGAAAGATTGCAAAAAAATGAAAAAAAAATCCTTGGCTTGGTTTGGTTTGGGTTGATTTGCTTTTGCTTTCGTCCTAGCCTTACTTTACTCACTCTCTGAGTTGGCGATCTGAGTGAGATGAGGAGAGGACTGCGAGGCATTTCAATTTTCAATTGCAGACGAATTGAGCACGATAAGTATTATGTATAACATTACATAAGACCCATGCCATGACATGGGTAAAAGTCAAGTGAGACTGACCACAATGACTGAGTGAGTACTGAGTGGACGGCACATCACGCGCTGTACCCCAAGTACTCAGAATGTCATAGTTTTGTAATTACAAAGACACACAATAACACAGCTCAGCTCCACATGGACTCACAGATCAGAGGATAGGAGAGACACATGAGACGACATAGAACAAGAAAGAGTGGCAAGGGACAGTGGGACAGGTAAAATGTAAAATAGTCGAAAGAATAAAAAAGCTACTTGGATCGTATTCTTCGTACCTGTAGAGGAATCATAATAAATCTTGGGATATTTGCACATAGTAATTTTGAGACAATATCCTTCTTAAATGACTTACTGCCCTCTGTCCTGTCCAACCCTGTCAAATCCTTTTAAAATATCTGCAATTTTAATTGTATGCACACGCTTCATAAAAGTACACACAGTTCCCTGATACTAATACTAATCCTGATTGTAGGCTGCGGTCTCTTCTGACATTGCTACTAGACTATTTTAATTTACTTTTACCTACTTATGCGGTGTAGGACTTACTGCTGAAAGCTGAGATTTTTGCGTGTTTCAGCAATATCTCTTTACTTTGCTCTGGTTTACTACGGTAGCTAATTATAATATATATAATTTATACAAATATCTAAGCTTCAAAAAAATTAATCAATTATGACTCCAATTACATACTGCGAGGATTTACGCTCCTAATTTATTATTCATTATCATTGGCTTCAGAACTACAGCGTAAGGTAACATACTATCTACTGCCTAATAGGTACTTCTTTCTTAAACTGTCATTGTTAGTACAAATTCCTATTTTAAAATTTAATTTATGTCAGTTTTTATTATTATCTTTTGCAATTTAAAATGTTAATGCTGATACGAAGGCAATACTAACTAGTAGTAAGTACAGGGGCGTGATGTAATTTTATTTTCATTGTTATTTTTGCCTGTGTATTATTGCTACTCCTATTTAATATCAGTAGTACAGTAGCTAATAAAAATTAAAGAGAATTTGAAGCACTTACAATTAGAAAAAAAGGAGGGAATTATATTTAAAGAAACGAAAGGGAAAGTGAACGTTATAGGGGTTATAGGGAAAGATGAAGAAATCCAAATCCAATCAAGTATTGATTTCATTGTCTACTTCATAGCGTGCTACAGTTGTCGTTGTTTTTATCTTGCTTTTAATTATCCTTTGGGCTAATCTTTTACTTGAGCCTAAAAATAAAACAGACAAAATATGAGGCATATTTAATATAATTGAAATAAAAAAATATGCAAAAAAGAGTAATTAAAATCACGATTAAAATTACAGCACGAAATCCATGTGCATGCTATATGGAGTAGTCATGTGCCCATGTAAAAAGGTGTAAGATATAAAATGTAATAATGCTTGACCACGGTGGCTGACTGACTGACTGACTGAGCGGTAAATAGTCGTAAAAACGTTCACGTTCACCAAAAACGAGAAGGAAATGAGAGCCCCAGGGGATTAGCAGATTAGAATCAATTTATGAGAGAATCCTGTTCACAATCTTATTGACAGTCACTCACTTTATTCTTCATACGAAGGAAACACAAAATAGTCAGACTACCGGCTCATGCTCGTATCCGTGTCGCTATGCTCTTTTTTATCATATTAATTATTTAATGAAACTGCGGAAGCTGAGCCGAGGCAGAAGTAAAATAAAATATGCACATATACTACAGACGTCAAAGAACAGAGAATCAAAAGAAGGAGGAACAAGATTCATATATTAAATGGGTTATTTATAAGCAGAGCACAAGAATTATAAAAAATCCACTAGACACGGACACACAAAAATTGGCAGTATTAACCACTGTGCAGTAACTGCGGTATACTATCAAATGCACTATGTAGTAAGTAACTAACTATTCTTTGTTATATATCAGAGCTTGAAATTAGGGTGGTAAATTGAAATCAGTCACGTAGTATAGTTAAATTGCATTATAGAGTTACATTTTGTGTATGAGGAAGGAAAGTACCTACATAAGGATATTCTTTCAGGCAGGTACTTAAACATTAAACTAACAGTTAATTACCTAGTTTAGTTTGCTGTTGTAGGCAGATCAGGAACTTCTTTTAATCTGGTTGTAGTTCCTGTCCAAGGAAACTAAAAGATGATATCGATGGTCAATCAAGCTAAAATTAGTTCTTGTGAATGTCCATAACTATAACTAATGGTTGACTAATGGTTGAGCCAGGTTTGGCATATTGGGAGTAGGCAATTGATTTGATGCTGTCACAGAAATGCACAGAATGCGTTAGTCAGTGGTTGTTACTGTTTGGTGGGAGTAAGTAAACGGTTCACGGTTGACGGTACTCTGGCACCATAAGCGATCAGTCGTTATTAGAAGTCATCTATTGAATTGTCTATACTTAGAAATATGGAAAACTGAAAAAAAGAAAGAAAGAATTCACATCTCAGCAACCAAATTATTACAGAACTTATGATAGAAACGAATTCAATAAAAATGTGATTTGAGTCGAATTGTAAAAGTGAAACTTAAAATGTAAAAAGGCATAGCTATATTTTATGAAGCTTGGCTTAACCAATTATTACGTAATAAAGTTGTAAGTATTTGACTTGTCGTGTAACTGTTGGGGCTTCTGCTGAATTTTGAATAGTGCAATTCGAAGTGGAGCCACGCTTGAAAACCAAATTAGTAGGTAAAGACAAGAGGGCACACGCACACGTGCCCACGTTCAAGTCTAGTAGTAATTAAATAGTTGATGTATGCTGTACGTCAGTTATTATCATGTTAGGTTTATACAGGTCACTGGGTCACTGAATAGCAATTTGATAATACGTATGAAGTCACTAGTTAGCCCTACGCTGTCAAACTGTTGACTGTTGTATTTTGTAGTTGTATAGTGTATAGGCATTCGTAAGTAAAAGCCATCTGCTGCTGCACTAGTCACTAGTCAGATGGTTTTCCCTTGTTTGTCTTGTAAAACAGTCATGAAAATGAAAAGTGCTATTTGACTAACGACAGCGAGTTATCTGAATTTCAAATTAATTGATAAATGATACACACAGGATGAATGAATTATATATGATTATACTAATTAACAGGAAATATTGATCCTGACATCCACACTTCTGAATCTGTGATGAAAGCCATTATGATCGTTTTCGAATCTCTTTTGGAGGACGAAGAAAATCAAATTCGAGGATTTTCTCATCTTTTGGATGAAAGTGGAATCACTGTGTCACATTTGGTCCTTTGGAACCCATCGGAAATTTCCCGCATTTTTGGAACCTGTGAAGTAAGTCCCTGCTGCGTCTCCCATTAGTAGGGTTGACAGTAAAACTATTTGTAATAAATTAGTCCTGCCAGCGCCATAATATATTGGTGTGCTGACAAATTATAATTAGTTTAATAAACTGTAACTTTAACTGTCAATTCTTGGCAATATTTCCATTGACAGAAAGCCATGCCCATGCGTCACAAGAGACTAGATTTCGTGAGCCTTCCTAATTGGTTATCATACGTCTTTGATTTTGCCAAATCTTTGATGTCCGAAAAGATGAGAAGCCGAATTCGGGTATGTGTTGATTTTGAAATTTATTAGACTCTACTTATTTACTATATATATATTTTATGACACAATAACTATATATTAATTATCAAATTTTGACAAAAATATATTTCCAAAACCAATCAAAAATCTTTCATCTTGATTAATAATAAAACCGCAGCACGTTCATGAGTGAGAATGAATTTGCATATTGGCTGGCATTGTGCACGTTGCTCGCACGCACGAATCCGATTTTTATTGTCTGATTTTATATAATTACTTACATTATTTAATTATTTATCTTTTTATATATTTATTTAATTTTGATATAATATTGGAATGGATTGCAATTCTTGTAATGGAGGGGATGAAATCAGTATTGGATTGACTTCTTATATCTTGGTGTAGTTTTTTGTACATTCTTGGTTTACTATCTTGTATGTTTTTTTCAGTTTTGGTGATTTTTTTTTGGCGGGGATTTTATATCATAGATTAATTTAAAACGCTGGTCTTTCATGGGGTTCCGGGGATAGTATTTATTTGTGGGGGGTACAGTCGGTAGTTCTTTGGTTTGGTTTGGTTAAGGTTTCTGTCTTGGGTTATTTAAGTATTGCTTGGGGAGGGAAAGACCAGATAGACGGTTACGGTTTAGGTTTAAGTGTTCATAATTATTGAATATCCATTTTAGTAGTTTTACTTGTATGTCTATATAAATCCGGGAAACCTCTGATATCTTACGTACTATGACTATAACTACATCTTTACATTTGTATTAATTTCCTTATTTCGGGTTCGGTATCTTCCCATAATTATTTTTCTATTCCGAAACTATCAAGCAGTCAAGGATTAATTAACTTTTGATTTTCAACTTAAACGTATATACGGTCATAGTAATGAAATGTAATAATGTAGGTACAGAAAAGAAGTAGCTGTAGAAAATTCGGTTAACTCGGTGTGCGATGATAAAGTAGTACTGCTTGAGAATGGTATATTTTCTTGGACTATGGCTTTTGTTGTGGGTGCTTCTGCTATAAATGGTTTTTGCTATACATATAATAATGCTCTTCTGTGTCCTCAGTTTCAATCGCTTTAACTCTGCTATCTATCTTTCTTGCGACCTCTCTGTCATTTTCCTCGAAATTGTGTCTTTGAAAAGATGAGATTTTTGAGTAAATAAGAATACCTCTTTGCATGCATCACATATTCTACAGCTTCATAAAGACAATGCTGCACTTTGGGAGCATTTGGACAGGAAAATTTTACCCAAAGAATACGGGGGTGAGATGCCTATGGCTGAGATGATTGGTAAGTTGACACAATTATCAACACTGTTAGTTTAGTTATTTAATTGCATAATTTTCCAATGTCTCATAATGCGTTTTTCCCATTGTTTTTAAATCCCTGAATGTCATAGAATTATTTAAGCAAGAAGTTGCTGACCGCTCCCCACGTGTTCTCGCCCTTGACAAATTACAATTGGATTTGGACCTCATGAAAAAATGTTCCTCTGCCCCCAAGAAAGTGAGTAGTGACATACTGGGGATGACAGGAAGTTTCAAGAAGTTAGAGTTTGACTAAAAGCTTTTAATTTTAATTTAATTTTGTAATAATTATTAAGATCGTCAAAGATCCACCTACGACTATAATAATACACTGTAATAATTTTATATATACTCGAGTTACTTATATAGGTATACTTACTAAGCTATAGCGAACAAAAGGAAATGAAAGCGAAGCCTGGTTGCTCTTATTAGTATAGTTTTTTTGTAAGTACACCATTGGGATTACACAGGGCAGATGGATGAAAATATTATATGAGGTTTTATATATTTAAATATTTCTTGATTCGGGGATTGAGATTGGGAAGGAGATGCTCATCTATATGGACAAAGACGAATGCGAAGACTATTTACAATCAATGATAAGTATTTTTTAACGTATTAGATTTCCGAGTAGTGATTTCATTTCGGGATTTTGATTTGATGATATGATTCCTTATTAATTTAAAATACTTATATTTAACTTAAATGTCATATGAATATATGATACAACTAGAACTACGATTAGAATAATGATACGCACACTACTAATTTTTTATAATGTTCAATTTTTTTATATCTATATGTATCTCTTGTCATTATAATGTAAATTACTGTACTAGATCGTAATTTAAAACTTTAAAAAAATATAGTTATTATATAACAGGCGCTATATAGAGAGTAAGCAGTTAGTGCTTTTTGAATTCTTTCAATAGTCGTAAAATCTTTATATTGTAAAGTAAATTACTTTGTAGTTTTCAGAGTTTTCTATTCTAGTAATACTTTTTTGTGTGTATAGATTAAATATAAGATTATGTAACGTTCGAATGTAAAACTGGGGAAAGTGATAGCATTAGTTAATAATCAGAAGCATTAATTGTGATTATCATTTTTAAGTAATTTTTTAAACTAATGTAGCAGAAACGATTTTTGGTTCTATAGGCAAAAATAGGATTAAATGAAAATGAATGACACCAACTTAATTATATATATTTCATAAAAAACATGAATAATACGAAATGAAGAACGCAATAAAAATGTGAACGATATAATATAATATGACGTAGCATTGTACATTACATTTACTTATTATTACATTTATCATCGATCATTGACCGCATCCTTTAAAATTGGGGCAAGTTCCATGAAGTCACTCACGACAAACTATAGATTTTATTCAGAGCTCCATGAACCCTTGCATTATCTTTAGCGTATTCAATCTTCACAGTCAGGATCGATGCCCACTGCAATCTGCAATAATTCCTACATAAGCCCAAGGTGAAACAAAAAATAGTTTGAACAATATCCGTGCTTACTTACTTCAGAACGACTTACAATGAGATTTTATTGTTTTATTAATTCAAGCCCTTTTTCTTTTTCATGCCCATTAAAAATTGTATAACGCTTCCCCTACTTCAACAGCTCCTTCAAAAGCATCAATTGTAAATGGTTACTCCATTTTGAATGTAGCAACTGTGGACAGCACGCTTAGCATTGCGCGTCCCTTATTGCGCCTTTCATTAATTAAAATAAAAGAATAAAGCCTCGTCTTCAATTGAGCCCCAATTGAATAATTTTTGGGATTCATTTTTAGGTTTTTAAAATTTTATTTGTCGTTATTTCGTGTTTATTACATGAATTCATTGCCATTCGTCACTCTTGACTAGAAATACGCTATCAGTTGAGTCTTTGAATGCCTTAAGAGTATTAATATGAATTTTAATGTGATATTAGTGTTTTGACTTTTGATATAGCAAAAATAGGTAGATACTAACGCTATATAGTGCACTACACTGATCTACAATATAATTAGATAGCTCTCTTCTTTTCGTCCGCAAAGTTACAAATTACACGATTATAACTGAAAATTGCCCATTTTGCTACTTTAACTTTATAATACTGATGCTTCATAATTGTAGCTAGCCTGAATAATCAACTGCGTCTAATGAACTTAATAACCTACGGGCCTGTAATTACTTAACAAGTGTATGCGACGTCATGCGGCATCAATCATATTTCATAAATCATATTAAATTAATATAATCATATAATACTAGCATGTAAATACATACATGATTACATATACCGTAAATGTCCGAATAAGCGCCCGGGCGCTTATTAAATATTTTGAGCCTTAAGCCCGGCGCTTATTTGAGACGCGGCGCTTATATGTGCCCGGCACTTATTTATGTATTTGTAGGTTGCGGATAGAAATTAAAATCTATTTATGCACAATTATTATGTTGGGCTAGTTTACCTATATATGTATATATATAGCATGCCAGTTTCTATTATCAAGTATTAACTTCATTAAAATTAACTTAAAGTAAAAATAAAATTTTTTATAATATAATTGTACATCGGAATTTTCACAAATAAGTCTTCCACAGCAGCCTATAGTCTTTATAAAAAACAAGTAACTGTAACGCCTAACGCCGCTAAATTTGCTCAGCGCTTATTTGAGCCCCGGTGCATTTTTGAACCTCGACGCATATTTAAGACCCCGCACTTAATCGAATATTTACGGTATTCAACTTAAAGCCACCATTTATTATGCAATTATTCACAATATTTCAGCGATTTTAAAGTACCGTGAAGCTTGAAATAATTCCTCCGGGAGTTAGCTCTAGCTTTGCCTCAAACCCGGGAGTAACCTGAATGTTTTACACAAGGTAGAGTAATATGATCGTGACGTCGAGGAGGAGGTAATAACAAAAACCCAGGGGAGTTACTGGGGACCCGGGAGTTGGAGTTACTAAGGACCCCGGGAGTTGATAGGGATCTGGGAGCTATTTGAAGCTTTACGGTACACATTCCTGATTCTTTTAAAGACATCAATTGACTGGTAATTACTATTTTGTGCGACTAGTGAATTAGTTAGAACTACACAGTAATAAAATGGGCAAGAAAATAAGATTGTACAGTCAAAATCTACCCGGACTTTATTTTTCTTGAACAACGTGCTACACTGTACATTTAATTAAATTATTAGGTAGGTAATTTAACCTGTGTTACATACACATAATATATCGTCGTGTATATCTAGTGAAGTAGCGATAAACTCCATGAACGTGAATTTATCTATGTCTATTTTTGATGAAGCTGGAGTTTACTGTTATAAAGAATTTATTCACATCTTATTTTTTAAATATTTTTGGATGATTTACTAAAACGACTTTTTAGTTGACTTTAATTCACTCAAAGAGTCGTAAAGAGGGGCATTATAAGTCTGCACGAACTCCAAATCCTGGACCGTATGGTTCCTCCTTCAGTGATGTGAGACCCCCGATTGGTTCACTGGCCATTCGTCCGTTCCTATCGATATTGTAAATACATGATAAGTTTACCACGGGAAATAATGAATATACATATTTCTGATTGTCTCCAAAACAACAAGAGTACAAGGGGAAGGAAATATGATACCAAAGCGTTTGTATGTTTTTAAACTGCATATCTACAGAATTAGGATATTAAGATTTTCCCAGCTAATACCCACCTTGGACCAGGTCTTGGTTGTTTTCCCTTTGCCAAATCATCTAAAATTTCTTCGGTATCTTTTGCTGTGAGGTCCTCCTGTATAATTTTCGAAAAAATCATTCTTAACACAAGAATCATACGAATATAAAATGTGTTAGATATTACGTGTAACGCACAATAATTGATGATAATAATTGGTGATAGTTAAACGTGTTTTACTTACGTAGTAGTCATCATTGACTGCCATCATAGGAGCATTGACGCAAGCACCAAGACATTCGACCTCAGTCACAGTAAACAAACCGTCCTTTGAAGTTTCCCCATTTTTAATATTTAGTTTCTTTTTTATGCAATTCATGATTTCATCCGAGTTTCGTAACCAGCATGGAGTTGTAGTACACACTTGAAGATGATACTTTCCGATGGGTTGCCTTCAAAGTTAAAACACAATTTGCTTTCTAATATCCAATAAATTGTATAAAATGGGAAATGAACTTCTCCATCTACGGGAATTACTTACCTAATGAACATGGTGTAAAAAGTAGCAACCTCATAAACTCTCATTCTTGGCATGCTCAAGAGATCTGCTACTTTATGCATGGCGGAAATGGGTAGCCATCCTCCGTTTTGTCGTTGAGCTAAGTCTAGAATCGGAATAAGGCCAGCTCTCTTATGACCATCGGGATAATTTGCAAGAATTGCATCTATTCTCTATAAATTTGTTAATTAAAAAAATGGATTTTAATACTCAGAATACACTTATAAAGTCATAAATTATAATAAAATGCTGAAAAGTAATTCTATAAAGTTTTGAAGTCGAATATCATTAGCCACATCCTCGCTGAACACGGTGCAAAATATAACGCAATAGCAAACGTAATACATAGGCATATCTATCTGTTCAACTGACTAAATGTCAAATTTGAACATTTTAGTAAATAACTTCGACACATAGAATATGATCGATATGCTAAAACACGAAAAGAAAAAAATATAAGTACTGGGCACACCATCCAAAAATACTAAGGCTTGGAATATTTTCGATTGTGCCAACTCAAATACACAGCACTTTTCAGAAGTTTTCAATTCGTTGTTTTATAAAATTATTCTGAAGATCCAGGTGTAAAATATGGCATTGTCTACCCAGCAAACATTCTTATAGGTCACATTTTTAACATCATTAAAATCATACGCTAGTTCAGTTGAAAGTAATATTACATAGTAATTACTGTAAATATTGTCAATACCTTCAAATTATCTGCGGTGAATTCAAATGGTGTGTCAGGATTATTTGCAGGACTATCCCGATGCTACAAAATAAAATGAAAAATAAAAATCAACGGTGTTCATCATTCGTGAAATTATGTTCTGCACAGCAACTACAGCAAGACATATTAGATTTGAAATTAATATTTGAATTGGAAGAAGTCATATACTTTACAATTAATTAAGTATTTATTATGTAATTTAATTCCTTCTTTACTTACCACAAACAAGTTATCTGAACAAATTGCGGGACTTGAATGGATCATTCTCTTTACTGCTTGTCGCTAAAAATATAATTAAACATTACGTAAAAAATAAATATCCCATTGCACACAGTTTTGAAATACAAATACCAGCCTCTACATTCGTTAAAATTGTGCCCTTACACGTTTGACCTTTGCCGTGAGCGTAAAAACTGATGACCAAAAAAGTTGAACAACCTTTCTATCATCTATAGGCCATTACCCATTATCTTATAACCTATTATTGATTCTGACGAATGGATTACAAACTATGTGATATTTACCACTACACTGCCTTAGATTATTTTCCGGAGACGAAACCCCTGACCTTGCATTGTTTTAGTTACTATAATACCGCATGATTCTATATTGTATAGGTATACTACGCTGCACATCAATTAAGCTATATTCCAGACATAAAGCCACAACTAATAAACTAAAAAATTGCGAAATATCCATACAAAAAGAAAAAGCTCATTAGGCACTGTACAATGCTGAATTTTAACGAATGTTGAGCGTGGAATATATATCAAAATATAATAAAATTAATAAAACGAATAATTATGGATTCAAAATTTTACCTCTGCACCGACTACAGGTGTGGCGGTGACAGCGCGAAGAAGTGATTTACCGACTCTAATCATGATGAAGAGCTACCAAATGGCACCAACTTAATTTGTAGATAATTAAAGCTTGGTTATTTTAATAAAATTCAACAAAAGATGTTGAATGTTGAATATTTGAGTACAAATTTTGTCCTACTAAATTTTGCTCGATTTCGAATTTTCCCTCTGCAGTGCTACATGGGTTGATGGGATATCCAAGAGAGGCTCGTCAAAGGCACTTCTCTGAGCGAATGTTCTGTTTGCGTTTACTAAATTTTTTCAGATTCATTCAAGAGATCGTCCATAAATGTTGTCCTATACTAAAGGTAGCCATCTATGCAGTTGTTAAGGGGATGAGATGGGGGTGGGTGGGTCCAAAAAGAGGCAATTTAAGTGACATCATTTAAGGACGGTTTCTTATAGCCATTCTTTATCCTCTACTCTTGCAACCTCGTACCAACTGATATAAAATATTTTACACATTTTGCTGTGTGGCTTGGCCTTCCTGAGTGGGCAATAAACACGCCTTCTTAACGTTAAAGGATGTTATTTACTACGTACAGTTTTGTACTTTTGCACAGGTCCTTTTTTTCCTGGCTTAATTCGTCTTCTTGAGCGTCTAAAATCCGTCGGTTCGTTTTCGTTCTCTGGTTATCGTCCGTCGTCCATGAAACGTCGCAAGTTGAGATCCCTTTGTTTCAGTTTTGAGTTTGTATTTTGTAGTTTCGCTTTCTCGCATCCTGCATGTTTGTACCGGCGAAGACGAAGTTTATATTTGGGTGTTAGTAGTATGTCTTGGCAGATGAGCATTGTAATTTTTTTATTGTTAGAAATTAACTACTGATTGCTTGCATTGCATTCTAAAAGTTTAGGCTAGTAAGGTTGTTGATTAGTGTTTAAATTAAGTCATAAGTAAAAGGGCTTCCCAGTGTAGTGTCAAGGTAAGGTTTTCAGATTCAGAAGTCGGGCATTCTAGTTGCTGTAGCCGGTCGGCGTGGTTGTTTTGTGTCGGGGTACTCTTCCGTCTTCCTTGCAGTCAATTCCAGTGGCTTCCACCGTCAGTCAGTTGTAATAGTTTTAGCTAATAACAATAACAAACAAATATCGTGCTGTGATTTTGTAGCTCTGCTGATTTTCGGACAAGGTCAAAGGTAATGATTCTGTTCATACATATTATGTTTATTGGATGGTTAGTAATTGATTGTTGTAGTCACTCACGTATTTCTTTTATGTCTGCAGAGTGCAGAATCGGCTCACTGGCCCTTTGCCCTTGCCCAGCGTATCCAGAAACATAAGGATCGTAAGGACAAAGGAGTTTAGAAGTATGATATTGCGGATGGTGACACACTGACATGTCCTTGTTTGTTCCGTTTGGTGACTTTGGTGCGTGTTGCCACTTTCGGTTTTCTGTCATCTGTTGGTTGTAGCTAGTTAACTAAGGTTAGTCAGAAACTTTATGCTTTAACTGTTAACCATTCCCAATTTGTATTAAGTTAATTCATAAAATGATTCGAATTCAGTGTCGCCCAGACAGTCAACTGCGTTACATATTCGAAAGTTAGTATTAAAAATCAGTTGAGCTTAAATAATATGGACATTTTCCCTAGGACATTCCCCCCTCCCTCAAACCCTTATTTCTACCTATTTGTCATTTGTAAGATACTAAAATGCATACTGTCAACTGTTGTAGCATAAAGTAATGATTAATTAAATGTCAGTTAGTATGTAACGAAAAAATGCTGCATGCTACGCGATAATTGTAATACTATCTCGCAAATCCAATACACTATACTTTACTAAACCTTAATACCTAAGCGTTATAGTTTAGTTGGCTTACTAGTTAAAATCCTGGTGTGGCATTTTTCTTCTCCCATATTATAACTAGCTAGTAAGCATTTCGTACGGTAGTGTTACCTATTTTTAAGATACTAAAATGCATACTGCCAACTGTTGTAGTATAAAGTAATGATTAATTAAATGTCAGTTAATATGTAACGAAACGCGATAATTGTAATACTATCTCGCAAATCCAATACACTATACTTTACTAAACCCTAACACCTAAGCGTTATAGTTTAGTTGGCTTACTAGTTAAAAACCCTGGTAGCTAAATTTTTGTGGCATTTTTCTTCTCCCATATTATAACTAGCTAGTAAGCATTTCATACGGTAGTGTTATATTTGATAGTGGCGGTTACTTTACTTAAAGGTTGAAGATCTGAATGAAAATACACATAACAGCTATAGATATTAAGTGCTATAATGCTAAACGTCTAGCCATTACTAATTTATTCGCACAGAAGGAATTGTGAATTGATCATCATGTTGCTACTCTAAACTACTGTTGTAATTTGTTTACAAAGAACAATATTGTTCTTTTCGTTTGTGATAATGCTTTCGCAGTCGCAAACGCATTTGACATAAACTAGTGAAATTGAATTGTGTACAAACACAATGCAGTATGCAGAACAATCAGTGCAGACGATAAACAAAGACAAACCTGGTTTTGCAAGTCGTTGCTAGCTATCGTTTTGTGCACAACCACAATCTGTCACAATCACAATTTTAGCTGTTAAAATACATTGTGATATTGTGAACAACATAAATTGTGGTTGTTTTGTGTTGTCAGAAATCATAGTCTTCAAAGTTGTTTGTGAACAAATTACAACAGTATCGCAACTTCTTGTTGGTGGCTAGCTCTGTCAAAATTACGTTAAGTATGTTCTGCAATTTTATGTAGATATTTTGTTGTGTGCAGAGTCAGGAGTCTTTAAAGCAGTATAATAGGTTAATATAGTTCATACATATAGCTAAATATCTATCGATATCGATTTAATATATATGTGAAAAGTGAAAGCATCAAAACATTAGGAATAGGGGAACATTGAGAGCGCCAGGAGCTTATTACTGTCAACTGTATATGTAATACTATTAATTACAAATAGGTTTGCTATGCCGTCGGTTTGCAAAGTACTGAAAAATGCAGAGAAAATTTAAAGTATGCTGTGTGCTGCGGTGACCAAATCTAAACACTTAGCCATTTTTTAAATTCCAAGCAATCTTGCAGCCAATCCCAAGCCAAGCACTAGCCGACAATTCAAATTCTTTGAATTTTGAATATTATCTTATATCGCTCATTAAATCATATTAAATGCATACCTAGGTGAGGTGACACTTGGCCTATGCGCTTGTATGTTCCACCACCTACCGTTCTGACTGACTTCACTTGTTGCATGTATGGCTTACTATTTGAGTACGCTGGTTTAGTCTATTACTTGCTACTAATACTACTAAACTAATATTAAGACTGATTTCACATGTGGCTTTATTTATACATTGATAAAGCCATTAAAAAAATAATCTACTTACTGATGTTATTTTTGCCTTTATTTTTACTTTAGGATTAAGAGGGACTTGGAGTGATTTTTTGTCTTGGAATTTCTCCGTAAACTTTCCATGATGTCGTCGTTACCAAACAAACGGAAGTATAATCCTCTAACTGCGGGACTCGATGAAATAATTCAATGCAAGAAGGACGACGGGGTCGATTTCAGTATAATCGGCTCCAACTCCAGGAAAAGGTCAAAATGGGAGCGGTACAAGGATAGTGACTCTGATCATGAAGATGAAGACGATGATGATTTCGTCCGTGCGCATATAAGTGAGTCCGGTGAATCTGATAACAGTGAGGAGGATGAAGAGCCTATAAGTATCCCCCTCCATGGGGGCTGTGATGACGATACATTCTTTCATACTGAAGGAGCTTCTGTCTCAAACATCGATGGAGAAGTTTTTTCAGTTTCCGATAAGGAACACATTACCAACGAAGGAGCGTATGCTCAACTTGCACTTGGCCGTGCCTTATCTACTGGAACAGGAAGCGGGGCACTGCTGACAACCTCATCACCGTCATTACAGTACGAGCAGGATCTTACACAAGACAATTATTCTCACTACGATGGCGACGAGGATGACGAACCTATAGATATTTTCAATCAGAATAATCGCATCAAGCCTGGCCCACAAATAATGAAAATGTCGATCCCCAAACGATTTCAAGGGCAGATTCGAGATGACTGCAAAATTACGAAACCCGTCAAACGTATCGGGTCCGGGAACCGAGGGAGCGTCACAGGCATTAAAGTTGCCTCTGCTGGGATGAGAAAGAAATCGACGACCCGTCTGTACGACACAATGACAGGCGTAGAAGTTGAAGAGATAACTCTGAGTGATGATGAGACGCCAGCAGCTAAAGACAGAGTGGACCCGGTGCAATTCAGAAAAGAGATGAGTAGTCTGGAGGAAAGAGTGACCGAGGAAATTAAATCTAAAGATTGCTCCGGACATTCTTTAAATGATATTATTCAAAAAGCGAGGCAACACTTTTCTGGCCCGAGCTTCAACAGCAGCATCGGCAGTAATAGTAGTTTCAATAGTAGTTTCAACAGCAGTTTCAGTCCCAGTAATGCTCCCTCTAAGAAAGGCGGTGTTCATGGTTGTCCAGTGGAAATAGTGAAGCAGCGGTTGAACAAGTACTGGAATATGCGGTATGATCTATTTTCCAAGTTTGATGACGGTATCCAGCTGGACGAAGGTAAGGAAATCAATGAATTGTCTTAATTCCCTGCTATATACTATATAAAATAATTTGATGTACCAATTTGACACATCGCGTACATGTTTGTTAATTCTTTTTTTCTACTAATTGACTAAATTGCTAATTCTACAATTACAGAATCTTGGTATTCTGTGACTCCTGAAGTTATTGCTAAGCGGATTGCGCAACGCTGTAAGATTCCAAATGGAATAATCATTGATGCATTCTGTGGATGTGGAGGAAATTCGATTCAGTTCGCAAAAGTTATGAAGAAGGGTAAGAAAAGACAACCGAAAGCAACTAAACAATCAAATCCAAATCTATTGGACTTTAGCCTAGTTTGTGTGACACACTTCCATGGCTTGAACTCAAAGCCTCATCACTATTTTTGCTAAATTTTTTAGTTTGTTTTTTTTCTTGAATTTCTGTAGTGATTGCTGTGGATATCGATCCTGTGAAGATTGAGTATGCTAAAAATAATGCCAGGATTTATGGGGTTTTGGATAAAATCCAGTTTGTCGTGGGTGACTTCATGCAACTTGCTTCAGTACTAAAGGCGGATGTGGTTTTTTTGAGCCCCCCATGGGGTGGCCCATCCTATTTGAGTGCTGGAGTCTTCGATCTCCGAACGATGATCCCAATGGATGGATTCAAAGTTTTTGAATTAGCTCAAAGTATTAGCCTGAACATTGCTTATTTTGTTCCGAGGACGACTAGCCAGGGGCAGGTAGGTATAGTTGGTACTTAATGCCATTTTTTGTACGTAATTATTAGTTAATATGTAAGTTATTTATATGAATAATAACTTACATTCCCTTGGTAATTGTGCTTGTAGTTGCAAGAACTAGCAGAAGGGAGTCCAGTGGAAGTTGAAGACAATATCTTAAAGGGACGGATAATAACCTATACTGCGTATTATGGTGATTTGGTCGCCGTGAATGGCGACGACGACGAATAAGCAAAGGGCTGAAGACTGAAGATATCGAGGTATTATTTAGCTTATTTCAACGTAAAGCCCCACTGGGTTTTTTTTATTGTAGAGAGATTTTGAGGTTTGTGTTGTAGTCGTAACTGCCCTGTCCATATATTTGTAGTTTCTTAAGCACCCCTGAATTCTGAATGTATTTAGGTATTTACATGGATTACCTACCTATTTACCTCTGTTTTGTTTCCCGTTATTATTATGTTTTTTTTTGCTTTACGGGGAAAGTGCGACTCTTCTTTTGTTTGTTTACATCATCAAGCTACCTATTTGGGTAGTAATTTTTAATTTTGTAAGTTTTGGTGTATCTATTTTTTATATGTTTGATTTCTTCAATTCATACTACTTGCTTGTAGTATTGTAGAGTTTAGTTGAGCATTAGTTTGAAATTATAAGTGGGACTGATTTATTTCGAATAAGCTGGAACTTTTAATTTTTATGAATGACTCATTTTGTGTGTTGATGTATTTCACAAAATGGTTTGTATTGTTGTCACTACTGAATTAATAATCGTACACATGTAATTAAGTACTTAATGCATTAAATACCTGCGTACCTTAGAACTTGTCTTGTATATATTAGAAATCGTGTAGTGTATCTTGATCTTTAGCTGATGCTATCGTTAAAATTTTGCGTCGGTTGCACTAGGATTTAATTTTTTCCTGTAGTACGTATTTCTTTATGTAATGTCGTAATAATCGAATCCACCTAATAATTTTGTTTTTAAGCTGGAACGGCAGGTTTTGTTTTTTGTGTTTTGATAATTTCAGTGTTGAGTTATTATTAGTGAGTTTTAGTTAGTAATAATCTGAATTTAAATGTTTTTTTAACACATGAGTAAGTATTACTTTTTATTTCGTAAGTACTCCAGATATTCTACATTGGATTTACTAGTGTACTATACTTCGTAATACCTTCCCTCCATACTCTATTACATCATTAGAGACATAGTAGTATTTAGTTTTCTTGTATTTTTGATTATAAACTGATGGATTTATATTTATGCAATTAGTATTATGTTTTTTCTAATTTTATGTTTCCCTAATATGTTCGTGAGTTAGGTAAATGGACATGTAGGTAAGTTATTTACTTTACCTTTCCTTTTAAAAGCAATTTCTGAACTACTTAATGTTTTGGCATTGATGACTGGTACTTGAAACTTGAATTTTTGAACAAGGGTACAAATCGCTTTTTCTTGAAATAAATCTATTGTGGACTTGTTATTAACCAGATTCAATAGCTCTTTATTTGATTTATAATATCTAATCATACGATAACATGGTAAAATAAAACTAAAAGTATGTTGTAATCATCTACCTACTACTATCTATGCCTGTAAAGCCTAGACATTAAAGTTGAATCTACCATAGGCCATAGGTATAAGTACTCATAACGTTTTAGCATATTGATGCCAGCCATTTATTGAAGTATGAATTTTTGAATAAAAGATGCACCGCATTTGCATTTCAAAATAAATCTACCGTGAGCCTTAGATTTACCAGATTTAGCAGTTCTTTATTTAATTTATAAAACCATAAATAAAAATTTAACTCGAATAAAATATTTTGACATGACTCAAGAAAGGAATTTCCCCTCTAACTATCAATTTTCACTAGACTTTGCTCAAGATCCAATGCTGTGTCTTGAGGTGACGATCACATTTGTTTTCCACAACCACTCTTCTCCGGCTTTAAATAAAACAGAATTGTAATAATTAACTTCTAATTAATAAATTAGTACACAGCAATATCATGCAAAACTTTTTTAAAAAATGTGAATTTAAAAAAAGGAACTTTACTCACCCTGCAGTTGTCAAGCATAATTTGGTGCGGTAATTTTGGAGCTGGAATTTGCCAGGTCTGTTCTGAACCTCGAGGGGTTCCCATGTCTCCGGAATAGGATATTTTTTAGCAGCATCCCGGTAGAAGGATACAAAATTATTGGCACTGTATTTTTCGGGAACCAGGTGAAATCCGTTGATCCCAGCTTTGTATAAGAAAGTACAAAACATGCGGTTAAAAAGGTTACAAAATAGAATTGAATATTTAACCACCAATGGAATGGTTTCTTTACGGCACGCACCAGACTCGCTGGAAAAAAACTAGGCTACTTTTAAAAAACACGGATCTAAAGTAGCTCGATTTCTTTTTAAGCAAAGTTTAAAAAAATACATTTTTGAAATTTTGTCGCCCTGTTGCTTCCACATTTCTCATCCGATTTTGGTGAACTTTGATTTTTTCTAATTACTAGACTATTTTTTTAAAAGTAATTTTAGGATTTTTGGAAATTTTGAGTGTGATAAAATCTGAAAAATCTGCATATTTGAGGCACATACTTTTAGCTGGTTTTTTCCACACAAAAATGAATTTTTAAAATTCCTGAAAGAAAAAAATCTGTCGTCAAAATTGTTTGAGAAATGTGGAAGCAACATAGCGACAAAGTTTCAAAATTTGAATTTTTTTGAAAATTTTGGCGGGCCACTGTGACCAAGCAACTCAAAATTCAATCGGGTTACATTGGATCTGTGCTATTTAAAAGTAGACATTATTTTATTGAATGGGTCTTTTAGAACCATTCCCTTGTTATTAGTAATAGTAATAAAAAAATAAAGTTAAATGTTTTTAATATGATTTAGTTTCCATACACAATTTTGTGAGTTTCCAGCGTTGCTCCCTGAAATTGTGCCAACTGTCACTCACGACGGCTGCAAAGGAGGCATTGGAGCCCTGAATGGTGAGGAAGAGGGAATCCTGGACGTTCTCAATCTTGTACTGCCCCGGCACGATCTTTGTCATTTTATTCCCGTCACAAGCACAGATGAAGATGAACACAATTCCAGCAATTGAAATTAGGGAATCAACTACAATTCCTCCTTTCTTGGTAGAGCCCATTTTTTAAAGGATATTTGTTTGGATTTCAAAATCTATATAATTAATACTTACAATATTAAATGTTGATTTATTAAATTTTCTAAAGAGACGGATCAGCTAAAAAAGATGGATGATAGGACTCGTAGCTCATCCGGGGAAATAATAAATAGTAAGCGCTCAAAAACTGTGCAGCGAACTTTACTTTTTGAGATTCGTTATTGAAAGTTGTTGGAATTGCCAGTTGGAATGTTGTTATATGTTGTGTTGTTTTCTTCGTTTTCGTTGACTAGTTGCTTGGTTTTGGTTTGGTTCGCATTTTAAGCAGATGAGAAAAAAGGAAGCCACCCCTCGTAGGGATCGTCCTTAAATGACGTCAATGGATCAACTTGGATCCTGGTGACATCCAATGTTAAAGATATCAATTTACGTAATGGTTAAGCTGATTACAGGGGGTCGTAGAAATAGGGATATTTCGAAGACATCATTTATGGACGACATCCCACTCTGAACGTGTTGTGTTTCCCTTTTAACTATGTATGATTCTTCCTTTCCCGTTTGTAAGTTTTTGTTTGTTATAAAAAAATCCAAGAGAACTTAAAGTTCTGCCGATTTGCGTTTGTTTGTGTGTGTGTGTAATGATATTGAGATAAATACTGGCAATTTTGAAGAAGAAGGGGAATATACTTGATTGATATTCGTGTTTCAGCCAGGGGATTTTTTTTATGTTGATGAGCGGATTGAGCTGACGATGGGTATCATTAACCTGATTCAGGGTTTCTGGTTAAAGTCAAACTTGTTTTCGTTTTCTGATTTTCTACTTTATGGTGTGTTGTTAGATTCGTCGCAGAGTCGTAGGTACGTTTCGCACTTGCAGTGTAGCCTTTGATTTTTTGTATTATTTGTTGTATTTGTGTTTGTTTTGTTGAGTTTCACATCGTATATATTATGGTACTTAATAATAATGGTAGGTGGATTACAGATCCCAGCCGTATAACAATGATTATAATTATATTGAGCCTTAAAATTCCCTTTGTTGTTCAGGTAGGACTTATATGTACTTTAGGATTATCACAGATGCTGAGTGAAGAATAAAAATAGTCCATATCCAATTTAAGCTAGAATCAAAATGAACTATCTATGTCATAAATATACTAAATGAGATAGAGGAAAAGGCGCAAAATGTCCTATTTACATGACTTTGAAAAGTATCAAAATGTTTTATTTACGTGATTTTGAAAAGTGCAGAATGTTCTGTTTGCATGAATTTGAAATGTGCAAAATGTTCTATTTTCGTGTTTTTGAAAAGTGTAGAATGTTCTATTTGCATGATTTTGGAAGGTTCAAAATGTTTTATTTACATGATTTTCAAAAGTGCAGAATTTTCTATTTGTGTTTTTTAAATTGCCAAACTTTCCACACTTTTTTGAAAAGTACAAAATATTGTATTTACATGAGTTTGGAAAGTCCAAAATTTTCTATTTTCGTGTTTTGAAAAGTACATAATGCTCTATTTGCATGTGTTTTTTAAATATGCAAAACGGTTTATCAACATACGGTTTTCAAAGACTCCAAAACGTTCTATTCACACTTTTCTTAAAATTTCAAAACGCTGTATTTAAATGCTTTTAGGATCGTGATACATATTTTACTGTTTTTGCATACTAATAATACTGATTGTTTTTTGCTTAAAATGGGCATGAATCAATTTTATTCTTCACTCACGATATACGCTTGCCGAGTTTGTTTATTTGTTTATATATTTTCTTTGTATGTATGCCATTACGTTCGATTCGACTATCAGTTTTATTGAATGTAAATTGCACCCTTCATGTGCCAAAAATGTAAATCTTTCCATATGTATTTGTATTTGTAATCTGTAATCTGTATCAGTTTTTTTCCAAGGTATATTTACATACATAATTGTTTCATGAAATGTTGTTGATTGTTGTATTTTGCATTTATAGGCCACGCACGTTTAAAAATTGCGACCCCGAAAACTTGTCGACTTTTTTTGTCCATTGTGGTAAGGATCGTATTATCGTATATTTTTAAAAGAACTTAAGACTACTTACTTACGACTTACGGTATTTGTTTTCTTACTAATAATGTGAGGTTGAATTTAGTAGAGGGAGAGCCAAAGCGAGTAAATTGCCCCCTGTAAATATTAGTAATGCTAATTTGGAATCTTGATTTTCTCATTTTTTTCTTCTGTTGACAGCTAAGTATCTCGTTCCCTTTTTGAACATGTGTTCTGTAACTGTATATGCTTTATGATGCTACGTACTTTTAAAAGAAAAATCAAGAATAGAACGCATCTCAAGTATAAGGATCGTCCATAAAGGACGTCACGAAAAGTCCCAAATTTCAGGACCCTATCATCATCAACCTAAGTAGCTCCCTGTCATAAGCTTACCCATTCCATGAAAATGGCTATATAACTTTAACAAAAAATGGGATGTCATCAATGTCCAAGTATAGACCCATTGACCCTATCCATGACGTCATTTATGGACGATCCCGAATATGTACATAATCAGTCACTAGTGGAATGAGTGAAAATGTAATAAAATGAGAATTAGAGTGAATGTATTTACATACAATTCAGGTTTAGATTCGAAAATTGTTCAAATCTGGCACAAAACAAAATTAATTGCTGGGTTTGCATTTAGGGATCGTCTATACATGATGTCGCGGGTAGGATACTCTTTAACATCAAGGGTAGGATTACATCTTATGTTAAAGGCCATTTAAATCCATTTACGCAATAGTTAAGCTGATGACAGCAGCAGCATTGAGTCCTAGAAATGTAAATATTTCAAAGGCATCATTTATGGACGACCCCTTACTTATATCATTCCGGTACTCACGTATATCTATAGTAGTAGATTTATTTTGTATTAAATATTGAATATCACAGCACAACAGTATCTATAGGTACTACAAGATGTTCTTATAAGAAAGCTGACACACAATTATTTAGAATAACTTTTACTTTTTTTTAAAGATACTGACTTTTCTTGTATAGCAATAATTTAAATTTTTTTGAAATGAAGAGATTTTTTGTAATAAAATAAATTTATTTAGAATGGGCCATGAGTGAAAAATAAGATATCAGAATTAGTGAAAGAGTCAAAACGTAGGCAGAGCAGATTGTATTTAAAAAGCCTTAACTGGGAACTAAACTGAGTTCATTAACAATTAACGAAAACGATTAACTGATCAATGTTCAAAATTTTTAATTTTGAATATTTATCAACTTCAACACTGTACTAGAGTGTAACAATCAGACGAATAATAAACTAACTTAAAAACTAATTTAATATGTTACCAAATTAATATAAGGGGAGATACCACTACCAACCGCCAACCAAATCAAATCCGTGTACCTACACCATGTAATTATTACATCCCCCAGAAATTCTACACAACTCTTCTGACGTTCAAAAAGCAGTCTCAGGTAGAAAGCATTTAACATCCAGGAGGTCCAGGACCAGTAGTAGTACCAGGATTCGGATTCGGTTCGGATTCTTCGGATTCGGACGAACCTTAATTTTTGGGGGGAGATGGGACTCAAAGAGAGTTGGAAATTTTTCTTTATTATTTCAATGCCAATTCTTCTCATATGGATTCCCTTTCTGTGGTATGACTCCAAAGCCGGCATGACTCGTAAGGTACATAATCAAGGGAAACATTCTATAGTATATTTATTCTATACGGGATCGCCCATAAATGATGCCATCGGGTGTAGTGGGGTATTGATGACATGGCATGTTAAAGATATCCATTTATGCAATGATTAAGCTGATGACAGTGGGGTCACTGGGTATTAAAAATTAGGATTTTACCATTTACTAACGACCCCTAATTTGAAATCTAAGGACTTTTTTCGTTATTTAGGAAGGGAACTTGCTGTATATTATTGCCCTGATTGTGTCTGCCTGGACGACGAATGCCATTTCTTCAGTTGCTGCTGGTCTCATGTCCGTTTGTATGCTTCCACTTCTTGGAATTCAAAAATCAAGTAATCAATATGCTCACATTTTAAGATTTAAGATGCAACAATACAAAATGGACATTATCTATGCTTGATACCATAAATGCTAATGCCTTGTTGCTTTTAGTATAGTGCTATTGTTGATCCAATTTTTGAATTTAATAACAGAGCCAGTCGCAGAGAATTGCATGACAGAGCAGGGAGTACTTTTAGTGGGACAAACTATGATTGGTTGTGCATTCATTATCAGTGATTTACATAAAAAATTGGCCTTTAAAATCCTGGCTTGGTCTGGACATTGTTCTTTTAGGTAAGGTCATGAGGTTAAGAGTGTCAAATATATAAAATCCCTTTTTTGTTTTGTAACACACAAATATTATTTATTTTTTTAAATTTTAGGTTATTAACGTGTGTGTACTGGCACACGTTGGGTTGGAGCACCCTCATTTCAAGTCCCGCAGCCACCATGATCATGTGTGCCACTGCGACGCTCTGCGTTCAAGAATGTGAGGAATCTGTGAGTGCGGACTTAAAAAAAATTTCAGAATTTCAGTAGTTGTTAGTCTTTACTACGTATTGATTTGTACTTAGGGTTCGTCCATAAATGATGTCAACAAAATATTCCAATTTTAAAGACCCTATATACTATATGACTCCAGGCGCGGATCCAGGATTGGGTCATGGGGGGGGGCTAATAATGTTGAGCGGCCATCTTGGAAAATGGCCGCTCCTATCTCCACCATGTTAAAAAAGCTCCTCATGGAGGGGGCTAAAGCACCTTAGCCCCCCCCCTTGGATCCGCCCTTGTATGACTCCCCTGTCACCAGCTTAAATGGCTATCGTTAACATGGGGTAGTCACCAATAATATTCGGGTAGACCCGTGGGCCCTGCCGATGGCGTCATTTATGTACAACCCTACAAGCAACCGAAAGCCGAATTACGCTTTTATTTTGACGGTACTTTGCTATGGTGGAAATCAGATGGTGCGAGAGAAGATTTCACTACGGGAATTGAGTAAGAGATCCAGTCAGAAAACCACTGCTGGGCCCGGAATATTGAAGGTACCACTCGTCCAGATTGCGAGCACAGATGAAACCAAGACCAAGAGTGGGGCCATTCCTCAGGCGGGAACAGGGGATGACCAGACACCGAAAAAAAAGGCTGGAGGGAAGAATAATGCTCCAGAAAATCCTGGAACAACAACAGCAACAAGTGGAGAGGACTCTGCGTCTGCCGAGGCACAAAATTCAAGCGACAATCCCCGCGGGTCTCTTGATAGTGCCGCTCAGCCGGACACGGGACTGAACTTAGAAGACGATTTAGAATACAAAGCAATGGAAGCTGTTCCGGAACCGGAATAGTGAGATTTTTTTGTGATATTACACATTATCATTACATTTTTTCATTTTTATCATTCATTTTTACTTTATTAGGATAGGAAAAGGGCTATAGGTCAGGGGTCATCCTTAAATTACGTTATTCAATCATTTTATAGTGAACAAGTAGTTGAAGTAGTCGTGGATCTCCAGGAGCAAGAATTGTACTCAAAGCGGCTCCGGAAGCGCTACTTCATAGCAATTTATATGGCAGCAAATATCGGTGGTCTCTTTCTCCCCTACACCTCCTCCATTGTAAATATTTTCTATGAATTTGCAGATCCATTAAAGGAAATACTCAGACCCGCCACTACCGCCGCTCTCAAAGAATTGCCTCTTTATTTCCCGTAAGTATACTTCATCACAAATGTAAAATTACTTTGCAACAATAACATAGAAGAGTTTTTTTTGCAAACCAAAAATTTTTTGAATATCAAATAAAATGTGATTGGGTGATTTTTAAAGGTCAAAATTTTGTGGATTTTTTCCGTTTTGCTTCAAAATTAATAACTTAACATGGAGTCAAAAGTTTGGGAGATGAAATTTTGATCGTTTTGAGTGAAACCAAACTTTTTTAGCTTTTAAAATTTTTCTTGCATAAACAAATTAATGCACGGCAATTTGTCTACTACAAACTACGAAAACACTCAAACTCCAAATTTAAATGAAAAATGCATCTTTTAGGCGGACTTATCCAATTTTGCCAAAAATCATTTAGTGGACTTGACCCGTTTTGCCAAAAAGCGAAATTTTGGCAATTTAAAAAAATTGCTTTAGTTGAACTTTGACCTTTGCCATTGAACACAGTAACGTATCTAGTTGAATAAATCCATAATTAATTAAGCCGCATCACTTGCTTTTGGATGTTTTATTTTACAGACCTAACAAGGCTCATGTTCATTTCTCAATTTTTCATCACATAGCGTATGTCTCGCCGATTGTGATTCTTCTGGGTTTGTTCGGGTGGCTCTACCTGGTTTTCCTCTTCCTGAAGAGGTCCCCGGCCCTCCCCTCGGCCGGAGTTGGAGTGGGGGTGAAGGGTGGGGGTGAAGATTCTCCAAAATTTAAATTGTTCGGGAAGAGATCTGGGCCAGAGGAGCAGACGCTGAAGGAGCAGAGGAAGTACTACAGCGAGAAGTGCGAGGAGCTTGGGAAGCAAACTGCACATCAGAATCTGGTGATCATCATCGTCTGTCTCCTCGTGACTCTCTGGCTCACAAGGGATCCCCGCCTGACCAGCTTCAAGTTGGGCTGGTCTCAGCACATTGCCACCGACGTGAAAACAAAATCTGTGAGAATTGGAGATTCGGCCGTGACCATGATGATTGTCGTCTTCATGTTCGCCGTCCCACGATTTACATGTAAAAGTATGTCTCATTAATTCTAACAATCGAACGTTCGAAAAAAATGAGAAAAAGTATTTGTTGTTAATATATTACCGAATACAAGCTATAACAAATTATTCAAAGTTGCAACTTTCGTAAGCAGTTATAGGCATAAAGGTAATGGGCAGTATTAAAAAGGCAATCGGCAGCACAGCAACCTGGCAGATAATTATGCGTAAGCGTATTGGCAGTATAGTAGAATATTGTAATAAAATTTAAAAATTATTTCGACAAAATAAGTTTCATTTCAAAATTCATACTGCCTATGTGTACAAAATTTATACTGGCAATTGCCGCAAACAATGTACTTCCGGTTCACTACGCGTTAATTCACTGTCTATTCGCCCCCCCCCACTGCCGATTACCATGCAGGCGCAGTTTTACATATATCGTTAAGTACTATATTTTCAACTAGTTTTACAGAAAGAAATAGTAGATTTTGATTTTAGGAAGTACATGTAGTGTACATATCGTAAGTGAAGAATCAAAATGACCTATCTATGTCCAATGAGATGGATAAGTACCGTATTTTCTCAAATAACTCCCGGGTCCCTATCAACTCCCGGGTCCCTTGTAACTCCCGGGGTTTGGGGAAACGTTTCAAGTAACTCCCGGGGTCCCTATCAACTCCCGGGGTCCCTATCAACTCCCGGGGTCTCTAGTAACTCCCGGGATCCCTAGTAACTCCCCTGTGCATTTTTATAGTACAGTAACTTTTGTTAGTACCGCCTCCTCGATACCGCGCTCATTTAACTTTACCCTGCACAAAACTTTCACGTAACTTTTGGGTCCCTATCAACTTCCGGGTCCCTTGTAACTCCCGGGGTTTGAGGCAAAGTTTGAGCTAATTCCCGGGGGGAGTTATTTGAGAAAATACGGTACATAAAATGATAATTTTATTATGTGTTTTTGAAAATTAGAAAATTTTTTATCTGCATGATTTTGAAAAGTGCAAAATGTTCCATTTAGATGATTTTGAAAAGTGCAAAATGTTCCTGTTACATGTTTTTGAAGTGTACAAAGTGTTGTATTTACATGTTTTTAGGGGTTTGATTTTTGTAGACAGTTTTTACCTTTAGCTAAAAATGGATATGGGTCGTCATCTTTGGTCTTAACCGGCGATATCTAATATATTCTAGAATCAAAATGAACTAAATCCAAAATATTTAAAAATCGTCTGTATTAAAATAATTCATTGTTTTGAATGCATAAGACAAGACTATGAAATAACGACTAAATAATAAGATTGTGATATTTTTTTGAGCAGGGATGGTTTTATTTTTAGAATATATTGGATTTAGGTTGTTTTGATGCTTCGCTAACGATATAATATGAATTTTTAAACAATCCTGTTCCATCATATGGCTTGATTACAATTTGCAATTTGTCTATTTTTTGTTGATAGAATCAGAGACCAAGTTATTAACGTTGTTAAGCTGGAAATTTCTGGAGGCAAATGTGCCGTGGAATGTGCCGCTAACAATAGGATTTCAATATATCCTCTCGAGTGGAGCTCATCTCACAGATATTGCGAACACGGTCCTTCAAGGTTTCTACCGCTCTGCATTTGGGAGTGCGGCTGAGCCTGTTCTCTGCATTCTCGGCTCGATTTTAGTGAGTGAACTTTGGGGAGGCTTCGCCACGGTCAACTTTATCACTCCCATTTTTTCGTTGGTGCGAATTTATTTCTTATAAGCCTTTCTCTTTTATACATAATTTTAATATATCGAAAACCGAATCTTTTTTTTGATAATTTTATATATGTGTCGCCATTGATAACTCAAAACGACTCATTTCCATTTTTAGCTCAAAACATAATTCACTATGTATATACAGTCAAAAAGATTAGAACATCTTGCTTCTAAAAACATTTAAGTAGAGCATTTTGAACTTTTTTAAATCATGCAAATGAAAGCATTTTTAAATTTTCGAAATCATGTAAATAGAACATTTTGAATTTTTAAGAAACATGAAAATAGTAAATTTAGCACTTTTCAAAACATCAAAAACATGTACTTCGAACATTTTGCACCTTTCAAAAACGTATAAGTAGAACATTTCGAACTTTTCAAAATCATGTAAATAAAACATTTTGCATCAAAACCATGCAAATAGAAAGTGCAAAACTTTTAAGGAACATGCCAATAGAATATTTTACACCTTTCAAAATCATGTAAATAAAACATTTTACACTTTTCAAAAGCTCCTACTTAAAATTTTACGCTTCTAAATCATTTACTGTCTTTGTGACACAGCTCATTTAATTTAAATTCTATCTTCAATTGGATAGGAATCGTCCATAAATGGTGTCATCAAAATATTCCAATATTAAAAGACTCCCTTGTCGTGGGCTTATAACCGTTGCGTAAATGGCTGTATCTTAAACTGTGGATACGTCCAATAATCCGGCAGTCCCTGGGATCCCACCGATGACATCATTTATGAACGACCCCATATGGTCCATTTTGATCCTTTAATCACGGTTTCCGTACTCCGTACCCGTGCCCTATAAATAACTATTGTAACGGCCGTATGGGCCAAGGCCAAATCGAAATCGACTTAATAAATGTATATTAATAACTATTGCTACTAGACTAGCGTTGGTAGAAATCATTGATCTAATCACCTCACATTTTTCTGATTTTTCTACTAAATTGGTAATAAATTTAAATCGATATCTTAGCAATTAGAAATTCACAGGTGTATATTTAAACGATGGTTGTATCCAATTTTTTATTAAGATGTCACTCATTGATGGAAAATATGGTGTGTTGGCGCTTTCGACATCCGTAGCATCCTCACTTTGCTTCATGTTTCCAGGTAATACAAAACGCATTTAGAAAAATTACAATCAATTATTATTCAATCAATAATAAAAATAACTGTGTCATAATTTGTTTTTGTCTTTTGACAGTGGCCACTCCCACGAACCTCATGGTGTTTTGGACTGCTGCTGGTGACTTGTCAATTCTGGATATGATTAAACACGGAGCACTCATGGACCTCGTGTCATTCATCGTCGTCCTCGCCTCTCATTACGTTATGGGATCTGTTTTATTCTAATTTTTTCCCTTGAGCTCAAGCAAGGTGCAAAATACATTTATCTACACGCTCAAGCAGCAGCTTCCAAAAATGCTCGTGTCTCACAGCCTCAGATTTACAGCTATTTTAAATGTTACACCATCCATTTGCGATCAAAATAAAGAGTAAAATGAGCATATAGATGAATTTACAGTTTTCCTACAGTACAGCTACAAACTAAAATTTGTAAATCTAATAATAATTATTAATATTTAAATATTTTATCATGGTTTGCTTCTATTTTTTTAAAATGAAAACATATGTAAGTAATAAAAAGAAACTACACGTAATACTTATAGGTATAGGCATATGTCTGTCCATTCAAATAAAAGCACGCCAAGAAAATCATCAGCAAATTTTGCATGTGTCTTAGGAATTTATGTACAAAAATTAAATTTCAAAATACCGCACACCACCCGTGTAAAATTAAAAATGCTTATGTTAATATAATGGTAATTTATTATGTTCTAATTTTAGTATCATTATATACATACCTATAGTCTAGCTCAACAGCTTTAAGTTATGCACAACAATCCGTTCCGTTAACTCTAATGCAATTCCTGTGGGCCTCAAAAAAGAGAGTGCAATAGAGAAAATAAACTCAAGTAAAGTGAAGTAATACTTTAGTTAGGTATGGTACATTTGCAGTTTGCGTGTCTCAGCTTTGTCTGCCAAAAACAACTAAAATGCTTGCTACAGAAATAACAATGAAATAACTTCCAGTCTACGTTTTATACTATTTTAAGAAAATACAAGGTGCATTTTATTATTATTAGACATTAAGTAAATTTAACAAATACAGCATGTGCCGAGTGAAGACTCAAAACGACCATACCCATTTTTAGCTACAAACTATAATAATGAAGCATTAAGCATTTTTCACATTTTGCACTTTTTGAAAACACGTAATCTGAACGTTTTGCACCCTTCAAAAAGCATGTACATAAAACATTTTAGACATTTGAAAAAATTTGATTTTGCAATTTTGAAAAACGTGTAAATGAAACATTTTGCACCTATCCCGCTTTTCGAAAAATAAGTAAATAACAAATTTTGCACTTTTTAAAAACACGTAAATGGCGCATTATGCACATTTCAAAAAGCATGTAAATAGAACATTTTGCACTGTTGGAAAAAAGTTAGGTGTAACATTTTGAACATTTTGCACTTTTCATAAACATGTAAATAGAACATTTAGCACTTTTGGAAATCAGGTAGATGGAACATTTTTCACCGTTCTAAAACATGTAAATGAAATATTTTGCAAATTTTGCACTTTTCAAAAATATGTAAATAGCGAATTTTGCACCATTGAAAAATATTTAAATAGAACATTTTGCAATTTTCAAAAACATGTAAATAGAACATTTTGCACTTTTCAAAAACATGTAAATAGAACATTTTGCACTTTTCAAAAACATGGAAATAGAACATTTTGCACTTTTCAAAAACATGGAAATAGAACATTCTGCACTGTTCAAAAACATGGAAATAGAACATTCTGCACTTTTCAAAAACATGCAAATGGAACATTCTGCACATTTCTAAAATACCTAATAACATTTTACGCATCAATCTCATTACTGCTATTTGACTTTTAGTTCATTTTAATTCTAGCTTAAATTGGAAACGGACATTTTTGCTTCTTCCCTCATGATATTATGTAAGATTTAATCAGAATTAAAAACTAAAAGCAATAAAATAATGCTATGCTTCTAATACCATCTGTAGGCCGGCCGGTACCGGTGCCGGTTGGCCGTAGATATTACTTTCTGTGATTGTGTTTTCTATAGGTCGTCGGTCGTCGGTCGTCAGTCGTCGGTCGCCGGTCGTAACTTGTATGGCTTTTAGATTTAAGAGTCACACAACCGACACCGGCACGCCGGCAACTGGCGAGAGGGATGGAATCGGTAACGCGGTGCCGGTGCCGGAAAGAAGCACGGAGGTAAAAGAAAGTATTTATAGAAAAGCAATACTGTAATTATCAGAACGAAAAAAAATAGAGGAACACAGGAGAGAAGAACTTATTTTGTGATGTGATCCACGTCCTCGTATCTCTTCCACTTGTCTGTCTCCCCTGTCGTCTGTCGTTCAAAAAAAACGTGTCTCAAGATCCATTCTTCTCCTTCGTCTTCTTCTTCTGGCCTTTCTTCTCAATCTCGTACACAGTCCAACAGTCCAAGTAAAAGTGCACGGTGCTTCTAAATTATACACATTTAAATAACAAATAATTTAAAAACAATAATTACAATAATTTAACATGGAAGACTTTATCCAAGAAATCCTCACGGGCCAAGTCCACGAAGGAAAGTCGAACATGAGTGAAATTAATCGTCAAGTTTTAGCAAATGTGGAAAAGTCTTTGTCCTTGGAACAATTTAACGAGAAGATACTCCAGTGTGGAACGGAGCTGGAGAGAATTCAGTTGGTGGCTCAGTATTTTGAGTGGAGTCCTATTTCTCAAGATATCCTTCAAAGTGAGTTTTAAAAAATTATTAAAATTATGAATTACCTACTATATTAATTTGGTCAATTTTGAACAATTTTCGGTCCAATTTTTAAGGCAAAAAGTCATAAATGATTTGGTAATCGATTTGAAGTTTTGAAGCCTCATAAATACAGTGTGCGTGTGTGTGTGTGTGTAAGTTTGATTTACGATTTAGTCATGTAGTGTTTATTTTTTCTGGGATAATATAACTCATAGACTGTACCATAAATAATGGGGCTGCTATATTAAGTAGAAAATGCAATAATTTTAAACTGTTGTAGTACATAGTTAAATACAGCTTTTAAGCTTGGTCGGTTCTACTTTTACTGATCAAGATTCAAGCCGTGCCAAACCCAACCAGCCGCACAATATAAAAACCAAAGAGAAAACATTAAGGAGACCTATAAAACCCGAACCGTGTGTCGTGTAACTTTAGAACTTTATCAAAGTTTGCCGATGCCGATGCCGAGACCGAGAGACTGACGCTTGAGAAAAAAATGTGTCTGTCTTCGGTTTCTGTTTCTGTTAGTGTCTGGGTCTGCGGGGTTTGGGACACACACACACACAGTGTAGAATGTAGAAGGCACTATAAAGAGATGAAGGCTCATATTTAAGTAGATCTTCACTGCTTGTCGTTGTCAGACATTTGTGAATTTGTTGTAGGTATTTTGAATTTGGCAAGTGTCCGCTGTTTTGACGACATAAGTAGATCCCGTCTATTTCCATCTCTCAAGAGAGAAAGACGGAATCTCTTTTAGCGTAATCAGAAAATTCCGAAATTGCTCCTCTATAGGTGACTAACAGTCTAAATGCAGAGTTTTTTACCAAAGCGAAAAAAGTTCATCGAAAATGAAGCAAATTTTACAGAAACAACGAATAATGAATAAAAGGCGATAGAATTATTTTTGAGCTAAATTTTTTCTACAGGTACTGCAACTCACGAAAACCCGTTATTACAATCAGTTTCATAAATCTGGACTAACTATGGAATTTTTAGAAAATTTTGAAAAATTTTAATTTGTGGACTTTTTCCGTTTTGCCTCAAAATCAATAACTTAAAGTGGAGGAAAAAGTCCGTGGGGCGAAATTTTAATCGTTTTGAGTGAAACCAAACTTTTTTTTAAAAACTTTTTCTTGCATAAAACAATTTACGCACGGGAATTGTCTTCTGCAAACAACGAAAGCACTGGAACACCAAATTGAAATCAGAAATGCATCTTCTAGGTGGACACCTATCCCGTTTTGGCAAACAACTCTTCAAAAGTGTATATAGAGAGTAAAAGTTGGGCCATGTGTTCCGCTCACTCGGGATTAGTAGGATAATATAGGCCATAGTAGATTTATTTTTATTTTTACGATGCGTGTGTGTGAGTGTCGCTCTTTGAAATGAAAATGAATCCGCAATAAAAGTCAGTACTTGTGTCTATTTATTATTCTGTAAATTCTGTAAACTCCTCAATTAAACTCTCTCCACGCTCTGTTTCTGTCCCATTTCCCAATTTATTGATTGTTATGATCATTTCGTGAGTCGTCAACTATTTTGTTGAATAGTTTCATAGTGTCTATTAAGACTATTAATGTGGCTTTTGGCAGTGGCAATATGTTTCTCTTTGTAGCCATTTAAGTATTCACAATATTTTCTTTTCTCCTTTTTTTTCGCTCCTTAAGATTACACCAAGAATTCGGAAACATCGACATTCCTGCGGGAAAAGGCAAACAGTGAGTATGTCAATAAAAACTACAGAGATGCTCTCACCCTCTACAATCTAGCTGTCAATTTCAGTCCTTGGGGAGTCAACACAAAAGAAGGGCAGGAAAATACCGGTACCGGTACCGGGACCGTTACCGTGCCAGGAGATTGTTTGGAACCGGGTGACTCGCTGTTGGGATTAGCACTCGCTAACAGATCTGCAACTCTACTCATTGGACTGGGAGAAGCCTCCCTCGCACTCCTTGACATTGACCTCGCCATCCGGCACAACTACCCGCCCAAACTCCTTCACAAACTGGAGGATCGCCGGAAGAAATGTGACGAGATTCTGCGAGAGCGAGAGCGGCGGGTGGCGGGGAGCGCGGTAGGAGCTGAATTCGACAAGCGAAAGAGATTTTGTGAAGGGATCCTTTTTAAAGTCAAGAGACCCAATTCCAAAATGCCGGCAGCTGAGGAGTTTGTGGAGGTGACGTGGGATCCGGTCCGGGGGAGGCAACTTGTGGTGACGAGGGATATTCCTGCCGGAACCGTCCTAGTGGTGGAGAAACCCTTTGTGAGCGTTCTGAGGGATTCTGTCAAATGGGACCTGGAGCATTGTCATTACTGCCTCCAGAGACTTCTACGCGGAGTCCCTTGCCCCCAATGTGTTTTTGTAAGTACCTATATTGTAAAATATTAAAACTTTTTGCACTTTTTTAAAACACGTAAATAGAACATTTTCCACTTTGAAAAAGCGCGTAAATGAAGTACTTTGCACTTTTAAAAAGGACGTAAATGAAGTATTTTGCACTTTTAAAAAGGACGTAAATGAAGTATTTTGCACTTTTAAAAAGGACGTAAATGAAGTATTTTGCACTTTTAAAAAGGACGTAAATGAAGTATTTTGCACTTTTAAAAAGGACGTAAATGAAGTATTTTGCACTTTTAAAAAGGACGTAAATGAAGCATTTTGTATTTTAAAAAAAATGCAAATAAAACATTTTGCACTTTTTAAAAGACGTAAATAGAACATTTTGAAGTTTTTAAAAGGACATAAATGAAGAATTTTGAACTTTTAAAAACAAATGCAAATGAATCATTTTGCACTTTATTAAATCACGTAAACAGAAGATTTTGAACTTTTTAAAAGGACGTAAATGAAGCATTTTGCACATTGAAAAAGCACTTAATAGAAGCATTTTGCACTTTTCAAAAACTTGTAATTCAAATACGCATCTTTATCATGCTGTATATTTCCTGACATGTCTCGTTTGAATCTATATCTAAAATGGATATAGGGCGTTTTGATTCTGTACTCTTAATATGTAATTTACGAAATGCAAAAAGTGTGCAATTTCAATTAATAATCCCTTCAAAAATCATTCTCAACATTCTGAATAAAATAGCGCGCACGCATTTCTTGTGATAAATTCCATCTATACTGCTAGTATATAGTAGTTGAAGAAATTTTTAAAAAATTGTACTTATTTTCAGGTAACTTACTGTGATGAAAGCTGCCGGGAGGAGGCCTGGAAAGAATTCCATAGTTTAGAATGTCCCTGTTTAGCCGAGCTCCATATAAATTCCACCCCGAGATACATCCTTCTTGCTCTCAGAATAATTTGTAAGCTTGGACCGTACTACATCCTCAAACTCTGGTCAGACCACGTCAATCCTCCCACCAAATCCAAAGAAAATGGGGAAAACGGGGGAGGGAGTGAATTTGAGTTCATTTCTACCGCTAACAAAAAAACTGACGCCGCAACAGTGGCTGGAGCTGTCTACAAATGTGATTCCTACGAGCCCATTTACAATCTCGTCTCGCATTCCTCCCAACTCGAGCCTTTCGAACTCTACTCCAACGCCTTCCAAGCACTCTTCCTGTCCACAATGCTCGAAAAATACTCGTTGGGCCATTTCCTCAAAATCCAGAATTTTGACGAGGCTCAAAAAGGAGATTTTATGAATTTCCTCACATCCCTGCTACTTCATCACATTGAGAATCTTCCTTGCAATTCCATGTCACTGGATGAGCTCCAAGGGTTTGAGGTCAAAGGTCAACAACGGGTTGTGTCATCCTTGGTTGACCTGGACCTTGCACTTGACAATGGTCTTGGCCTGGGGGATTTAAAAACCCAGATTCGCTCCATCAAATATCCTCAGATTGGAGCAGGGGTCTATGCCGTGGCCAGTTTAATGAACCATTCTTGTGACCCAAATGTGACCCGGCTCAATAACCGTCGATGGGGAACCCTCGCGGTTGTGACGACGAGAGGGCTGAGGAAGGGGGAAGAAGTCCTCACGTGCTACAGTCGCTCCTTCATCAGTGACACGAAGGAGCAACGACAGACGTACCTGAGTCAAAATTACTATTTTGAGTGCGGGTGCATCGCCTGTGAGGATAATTGGCCGGTGTTGTCAGTCCTCATGAAGAAGGAACCCGTCCTCTGCTGCGGGAAATGCGCCGTCAATTTCGATCACGATCAAAAATCCAATAACTCAACGTCCAATTTTAAAGAATGCATCATTAAGCGTAGTGGTCACTACAAGTGCAGTTTATGCCGAAAATCGTACAGTAAAGGAGGCCCTGACATGGAATTAACCCGAAATATGGAGATGTTCTTTGCAGCTTATGACCTAGTTTTAAAAAATGATTGTGTGAGCGCCGTGAAGGGTTTGATGGGCCCCATGAAATATTTTCAATGGAATGTCTGTCCACCTTTTAGCAAGTCTTATATGGTCCAGGATGTTTACAAGCAGGCTCTGGAGCTCATCGTTTATTTCTCTCAAAAACTTTAATTTTATGTGTATTTAATGTAAAGGGGGCTTCTATCAATGACGTTAAGATGTATGGGGGGAAATGCTGAAAATGAAAACTTCGAGTGACGCTACGTCGTGAAAATGTTATAATCTAAGGGAGGGAGGGGTAAAAAAACTACATTTTTCCTAGACGTCATTGGTGGATGACCCCTAAGTCATAGGATTTTACTATATTTAAGCACTTGCAGAAAAGATAATTATTCATTTCGCGCCCGCGTATTATATTTCCCGCATCGCTAGTTATGATTATGATTTTTAATGATCACGTTTTTAGGAAATTCTGTCCAAGTTAAAGTACTGTGAAGATCATGCGTATTTATTACCTATAGGGTATATAGTCACAATTACATATCGTCTGTGAAGAATTAAAACGAAAACGACACGTATCTAATTTTATAGCTAAATACAAAATGCACTATCTACAAAAATATTAAGTATCTTGATCCTTAAAACATGGAAATAGAACATTTTGCACCTTTCAAAAACATCAAAAAAGATTATTTGTAGGTACTTTTCAAAAACATATAAATGGAACATTTTGAAAGTTTCAAAAACATGTAAATGGAACATTTTGAAAGTTTCAAAAACATGTAACTGGAACATTTTGAAAGTTTTAAAAACATGTAAATGGAACATTTTGAAAGTTTCAAAAACATGTAAATGGAACATTTTGAAAGTTTCAAAAACATGCAAATGGAACAATTTGAAAGTTTCAAAAACATGTAAATAGAACGCTTTACAACTTTCAAAAATATGCAAATAGAATATTTTGAACTTTTAAGAACTTATTTTAAGCATCTATCTCATTTAATTTTTTGTTGACATAGTTCAATGGCTAGATTTCTAGCTTAAGTTAAGGCTTACAGAGTATTCTAACGATAAGATTAAATTGGATTCGCGTAGTTTTGAATCTTTACAGAGACGTCAGACGATACTAGTATTTTCCAAAGCAATTTATTATGCTTGCAGACGCTATTTCTAGTATTTCTAAATTTTAATCGTTAAAGAAATAAAGAACGCTTTTTAGATGTGTTGTGGATATGGATGATAGGGGAATGTTTTGTTCATCGATATTCGTTAAATAGTAAAAGTGAAATCGCAACAAAATGGAAGATGCACGCAGTGTGTAGTACAAAATAAAATAGTATCTAGAAAGTTTTAGTTTTGTAGATTAGATGGACAGTAAAAAGATATACACAAGTAAAGTAAGTACTTACGTGTACGTACATAATGTTTTTGCACCTACAATAAGGAAATAAAATTAATAATATTGACCAACTAATTAAATACATTCTCTAAATTGCCTTATTTCCTTGTTAAATCATTACATGTAAAACATATGGGCTAAAAAGCAATTGTTTAAGGGCAGCTTTAGTTTATTGACCATTTAAAAATTTCGCGCTTTCAAAATTGGTGAGAAAAATCAAAGTCAACATTAAAAATGTTAAATATTTCATTTTAATAGAAGGAAGGAAAAAGTTTTTAAAAGTTGTTAAAGTTGTTGCTCATTTTTGTGTTTTCCTTCTCGATTTTTGCATTGATTCCAATGCACTTAACGTAAGTAGGTACTTACGCCCTTTCTGGATGATATTTTGTACAATATTTTGACAGTGATAGCATCCGGCGAAAAACGAAATTACCTGAGGAATATGGCAACGACAATATTTCATTTTTATGTTTGCATTTAAGTTGCATGTGTAATAAATGAAGCATAAAAATTATTTAAAAGGTCGCATGACGACGATTGCTGTTTGTGCTCAGGTGCTATGTCCAATAATTGCTTTTCTGTTTTCCTCCCATACAGAGTTTTCTTCCTGAAGAATCAAAACCACCATACCATATATTACCATGCCATATCTGGCTAGTACCTACCGTATATTCTGAGAGGTCCCGCGTACTATATTACAGACCCGCGTACTACCACAGACCCACGTACTAAATAAAATGTAGAAATTCACAGTTTATGAAAATTATTTTCTCCAGCCATGACCTTTGAATACAGCAAGATTATCAAAACGAATATTTTATTTACAAATAGATTTTAGCAAAAACAGTTAGATAATTTAAATACAAATTTAATGACATTATAATTTTACAGTTTTTCATTCTCCCCACCCGCGTACTATTACGGACCCGCGCATTACTATAGAATATACGGCAAATAGCATGTATTGATTTTTTTTTTAAACTAAAAATACCATGATTTTCAAAGAAAGATGTGCATATAGCGCATTTTGAACTTTCAATAAGGTCTATATAGCGTATTTTACACTTTCAAAAAATTGCATATAGCGTATTTTACACTTTCATAAAGGTGTAAAAAGCGTATTTTGCACTTTCAAAAAGGTGCATATAGCGTATTTTAAACTTTCAATAAGGTTCATATAGCGTATTTTAAACTTTCAATAGGGTTTATATAGCGTATAGTACACTTTCAATTTCAATAACGTGCATATAGCGTATTTTACACTCCCAAAAATGTGCATATAGCGTATTTCGAACTTTCAAAAATGTGTAAATAGCATATTTTACACTTTAAAAAAGGTGCATATAGCGTATTTCACACTTTCAAAAATGTGTAAATAGCGTAATTTGCACTTCCAAAAAGGTGTAAACAGCTTATATTCTGCACTTTCAAGAATACGTAACTTGGCAAATTATTTGTTAATTTGAAAACCATTTGAATAATAATATGTTATTTTTTTCTTAACCTATAGCGTTACAGCCTGTAAATGTAGTGCATGCTGCATTTTTCTAAATTCTTTAATGGTTCGTTTTACACTTTGACTTTGAAAAAAAAACAATTTAATTTTGGACATTCAACTTTTTCTTTTACAATTGACAACCAGTCGTAAATACTTTGAGAGACATGTGTTTCGATATTACGACTCCAAAAACAGATTTACTACAACTATAAAATTACTTTAACTTTTAACAACTTTAATTCTCCCTTGACAAAATTTTTCCTTTTGCAGTTCCTGAGTAAAAGAACATAAAAAAATTGCATAGGTTATAGTTTCGCAGGAAGAAGCCGCGAGCATTACATAAAATAAGGGGTCATCCATATATGATGGCATTGGTAACATCAGTGGGTCCAGTCTCGGGTATTGATGACATGCCATGTTAAAGATAGGCGTTTTTACACGCAATGCCAAAACGGTGACATATGTGTGGGTGGGTTCCAAAATAGTCATAATTTGGCTGACATTATTTATGGATCATCCCTAACAAGGTCGACACCGGGAAACAGTGAGCAGAAAGAAACACTGTGCTGTACGCTGCTATATAAAAAAAATCAGGTGCAAAAATTTTTTAGAGTAGAAAGTTTTTATGTGTAAATATGTGTAAGTAGTTGCTACGTGTGTGACAATATGTTAATGAAAAATTTAAATACAGATTCAGCTCATCAATTATTCAACAAGTGTATTTGTATTTTCAAGCCATTTTTTTGTCGTCGTCGCTGTCGCTGACATTGTCGTCATTTTTTTGTATGTAGTTGTTGCATATAGAATTATATAGACTTTTAATTTCATGCTAAGTTGGGGGGTTTTCCCCTTTCCCTTTACTATTATATGGCATGGCCCTTGGCTTTGGCTTTTGGCACTTCCTTAGGATCATACAGGTGGCTTTGGCAAAAGTAAAAACTCTCAGGTAAATTCGATGGATTTTAACTCTCGCCAAATTCTCAACAATGTCCGTGTTATATGCTCCAAGTATGTTGAGGCTGGGGCTGGGTTTTAGAATTTATTTCTCAACTAATTCATTTTATGCATTTACACACAAACTTTATGTATCACTTTAATATATATCATGCTGTACTTGATTTACATTACAACTCTCTAACTTTTAGAATTCGGCTACTCTGATTGAAGAAGCAATAACGCTATACTTTCTACTCTCCTAAAATAACGAATAATACTGCGAATGAAGAATCAAAATGACTCATTTCCAATTTAAGCTAGAATTAAAATGAGTTATATGTCAAAAAATACTCAATGTGTTAGGTGGTAATGCCTATATATAGAAAGTTATGAGTTTTTGAAATGTGCAATTTATTCAATTTACATGATTTTGAAAATTGCAAAATATTCTATTTTTACATGTCTTTTTAAAAGTGACAAATGCATTATTTTTATAAGCGTAAAATTTTTTATTTGCGTGTTTTTAAAAGTGCAAAATATATTTTCATATTTTTTAAAAGTGCAAAATATTCTATTTGCATGTCTTTTCAAAAGTGCAAAATGCATTATTTTTACAAGCGCAAAATGTTGTATTTCCATGTTTTTTAAAAGTGCAAAATATATTTGCATATTTTTTAAAAGCTTATAATTTTTTATTTTCATATTTTTTAAAAGTGCAAAATATTCTATTTGAATGTCTTTTAAAATTTTTAAATGTTTTATTCCCAATTTTTGCAAAATTCAAAATGTTCTACTTACATATATAATTTTGAAAAGTGCAGAATATTCTGTTGATATTCTTTTTAGAATCAAGTTATTTTATTTTTTTTGAAAAAAGTGCATTTTATTGCTAGCTGAAAATGAATATCACAGGTGAAGGATTACACTCGTTTCGCGGAAAGCAAAAATGTTTCCTTCCACTTTTCTCTAAAAGCAAAACCGCTTCCTTCCTGAGCAATATCTATCGAAGGAAACGGTTTTGATTTTAGGGAAAATTGGAAGGACACGGTTTTGCTTCTATCGAAGAATGGAAGGAAACTGGTTTAATCCTTCACCGACGATATGTGACATTTTGAGTCTTCACCGGCGATGTACTCTCTTAACTATAGTTTCTACCCATGTACCTACCATTATATTCGTACATATGCTTACACTCGTGCGAAGGTTGTGCGCTGTGGTAAAACTTATGTTCAGAAGGCTCAGGTCCTGAGTGTGCTAATTAAATATGACTGATCACGCCTTTTTTTACGTAAGTACTTGATTATTATTCAGCATATTACTTTCGTCGCAAATTTTGAACTTCTTGTTATCGCCATCATTTTACAAGCTGCGGGACTTTGGGGCAGAGATGAAGATGAAAGCGAGCACGAAAAAGAAAAAGAAAACGAAAACGAGAGGCTAAAGACACAACATGGACTGGATTAACAATTAAATCTCATATGACTCGTAATCACACATTACATGCACAGCAAAGCACAACACAACAGTGCACTGTACGTCTGCACATTAGGAACGTTCGAGTATTACGTAACGCAAAAAAACACAAATTTCGACCCACCCACTAAACCAAAATGTTATGTGTAACGCAATACGTTAAAGCATAGGAAAAATGGCTGAGATGGATCTGGACCTTTATGACCTGCCCAACTATTTTGAGCCTCGGCCACGTAATATTTGAACGCTCCTTCCCACACCAGACCATAGATGATACAGGCACGTTTTATGTAAGTTTAGTTTTTTCCCTTTACATAAAAATAAAAGCTAAGACACAATTAAGAGGGCAGTAAAAAATAAAGTGTGTGAGTTTAAGGTCTCTTGACTCTTGGCTTTCCTCCTCCACCTCCCGCTCTTGATTTTCAATTGCAACTTCAACTATGTCCATTCTTGAAACTCACCACTCAAACCTACACCTACATAACTCATTCGTCTGTCAACAATGGAAGTGACCCACATCCTATTTTAGGTAAATGCAAAATTCAAAATCTAAAAAACAAATTAAAATATTATCATGATCCTTAAAGTATGGAAATACAACATTTTGCACTTCTCAAGCCCATCTAAATATAGAGCATTTTGTACTTCTCAGAAAACATGCAAATGGAACATTTTGCACCTTCCAAAAAAATGCAAATGGAACAATTTGCACTTCTCAGAAAACATGCAAATGGAACACTTTGCACCTTCCAAAAAAATGCAAATGGAACATTTCGCACATTTCAAAAGCATGCAAATGGAACATTTTGTTCTTTGGAAAAAAATGCAAATGGAACGATTTGCACTTTTCAAAAGCATGCACAAAAAGAAAATTTTGCACATTTTAAAAACATGCAAATGGAACATTTTGTCCTTTGGGAAAACATGTAAATAGAACGATTTGCACTTTTCAAAAACATGCACAAAAAGAACATTTCGCACATTTCAGAAACATGCAAATATAGGCGATTTTGAAATTTGCACAGACTCATCATTAAGACTGTATGCATCTATCTCATTTGTTGTTGGTGTTTTTGTTGACATAGTTCATTTTAATTCTAGCTTAAACTCGATATGGTTAATTTCATTACTTCACAAACGATATAACATCCCCATGAAGTTAACAAATTATGAAAAACTGAAAAACAAAAACGACAATGCAGCCTGCGAGTACTTAATATTAGGAAACAAAATGGCAAATGGGAAGCGTAAATACTAATAGTTGTAAAAAACCTGCAGCCGCCTACATTACAATTTTTCTCTTATAGCATATTAGTGAACAGTCCCGTCCTAATACACTTTACCTACTACCTACTACCTAACAGAGAAACAAAGTACAAGCAAAGTACAATTTTAACATAATATTATGAGCCATTATGTTTTCATTCTATAATCTCTTAATACACGTAGCGTAAAAAGATTTTGCATTAATAAAAAATAAAACTGGCAGCTGCAGACTGTAAAATTGTAGAAGGAAGTTGTACAGTTAAAAAATAATGTTCAACTACGTGTAGAATATTCAAAGTTATTGTTACATTTTTGTAATATAGGATTCAATTCGGATCTGGAATCAGTAAAAAAACCAGTGTGATCATCCGCATCGTTTTTTTGTTTTTTGTGTATTTGCTAAAAATTTTGCAGTGTCTGAATTTTGAATGTGAGTGCTCATATTAAAGCACTACTTTTGCATATTTGGGAATTTGCGAAATTTAAATTTGCTAATTATAAAACAGTGACGACCTGAGGGGTGACGCTCTTATAAGTTAAGCAGTGTTTTTATATTTTTACAAAATTTTAAAAGTTACAAAATATATCCGTTCCGTGTCTGTATTACTGTGTATGCATAAAAAATTACATTAATAAATTACAATAAAACGGATGAAATATTACAGACTCAAAGTGAGAGCGAATCGTTGGGGATCGTTCATAAATGATGTCATCAAAATATATATATTCCAATTTTATGAACCCTGTCATCAGCTTAACCATTGCGTAAACGGCAATCTTAAACATGGGGCATTCTGGTAGGCCCATGGACCCCACCGATACCGTCATTTAAGTACGACCCCTACTGCATTTTGTTTTACCTTATAAAAATGTGATATTTAATAATTTTATTAGCGAATCGATATCGTATCAACATTGGTTTTGATACTATTTGATTTCTATTGAACCTTTATATAAGTATATACTTAATTATTATTTATATTTATATGCATTATAATTTATAATTTGGGAGCTGTTGTTTTCGTGCTTCATTCGTTTCGTGTCTTCATTAATTCAGCCCTTGGTCCAAATTCTCTCTACGGACGGGATTAATTAAAAGCATCACCATATTTTGTATTATGTGGTGGTAGCGGGATATGCCAAGAAGTGAATGGAAGGCAAACTTAGTTAGTGCACAGTTGTACAGAAGCACATAGTTAAAAAGTAAGTAACTAGTTTGTAGTCAGATTAATTAATTTTCGATTTTTAGCAGTAACTGTTAAGCTACGTAATCATTATACTACATAGATATATGTGCCTTGATCTTCTGTCTAGATATTATTTCCATCTTTTCCAGTTTCTGTTTCTCATTTCTCCACCGGCATTTTTGGTGATATTATTTGGAAATTTGGAAGATCGATTTTGTGGCTTTGACTCTGACTTTGTTTGTGACGTACCGGTGACAGTGCATACAGTGTAAAAGAATTTTAATTGTAGCTGAAAGTTAAACGTCTTGGATTTGAACTACACAACGTTTTTGATTGAAGGTTTTTAAAATACATTAATAAGGTTTGTCAGTTTTAGATTTTTACAACGCAACGATTGAAAAGAAATTGTGCTGTAGTGTAATTTGTAATTCTGTAATTCGTACCCCTCTTTTAAGTTTGAAGGATAGAAACAAGCCATCCGCCTGCCATAGATTGATAGATTGTATTTTTCCGTTGCTAAAATCAAAAGCATCTATCTCCCGATCAGTATCTGGCTCTACTTTTGACTTTTTAATGTGCATAACATGCTATATCATGCTATTCACCTTTTTTTTAAACTCAAAATTTTATATTCCGTAGTTTTTTCGAAATTGCAAATTTCGACATTTCTACTTTTTAAAGGCATAAAAATGCCATATTCCTGATTTTGTTTGGAAGGGCGCGAAATGAAATATGTCTGTACTTTTTTAAAAAGTTTAATAGTTTAAAAGGGATATTATGTCGGTTTTTTTAAATACTGAAAAAACAATATTCGGTCTTTTTTGAAAGTGCGAAACATGATATTTACACTGATTATTCCAGAAATTTAAGACATGCAGTAAGGGGTCGTTCATAAATAATGTCCCCATTTCTAGGAGCCTATGACCCGCTCCCTGTAATTAGCTTAACCATTGCGCAAATAAATGTGTTTTAACATAATATGGAACATCTGTCATCAATAATTTATAGCAGACGCATTGACCCTGCCCATGACATCATTTATGGACGATCCTTAAATAGATCTCGACAGACACTTTTGGATTTGGTTGTATGGAAATGCATATACGTGGGAGTGCGTCTCCCGTATATATAGTGCATCTATATTTAGTAGTGGAATGTTTATTTATTAAATAATTATGTACATTTTGAGCGATAAGGATGAGCATCACAGGTGATAATTACATAGACACTCACGAGCCAAAGTGCAATGCGGACGCGGACACTTTGAGAGTATTCTAATTTGTAATCAGGGAAGTAACAAGGACCATCATACATAAGGAATAACACACTGATTGGAGCCAAATACATGTTATGTAGATTTAACACACAATTTAACTATTCACTTTTTTGCCTGTTTTGTAAATACACACAAATCCTTATCTCATCTTTTTTCCTCACACAAACAATTATGGAAAGTACACACACATCATACCTGAGATACGGCTCACGGCTCGCGTAGGTAAAATGTGACATTCTCCTGGAACTTGTGACCGCAGTCTTATTGCTCGTGTCACGAGGTACAAGTACTAAATCATACATTTTATATCAGAGATTAAATATTAAGTTTTTTATTTATTACTAATACACCACTACATTTGCATTTGTGCCATAATTATTTTGTGCGTTGCATTTTGCATTGATTGCTTTGGTCTCCTGGTTACAATTCTATAGATACGAGACATTTTTTATAAATGTGCCATTATTTAACATTCAAAAATTTCAAAATTAAAGTTGGTATAACAGTAGTTAAAAAATTGTGGTGATCAAAATATTCTATTAATAATACAAAAATTATTTTTTTGAAATATTATTGGGTAAATTTTGACTGTCGTCCCTGCCTAACGCAAATTGGTACTAACTGACTTTTTTTGACACAATTCAAAATCAAAAATATTCTATACAATTTAGCTTAAAAAAATAATTTTATTATGTTCCCCATCTCCTTTTGTCCACCACCAGTAAATGGGGGATGTGGGGAATTGGGAAATGGGAATTAGTACAAGAAAATCAAACACAGAAAGAAACATTTTCATAATAATATCACAGTATTCAGTATCAATTAATAAAAACAGTTAAAAACTAGTTAATTAATAATGTTAATTCAATAACAATAATTAACAGTAATTAGCTTAATTTTGCGTAGTACTTTCATTTAGTATTAAATCCTCTATATGCCGTTACTAATATTTCTTTTGTTATTCAACTAAAATTACAAAAACAAAATATGGAAAATCCTTTCAGTATTGGTACATTATTATTTTTTGTTACAGTAGCACTTCTCAAATTTATTAAAATAAATGCCGAAAAAAATAACATGACATAGATGGTGACATAAAAAATATATTTGGTTATTTTTGTTCCACACATCAGGTCCTTTAAGGCCAAGAGAAAATTTTAATGTAAATAAAGAAAAAGAGGTGTAGCCGCTGCCGTTTGAAGAAACTAATATATAATGAAAACACGACTAAAAGTGCACACAGGGATTTCCGTCAATGTCAACGCCAACAACGTCAACGTCAACCTTCGTTTATTTACAATTAATTAGAGTCTCTGGATGGTGTTCTGGAAAATCATAATCCCAAAATCCTGACAAAGGCGAAACAGAAACTATTACTATTGACTATCAATTAAAATTTGCAAAAATCCAAACGAAAACTGACGAGTCCTTTGACAGAAGGAAGGACTGTGACTCTTGTGTGATTTCCAATGGGCATTTTTCAAAAACTAATCAAAAAATTAAAGGTAATCAAAATTGTAAAACACTAAACTTTTATACTAAACTGTATCAGATTTTATTTGTAAGCTATTTACCAAGGGATCGTCCATAAATGACGTCACGTGTAATAGTGTCATTGGGTCTACTTGGATCCTGATAACATTCCATGTTAAAGATATGGCCATTAGTAATGATGGTCATGGGGTGTTGAAAATCGGGAAATTTCAATGACATCATTTATGGACAACCCCCTAGAAAAAGATTCTTTCAAAATTGTGGTAAAAAAAATTAGGCATGTGCCTTTTGTTTTGCTAACTTGTTTAATAGAAAAGAAAGAAAAAGGACGCACAGCAGGGACATCGACTAATTTACTACGGTGATGTGCCTCTCATTACAAGTGCAGATGATCATTTAAAAGACTTTGGAGTCAAATCGAATGTCTCTAAACTAGAAAATGACGCTGGAATTGGAACTGGAACTGGGGCTGGAGCGGAAGGTGGAATTGACGACAGTGGGACTGGAGACCCGCTCACAGCCGTTGAGGACCATGAGCCTCCAAATCTCCACGGAACCCGGACGACTGCCACCCTCCATAGTAAACAGATCCGTCAAGTCCCCTCCATCCAAAGGGGCAAAACAGGGAAGAAAAATCAAGAATTTACAAATAATTACGTCCACACCTCCCGCTACACATGCCTCAATTTTTTACCTAAGAATTTATTTGAACAATTTCGTCGCGCCGCCAATTTTTATTTCCTAGTTATGGCTATTATACAGGTATAGGCTTTTGTTTGCTTATTCTTGTCCTTGATTAATTACGTAATTATCGTGAGTGAGTGAAGACTCAAAATTGGCCATTTCCAATTTAAGCTAGAATTAAAATGAGCTATGTCAAAATTTAAATTGGAAAGATGCGTGAAATTTTAAATACCAGGTTTTGAAAAGTTCAAAATATTCTACTTACATTTTTTTTAAAGTGCAAAATATTCTATTTTGGTACATGTTTTTAAAAGTGCAAAATGTTCTATTTACATGTCTTTTAAAAGTGCAAAATTTTCTATCTACTTATTTTCGAAAATTGGAAAATGTGCAAAATGTTTTATTTTTACATGTTTCTGAAAGGTGCAAAATGTCCTATTTATATGATTTTTTAAATGTGCATAATGTCCCATTTACATGTTTTTGAATAGTTTAAAATATTCTGCTTAAATATTTTTTAAAGGTGTAAAAAGTTCTATTTACATGTTGTTGTAAAGTGTAGTATGTTTGATTTACACGTGTTTCTGAGAAGTGCAAAATGTTCCAATAACTTATTACTTTTTGAGAAGTACATAATAGCATTTTATTTGCAGGTTTTTGAAAAGCGTGCAACGTATTTACATGCTTATGATGTTTCAATATTTTTGTAGATAGAGCTTTTTGCTTAAAAACGGATATGGGTCATAGTGAGTCTTCACTCGCGACACGCAAAAGTTTCAATAATATTATTTGTTCATAGTCACTGATCAATGAGTGAATGAAAATTTTGAAAATGTAACTAAATTTGTTATAACTATCATCTCGATCTGGATTGTCTATATCTCAGAGTACGATACGAAGTCCAGTCCATCCATTCACAGCTGCAGTTCCCCTGGTTTTCGTGATAGTGACGACGGCCATGAAGCAAGGCTACGAAGATTGGCTGAGGCACAAAGCGGATGCGAACGTTAATAATCGACCAGTCTGCGTCGTTCGGGACGAGGAGCTTGTGGTTAGTAATAAAAATAAACTAAAATAAACCTCGTGACTGGATACGTTACTGTGTTGAATAGTAAAGGTCAAAGTTCAACCAAAGCAAATTTTTAAAATAGCAAAAATTTCGACTTTTTGGCAAAACGGGTCAAGTCCATTAAAGGATTTTTGGTGACATGGGATAAGTCCATCTAAAACATGCATTTTTGATTTAAATTTGGTTTTCGAGTGTTTTCGTAGTTTGTGGAAGACGATTCCCGTGCGTGAATTTTTTTATGCAAGAAAAAGTTTAGAAGTTCAAAAAAGTTTGGTTTCACTGAAAACGATTAAAATTTCATCCCACGGACTTTTTCCTCCACATTAAGTTACTTATTTTGAGGCAAAACGGAAAAAGTCCACAAATTAAAATTTTGCAAAATTTTCTAAAAATTGAAATTCCAGAGTCAGTCCAGATTTATGAAGCTGATTGTAATAACGCTTCATGCGTTACAGTACCTGTAGAAAAAATTGAGTTGGAAAAAATAATACTGTGGCCTTTTATTCATTATTTGTTGTGCCTGTAAAATTTCCTTTGGTGGACTTGACCCGTTTTGCCAAAAAAAACTTCGAAAATTATTGACTATATTAATTTTATTTTGTCGCCTGCAGGTTATTAAGGCGAAAGATGTGCTAGTGGGTGATATTTTAAGACTTGAAGGGGAAGATCAAGTTCCTGCAGATATGCTGATTGTAGGCTCCAGTGATGAATTTCTTCGCTGTCAAATCACCACAGCTAATTTAGACGGAGAAACGAATCTTAAAGTGAGCTCGAATTTCAATATGATTAATTAGTTTGCATTAATTTTAATAAATTTTAATTTTCATTTTCATTAACCAATTCTCACTGTCCGTTTTTGTTTGGCTCTAATTTGTACTGTGATTTAGTAGATGCGATACTGCCCAGCTGGATTACTCCATTTAAAACACGAAAGTGATTTTAAGAAACTCCACGTTGTCCTCGAGTGTGAGCAACCAAATCCAAGTCTATACGAATTTAATGGCTGTCTCCTCGTCCCACCTCATAAGATGCCCATTAGTCGGATGAGCAAGAGTGCCAATTCCTTTCTTCACAGGGAGTCTAGGACAACGGATGGAGCCATGAACACTGAGGTAAAAACATTATCTCACGAAATAACGAAACAGAGGTTACCAATTGGAAGGGTACGAAATAGGCAGGTACGAAATAGACAGGTACGAAATAGGCAGGCTCGAAATAGGCAGGTACGAAATAGGAAGGTACGAAATAGGCAGGTACGAAATAGGCAGGTACGAAATAGGCAGGCTCGAAATAGACAGGTACGAAATATGCAAGTACAAAATAGGCAGGTACGAAATAGGCAGGTACGAAATAGGCAGGCTCGAAATAGACAGGTACGAAATATGCAAGTACAAAATAGGCAGGTACGAAATGGATCGGTACCGGCTATGCTTTATGCATTACTTGAATTAATTATTAAATGATTATTATTTGGAAGATTAGACGTTGGGAAGGTCCTCAATAACTATGGGGCGTCGTCAGTCGAGTGATGTGACCATCTCGAATTTTTTCACGGTTCCCTTGTCAATGGAAAATATGGTACTTCGTGGAGCTCGAGTCAAAAATACGGAGTACATTTTTGGTCTGGTTGTCTACACGGGGAAAGATACAAGATTGGCACAGAATTCTAAGAAAACGAATATTAAGTTTTCAACAGTGGACAAGTAAGTCGTGACACCAACGTTGAGCGTAACAGATAACTGCGCCACACGAATAACTTGTCCCCCGGGGACGAAAAAGAAAGCCGCAGATAAGAGACCTTAAGGGACATTTTTGCTTTTTTTGTGAGACGTGTGGGGACGAATTATTTGTCTGGCGCAGCTATCTCTCTCTCTCTCTAAATTAATTTAAATCAACAAGTTTGCTAATAATTATGAACCTGGATTTTTTATAGAACTGAAAATGGTTATTTAGTCGTTTTTATCACGGCACTAGTCTTAATGTTGTGCGTTTCGAATGGATGCCATTACTGGTACGAAAACAGTGATGTAATTAGTAAGTGTGGTTTTTTTGTATTTTTTCCATTTTCAAATCATCATCATGGATTTTGGATTTTTTTAGGAGGCATTTTGAATTTAGCAAGTTGTGATTTTTATTTTGGCAGCCAAAGCATACTACCTGAGTCCGAGTCCCTCGCGTAGTAGTGGCACATCCACCCTGTTGCAAATTCAAGAAGGAGTTGAAGTCCTCGCCAGCTTCCTCATCCTTTTCAATTACATTATCCCCATCTCGCTCTATGTAACCGTTGGTAAGTTTTTTGAAAATTTTTTCTCACAAATATTTTCTAGTGAAATGAATGGAGTTCATAACATACCGTGACCGTGTGTGTGAAGAGTCAAAATGAACCATATCCAATTTAAGCTACAATTAAAATGAGCTACGTCAAGAAAACACTAAAGGAGGAGATGGATGCTAAAAATTTTAATGAAGATAATTTTATAAAAGTGCAAAATGTCCTATTTGCGTGTTTCTAAAATGTATAAAATTTTGCAATTACGTTTTTGAAACTTTCGAAATAACTTATATTTACTTGTTTGTGAAAAGTACAAAATTTTCTATTTACAAGTTTTCAAAAATGCCAAAATGTCCTATTTACATGGTTTGGAAAAGTGCAAAATGTTTTATTCCCAATTTTTGGAAAATGCAAAATATTCATATTCTATTTGCATGTTTTTGAAAATAGAAAAAAAATATATTTGCATGTTTTTGAAAACTGCAAAATATTCTATTTGGATGTTATTGAAAATTGCAAAATTTTCTATTTACTTGCTTTTAAAAACCACAAAATGTTCAGTTTGTACGTTTTAAAAAAGTGAAAAATGTTCTATGTAGGTACATGCTTTCAGAGTCTCGGTATACATAGTACATAGTAATCGTTTTCTAGGTGGTACATTTTGTATTTAGCTAACAATGGATATGGGTCATTTTGATCGTTGACCATGCGTTTTACTTCTATCTGCACCTCTATCTCAACCATTTCTTACTCTTGGTTTGTTTGTGTGTAGAACTTCAAAAATTTATCGGGAGTAAATTTTTCGTTTGGGATATGGAGATGACGTGTCCGGTCACGGGTCATCCACCGCTCTGCAACACTTCGGACATCAACGATGAACTCGGGCAAATCGAGTACCTTTTCACGGACAAGACGGGGACTTTAACGGAGAATATCATGCAATTTCGGCACTGCTCCATTGGGGGAGTCAACTACGATTTCCAGGAGGAGTGTTTATTTCTTCGGGATATGAAATTCGACAGGGACATTGGGGGCGAGCGGCATCCCGTGGACATCAGTCAAAGTCCGGAAATTTTAGATTTTCTCCGAATCCTCGCCCTCTGTCACAGCGTCCAGCTCATGCCGATTCGAAGACCTTCTTTCGAGTCTGCCAATCCAAGCATGCAGTCCACTCTCCTCCGCAACAATCCACCTGTCAAAAATGCCAAGATGAGAGCTGCCTCCAGCCTCTTTGGTCTCGGCGGGAATAGTGAACCCGCCATCGGCATTCTTGGCAAATGGGAGTATCAAGCATCCAGTCCGGATGAAAAGGCTCTGCTCGAGTCTTGCTACAGGTACCTTGAACCTGCAAACTATTTTAAAAACTCATCATAAGATCCGACTGGAAAAACAAGGTCCAGGGAGCGTCCATAAATTACGTGGTACGTCATCACGGGCGGTAGTGATTCAAGCTATCATTTTACATAGGCGTACATACCAAAAAAATAGGGGGGGGTTCAAAATGTACCACGTAATTTATGCACGCTCCACTAGTCCTACACCATACCCATACATTCTATACGTCTATATAGTATATTGTCAGTGAAGAATTAAAATGACCCATTTCCATTTTTTGCTTAAAAAACAAAATTCACTTCACCATTTATCTACACAAAAATTAAAAAATAAATATAATTATCTTCATCCTGAAAGCATGTAGTAAATAGAACATTTTGCACGTTTTAAAAACATGCAAATAGGGCATTTTGAACATTAAAAAAAACATGCAAATAGGACATTTTGAACATTTAAAAAGCATGGAAATGGAATATTTCGCACTTTTAAAAAACGTGCAAATAGTTCATTTCGTATTTTGCAAAATCTCGTATTTAAAATTTTACGAATCTATCCCAGTTGTTTTCTATATAGCTCATTTTAATTCTAGCTTAAATTGCAAATGGTACGTTTAGATTCTTCACAGACTATATCTACTAGTAATTATATTATTTGCATATCCAATGTTCTTACCAATTTTGAGTTATTTAGATTTTGCTGGGAAGGAACCATTTAAAAAAAGAAATGTTTCCTTGCAGGTTAGATGTAAAATATTTGGGTGAGCGAGAAGACGTGTTGACACTGGATAGTTTGGGAACGGCAGAAAGTTACCGGCGGCATTTTGTCTTAGAATTTGATGCAGGTTTGAATTATTTCGTGGATAAAATATCACCAATTTTCATAATTTTTTATCTATTTTATCCGAGTATTTATGTCACATTCTTATAAAATATAATTATTGTTTATTTACATATATTACTGTGACAAGGAGTTGTACATTACATTAAAAATAATTTTTCATTTAGACAGAAAATGCATGTCAGTCATTGTAGAAACTCAAGAGGGTGAAATTTGGCTGTACTCCAAAGGAGCTGAATCTACTATCATCCCAAGATGTAGTGCTGGGCCGGCGCAAGAAGTTTTGAAATCTGTCGTTGATTTTGCTATGGTACTAAAAATTATCCTTTTTTTAAACAGTCTTAGGGGTAGTCCATAAATGATGTCATTGCGTCCATAGTGACCCATTGGCCCTCCCGATGACGTCATATGGACGATCCCTTAACAGTATTATTTCTAATTATAGATGGTTTTGCAAGAATTTATTTTTGTTCTGCTAAATTTTGAAAGTATTTGTATCATAAACGTCAGAGGTCAGTAGGTTCTGTATATGTGTTGACCTTGACCTTGATCTTGACCTTGCCGTCGGCTTTCACCTTTACCTACTATTTCAGATGGGAATGCGAACGCTTGCAGTAGCAAAAAGGAAGTTGACTCGGGAGGAACTGAAGAGATTTTCGCACAAATTAAAATCCGCACGTCGACTCCTCAAAGGTCGAGATGAAGCAATGCGGGAACTGTACAGATCTGTGGAGAATAATTTAACTTGTGTGGGAGCGACTGGGGTGGAGGATCAGCTCCAGTCTGGCGTTCCAGAAATGCTTCAAGCTTTGAATGCGGCTGGAATCCGGATTTGGATGTTGACGGGGGATAAAATCGAGACGGGAGTGAGTGTCGGCGTCGCATGTGGTCTCATCACCCCTGCCTCCAAACAGTATTTTCTCACAAATGCCACGAACAAGGAGGCCATTCAGCGTCAGCTCGAGATCATACAGTATAAAAAACACTATTTTGTTTGGCATTTTAAAACATTGCTCTCAAACCTTTTGGTTTTTTTTGGGCATTTTATTGAAATTTCGAAAATTTTAAAATGACCTTTTACTGTGTAATTTGCACAACTTCGAAGTGACCTTGACCTCTTCATTTTTTTGTAGAGCAGAAGTCACACCGGAAGACAATACAACGCTCATATTGGATGGGCTAACATTGGAAATTGCATTTACACAGTGTCCAGAATTGCTAGCTCATGTGGCTTTGACAGTTTATCGCGTTATTTGTTGTAGAATGGCTCCTTTGCAGAAGGCTCAGGTAGGCAGAGTTGAAAAATCTAGAAAAAATCCTCATTTTTTCTAACCACCCGGGTAAAATGGCATCACATAATTTTTGGTTAAATTTGATTTGACCATTTTTGCCACCCATTGCCAAAATAATAGCCGCGGTTAAAACCGGCTTAAATGCCATTTTAGCCTGGCTAAGACTAACTTGCTTAAATCTTATTTATGTGTTTTCTATGCGCGTACATACAGATTGTTCAAATGGTGAAATCGTCCAAAACGGCTCCTATCACGGCTGCAGTGGGAGACGGTGCGAATGATGTGGCCATGATTCAAGAAGCTCATATTGGCATCGGTATGGTTCAATGGTTCAAGTTGAAAATACAAAATAATTCCAAAAATTACCAGTGTTTAATGTTTTATTTTTAATTATTTTTTTAATTTAATTTAAATAAAAAAAGGAATTCTTGGGAAGGAAGGTCGTCAAGCGGCTCGTTGTGCGGACTTTGCCCTGGCCCGCTCATCTTTCTTGAAGAGAGCCATTTTAGTCCATGGGCATTGGTTTTATGTTCGTATTGCTATACTAGTTATCTATTTTTTCTATAAGAATATTGTGTTCATTGGTCCTCAGTTCATTTACTGCTTTTTTTCCTCATTTTCAACCCAGGTAAGTCATCTTCTTATATTTTTCAAATTAATTCATAAATTTAAAAATAATCCTACTTAATTTCGGAATAAGTTTTTTCGCCCTTGAGTTTCGAATGTGTGAATTTAAAAAAAAAATAGGGTTTATACGATGGATGGTCTCTCATGATGTACAATATCTTCTACACTTCCTGCCCAATCTTCACATACGGACTGCAGGAACAGCCCTACACCGCCAAAACCCTCCTCAACCATCCATTTATGTACAAAACAATTACCCGAAATAGACTCCTAACATGGGGACAATTCACGAAATGGAGTTTATTCGCACTTTGGCACTCGCTCGTCTGCTTCTTTGTTCCATATTTCTCCTGGTCCTTCTTTACGCCCATCACTGACTGGTCCAGCTTTGGAGCACTCTGCTACTGTTGTGTCATCGGCGTTGTCAATATGAAAGCAAGTTACATTTTTTATTCATTTTTTTTACAAAAGCCGACAGACAGTATTTTATTTGAAATCCTATTTGAAAATACGAAATTTGAAAACTGTGCTATGCGGCATTTTCAAAAAAGTAAAAACAAGACATTTCTCACTTTTCAAAAACATGCAAACAGAACATTTTGAACTTTTCAAAAAAAACACAAATGGAACATTTTGCGCTTTTCAAAAAGATGTAAATAGAACATTTTGCACTTTTCAAAAGCATGTAACTACACAAAATATGTTGCAATTTCAAAAAAGTGAAAATAGAACATTTCGCACCTTTTAAAAGCAAGAAACTATAGAATATTTTGCATTTTTCAAAAACGTTAAAATAAAATATTTGCCACATCTTAAAGACCCTGAAATAGCATAATTTTCACTTTTCACAAACTTGTAATAAGTCTTGTTGGGATCGTCCACAAATGACGTCATCGGTATCGATATAGGGCCAATGCCTTTACTTGGCTAATTATGACACCCTATATATATAGGTATGTTAAACAGCCTGTTACGCAATTGTTAAGCTGACGACATGGGGTCAAATTAAAGGTTAAAAATGAGGATTTTTCCATGACATAATTTGTGGACGATCCCGAATTAGCATATTTTAATGTTTTGCTATTTAAGAATCTGTACATTCAGTAATTTAAAAATGTATTTAATTTAAAGTTTCTTTTTATGTATTTTAGATTGCAACAGAAACTAAATTTGTGAGTTTTTGGACAGTGTTTTCCTACTTCTTTTCCTTTGGTACTTTTATTTTCTTCTGTGCTTTGTATTCCGAGGCAAATTTGTAAGTTTTTTTATATAATATTTAGTTAGTTACAATAAAATTGTCGCTTTAAATAGTTTAAATACTGTATATTTGTATTATTTACGTTTCGAAACTAACTTCTAACACTAACTTTAAACAAAAAAGAAACTGAAAATTGAATTGAATACTGAACTATATAGGGATTACTACATACATCCGAGTTTCCTACCTCCTGGAGAATATCGGCACGTGTACTTTACCCTAATGTCCAAACTGTCATTTTGGTTAGTAATCATTGTGGTTCATCTCATCGCTTTTGCGCCGGATTTACTCTATAAAGCGTACTACAACAGTAATTTCCGCCTTCAAAAGTTCTATCGACTCCTTCCACGAGTAAGTTGGGATTTTTTCATTTGTAGGGCGCACGACTCCACGTAAATCATAATGCGTAACATGAAATACTTACACTATAGTATTTTGATTTTTAATTTCTGTAATCAAACTAATTATACATTAAGCAGTAATAATCACAATTAAATACATTAATTCCTTTATAAATTGTGTGTGAAGTACCAAAATGACACATATCCATTTTTAGCTAAAAGCAAAAAGCATTAACTATGAATAATGTAAAGCATCATCTTTGAATCGTGTAAATAGAACATTTTTTGGATCTTTAGAAAACAATTAATAAGTAGCTAGGAAATTTTGCAATTTTCAAAAATAAGTAAATAGAGAATTTTGCACTTTTCCAAAACATGTAAATGGAATATTTTGCACTTTTAAAAAACAAGTAAATAGAGAATTTTGCACTTTTCAAAAACATTTAAATGGAATATTTTGCAATTTTAAAAAACATGCAAATACGACATTTTGAACATTTAAAAAACATGCAATTACAAAAATTTTCACTTTTCAAAAACACGTAAATGGAATATTTTGCACTTTTAAAAACATGTTAATGGAATATTTTGAACTCTGAAAAAACATGAAAATAGAAAATTTTGCACTTTTCAAAAAACACGTAATATATATATACGGATATAGGCTGTTTTGATTCTTCACTCACGAAATGTATAGATTTTCAATCTAAACCTAAACCTCCTTTTTTACTTTTGAATCTCCTTTATCATCATCCTGATCCTGTTCTTCCTTGAAAATACTTGAACCTGCCTCTGAATGTAGAGTGACCGCGTTCAGCTGGACAGTGAAATAATGTTACGAATAGAAGGTGTGTTATCTGCGGAAGAGTTGTTAGCGGCTAAAGGAGAATTCTTACTGCGTCGTGTGTCCACGACTTTAGCCGGAAGTGACACTTATATACCAGATGTTATTCCCGAATCTAGTACTGCAATCATTATCAAATCCATACTAAAAAAATTTTTTTTTCAAGATATTTAAAGATAAAAATTGATAAAGGCCAACTACGAAAATTTCCAAATAAAATAAAAATACTTTTTTTTTTGCAAATGAATGCGAATGTCACAAATATTTATAGATTTTGTAGAGCTTATCCGTGAGCCAAGTCTTACTCCCACGACTGCCACCAGTTCCAGTGGACCCTCCTCAATTGTTTCGACTCTTCCTCCTCCTATCATAGAAAAGAAACCGTTACGCCCTAAACCTAAATGATCTCGCATACTTGTAATACACCTCCCTCCTTTTACTTACATCCTTTCTTCCCATTTTTCGAAATTTTTATTTGACTTTGCATTGTATATAGGCGTACATTTATTTTTTACTAAACTGTGTGCACTAAAGATATGTATTTGAATTGTAATTTTATGTCTTGTATTGCACAGAAAATGGGATCAAGACTTGGGAAGAATCGTCATCTGCCAATCAGACTGTCCATGCTGTTTACGAAGCGGACTGGGAAATTGGCAGTCTCGACGGCGACACTTCAGTCATACCTGTCTAGGCAAGATTTGACTTGATCATCGATCAAGACTAATGAGTCCGTCCGAACCATGTCATTTTTGTGTGTTTTTTTTTCGTTATTTTTTTTTCATCCTCTCCATGTCTCCATTCCAATGACAAAAAATTTACAAAGAAGACAGGAACCGAAAAAATCGATCTTTTATGAGTAATACAGTACGACGGGTTCTCTGCCTTGGCTCTGACCTGACCTCTGGCCTTCTGGATTCTGTTTTGTTGTGACGTCGGATTTGGATTCGGATTTTGCATTTCCAGTTCGACATTTGCTGTACTTGTAGCAGTATAGTGTGAATTGCACTTGAATTTATTTTTAATTTCATCACCTTCATAATATATCCTATATGACAAATAATAAAAATATTTACAACATCCCTGATTCCAGTTCCAGTTCCAGTTTCAGCACTTTCAGCCTTAATGCATAAATTATGCTTAATAAAAAATCCCAGAACAGAAAAAAAGAAACACATGACAGTTAAATATGAGTTTTTGGAGTTGGAATTAAAAGCACTTAAATTAAAAACCACTACTTATAACGAAAGTTTATTTTGTTTTGCCTTTCTGTCTCATAGATTGAACACAATTATTTATTATTAGCGTTGTAACACAATTTTTGTTGAAAAAATATAATTCTGGCATCACTAACATTTCTATATGTTATATGATATACGACTCACTATGTGCATCGTCCATAAATGAGGTCACGGGTAGGGTCATAGTGGGTCTACACTTGTATACTGATGAACTCCCATGCCATTTGGTCAATATAGTTACTCTGGTGACAGGCACAGGGGAGATCATAGGATCCTATAAATCGGGATATTTCGATGACACATTTTATGGAAAATCCCTAATAGAGTGAGAATACCACCAATCGTAAGTAAGTAGTAAGGAAAATTGTGATTTTTTAGTACTATGTATTTAGCATAATAGAGTTTTCAACAATTCCAAAGCATAATCGTTATTTAGCAAAATTTCATCAGTCGGGAGTGTAGGCTCAAAACGACCCATTACCATTTTAGCTAAAAATAAAATGTATTATATCTAAAAAAAATTATTGTAAATGGAATATTCTGCACTTTTATGAAAATCATGTAAATAGAACATTTTGAAATTTTCAAAAACATAAGTAAATAAAACATTTTTTGGCACTTTTCAGAAATTTGTAATTAAACTTTGACGCATTACATTCTTCCTCATTTGATGTATTTTTTGATATATCTCATTTTGATTGTAGCTTAAATTCGATATCGGCCAATTTGATTCTTGACTTGCGAAGTTTTTTTTTAATTCTTGTATTTTAAGAAAACTTGACGCATAGTGTCCAGGGATAAGTCAATGTCTCCTTTATTGACACACATGGGAGGGGTTAGGCGCAAAGTCTAGAAAAACAGAGGCAGAATTGAAACCATCAGAATTTAATAATTAATTGAACACTACATACATTACGTCATGTACAAATGTTATCTACTACCCATTCAATAATTATTTATTACTGTAAGGAATCGTCGACAAATGACGTCATCGGTAGGGCCAATGGGTCTACTTAGCTACTTATGACGATCAAGATGATAAAAATACCCAATTAATCAATGACTAAGCTGATGACAGAATCATAATAAAAATGCGGATTTATTGACTACGTCATTTTTGGACGATCCCTAATGGAAAACGAAAATTCAGATGTAATTGAACTCACATTTCCAGAGTAACCCCCACGCCCCATGAGAAGACCAGCATCTTTCATGCTCTCAAATATGTTCAAAGCTTTATCGATGGGCAGTGCAGCTCTCGTCTCTTTACTCTCCACCAATTCAATCCCAATCATGAGCCCCTTCCCCCGGATGTCCCCAACAATGTCAAACTCTTCCCGGAATTTACTCAGCTCATTCAACATGTAGGTTCCGAGAGTTTTGGAGTTTTCTTGCAGGTTCTCTTCTTTAATCACCTGTCCAAAAAATGGTGTACACATTTTTATAAAATTAATTTATACACGTAGGTAATTAAATTGCTAACCATCTGAAGCGACGCAGTAAAGCCGAAGCCGTAACCCGTAATTAAAACTTCAAAGAGTATTTAAAAATTAAAATTAAAAAAATCTAATCACATCCAAAACAGCTGATCCAACAGCGCTCGCAAGTGGATTCCCGCCAAAAGTATTAAAGTGAGAAGCATTGATCAAGCACTCGGCAATTTTAGGCGTTGTGACTACAGCAGCCATTGGAAAGCCATTCCCCATCCCCTTCGCCATAGTAACAATGTCCGGGATGACGCCATGATCTTCAAAATGCCAAAAATGATCCCCAGTCCGACCGAAACCAGTCTGAACTTCGTCCGACACACAAAGCCCGCCATTCTGTCGGACAAGTTCAAATGCCTTCTTTACATAGCCACGCGGGTACTGGACGACCCCTCCAACGCCCTGAATGGACTCGATGAAAAACCCGGCCACTTTCTTCTGCGGCAACGTGTACATGAAGAGCTCTTCCAGTTGCTTCACATATTTGTCTGCTGAACTACAAGTTTCGGAGCATCCCCCTCCGGACTCACATAAATGATCGGACTGGACGGGTGAGTCTCGACAGCCGCCCCAAAGTCCTTTGTACACGTCCGGATTCATGGCATGATGGAAGCCGGCATAGTGCGGAGCATTCTGCTTCCAAATTGAGTGTCCAGTGAGACCCATCGTGCTCGGACTCATCCCATGGTACCCGTTTCGGAGGGAAATGACATCGAAGTTCCCGGAGGCTACGCGAGACATTAAGATGGCGAGATCATTCGCCTCAGATCCACTATTCACGGGGTACACTACTTTCAGATCACCGGGCAAAGTCGAGGTCAGCTTGGCTGCGTACTCGTGGACGGGACTGTTCAGGTAAATGTTCGTGGTGTGCCATAATTGCTTGGACTGCTGGTGAAGAGCATCATTCACTTTTCTGAAAAATTAAGTTTTATTATACTGTAAGTTGAATGCTGTTAAAGTTACACAGGTTTAAAATAAAGTACTAAATTAATTGCCTCACAATCCTTTACAGATATTAAAAATATTCCGATCCGATCGAATGTAAAATTAAATTTTTAAATGACATATTATTATATGTTTATATGTTGTTTTTGTAATTAATTCTCACGGATGACAATGTCCCACGCTGACCGTCACAATCCCACCAAAAAAATCTAAATATTTTTTCCCAGCCGTGTCAAAGATCCACTGCATTGAGGCATTCTTGACAGTGATGGGATTTTTGAAATTCGTTGATTTCCTCACAGACGGATGGATATTCGTTCCTCTTATTTTCACGAGCTCCTCCGCACTCAGTGCCTGTAAATTATAGTCATTATTAAAATTAAGTATCAAATTAAACTATCATAAAATAAAATTACTACGTTCAAAATTTTCCACCAATATTACACAATACTTACTGCAATATCAACATCAGTGTCAAAAATCAATCTGTTCAAGTTAATACGGTTGTCGTTACGTTAAAATATCGATATATCGAGATAGTACTTTACCTGGCGTAGAACCCTTGTAGATTTCATCCTTTTTATTCAGCTAAAACTGATTATACCTTTACGTGTTTTTCTAAATAGTAATACTATAGCTATACCTATATATTTTGCTAAAACGAATGAGATAACGATAACGATAACGAATAAAGAATTGACTGCAGAGAGTTCAAAATTCCTTTGAAATTCAAGATTTGTTGCTTTGGAATTAACTGAATGTTCCGCTGTTGAGGAATCATGTGGAGAGTCTCTCTACAAGTAATAAAGATTCATTTTGCAAGTCTGCTGGCCTTTGAATCTTAAGTTACATTGACATCGACATCGTATGACTTTAGCAGTTCCTTAACTACAGCCACGAGCCACAACTTTCAGTTACAGAGAAGTAACTTTTTTATGCAGCAAGGTTTACATTATAAAATGTACCTGTGCCTAAGTAATCATATCACTTTATTAGCTATGAGTAAATCTATATAGTTGCTAAAGCAAGATCTAGAATTAGAAGGTCAATACTTAATACAATAAGGATTCTATCTGCAGATTACTTACAAGTAATGGACAAATTACAACCACAAACAAAACACAAGATATAAATACATAATATATAACGATGAAATAACCCCAGCATGTCTTTGTACCGAAAGATAATTTAAATTATGCATGCATTCTATTACTTACTTTTATGCATCTCATGCAGATCAGTATATTCCTTGTACCTTTTATGCCTTATGGTAACGTAAGATATCAACAGCAACATTCGCCCAACAACAAGACCACCACCAGCAACCATATGAGCTCAAGGACGCACATCTCTGTTCATGATTCACTGTCATTATATATTCCATGTTTTTACTTCAGTCCATCTGCTTCAGTAGAAATTGCTTAAGTACATTTCAGCGAGCATGTATCCACACAATATTATATATGCACCTTTGAGACACCTTCAAAATTTCGGAAGTTGCAAGTAAAGTAGAATAAAAAAACCACACCAGACTTAAATGTAAACAATTCGTGTTTTCAATTCTTCAATAAAGTCACTTAAGCCGCATTTAAAATAAGTACCTACATGTATTGAATAATGGGTGCAGTTGATACTACTGGTATATACATTAAAAGTTTAGAAATCCTATCAAGCATGTCAAACAGAAGTGATAAGAACAACTGTGTGAATTAAACCGATTTATTAAATAGTATTTTTTAAATTTTTTTTATTCAATTTATATAATTTATTGTGTTGATTATATAATTATTATAATATATCTGCAATTCAAATTGGAATCGAAAATTTCGAATTCCATAATGTAAATTGTAATGCTTCGTGTCATTCTTGTTTACATTTTTTTTTGACAGTCAAAAAATATAACCGGTGGTGGTGATGTTGCTTGAATAGAAATAAATTATGGGAATCCGAAAAAGGTCATATTATTATAGAAATGGACTAAATATCCAATCTAAAAGGTACGGTAGGTCTCCAAAATCTACTTTACTTCAATAATTAAATATTTCTTTCCTTTTATTTTCAAACTATATATTATTAATAGACAATTTAAGTTTGTCGGTGTAATTTAACTCCAAGCTGCGACATCACCAGACAAGACCAGAGATTTTCAATTAAACCACAATTAATGTCTTAACACTAAAAATTGCAATCCAAAAGGGCAAAATGCAATGATGGCCAGGAACACCAATACCAAACCAAATTAAATTAATACATCATCATTTATTATTATTAATGATTACTATCCGCATTTCCATTACAGTCCTTTTCTAATTTTAGATTTGTTTTTTACTGCTTGCACAAAATTTTAACTTTAGAAAGCTAATTTACTGCGTGAGAGTTATGTACCCTCTAGTGTACCAACTTATCTATAGGTACATAATAAATAATAAAATATATGTAAATGGATTAATATCAATAAAATAAATCAAGATTGGTAGTTAGGTAGATAATTAGATTACACTCCAAAGGCTTACATACCGAATAACAATAAGCTATACAGCTTACTACTTAAGCAGATCGAAATTCGAAGTCGAACTATTACTGATTACACACAGCATAATTACAGTCTTAAATTAGCAAGTCCAAGTTCGTAACAATCATAATATAGTATTGCAATAAAGAGAGAATCTGTTAAATGTGTTTCAACAAGTAAGTAACTTATATTTAAAAAAACTAATTTCAGCTCATAAAAAATATAGGTAATAATAACATAGGGATAATATAATAATATATAGGTGACAGGCCACCCGCAGTATGCAAATCTAACCGGCGCTCTATCACCACTCTTTTTGCTATGCGCCTAATAACTTAATTTATTGTTATATAGTTAAATGTAAACAGTATTGTGAAGGGAACTACTCAAGTTAGCTGGGGAGTACAGGAGTACAGTACACGCAGTACTTAAGCATTTTACAATCCTACTATTATATCAAGTAAAAACTCGTAAGGCTGACGAAGGCTGTATAGTGAAAAATAAAATACATATGATAATAATAATTCTAGTTGTAGTCCATTATTTAAATATTAAATGCTTTCATTTGGTTCTTATAGTGTTTGTAATTCTAAAATAGCTACGAAAATATGAGTAAATAACTCAAACTATTTGTACACATATAAGCTGATGTAATTTTAGTTGTACACATTATACTTACTACACATGCCGTAAGTCTACAAAAATACAACATAATATCAAATTTCGTGGTTGAAGATGCCAATTCCAAACATACATACTTTCCACGATCAATAAAACTACCAACAGAATTGTTTTAAAAAAAATACAATCAGTTTTAGAATGGAGATAATATTACATCTGACATTATATACACTCACATTTTTGACTTTGACAATCCGAATGTACTCTTTCTTTCACAGCACTATAAATAATTAATAGTATGCTTTAAACCTTAAAGCGACGATATACAATATTATCCAGTGTGTCTCTGTCACGTGAGCAAGTACTATTTTACTATCTGGAGTATCACCACATACATCAAAAAAATTACTTCCTCTCTCGGTCTCTGTGCTAGTTTAAGATATGATATTTGACAGAACGACTGGAATAGCTGACGAATGAAACGTAATTATTATTAGCTAATTTGTATAAATAATTATATAAAGTCATAAAGCTCACTTGGAGCATGTGAAGCGTCGAAACCGGTAACGGAAGTTGAATGTTTGACAATATTTTAAAAAAAATGTTATATTTATACCGTAAAAACTACATATTTACAAGGGACATAGTTATCTATTTGGTGGTTCTATTCTACTTCAGGGTTATTTTTCTCACAGCAATTAGGAATCGATAAGTGCCTACCGATTTTTGATTACGAAAATTGTAGTAAGTTTCATTTAGTACACGATTATGCATATACATATAATCGCAACAACTCGCTTGCAGTTATAGGTACGACGATCGAAGATGCATTTAATTTATACTATTTTAGTCTCTACCGCATCCCACTTATAGATTTGCAATTTGAAATATAATATTATTATTGTGATCATAATATGGCAGACGCAGAAGCAACGTTACTTATTTGGCAAGCTTTTTTTTAGGTTAGTGCTGTTACTACTGCTGCTGCAGAGTAGAGGGGAGGAAATACAATAAAATAACAAAACGGAACTAACTAGTAAGAAAGCTAAGTATAAATAACATCTGCAGTGATATATCGGTACCGGTCTAGTCTAGCATAATTGAATTTAATATGTAACTAAATATATTCGACGGGACTCGATTAGTATTTAGAATATTCCATACAATTCTATCAATAAAACTTTGCATAAATGATCATGATAAAAGGAATCGGGAAAAAACCCAAAAATAGGTAATATGTAAGAACAAGTAATAATTACAATTACATATATATTACGTAGGTACTACATAACAAAAACGGGGGAAAAAGGCTAGTTTTCGTAAACTTCATTTGTGTGCATCAATTAATCTGATATTCTGTTGCTACTTGGAAATTTTTGGCCCATCCTTTGACTTACTTTTGTCCTTATCTTTACTGCTTGTGCTGTTGCTGGAAAAGTTAGTGCTAGTGTTTGGGTTAACGTTCACGTTGGGACTCATGCGGACACTCTCATCATCTGCTTCCTTTTCTTTCGGTGCGGGCTGAAGAACTGTTGCTGAAGCTACTGCCAAGAGTTTTAAGGCATCCAGCTGCTCCATTAATTCACTATAATAAATTCATTCGCAAAATTATTACTACTCTAGCTGTAATGTTTTTTACTGCTAATGATAATAATATGTAGATAAGTAGATCTTTCCTCACCCAACTAGAAATTCTGCAGAAAATGCAATTTCCATAACACGATTAGAGTCTACATTCGGATTAGTCGGCCCGTTTCTACACGATGCGGAAGCTGAGGAACCAGAGCTGAGTATGGGTAGAGAAGGCTGTGCAGAAGGGACGATTCCAGCTCCAGCGGAATTCCCAGATCCTGTGCTGCGCTTGTGAGTCATTCTCTCACTTAATTGATTCTAAAAAGAAAACGCGATATTACAATTAAGATATTACTCACATTTTGAGTTTCAGTCCAACTACTAAAATATCAGTGTTTAATAAATTCCAATGTCGTATCAGCATATCTTTAGTGGTTAGATAAATTCGAAAACAAAAATAATTATGTGTTACCTTGAAAAATTGCAGTTCGTTGTTTAATTCGGCAACTCTTGCTTCTGCCGCTGAGGCTCGTCTCTGAAAATTACAGAAACAGTAGTGAATTTGTTTTACTATTATTTACTGAAATTTAAATAGATTAAATGAGCAGTGTTTCATTTAATGTCATACCGTGGCGGTTTGTAATCCTTGTTCAGAATTAAGGTAGGCAGTTTCAAACATGCTCGACTCACTTCTTTGCCTCGCTAGATCGCTTTCCAATTGACTAAGTCTAATTCAAAATAATAAACCCTCAGCCATTAATAAAACTATGCGTATTATTATATATATAAAACGTTTGAAGTTAAAACGAAAAAAAAATCACCTCCGATTTTTTTCAGCTAATTCTCTTCTTAGTCTCTCTATTTGATGTGAAAGTGGTTCGGACGAGTCTCGGCTTGAATTTGATGATCTTGAATGATGCCCGGAAGAGCCAGCTGAGCCTCCAGGCCGTCGAGGTGAGGAACAGTTTGATGACCCTAAATGAGCACTCACATCCACATGGTTGTTTGTATTGTTAGTGCTGCAAAGCATGGGACCATCTGACAGGAAATCGGGGAGGGCCACTGGACCTTGCTGTTGCGAATGGGACGAAGATGCCGAACTTTGATTCGGAACAACATCTCCATTACTATGACTCACTGAATTATTCGACTCTTGATGTCTCCGATTTCTCTTGGAAAGATAACTTTGTGTGCGTTGACTAGATGCAATTGCAAAATCATTGTGATTATGGCTATGGCTGCTCGTAGCTGATGAGGATGTAGAAGCTGATAAATCTAAAGACGAGGATCCAGTCGTGTTATGAAGTAGACTTGTCGCACCTAATAACTGTTCACCATTTCCCATCGAATTGATGCCGGATGTAGATGTTGAAGAAGATGCTGCTGAGTCTAAAACGAGATGATCTTGAACGAAATCCGGGAGTGCCATTGCTACTCCGTCCACTAGATCAACTGAGCCCGAATTTGGACCTAGTCAGTAATAAATTAATTTTAAAAGTAAGATTTTTTCTCATGGAAAATTTAATAATTATTAGAAATATTTTCAAACAATTACCTCTAGAATTTCTATGTCTTGAAGGCACTACGTCCGACTGAGGCTGGAGAAAGTGCCGGAATGATATGGAATTTTCATCCCGTCGGCTTGATGCAACTGGAGGACTCGGATCTGTAATTAAAAACAAAATAATAGAGAAACAGAAAACAGCATTGAGTCACTGATGCTTGATCCAGAATTCTTACATTAGCCAAACAACTACAAATTCCTAGACTAATAATAGTGAATAGAAAACATTGTACGCAAAACAATTAAGTACCGTCATTATCAGTATGAGATGCATTAGATGGATTTCTCTCTCTAGAATCTCGATCCCGATTGTCATCGGTGGCTTCAGGTGTGAGCCTCCTCGAATGAGGCATTGCCCATAAATCCTCTAATCACTCGACTCAGTAAAATCACAAAGATTTGTTCGTATTTCACCAAATCCTACCCTACGGAAATTAATCAAAAACATCATATTATTGTAGATTTTTATAGACTGTCTGTGTTATGTTATTTGTTATTTGATACTCGTCACTGGTTATTAGTGCAACAATGGTCATATTATTATATATTGTTCTCCGTCAACGGGCTAACCAATTTGATCACTGGTTAACAGCTGATTTTTGATAAACATTTTTGCTTAAATACGGACAATGACAATAAACAACAAATAAACAGCACTTTTCCTGTGCACTGTTTCAGTTCTCTAGCCTAGCACTTTGAACAATAAAACATCAACGCATATAAAAATCAAGGATAATTCTTTTAAAACCTACAAAATTAACACATAATTAATATTAGTGGGTGTCCTTTGATTGATGGTTGGAAATAACAAACCCCGTTTTTAATTTCAATCCACACAAAAAATAAAGAATCCTGTCAGTTGAGTGTAATCTTATATTACCATCAACTACATATTCAAGTTCACACATAAAACAAAGAAATATATGTAGTTACCTACACGCTTAGAAAAATAGGAGTGAATTGACTACTTTACTGTTAATTTCTAACTACTTTCTTGTTACTCCGACATCCACAGTGAATCCTGTTAACCACGGTCAACAGGATTATGGTTAGTGATTTACAGTGAAAACTGTTAGACTGAGTATACTAGAACGGTGTTGGATCACGCAACACTAATCCTGTTGAACGATTTTATTAATTAAAAATAACACCAAAAACTGGAATCGTACCCCAGGATTCGAACCAGCACCCTTTGGAATACGAACCTGGCTCCTTAACCACTGGACTGCCACAACACATTAACTATTGAATACTAATTTAGCATACATATTATACAGTGATATAAATGCTTCAACAAGTTTAGTGTTGATTTAACAAGTTTGGTGTTGGGTTTTGCAACACCAGTCTTGTTGCATGTGGTTAACAGTTTTCCCCACCCTCAAAAATTTCAAAATTTACTACTAAACCTGTCAAAGTTAACAGCTTAACCTGTTGCCACGGCCTAACTACATTCGTGTCAAGATCTTTTCTAAGCGTGTACTATCAACTTCCTGCATTTCTTTTTGTTGTTGTTATAATGAGTCATGTCTGATGTGATGTCTGCTCTAAGATTGGGACTGAATGATAATTATTCCCATTAACAAACCCAAAACCAACTTCGTCAGTAAGTCCCCCCTCATCATCCCTATAACACCGTCTTGTTCTTGGCTACTTGATTTACTTATCAATCCATGAAAATTGTAGAACTGACATTTTACTAATATTGTAACAGTTGAAAGTTAGCTTTGTAGAGTCTTGTCGCCGTTGTCGGATTGTCTGTCTAATTAATAAAGCAATTTGTGTTTGTTCCAGGAATTTGCAATTTTGTGCTAAAATCAGGGAAACTTTGCACACACGTCATAAGGAGGTAGGTACACATATCCCTAGATCCTGTTGTACCCTTGCATAATTAAGTTTAGCCATGTCAAAACACGAGTCACAAAAACCACGAACAAATCACTTTAAAATATTTGTAATATTGAATTTTAAGTGACTGCTCCCTTCCCCTTCTTTTGTCTCTAGCAAAGCAAAGCAATAACCGCTGAAATTATGTGGACTTGGAAACTTGCATAACAAGAAAAATCAGTCAGTCACCAGTCACATCTTTGATCTTATAATTTAATAAGAATTTCCGTTATCTTTTACTTACCAATATCCTTCGAAATTACGGTACAGCTGAATGTACTTAGGAATTGAAAATTTGCGATAGAGGAATGATGCTGCGATGTTTCCGAATTCAAAATCCAAAATCAGTTGTAGAGTAGATGTAATGTAATATGCGTAATACAAGACTACATACACTTTGTTAAATTAAGATCATGCTATTAACTATACGCTCTGCTTATTTGAGAAGATTGAGATTACAAATTATATTAACTTATTGCAAGTCTGTCTTAACTCCTCAAAGGAGACGCTATTAATCTTCTTTTTTATGTTTTGGTATCAATACAATCCTGTATTATTATGCCTTTTGTAGACTTTTTTGCTCAGTCCTCCTAACCTAACTGCTTATAAAGCAACTCACTCAAATTCAAACAAGCCAAACCAAGAAGAGATTGAAAATTTCAATGACTGCACAATGTGTGCGTACACTACGACACTACTACAAACTTCTACAGTGTGCATCTGCTCTTCGTCTGTCTCTGTCCTGTGTCTGCTCTTCTTCCTGTGAAGTCATAGGAATGTAATCAAGTAGGGTTCCTATACCTATACATAATATGCAGAATATATAGTCAGATTCAGATCACTGATGAAGAGTATGAAGACTCAAAGATCACAACAAACTCCACAGAGTACCCACCCGCTATACATTCAGTCTTTTGTACACTGTTCGTTCAGTTGTTTAGAATACATACTGTCCATAGTCAGTATGTAGTCTGTATTTTTAAGTTTTCCTATAGACAATAGACTTTTAGACGTGAAATACTCTCACTACTGAAACACTGAAACTGAAACAAAAAAAAAATCACTCAAGTCCTGAAGTTTGTAAGGTTTTGTCAAACAAAGCCCCCAAAAAAACATACCTACACGGCTGACGATGAGAAGTGAGAACGAGAGCCAGAAGTCCAATCCCGAATTCCAGTGCTTGAGCTATGTCAGTATACCAAAGTACCTTCATGAAAATGAGTGCTTTTACGTAATACGTAACTTGAAACTAGGAGATACCCGAAGAACACAGGCGAATGATCTATTTGAAGGCGGGTCTTTTCCACTTAATTTGTATCTAAAGCATCAAGCGAGGTCAGCCCACAAAATGAAAAAGTTTTTAAAACCTACAACTTCCCAGCAGCACATGAGTGAGTGCGAGTGCAGTCTGGAAGATCGTCAATCAGGCCAGCCACACAGATTAACAAAGCACACATACTACACAAGGAATCTGGGAATAGTCCATAAATTATGTTGAGAATTCGTGAGTCATGTTACTTCCTCCTCTCCCTAAATTAATTAATGTTTAAGCCAGCCGAGCCGGCCGCAAGCAGCCCAGGTATGAACATTTATGAACCCAAACCCAACGCTAGGCTACCCAACCCTATAGGCTGTAACGTGCTTCTTGCGTCATTTATGAACGTCCCCTGTTTGAGAATTTCCTATTTTACGCAACGCCACCAGTCACCCTAGTCAGTACAGTACCATTAACCAGTATCAGTAGTCAGCAGTAGTTTAAACACTGTACAAGACTGAGACCATGCACAAATTACGTCTTTTAAAAGTGATAGAGAAAGGTTAGACACACCTTTCCCTTTCTTGTATGTACGCGACTAGTTTAAAATGATGCGAGCCTAGAAGATTCTTCCCCGTCCATTGGGCAGCGTAATTTATGGGTGATCCCGTCACCTCGCTGAGAAATACACTAATAAAAGACATCACAAGCTGAAGTGTAGGGACGGAAGCGGTTGGTTTGGAATTTATCTTGGGATTCGTGGTCCTCGAGAAATCGAAATGGAAAAATTGTAGGAGAAAAAAAAGAAGTGTTTTCGGTTCTGTCGGCTGTGTTACGTATACGTAAAGATCGCATCGTCATCACACACACTTTTCACGCAGTGAGTGAGCAGTGTAAAACGGAAAAGGAGATTCACCTCGTTCGGTTTAATTCTCTTGATAATTATTTGCTAAAAATTTAAACCGCATTAATTCTAGATATATGCAACATTACGTAATAGTATTTTTTGAACCTTGAGTAGTATTTCAAATTGAATTTAAGTGTTACTTTTACATGGGGAATGGTCTCTTGTTATTTCGAGTTTTTGAATGAAAGTCAAAGTCTAGTCAGAATTAAGTAAGTCATATTACATAACATAGTGATAGGAAGTAGTAGACGTGAATGCCGAAAAAAACCGCCTTGAAAATTTGGTTTGTAAGTGTATGATTGTCATTATTGTCAATGGTTATTTTATGGCCGATTGTGTTCTGTCCCCTGGAGCTACATTAATTGTTATTTAACAAAACATTAAGAATTTGTTAGTCCATTGAGCCCATTCACCATTCGATCAAGTATCATTCAAGAAAAACAAGACCCACTTTCAATATTCAATACTGTCTGTCCTGTCTGTCAACTGTGTAGTCAGTCCAGTGTAGTCTTGTGTGAAAGCCGCTGTAAATTGTCAAATCAATACAAACACCAGCCAGCAGAAGGGAAACAGAAAGCAGAATTCGGCTTTGTTGAAAGGAAAAAGCAATTATAGAGCCCTAACCTTTTTTTAATGATACCAATCAGCGATATCGATTTTATACCATTTCAGAAAGTCCAAGTCGAAAGTCAGAAGTTAGTCAGAGTATATTATTATTGTTCTGTTTAGTTTAGTTGCATTTTATATTTTGTAAGTATTAATTCATAATCGCATTTTCAAATATTTAATCAGACTACGTACGGACTAGCAACTACGACTAGACAGACGGGGTTTTATTTTGAACTTGTTGTTTAGGTTTTAGCGTAATTCATAATTCGCAATTTTTACCAGTCGTAATTTTGCCGTTGTCGCCTTTTTGTCATTCATCATTCGGGACTCTTTTCGTGCGTGACATTATTTGTCATTTGCAAGTTACGACGTGTTAGTGCTTTGCCGTTGTTGCCGTTGAATAAGACAAGAAGAATTTAAAAATGGAAGTGACCTTTAGTTTAGAAGCGTTCTCGAAAATAATCCTTCACGTGACGAAATATCCGCAATTTTCCGTGAATGGATTTTTGTTGAAACAGACATCAAAGGGGAAGAAAGGTGGGAAGGAAAGGTCAAGTAGTAGTGGTAGCGGAGTAGTCAATGGGGGTGTGGGAACTGATGTGGATTCAAGTGCTAATGCGAAACAAGTTCAAACGTCTAAATATACTTTTCATGATGCCATTCCATGTCTTCATATGAATAAGTATGTGTCTCCAATGATGGAGTTGGCATTAGCGCAAGTAAGTTAAAAATAAGGCAATTTAATTGGAGGGTTGTAATTTGTACACTTTTGTAAACACTTATTTAAATTAGGGCATATTGACATAGGTACCTAAGTATGAAGTGTAGTATTCTCATTGAATTGGAAAATACTTGTATTGCAGATTGAAGGATACTGTAAAGCAGAAAATTATGAAATCGCTGGATACTATCAAGCTAATCAAAATCTTAACGACAATTCGTAAGTTAATCTTGTTTATACTTATAATCGTTTAAAAATCAATATCGCTATTGATCTTGATCATTGGTACATAACGCTCTACTTGCATCAGTATTAAATATTTTGACTTGTTTTTCATTGTGACTCTCACTAGATAAAGAATTTAATTCAATTTAAAGAATATCTTTTTAATTTAAAAAAATGTATAATACTTTTACATACACTTTGCACCACCTCTTCAGTTGTCAGTAGTATTTTGTGCTTAAATGATTGCCGAAATTGAAATTAATCGTTAAATTTGGACAGTTAAAATTAATTCAAAAAAATTTAAATGAAGAATTCGAGAACATTCATTTTTGATTTTCAATTATATAATGTGGTAGTAGAAATCGATATTATTCGCCATGTATCCAAAATATGGATTGGTCAGTTTATTAATTTATATGAAGATGTACATTTTTGGCAATTATACGTTTTTTTTTGTAACTTTCACAGTCCCGATTTTGTTGCCCAAAGGATAGCAGAGAAGCTCTCGGAATTCAATCCGAATTTACTAATTGTGATGGTATGAAATTGGCATTTTCTACTTTCCTAACTTTTAATTTGAGAATTTTCTAATTACTCTTCCAACTCAACATAGGGATGAGAGGGTTGTTCTTTTTTAATTCGAAAATATTCATTGTTTTTTAGGTGAACAATGAGCAGCTTAATTCCAATTTGGAGTGTGCACCATTCTCCATGTATCAGTTGTCAGATGGTCGATTGAAAGTTCAGGAGAGTAAAGTTTTACTTGAGCCAGACCATGATGGAGCCTTGTCAACAGCATCTGCTTTGATTCAAGCCAAAGCATATCAGGATCTACATGATTTTGACAACCACTTGGATAACCTAACTGTGAATTATTGGGCAAATCCGGAAGTGAACGAAAGAATTCAACAACTCTCATCTTGACTTGACTATGAGTTGGATTCCCTCATACTATCCACTTTTCCTATTGTATTCCTATTCCATCTCCGGCTCCATCAGCAAGTGAGGCATTTACTCTCATTTACAACTTGAATATAACAATAACAAAAATTACGTTTACTACAAACACAAAAAATATACATCCTAACCAGATATCAAAAAGTTATTTGTTTAAACATTTAAAAATTGTAGATAAATATGTTGTACTGCAATTCCTTTGCCATTTCTTTTTGTTCGTAGTGATAATAAATTAGTAGTCGAATAGTCATGTCATAATCATAATTTTAATCAGTGATTACAATAATAATATAATCTCAGTAATTTTTGTAGACGTATCAAGAGAATATCATGAATATGTACTTTAATTTTAATTATTGTTTCGGTTATGTATATTTCATGTTGAATTTTATTAGTTCTGTTTTCACTTTATAAATTTATTCTTTGTTAGTCTACAGGACTTGACAGCCTCTTGTCAGTGTCCAATCCAAATGTCCAGTCCAGTCAATGTTACACTTCACAGTAAAGTATACAATTGTGTTGATTTTTCACACCATTTTTGTATCGTAATAATTATTGTACCACATTTACATGTAGCTAATCGAATAATTGTTAAAATTCTTAAACTATAATAATTATTATACAATAATTTTAAGGAGTGCAAGATTGTCAATTAAATTGAATTGCAATTTCATATTATTATAGCATACATTCTTGTAAGTAATTAATTCATATTCGTACTTTGAATTGAAATTACCATTCAGAGAACATGGGGTTTGGTGGGTGATAAACTTTAAAAAAAAATAAACATATGCTACGAAATTATGACGATAAACGAGATAACGAAATAGAATGGAACAGAAATATGGCGAGTTGAGATCCAGAATTACTTTATTGTTTATTGTGTTGTGTTGCTCCAATAAAATTACATTGAGAATCCTCATAAAACTATTCAAAATTCCTAATAATTATTCTGATATAATTTCAATTTATTGAAGCATATTGCTTTTCTTGGTCTTTTTTACCAATACCTAGTAAAACACAGATTCATGTCGAAAATCGAAAACATTGAGCCTCCTACAAAGGAAATCATGATGGAGTCAAATGTACACAATTTACAAAAGATGACTGAAATTGAAAATGTTTTTGATTAAGAGTTAAAATAAGAAGTAGCATTTAAAGTACATAATAATGAACCATTTCCTCCGATGCGATGGAGAGCAGCAATTTAAATTCATACGAAGTAAACACCGGCAGGGAAGGAGCTGCTGTGATGACAAACTTGATGTCTGGGGTGTCACTAATGAAGACCAGTTGAAAAGACAGGCTCCGTCACAGATTCTGTGCTTACATGCATAGGCTTGCTAAAAAGGAAATCCGGTCATTTACTTAAGCAGAAACACTTACAGAAACAGCCCCTTAATCCTTACTATTATTAGGTATGCGACGTATACAAGTTTAATAGTTGAGACTCGTAGTGTTTTTAATATTCAGTTACAATTTATTGCTCCTTAAAAAACACCATCACTTACCCTTTATCCTATATATTAATATCTTCGCACTTAATGGTCTTAAGTATATTATGAGGTCGTAGTCGTAATTTGGACAGAATTGTTGAATAGCGTTTTGAGGGAAATAAAGACGGAAGCTGGTAAGACGGGAACTCCTGCCGTCAACTTTCAGTCAATTATTTGGATTTTGTTTGTGGAGTTTTTCCTTGTGAGCTTATTACTGCCTATCAGTAAAATTGCAATATACAGATAGTCAGTATTTGCAGAGTATTCAGACCAGACTGATAATTAGGTAGAACATACTTAATTATCATACCTGTCAGTCCATGCCCTCGCCTCGTTTATTGTAGGACTAAAGAATCCTATAAACTAGTGCATACGGCGACAAACGCATAGGCAATATGTTGCCCAGCAAAAATGCGGATAATTATTTGTATTTAAAGCTAATTTAAATTTAATTTATTCACAATAAAGCACTATAGTACTACCTATATATGCAACGAAAACAAAAAATGTTTAGTAGCAGCTGAGTGCCAGTGAAAGTGAAACTACTTATGGAAGGTCGAAGTTTAGATTTTTTCAAAACGAAAGTTAATAAAAACGAGATGCGTTATATGCCATGTCTCTATTTTTATATAGCAGTATAGGAACCGTGAAAAATTTCAAATTTGAGTGTACAATATTTATTCACAGTCACGTTGAATTAGTAGACAATCGAAATATTGAAGTGTTTACATTGTTAATTACAAAGAAGTCAAATACACAATTTAAAAAATATCACTGCCGTTAAAAAGTTTTTAAGAACTAAAAAGATTTACACTTACTTTTGAAGTTATTACATATTATTCATTTTTAACATACTTAAAATAATTTAGTGCACAGGGAAATCGCCAATCCAAGATCTTAAATTATAGTTTATAGTAGTGCAACTACTCAGTCAATTCTTTTATAATGTAACTATACGAAAATCTATTTTACACTACTTGGCCGAAAAATATTAGGATGGACAATAATTCTAATTAGACCTAGGAACAAACCAAAGGCTCTAAAGTCTAAAGCATAGTATGTACATTCCAACATAAAAGTTTAATTAAGACTAATTTTTAATTTAGCATGGTTTAACATCTCTAATGAATTAAATCCCATGCTTAAAGTTGACTCGTGGTTGGTTGCCACTTCTTTGAACAAGAGTAGAAATAACGTGTTAGTAATATAGTGTAGCGATGGATAATTAAATACTTATTAAGTTTAAAAAGTGAGATATTTTCAAGGGCCATATGAACTGAAATTGGAACAAAATATTAAGCAATATATTAAGAGTATGTATACAAGAATACATACTCGATACGTTGGTGCGTATTGCTCTTCAGTACGTTCAAATCCTAGTACAAATACGGCACCATTAGACGAAACAACAAACATAACAATGCCTTATTTAATTATATTTATAACTGGTGCCTTGCGAATACGAAGTACATAATTAATTATATATTATACAGATAGGTCATGCATTTTAAATCTAGTTATTTATCAGTTATTATGCTAATATAATTTTGTATTATATTTGTACTGTATTGTTGGCAAGAACGATTGTGTACCACAGTAAAAATAAAGTGCTTACTTTCTCTATATAATATTCGTTATAATATAGGAAAATTAAAACTCGTGATTATTAGTAAAGCTTTACTTTCCTGAACAGTCAGGGACATCATCTATCATTTGCTGTATTTCGACTGCCCACTCTTCCTGAGTTTTTTGCGGCACATCATCAAATATTGAAGACCTATGAGGGATTACTGGCTGACACTGGGGTTTCTGTGAGGCAGCTCCTTGAAGTTGACCTACTAATAATTGCGGCAATTGTCGCTGCTGGACAGGCTGGACTGGATCCACAGATACAGACGGTAAGTGCTGACGGTTGACCACGGGTGGTTTTGGCTGAGAAAACTGAGAAATTGAAGGTGGAAGACGGAGCTCACCATGAGCTTCTGCGTGTTGACGCTGGGTCATTGGAGGGTGCTCCAGTGATAGTCCTAATGACCGTGGTTGCTCCCCCTGTGGCCCTGATGTCTGCGGTTGGTGAAGTACCTGCCCGGGAGCCGGTAACTGTGTATGCCGAGGATGCTGAGGATAGAGCAGAGTTCCACTTGCCTGCGGGATTGGTTCAACACGATTGGTAAACCGTTGTTTTTCGTTCGTTGCTCTGAGTCTGGGCTTGACCATGGAGCCATAGCTTAAACTCGGATTCCCGCTAAATGCATCTTTCCCCTTGCATATGCATCTTGCTTCCCACCCTTTCAGGACAGCAACCCTCTCTTTCAGTCTTCGTGTCTCATTTATCTCTTCCTCGTAGTTAGGAAACCCCTTTGGAAACTTTAAGCCTTTCTCCCCCCTCTTTGCTCGCTCTAATAGATTTTGTAAAATGTCACATTGTGTTTCCTCGTCACTAGTTGCCACAGGCTTTTTAATCATGGACTTATATCTCTCTTGCTCTTCTGCAAAGAAAGTTAGGCTACCCTTCAGCTTGTCGTTTTCGCCGCAGGTTTCGGCTAATTTTTTCCCTAGATCCGTTACGGTGTATTTTAATCCTGAAACTTCTTTTTTTCTCTTAGCTTTTTCGTTCGAGAGCAATTTTTCGTTCTTCTGAGCTAAAATCTTGTAATGGCTTAACTGCTGAACGATGTCGACTGAGCTAGTTGTTTGGGATGCACAAGACCGAAGACTTGGCTTAGGCTTCACTCGTGGCGGTGGTGGGAGCTTATTTATATCGCTCCGAAAATTTTCCTTCTCAGCTTCGGTGGTCATTATTAACTTTTGATTCAATCCCTCTATAATCTTGGCACAGCCAGAGTGAAGCTGACAGATAGCTTGGGATTTTACGTACTCCTGTTTGATTTCATCCAACTCTTGAACTTTTTTGTGCAGATCATTTCTCAATTCTTTCAATTGAACGACTTGGAATTCAACGATATTGCTTTGGTCACGGATTTCTTGTACTGTATTTTGATAGGATTTATTTCCCGTTTCATTCTTGGTCTGCGCTTGGAGAATTTTAGCTTCATACAATTTCTGACTTAGATTTTGAATCTTATATTTTTGCAAGGAATTTTCTTTTTCCAACTCTCCAAATTTTTTACTTAAAGCTTCATAAACGGAGATCAAACAATCATATTTGATTGCAAGCCCGTTGCTTGCGCTGACCTGTTTTTTAAGAGCTAAATTTTCATCTGCTTGCGTCTTAAATCTAGACTGCAAATCTTCAAATTTAGAGAGGAAGCAGTCGTATTTTTCTTGAAACTCACGAGATTCTACAGGTATTATTTCATGGAGGGATGTAGCCTGAGAGGTGAATGATCTTAAAAAATTTTCTTCTGCAGGATTCAATTCTTGCTGAAGGTTTCCATTTTCTTTTTCAAGCTCATTTTCATTCTCATCTATACGAGGAAACTTCGGAAAGCGAAGACCCATATCATCATGGGAGCCTTTTTCAGCTACTAAGGGATCAAAGATTGATACTACTGTTGAGGTAGCGCTTGGGGTCGAAAGGGAATTTCGCCTCTTTGAATTTGAAGGAATTTTGAAATCCAAGTCTGCGTCATCAGTTGTCAACGGTTTATCTAAGTCATCTTCATAATTTCTCAGCCCAGAGAGCATAGTAGGACACATTGTTTTTCGTCGACTGATTTGAATTACTCCCCCTGACAATTGGTGAGGTAGAGGGTGAAGCTTTTGCACAGCACTTAACTGCTTTATGAGCCCCTCAACTTCTGTGTTTTTTCCAATGAGTAAATTTTCTAATTCCAATATCTTATTCCTGAACGGAGTCGCATTCGCAGGCCCATGGTTCTTAGTAGGCTCTATTTTAATTTTTTTCGCCGTTTTTGCAAAGCGAAGGGTGGAATGGGTTTCTTCGACAGCGGCTGGGGTGACGTTACATATTAACGAAATATATGCGTTTCCACTGAGAGAGCTTTGAAGAATTCGAGTTAACTTTGAGTCACGAAAATTTACAAATTGCGATTGTTTTGTGCTTCCGGAGGCCGATTTCTTTAAGCTAGCATTCGAACTAACACAAGTTTTTGCTGCAGAATTTCCAGAATTCATTGTTCCACTCAGTTGATGCTGCAAAATCAAATGAGGAATATAATTACACAAATATGAAATAGCAAATTACAATGAGACCTCCCAAATTCTTAAATATTGAAAAAATAGAATTCTAAAAAATTCGAGCATTAAGAATTATTTATTAATATTTTACACGTACCATAACTTGTGATAAAGTGGATAGGGATTTATTTATGAACGTTGCTTCTTTGAATCTTCCGCCGACTGCGCCCGTTTGGCTTCCCTTTTCTGATCCTGCAAGATCAACGAAATTGAGCAAAGCCGTTGTTACTTGTACTTCACCTCCATCAGTCTCGTTGGGGACGGAATCGATAATGATTCTAAGAATAGTGTGAGACCGAGAACTTTCTTTGTTCATTTTCGTCTCCCCAATCTTACGTTGTGCTTGAGCTTTTTTTGCAGCAATAATCATATCCTCCGCGGACACGATCTCAATTTCTTTCAAACCTTTAGGAAAGACTACCCCATTCATCTCTTTTAGTTCAACATGTCCTCCCTCATTTAGAAGGTCACTAACTTTTTCATTGTAGACTTCCAGAAGGCCGATTCTGGAAATAAAAATAAAATAAACATGTATATAAATATTTTTTACAATAATAGAAGCTTGCAGAAGGGTGAAAAGTGATGCTGTTAATATTAATTACCGAAAAATATTTAATACTTTATATTCCTTAATTAATATATTTATATTAAAATTTACCGGATGTAATAAGCACGAGACTTGTCTTCATTTATTCTGTTAAACAGGTCTCGAGCAGTCAATGAAATTATTCCCTCGTCCAGTTTGCAACCGTACAGGGTGTGTGTCTTTCCTAAAACACAAAATTCATATTCACGACGTTATAAACAGTTGATAAACTATAAATATGACGGCATTAGTGAACGCTCCCGTAACAGCTCAAAATTAATATTGGGGTTACACGGCATTTAAATTATCATGAATTGCAATTTACTATTAAATGAGATGGTAAAAATTGCTGTCAAGTTCAAACTTGCTCTCTTACCGGAGGAAGTCTGTCCATAGCATAAGACGGTGCCATTGAAGCCCTGAAGTGAATTTTTCAAAATAGGAGCAACAACTTCTTTGTAAACTTCAGCAGTATTTGTATTCTGCCCAAAAATGGAGTCGAATGAGTATCCTGGCTGACTACGAATGCACATATCAGTTCCTGGAACGCACTGCTGAATATGCTGACCATCATGATGCCAGTTTGCTAGTTCTGTAATTGGAAAAATACAGTAGCGAGTTAAATAATATAGCAAAGGAAACGATTTAAAATTAACGACAAAATCCTCTCAAGCATGTAACATGATTTCAAGATAGATTTAAAAACACCACATCAGCAATTGACTGAAAAAATAAAAAAGTAATGTATACCTACAGAATCAATTTCTCTCTGAATATATAAGAGGTCGAATGCGGACAGATACATTCACCTTTTTATATCCTGCCATTAGTGTAAATGGTTTTGGGAAAATTGGGAAGGATTCGAAGAAAAATAAAGAAAAATAATTGTTCGCATGAATCAGGATGACTTCAAAATCACAATTAATGTCAACTGCGTCAAAACCATCCAGGCATTTTGTATGCGGCCTGTAAATATAAAACAGTTAGTCGACAGCAATGAAAAAATACCTAAAAACTCAAATATTCAAATTCACATCCATCCCTACCTGTATATTATCGAGTTATTATTATCATGAATGTCTCTCCCTACAAGACTTTGGAATTTCCACTTAAAAGCTAGCTACGACCAACTACTAATGTAAGTAATTATATATACATCATTATCTGATTTGAATGTAAATAGAGCTCATTTCAAAATATTCAAAAACCTAGATTTGCATTCGAAATTCGAACAAAAGAAACACCAATCACCATGTTTCCCCTACCCGTGATCATGATGTTAGGATGATGCATACTGGGTTGCAGTTGGAATTGGAAGAAAATGCTAAAAAAGTAGATTGGATGATAGTCTTCATTAAATGTCCAAAATCCAAGTTCAAGCCAAAACGTAACACATATTCTAATGAGAGCAAAAAAAGTTATAAGGCGCGGAGAAAATAGAATAAAGAATGCCTTCAAAAAAGGCTGTTTTATTTCAATGTGATTGTGACTAGGTACTTTACCGCAGGACGGGGCAAACGAAATACAAAAATACTACACCATCCTATACTATACACTACTACATACTAATCTGTTGCTTTACTATAGGCACACAGGTAAAAAGTTGCGAGCGCCGGTATGGTACATGGTATACCTACCTCTATTTTTGAATAATCAGCAGCAAAGTATACCCAATAATGTATTCTAGTTATTAAAAAAGAATTTACTAACAATAGCAAGTCAAATCTGTACATAGTTTTAAAATATCACTGAAAATTGAGGAAGATTTTAACTAAAAGACAGAACTAAAAAAACTAACAATAAGAAGGCACATATTATAAAGTACATAATCAACTATTTCCTCCGATGGAGAGCAGCAATATAAATCCAGACGGAGTAAACACCGGCAGGGAAGGAGCGAGCATACGCGGCGATGGCAAACTCGACATCAGGGGTGTCAATAGTATGAAGTCCAGTTGAAAAGACGGACTCTGTCACCGATTCCATATTCACGTAGGCTTGCTGAAGAGGAAATCCGGTCATCTATATAAGCACAGACACAGAACCAGAACCAGCCCCACAATCTTTATTACTATGATGAACATGATCGTCTCAATTTAATAGTTGATAATCGCAGTGGCTATTCAATTATGATTTAGTATAAAATTCTTACGTTACATATAGAAGTTTGGGAATTTTGAGATATTATATCATATGGGGGTATTATACTTAGGTTGTGGTAGAAGGCAATGGAAATGGGGATAAGGTTCATTTTATTGGTTGAATTGAGACTAAATAAATTAAATGAGTCTCACTTGATACGTCGTGATGATATCCCGGAGCTCAATGAGATGCTCATCACTGAAATTGCTCAGAGTTTCTGATGTGATCGAGTGGACTGAGTCTGCTATTGTTGAGCCATCGTCCGCTGTTCGTGGATGCGTTCGAGACTTCCCAGATTTAATTTCCTCTAGACGGGGCAAGAGACGACGAAGTATGGCTGTACAGTAGCGATTCCATTTTGTTCTGAAAAAGAAAGTAATTTATTAACAGCTGGCGCTACAGTTACGCTTGCCACAAAGGCACATTTTAAGGAAAGTAAATGGCTTTAGATAAATCAAATTAAATTCTTGTAGTTACTTGGAAGTTTTTCTCCATTTCATAAATGCTTCTTTCAAATGCCTTTCCAGACGTTGAGCTAAACTATTGGCTTGCACTTGATCTGCTGCTTTAAATCTATGTAAAAGAAAATCATTCGTAAAAACCATCCTAAAAAATTCAATTCGAGTTTGAAAATTGCTTAACAATAAACCAAGTAAACAGTAATGGTTAAAAATGAAATTAAAAAAATTTATTACATTATTTCTGCTGTTTGAACAGAAGAAACTTTACTTTCATCCACAGGTTTAGAGAAAAGAGATTTCCAATAGTTGGACTTGGATAAATCCCAGTCCAGCTGGTGAGGTCGCTCATTTTCCGACACATTCGCCCACATCTACAACAACCGAAAATCATTAATCATTAAGAAAATTCACAATTTAGGATGAAAATGATGGAAGAAGAATAATTTTAAGTGGATGGATATAAATTCGATAAATTGTTAATAATGAATTAGCCTCACATTAGAACTTCCAATGACAGCCCAAACTTTTTGTAAAGGGCAAAAAGTATCATTCGCAAAATAATATTCACCAGTACAAGGATTCCAGATGATGCATGTATTTTTGAGTGCTTTGGAAATTTTCCGCTCTGTAAAACTCTGGAAAGAAAAATTAAAAGGACGAGATATTGTAGTTTTTATCCCTTGTGTATTGGAGCTTGGGACTTGGAAGTAACACTTTGACCTATCACTGACCTTGAATGATGTGAGAACATATGCTGTAGGTCCATCTGGAATGGCGTTCCCTTGAATAATCCAACATGGGACGTGTAAATGCATGAAGAAGCAAGCAAGAAGGACTGCATGGTCTTCCGTCCCACCCCCCGGAGTCCCAACGAAAACCTGCTCAGTATTTTCAACAGTAATTTTGTAATTGCAATTTTTTTAATTTAAACTCGCTAGCCTGTAAAAATAAAAACTTTAATTAAATTTCTATAAGAAAAACATACGTCAGATGTGAACCAAAGACTGTAGTCAGTTATCCCAAGTGTGGAATCCCTCACAGATGGAAATAAAGAGACAAAATGAGCCAAGTCCTCCATCGTTTTCAGTAGCTCCGAGTCTAATACCAGTTATTAAAGTGACTAGTGTTAATTTGTAAATATTGAATTGAAAAAAAAACGCATGTATTTTGTCGAAAAATACCTGGATTGATTAATGAGCCAGGAGGCTCGATCGGTTGTAAGTAGCGAATACAGAGGATCGTTTCCCCATCCGTATTCATTACAAATGGTTTAATGTTTCTGTCGGAGAATTTTTTTGTAATGGACAATTTCCAAGATGTGACGTGTGTCATCATATCCGACGTTTCACCCGTAGCTGTATCTTCCTGAAAGTAAAATTAATTAATAAGCGTATACTACGTCAGTACCTTAGTAGGTAACTACTTTGTAAATTAACTGTATAGTCACATAACTGAACATAAAAAGTAACTACATACTATTTTAAATAAGGGAGGAAATACACAAAACTACCTTGGACACTGCACTCGGCTGAACGGCAGGTTGGAGGGTCATGAAGAGTGTCATGAAAGTGTTCTTTTGATTGTTCAGGGTTGTAGTTGAGGGATTGAATTTATCTTTATTTAAATTAATATTACTAGAGCCGGAGCTTCGAACCATTGCTGAAGCAGGCCCTACAAAGTGTGTGGACATCCCTTGAGCTTTGTAGCCAAGCAAAACTGTCGGTGTATTCAATTTAAACGTTCCTTCAATCTATTGACAATATTACAAAAAAGGAAAACCAACATTTAATTTCAAAATCGTTGAACTGACAATAAAATGATAGCAGTTTTTTCTGTGCTTCAAAAAATGTAGTCTAAAATAAACTTAAAAATTGGTAACCACATGTTATTTTAAACTGACCCTGCCATTGGTATACAAAGTTGAGAAAGGAATGGTAATGGAGCCCAACCAACGTTTTTCTAATCTTTTATGAATATCTGTCTCTCGACGACGGTCATCCTCGAGAAGGTCAATGGCTACCTCGTCATACACAAGAAGGTAAATCAAATCGTCCATTTTGCTCAGGTTTTCCTGAGAATAGTCATCGTCTGGAACTCTTTAAATACGAGCAAAACCAATCACATGAATTTTGTCAACTGTGTAAGTATAGCTCATATGAGCTAAAAATCGTAGCTGCTATTTTCAAAAATGTAAATTGGCTGCCATGATCGTAAGTGATCATTTGCTTACAATAGATTTAATTGAAGCTCTTGATTCCAAGTAGGATTTGCCCCTAATGCTGTCGTTGTTCGGGATACATTTCTTTGAAACCAAATTTCCACAAAGGGTTGAACTGTCGAATAACTTAATGGGGAACTTCCACCCCCTCGCTTTTTCATGAGTGGGATCCCTGTCACTGACTCCGTGGCTAAGGAATGCAATAACATTAAAATTATACATTTTAACCAAGGAACTGCAACGTACAGTACATAAGGAATCCATTGCAATAAGGTTGTGCAATTTCTAAAAATAAAATGTTACTTAATGAGCCAATATCTGTATCTTTTCTCAAGGGTAGATTGAAGGCACGAACGATGTTCACAATTAGCGTTAATTTTGTGTCTGCCAGCGATGAGCCCTGCATTCGTTTTCGCTCTCGTCTCGTCGGTCGTAATGGACGTCGGGGTTGAAATATTGACATTATATTAAGCCCAAGTGTCCTGTTATAGATAAAAAGGTATAAAAAGGCTAATAAGTAATGTCAGTCACATGGGGCATCAAATCAATTATCGGTCGCTACAGCGATCTTTAAATTATACTTTGTACATAATTGTATATTCCGCAATTTTACAAAAAGGTCAAATTTTTACCCACCTACTACCCCAAAGCGTTACGTAATGCCATGTTAAAGCATAGGAAAACATGGCTCACATTGAACCACCTACCACCCCTGATTGCGTTACGTATTACTTGAAGCACCCCATGTATAACTACCGTATTGTTTCAAATAACTCCCCCGGGAGTTAGCTCAAACTTTGCCTCAAACCCCGGGAGTTACAAGAGGCCCGGGAGTTGATAGGAGCCCGGGAGTTACAGAAAATTTTTATGAAAGCTTAACGAAAATTTACCTTCAATTTTAATTTAACTTTGGTTAAGATAAAATTTAAACAAAACACCAAACTTGAGAACTGCGATCACCATGATATGAACGTGGATACTGAATTAAACGTTAACCCAATGTTTTAAATTTAAGCGCTTATTTTGATGGAGTGGATTTTCAAATTTTTCATTTTATGGCACCATTGTAAACAAGGAAACATTCATTAAAACTATTGAAGCCCCGGGAGTTACTAGGGACCCCGGGAGTTGATAGAGACCCCGGGAGTTACGTGAAACTATGCCCCAAACCCCGGGAGTTACAAGGGGCCCGGGAGTTGATAGGAGCCCGGGAGTTATTTGAAACAATACGTACATATTGGATAGAAACAAAAAACATAGGTTTACCCTATATCAGGGATTTGCTCTTCCAAGATAATATCATCAAATGTAATTTGTCTCAAAGAATTTTCAAATAAGCGCAGCACTTTTGTTCGAATTTCTCGGATTTTTTCAGAGCGATTTAATTCATAGTCAACGTCATCGTCGAGCATTCGATTTTTTCGAAGTTTTGACGCAGAGTCCCCAGGTTTCTTTGAGGCGTCTTCTCGCAATCTCCGTTCGTAGGACTGTAAAAATAAATCAAAAGAAGAGATCAAATAATTTAGTACATTTTATAATAATAAGAACAGTAGATAAATTTTATTAGTTCTTATCAATTTTTGTCGATACAGCGTACCTCGAAAATACTTCCAGGAATGTCTCTGTCATTTGGTGGGACCATTCGAAAATGCTTAAATTCTGGGATTTCTTGATCTCTTAGTTGGAGAAGCTTGAATCGAGAAGAATTTTCTATATCTTCTTCTGAACAAAAGTCAAACTCACCAACTGAGTAGTAGTCATTTGACCCCTTTTCATCGAGAAGATCAAGGTTCTCTTTAATTGAGGTTGATGTCAGACGAAGGGCATTGTTTCTTAATGCACGGTTCATTTTTTTCTGTACCAAATGATTTTACAAAAATATTAAAAACATAGTTCTTAAACTATAATTATTTCATTAGAACTAGTTAACGATTACAAAAATATTGATTTCTCTGGGATTTTTGTTTTCAAGTGATTTGCGTACTGTCATTGTATGAATCCATTTGGCATTTCTTGGGTCATTCGGGTCTAACTGAACATTTTCAGACCATTTCTGAATGTCGCCACTCTCCAGCAATTCCTTTGCTGTCAAGTCCAGGTGGATGTCGTCTTTGTCGGTGAGCTTATCAAAACCAGGTGGACAGATTATGTGTCCATCTTTATCTGTTGACCACCCAACACGGGCTGTTGCGAAGCCGGCTGTGAATAGACCGGAATTGTCCTAAATTTAAAATAAAATATTACATAAAAAGTACTAACAGTTTTTACTTAATTGAAGCACAGTATAAACATAAACTTTATCGATTTTTTTAAAGCTTACAATAAAATTTAAAATTAACTAGTAACTTAACTACCTCTTTGTTTGTACTGAACGGAACACCGCTCCCAACCCCCGCATGATGTGTTTTGACGATGTCAGTCGTTTCAAATTCTATCTTTTGCATATGACAGCGCTCAATGGAAGTTTTTCTTTTTACAACATACGGAAATAAAAGTAATAATACATGGTATTTACGAAATAGCATAACGTCTATTGTAAAAAGAGAAAAGGAATAGAGTAGAGTAGAATAAATGCTTATAGAGAAATACATATAACTGCATTACTTGGTGGGGAGCGGAATGGTGACGTCACATATAAAAACTTTGCTATTTTTATGTGTTTCAATGATGACGATTTTTAAAACTTCGGGCCACTCCCGAACATTTATTGGCACTGTCAGCCCAAAGAACACGGAAAAGTCTGGACTAAATTCCCGGGAGGGTGATCGGTACACTTCACGGGTGTTAAATATGATTTTAAATTCTATATTTGTCTTCTCCATCGCTTTCCGGCGTTGGAGTTCTTTGACTGAGCTGTTGAAGCAAAATGGAAGCAAAAACCGGGTAGGTACTGTTAGAACATTGACAATTCGCATAGTTGCCAGAAGTAAACAAAATTTTAAAAAAATCATAAGATTACTTAGGAGGCATTTGAGTCTTCGCAGTCATAGGACACGTCTTGGTTAGTTCCAGAGATATTTTAGGCTCTCCGGGGAGTCGCTTGAGGTCATGAAATCTTAATGTTAAAAGTAATGTAAACAACGATTCAAAGCAAAAAATATATAAATAGCGTAACGTAATATAAGACCGCTCTTGTTAAGCTATTTAAACGTTTGCAAGATCTTACAATGCAAGAATATCATTTCGCGTCATTTCCTCATCAAATTTCGCAGGTGGGACGGGCTTTGAAGATAAAGAAGACACTGAGCTATCACTCTTTTGACTGTCGTCTAAACTATCATCGTCTCCTGAGCCTCCACGCATTTTTCCAACTGCGAAAGAAAAAAGTATTTTATTTAGTAATATATTTTCAATTTATTTCTTGTTTTAATTTCCAGCTACTAGGCTCTACTATCTATTAAACAGGACTACAATACAGCAGGTTTTGAACTTTTGTAAATGTGCCAATCAAGATGTATTTTACTTTTGTTAAACAAGCTTTACTAAAGTAAAATTTTTATTTTTTTCAAAATGATGCGCAGCTTCTTTCGTAATTTGAAAAAAGAAGTACTTATAATTAGTTTAGTAATAGCCTCCTCAGAACAATGTACATCGCACGTTTTGTTTTTTGCACCTTTAAATAAAAGTAAATAAGTTACCTATACTTCAGCCACTTCGCTTATACCGTATATCGTCTATGAAGAACCAAAATGTCCAAAATCCAACTTATGCTAGAATTAAAATGAGCTATGTCAAAAAGAATACAGTAAATAAGATACATACGCTTACAATGCTAATCATGAGTTTCTAAAATAAGAAAATTGCTCTATTTATAGGTTTTTAAAAAGTGCAAAATATTCTATTTACGTGTTTTTTGAAAAGTGCAAAATGTCCTATTTACATGTTTTTGAAAAGTACATAAGGTTATATCTACATGCTTGGATTAACATGGTATTTTAATGTTGTCTGTAGATAGTACATTTTGCTTGAAACTAAAAATGAATATGGGCCATTTTGCATCTTCACAGACGATATATTGTAACGAGATTTAGGTTATCTCCTCCACCTCCAAGTATGATAAATAAATAGAATAATAATAGTAGGTAGGTAGGTAGTGTAGTGTAAAACTTCAATTTATTTTCAGAGAAATATATGTGAGATGCGTACGGTTCAATAGCTAGTAAGATATTCCTTAATGCTACATTTCGTTTTACTGGACTGGAACTGGACCGACTACAATGACTCAGCACATTACAATATGTTTGTTAGTTGTTTTGCAAATATCGCTAGCTAAAACACTGCGGTTGCTATCGCAACCTCAGTCCTCTTCACATGTCTCTCTCCTCTCCGAAGCGATCATGTCCCCATGATGTAAAAGAAGAGAAAAACAAACTTGACAACAATGTGAGGTGAAGATTCCTTGGTTTGGGTGACACCGCTGATAGGTTGACACGAAGATTTCTTGTGGAAGGCAGCAAATTACTTATCCTATTTAGCAGCACCAGCGTTGGAAGTGAGAAGCTCCGTTTCTTAAGCAGGGTAATTCGGGGTAGGTTGGGGGGGGGGGGGTTAACAGCTTAAGTTCGTTCGGTAGCCTTCAATTTCAATTCCAATTCATGGGCGGGTGCGCCATTTTCTTAACCTAGTGGGCTGGCTATCCATCAAGAATCGGTGTCGAACGTCATGGGTCAGGCCAGATTAAAAAATTATCACGTTCCATCTTGGCAGTAATGTCCGTCTTCTTCGAGAAATCAAGAGGTAAAATCTCGCGGCGGAAGAAGAATGCAACGTCGGAGCAGGTGGAGGAGGATTGCTGTGACCGAGGTCATGGCCGGAGGTCGGTGTCGCGGTTTAAGTTTTCGGGTCGGTAGGTGAAGAAGATGGTTGAGACTTGCTTGGCTTGTGAGAAGGACAGGTCAGGAACCTGACGTACCTTGTAACGAGATTTAGGTTATCTCCTCCACCTCCAAGTATGATAAATAAATAGAATAATAATAGTAGGTAGGTAGGTAGTGTAGTGTAAAACTTCAATTTATTTTCAGAGAAATATATGTGAGATGCGTACGGTTCAATAGCTAGTAAGATATTCCTTAATGCTACATTTCGTTTTACTGGACTGGAACTGGACCGACTACAATGACTCAGCACATTACAATATGTTTGTTAGTTGTTTTACAAATATCGCTAGCTAAAACACTGCGGTTGCTATCGCAACCTCAGTCCTCTTCACAATATGTATATATATTATGTACGTACTTTCAAAAGCATGTGAGCTCAATGAACTGCTTGTAGCATGTAAAACTAATTTATACTTTCCGTAGAGCTCAACTTTGAAAATATTATATCATCTGCAGTCAATGCATTTTGCACCATCACTAGAACGACAATTTTAAATCATTTTAGCTTTCTACGCTTGCTGTACATTGACGAACAAACTGGTCATTTTGTGATGATAAATGCAGAGATAACTATCGACATTCAGATAAATGAATGCATCAATGGAATGTTATCAGTTGTAGGTATGTATTTTTATGTAATATTGAAATTTTCAAAAATAATTACTCACAAAAATTATGTTAAATACTGTAAACAGACCTTGAGCTGTCTCGTTTTCCTCTGGACCCAGTTTGTGACTTGCGGTGGAGGTGGTTTGCCTTGACTTTCTTTTTCGTCTTTGTTTCCTTCGCCGTCTCGTCTCGGTCCATTCCTTCATGCTCGCTCTGTACTCCCGCATCTTCACTCTCAGCTCATCTTCGAATTCTTCTCGTAAGTCCGCCAGCTCTCCCTCAATCTCAACTTTCCAAACCTCCTTCGCCACCTCATACTTCTCATGAACTGTCAATATATTTAGCTTTGATGTCGTACTCGTGAAACCTGCAGAATTTTTAAAAAATGCATTGAAATTGAACCAAATTATGTAGAATGACATACCAGATTTTTTAAAAGTGAAAAGTGTTTGATTTACAAATTTTTAAATGTGCTTAAATGTTCTATATACTTATTGCTTTCAGGATCATATTTTAATTTATGCGTGTAGAGGTAGTGCATTTTGTTTTCAGCTAAAAATGGATACGGGTCAATGTGACTCTTGACTGACGTTTTATATTTTATTTTATTAAAAGTATTATTTGCATTATTAGTTTGTTAGATTGTTAATCAGTGCCAAGCTTAGGCTAACCTTGATGATTTCGAAAACTTTTGAGGGCTTTCCATGAGTCCAAAACATTTGCAAGGGTTGACTTGTCCTCCTTCCAAGACTGATTCCGTTCCACTCTCGTTTTCCTCATTTCTTGTCTGTACCGCTGAATACGATGCTCGAGATGATCGATGATTTGCTTTGTGGGATGGTCCTGGTCCATCGTCGTCGTCATGTCACCCGATGCATTCGACGGCGCTTTTAATTTAGAGGCGGAGGATGCTCGGGCTGTTTTACAATGATGGAGAGCTTCTCGCAATGCTTTCAATTTATTTTCTGCTCGCTCTGTTGATTTAGCTTCTTTTCTGCAGTAATTATGTAGTGACGAGAATGAATTATGAATAGTAATCAGTAATGATAGAACAGCATTATAAATGTTCAAAATTGACAAGGTTAGTTTGCTTGGTATGATCAGGTTTGGGAACTAAATTACCTCCGATTGTACTCCTCATAATGCGTGTCCAGTCTTGACGCTAAAACGTGTTCAGCACTGAATAAGGAGTGATGCTTAAAGTTAATGGAGCCGATGTCAACGACAATTTCGTAACTCATTTTCGGATCAATTTGAAATTCTTGAAATGGGTCTAGTGTTGCCTGTGAATAAAACAATATTATTATAAAATTTAATATGAAGCAAGAGAAGGCTGTGAGAACAAGTAGTGCACATACAAATATTCTACTGAAGTTAAACTGCATAATACAGTAATCAGTAATAAACTGGAGTATAAACCGTAATTAATACATTAATTAAGAGTACCGGCTTAAAATGTAGACTGTGGATTATGTCTGCAGTTTTCTCGTCGTCGTGACAGAGCTGAACCCTTTCAGGTCTGTAGGGGTCTGGAAAGCTTATGATTTTCCCATTTTGGCCGAACCATTCACTGAAAAGGCGGGAAATTTCAAATAATATTAAAGTTTGATTTTATTACACAACAACACAACCGACCGACACAACGACAACAATATTCATGAAATATTCTATTCATAGAGAATCATGAACTAATGACGTCATTGGTAGGGTCCGTGGGTATAGTTGGGTATTGATGCCATGCCGTGTTAAAGATAGCCGTTTACGTAATGCTAATGTTATGACTGGGGTCTGTGGGTCCAAAAAAAGTGATACTTTGAGTGACATCGTTTATCAACTATCCCTAGATGTATGTAAACGTAAACCAGTTTAACAGTTGCTGACGGTTGTGCTGGAGCATTTTATTTCGAATATTACGGGAAAACTTTAGAATATTCTAAAGTTTTCCCGTAATATTCGAAATGTTATGGCATGGCTATTGTACACTATGTAGTAATCAATTAACATTAATTTAGCTTTGTGACATTGTCTTTGACTTACAAACCCTTTTCCATGAAAATTCGATGTTCAAGACGGCGACGATTTCGTGTAGAGAGTTCCATCGGATTACCAACAAAAATTCCCTCGTCTTCCAAGAAACGGGCAGAGATCTCATCCGGAAGTTTGTCACTTAAATGTACTGCAATTTAAAGTGTCATCTTTGTGAACAGCCGGTAACGATAGGTTTTAACTTAAGCTATGTGATTAAGTTATGGGCCGATGGAATAATGCTTGTGATTTGTAATCAGTGAACCTACTTTCTGCACTTGATGGGTAATAAATAAGACGGTCCCAGTCTTCCCACTCCTCTTTCGTTCGCAACACTGCATCTTCAAATGTGACTACGTTCCATAGATTTCTAAAGTTCAAAAAATTAGATTTAGCTTCAGTGATTAGGCCATTATTATTGTATATTAATTGTAAATGTATTAATATAATTATGCTATTCAAATATAGGGCGCATGAAAGAATGTTTTGTTCTTACGGATCAGGCACACCATGCTTCGCCATACGAGATGTTTCATCAGCTAGAAGGTTTTTTGAAGATGTTTTTTCAAGGGCTTTGCTGGGACTGAAATTACCTTGGCCCAGGAGTCCAGAGTCGGATGTCATGTCAGTCCTTTCAGAGGGATGTCTTGTTTTTTTACGCAGTGCAAATCCTTTAATTTCACTGATAATCGCGTGCTCATCATGACCATCCTCGTCGTCATCCTCATCCTCATTGTCATGATCCTTACCCTGGTGACGAATACGACGGTGGACAGAGTCATGATCTCCGTCAGAATCCGTGTCCTGCGGGTTTCTAGGCTTTCGTGGAGCAGTGCTCTCTTCTTCATCGGAGGATCTCCTTCTATTATCATCTCGGCCACCCTTTGCTTTCAAAATCTTTGGAGGATTTGATTTGGATTTGGATTGTGTAAGTGGGCTCTCATTTTCTGTAGACAGTTCTTCGTCCTCTTCATCCTCATCACTTTCAGGACCGTCGCGACGACGCTCCGAACTTTTCTTGCTCCCATATGAGTCTCGTTTCCAAACGTTAATTAATTTAGTTTTTAACTTTGACGGTTTTTTGGCTTTCTGAATTGACTTTGGATTTTTCTTAAATTTCGAACGGAGGAATTCTTCTGGGGATCTTTTTGGTGTTTTGGTTTTAGGGGTTAAAATTGATTTGGATTTTAAGGCAATGGTGTCATTTTTGTCTTCAGTTTTCTGGTTCTGGTTCTGGTCGTCCTCGTCTTCTGAGGCAGTTGCCAGGATTTGCTTCTTTTGTTCTCGCCGTTTTGATTTGGGCGGAGGAGTAGCTTTTTCTGTGTCTTCCAGGTCGTGGCTGTGGCCGTCGTCTTGTTCTTCTGGGGAATCTTCATCACCCGAATCTTGATCTCGAGGCCGGTTTCGATTTTGGTTTCTATTTTTCCCGTTACCGGTACCAGTCCCAGTATTTCGATCTCGATTCTTGGATTTTTGACGGGATGAATTATTAGGTTCGTCCTCAAGGTCAACTCTAGAGTCGGGATCAATGTCGTTGCTCTCATTATTGTAGAAAGCATTTTTATTTTTCTCATCCCATTTACGTCCACGAGTAAAGAAATCACGGGATTCCGGGGATTTCTCAGGGGATTGGTTTGACATCTTTTGTTAATTTAATCTTGATAATTCTGCAGGGAGTAGAAACATTTATTTTGGGGTCATCATTATACACATATTGTGCATACAGATATTTCTTAAATTTATTTCTTATATTTCTTCAATAATATGCACCTTCTAACTACTAAAGCAAATCAATTTGGTTTCAAAAAAAATCTGGGATGTGAACTCTGTATCTTTACGCTAAAGCAGGTAATTAACTACTACAGCCGGAAGAATACGCCCTTATACGTATGCTACCTGGACGCTTCTAAAGCATTCGACAATGTCAATCACAATCTACTATTAAGTAAACTCAAGGAGGGGCCTCCCAAATTGCATACTATCACTCATCTCCTATTGGTTTGTGAACCAGTGCTTCTGTATACGCTGGGGATCGGTGACTAGTTTGCCCTTCAATGTTCGTAAGGGAGTGAGACAGAGGGGCATCCTGTCACCGTACTTCTTTGCTATATATATGGATACTCTCTGTGAATCTCTAAATGCAGAGGGTGTGGGATGTAGACTAGAAGATGTGCTAGTGAATAACATTATCTATTCAGACGATGTATGTCTCCTAACCACTACAGTCCATGCCATGATACAGACTGCTAAACCTGTGTGAAGACTATGCTAACTCCCACAATCTTGCCTTCAACCCACTCAAAACCGGTTGTAGGACATTTGCTACCTGGACATTTGCTACCCGGACATTAGCTACCCGGACATTTGCTACCCGGACATTAGCTACCCGGACATTTGCTACCCATGGCTAATGTAAAAATAAATTGCATAGAAAATACTTATGAGTATATACACCGCATTGCATCGTTGAAAAAGTTTATTAATGCCATTACTGTTAATGATAAAAGATGATGTAATTGTAGATAGTCGTTCAGCAATGATATTTAAAAATTAAATATATAATATCTTTACAATTTATTGGTCTAATTAATATATCCTGCATATAGAAACTGATTGCTGTATAAATGTTAGAACCAGACAACAACAAGCCATTATTGCAGAAACGATACAATAATTACTAAAAGACGGTAACCATAAAATAACGTAATCTTAATTCTAATAAAATAAATAAAACTCCATATGAGTCTAAATGTAAGAACGCAACCTAATAAATAAATATATAATAAGAATAGAAACTATCATTTAACCATAATGATGTCAGAAAAACAATTCTTATAAGTAAATATATTTTGTACCCATGTACACAAAAAATTACAATTTGCTGAAGTTTTCTATGCGTTCTACGCTGAATTCTATATGCAGGATATTGTTGGATGTAAGTGATTTTAGTCGAATGGGTGTTTGATTTGTGCTTTAGTTCAATGTGTGATTGAATAAATGGATGTTGGAATGTAAGTGTGAAGTGAGTGTAAAGTCGTGTTAATTTATTAACTTTTTAAAAAGGATAAAATAAAACAAAGTGTTTTATTGGAACTGAAGGTTCAAGCTAATAGTTGAAGTGGTGCGTATAGTAGCGATAAGAAGATACTCTTTTTCATCTTAGGTTACTTACTGATTTAAACTCGGTTTCCTTGAATCATGTTTTTAGTTTAGTACTACATTCTTAATTACATTAGAATTTACATTTGATTTCCGCGATTGCTTAAGCATGTCCTTGCATGACATTCACAAAACCATCTTGGTCAATTAATGGTTAGCACATCTATAATTTAAATAACTCAATTCGAGCTTCGCTTAATAAAGTATTTCACAATAAAAATTTCATATTCAATTCTTATTAAATTATTTTGACAATCGCATCCGTTCTTGCATCTGCATAACTCAAAGCATAGCAAGGCTCAATGCCATTCCCTTGATTTCATGATTTAACTATTTATTTCTAAATCTATTTACTTTAAATGAATTACTACAGCATAGCTCCATTGGTCGCCATGTCCAATAATATATTAATTAGAAAAATTAATTGTAAAGGTATTATATATATTATTTTTAAATATCATTCAGCGTGTCTGCAATCTCTGCAATAGCTTGTTGTTGTCTGGTTCCTGGTTCTAACATTTATATGGCAATCATTCTTAATATGCAGGGTATATTAATTAGAAAAATTAACTGTAAAGATAATATCTATATAAATTTTAAAAGTTTTAAACATAATTTTTGAACGACCATCTACAATTATTCCATGTTTTATCATTAACAATAATAGCGTTAATAAACTATTTCAACGATGCTATGTGGTGTACTCATAAATATTTTCTATAAAATTTATTTCTACATTAGCCATGGGTAGCAAATGTCCTAGGTTATGGGTAGCAAATGTCCTAGATTGGGTTTTGGGTAGCAATTGTCCGGGTAGCAAATGTCCGGGTAGCTAATATCCGTTTATCTCAAAACCCATGTCCAGGCTTTTCTACCTGCGTGGCTCAATCGATGGGAACCTTCTATCAACATCACATTTAAGGGTATCACCCTGGAACTAGAACAAACAGTAAGATACCTGGGATATGAGATTGAAAAAAAAATCATATCACAGTAAGGACATTAGCACGGACTCGGAAGAAATCAACAAGAGAATCAGGGAAATATATAAAAGAGCGTATATGACAAGATCTAAATTCTTCCTCTGTAAAAAGGATGTAAAAGTCTATTTATTCAAGACTTTTCTTTCCACTATTTACTGCTGCAGCCTGTGGAACCTACAAAGCAATAATCAATATAGAATCACAGTTGCATATAATGACGCGTTCCGAATTATTTGTGGATACAATAGAGAAGGTAGCGCAACGCAAATGTTTGAATCTAATGGAGTTGCTAACCTTGCGGAAGCCTGCACTAGTGCCAAGGACTCACTTTTAAGAAGAGTTGGTAGCTCTGAGAATGAAATAATCAATGTAATACAAAATTCAAATATCCTTAAACAATCCTTTCTCGGAGTCTGACCCCAATTTGGTAGGCTGTTTCAAAGCCTTATGACATTATCATCATCCCGAATATCTAACTTATTGATTATGTACTTCAAATTTTTAAAGCTTATCTACCCTACATCTGGATTCACATACTCATTCCACTTTAGCTATATAGCTCAAATCTGTTAATTGCATCATATAATTATTATGTGGCCTCGCCTATTGATTATTGAGTATCCATGTCTATCTTTATGTAACCTCTTCAACTTTTATATCTGTAATAGTCTCTGGACCGCTTGTTGTGTCTGTCTTTAAGAAAATAAATAAAAATATAATAGAGACTAATTTCATTTTGTGGCATTTTAAAACAGCATACGTGTATTTACGTTTTACAAAATGTAGATCGTTATAATAACTATAACAGTAATATAGTGATCTAATGTGGGATTGATTTTGAGTGAACTTTAAGTTTTGCATTTTTTACAGAGATGTCTGTCTTAGATAGTGCAGGGTGGGCCGTTTATTCCGCGGGATTCTAACATGCCATAAATTCTAAGTTTATCATTCGATTTTAATAAACAATATACAAAAATAAAGACGATATCTGGGAGATTTGTTTGACCCCTCATTGGCCTCATTCATTAAATTCGGTTAAGAATGAGTAACAAAATGACCTAACTAACAAAAATCACAGCTTTTAGATTTTTTGGTCAATGGCAATCCTAAAATTCTTTCTTAACAACTTTGATTTAAAATTAAAGCGTAAAACAATGCAGACTAGAAACAACAAACAAATCATCCTTTTAAGACTTAAAAATAAAATAATGCTTTTCAAATGATTTCCATTTTCTTCGATGCACATTGGAGCATGGGTTGCAACGTTTTGCCTTACATTGGGAAAAAGTTCAAGTGGAATATTATTTGTTTCTTACTGAATTTTCAAGCGAAGCTCTTCTAAATGGCTGTGGTCGGTCTTTATAAACTTTGGACTTCAAATATCCCCACAGAAAAAAAAATATGGCTTAATAAAACAAAATATAAAAACAAATTTTAGGATTGACCAAAAAATCTAAAATCTGTGATTTTTGTTAGTTAGGTCATTTTGTTACTTATTCCTAACCGATTTTAATGAATGATAATCTTAGAATTTATGGCATGTTAGAATCCGGCGAAATAAATGGCCCACCCTGTATAAGGACTTCAATATTTATCTGTATTATTTATTATATTGCTGCCTTCTTTCAGGCTACGGTAAGGCAGACGTGGAGAATGTGTGGTTACTATAGTATGCTAAAGATAGTAACCACACAAGCGGTGTTGCCATGTCGTGTGGTTACTATACTAACGGGTAGTATAGTAACCACACACAAAAAATGTTAAAGTAACTACACAAGGGATTGCATAGTAACCACACATAAGGGTTTGTATAGTAACCACATAAGGGATCAAAGGGTGAATTGTCAAAGTCGCCGTGTGCTATTTACCTATAACACCCACTGAACCCCCTGCCCCTGGGGTTGAAGATGCAGATTTTGGGGTCAACGAAGAACCTTTGGGTATAAATAAATAAATTAATAATTATAAAAACGAGTGGCTAATGTGCTTTCTTATGTTGAAACCCCACCTCGTACAATCCTTTGTGTGGTTACTATACAAACCCCTATGTGTGGTTACTATACAAACCCTTGTGTGGTTACTTTAACATTTTGTGTGTGTGGTTACTATACTATCCGTTAGTATAGTAACCACACGACATGGCAACACCGCTTGTGTGGCTACTATCTTTAGCATACTATAGTAACCACGCATTCTCCACGTCTGCCTTACCGTAGCCTTCTTTCAGGTCGTGGTACGAGAAGAAAAAATTTGCTGATATACTGTGAAAATAGCAGTCCTTAATTTGGTAAGCCTGTTTAAGTCTACTCTACTTACCTTTTATTACACGATTAGCAAGAGCAAGCGGTAAAGTACATTTCCCAAATTCACAACACAATACAAACCGCTGTCGAAAATTCAAAAGCTGCTAAACTTTTAACTGATGTATTTGTAGCCCTTAGTGTAGTTCAAGTTAATATTACCTATTAAAATATATTATTGAACAATTGAAGGGAAAGTGCGTTTGGAAAGATTCAGTAAATAATATGTATCAAAATAGTGTAAGTTAATATTGCGTATGAAATAATCGATTATTTAAGTTTGTACTCTCGGAAGTTCCCTCCGTTCAGGATATTTTGTTAGTTGTGTCATTTGAGTCCGGTTGCTACCATGACAACTCCTTGCCCCCACGAACCAAAGCCAAAGCAAGAGGCACCGGCCAGCCGGCCACCGCACCTCACCGGACCGGCCCGGCAGGCATAACAGGCACGGTACGATCTGTAGCTTCGAACTGATTAATTTTAGATTCTGATATTTCAATACTATTACCGTCTCTTTAAATCTGCGGATGTACATTAATAATCATAAATTGATATGGGTTGTACATTGTACAGCCTTACTTGAAAATAATTTGAATTCCCATGTAATACAGATTCACAAACAAAATATTTTTCGTCTTGTTACGTCTGAACCCACTGGCTCACTTAAATTTCATACCTTTCTTTAATGACTATGCTTACACATTTCAATCAGTTCAGTGCGCATTTATACCCATAATAACTAATATTCATGTTATTATTATTGGTATTTACTTGTGTGTTGCACACATGATTAAATTGGAAGCTTCAAAATAGAAATTTTGAAACCACTTTTTGCTCTCAACTATTTTTGGAAGACCTTGAGAATTTGAAATCAGCTGGGTATTAGTGGGTATTGACTCGTTCATTCATAGTTTAAATTTTCATTTCCCTTCTGGACATGTGTGTGTGTGTGTGTGTGTGAAGTATTATTTATTTTTATTATTAATGGTTTCTTTGTTTGCTTGCCTCTGTGTGTGGCTGTGTGGTGTAAGTAACTGATAGCAGTTACTGCATCGAGAATGATGGAGGAGCGGCGTTTGCCTTGACTTCCTTTTTCTTCTTTCTGTCTGTCTTTATTACCTCCAAAACTTGGACCTTGAAATTGAAGTCAAATCTCCAGATTTTTTCCATTCATCTCTCCTTCGTTTTCGTTTTCCTATCTTTCTGTATTACATGCATTCTCACATTTCAAGCTCCCGTTCCCTTTACACACTTTGATAGCTTACACTTTTAAGCTAGTTTGAAAAATACAGAAATCTGAAAACAACAGTACAGTCTTCCCGTGAGACCTTATAGGATCACTTCACGTCACTAATCTACTCGTAATTATTCAAAGCAAAAAACTAAATTAAAGTAAGTCTAAATTATTATTAAAATTAGAAAATGTGAGTGAGTCTAATGTCTGCATCGCATATCACAAATGTAATATAGTTATTTGCAGTTTCTATTTCGATTTTTACTCTGCATTTTTGAATGGCATAAAAGTATGCCTTTGTCTTCATACGTTGACTCACGTTCTGACTGCGTTCGAGTGCATAATAACAATAACAATAGTTGAGGATGTAGCCGTTGTTTAATACAGTTTAAATAGTTTTATAATCAAAATTTATTATTATGTATGGCTTACAGATTTACCGATGACAGAGATCCACTCACATAATATACCACTACTGGAGTGTTTACTAATTCAGTAATGAGAAAGCTGTGGGGGAACTGGGACACTATGAGATATGATGGAACTATGGGCCCTTTCCATTTTCGCTCCTGTTCTTGACGATTTAAACAAATAACCTAAAATGAAAACTGATGTGTACTAAAGCGGCCGCCAAACGTATGTATGCCCATGGGAACAAACGGGACAAAGAAAAGGGTTAGAGAAATTTCTTCGTGCCTTATTGTCTTTTGGCTTTTGTTATGTAAATTAGTAAAGGATGCAACGGGGGATGTAGGTAAGCAAATATACTTGTAAAATGTAATCCGTTTCTCAACTTTTAGTATGCGTAATATGTAGTTGTATATTGTATTACTAATACCTATATGTATGTATGTAATATGATTATTTTTTCCTATGACCTGCTGCCTTTCCTCTCAGTTTCGTCTTCCTTTTCACATCCTCCCCCTCCCTCCTCTAACTTCCACCTCGACTTCCTACCATCACCACTAACATAATATAGTACAGGTACCTACTTAAGTTCATATGCATGTAATTTATTTCAGATCCGTCCTTCTCTTCACATCTCAAGTGCTATATGGCCGATACAATCAGAAAGAAAAGGAGAAGTGCATCTCAATCAGAACTTGAGAAGCATAGGACCATAACCAGCTGATGAGGAGAGGGAATAAGACGTGAAGAGGATCTTGGTTCTTGCTGAGTCTTGAGTCGAGTTCTTGTCCATCCACATCACCGACAACTGACACCGACACCGGCATCACAAGTGACTATAGTGAGCGTCTTACGTCTTGTCCGTTGTCCGTCCACATCCAACAAAGTTCAGCTCAGTTCAACTTCAAAAGCGAGGGTTGTTGTTGTCACAGGGCAGTTACTTTAGAATTTATCCAATTTACTCTACAGCACAGACTCATTACTATCAACAGTATCAGCTCGTTCGTCTTTGTCTCTGGTAGTACGCTAAAATATCATCAATTTTAAACAGGCGAAAATTCACCTTGGATTTTGGTAAGTACCGTAACCCTAACAATAATTATTTTAATTCATATTTTACAAATTTACAGTCCTTTAGGCCTTTGCCTTTAATAGCATAACTGGATAAAATAATCGTTTAGTAAAATTCAATTGTTTTTTTTAAATAGTAAGGTCCGTATTTTTCTTAAAGCATTCTATATGGGGCATCACTGGAACTCAGTGAATTACCTTAACAGAAAATATTCCGTTCAAGGTACTTACATAATTGTCGTCGAAGTTAAAGTCTGCACGTAGTATTTACAAAGATGGAAATTAAAATTATTTGGACTTATATTATAGTATTTTATCGGGATTTGATGCCCTTCATTGAGTGCTTTAAGAAAAATAGCGATGTTAATTTATATAAAGAAACTTTTTTGGATTTTCGGAATACATTAGTAGTTAGTTAGGAAGAATATTTTAAACTTTTCAAAAGTATATAATATCAGTTTGATGATTTCGATATTTGTTTTGAAATTGAATGGGAAAAGTGATTTTAAAATGTCCTCGCGGTGTATTTTCATTACTTATTTCTGAAATTATAACACATGAATGTACATAATTAGGCTTGCTAATGTACATACCCAAATAATTATTTGAATGTATTTGAGCTTTGGACTTTCGTTCAAAGAAAATGTACGTTACATAATTTCACAGAGTGCGCCTTAATTTCATTGAAGGTTAGGTCAGGATGCACACAACAAATAGAAAATACGTACAGGTATACTTGGATATATAGTCGTTTGATAAAAGCAGTGCAGTGTCGGTAGTAAATGGCGTGTATATTATGTAGTACAATGTATGAAAGGGCTATATAGTCATAATAGCGCTCGTGCCAAAAAACAACATCTTCAATTATCACAATAAGGATCTTGAGAAATTAGTATAGCAGGACGAGCATCGGCTCTTTGCCGGTCTTTAGTCTCAACTGCCCAGTTACATAACAACAAGATGAAAAAGGAAAATAATAATTAAAGGTCATGCACCTCTGGACCCCGTCAGCTGTCCTCCCTCTACTGCTTCTTCACATCTTTTCATGATCACACTACATATTAGGGATCGTCCATAAATGATGTCATATGTGTACAGGGTCCATGGGCCGACTTGGATATTGATAACATCCCATGTTAAAGATAGGTATTTGCTCAATAGATACGGCCCTGTATAGAAACGGTCCTAGAAATACGGATATTTCAATGATGAAATTTATGGACGACCCCTTACAGATCGAATCTCAAGTGTCCAAAGGCGAAAACCAGTCATTTAAATCTACATACAGTTTTATATACTTAGGTACTTTTACAAAGGTGATCGATCGTATAGTCGCGAACCTCACTAAAGCCTGTATAATCCAGGCATAAAAAGGTGCGTTTCTGCGTTGGTAGTTTGGTAAAAAAGTCATTGCCATTAATTGTATCACATCTCAGCTCACAGATAGATTATGATATACATTATTTAAACAACCAAGCAGACGAAACGCAAATGTATAAAAGCCGTTGTCATCATTCTTCTGCTAAGCTCTCCAACTTCCATTATTAACGTTATAAATAATTAGTCAAAAAATTTAAAAAAAAAGAGACACATCGATCGTCAGAGTAATTAATTAAATTATTAGATGCACTTCTGTATGCCGTACTTCAGAATCCACTCCGTTCGTTGGAAAAGCCAACTTCCTGCTAACTCTTATTTACACGCACTTTGTCCTACGCTTCGGCTGCCACTAAAGTACTACGTATAGTAAAAAACTTATTTTGGAGACATAGTGAGTACTTTTCTTCTTCGTTTTCGTTGACGAAATAATTTGGATGTGACTTGGACAATGCATTTTTCCTTTACATTTTCACCAGGGCTTCTATTAAGTATACTTGCAGAGAACAATGACCATTAATAAAATGGAAATAGATCAGATGGAAAGTCAAAATGTTGTATAGGAAATACCTGTACACAGGTCAAAAATAAAAAATCATAATTTAGAATTACGATGATGGAGACACAACATGATAAAAGAAATAGAAATTAAGACGCACGGGATGTGGATTGCAAGTGAGGCGAAGGGTGAAACTTCTATCACTGTCTTTTTTTTGTTGTCGTCCTCCGTTTGAAAAATCCAAAGAATTAATTATATAAATCTCATTCTGTTGCCCTCCGCACAGGAACAATGAGAATCAATTCTACAAAATTTGACTACAATAGGAATTAATAAATGGAGCATATTTGAATATATTATAAGATTTTCTCTCTTTTGTTAATGATCATATTAATACGGATTACAAATAGCAAAAGTAGGTTATTTTCCGAGCATAGTACCTACCTAAATGAGTGGCACTATACTTTTATACAGTTGCTTCGGTTTAGCTGCATAATGTCATATCTGTGTACAATCATAAAGATGAGACCTGACTGAACTGACTGACGGCTTTCTTACATCCGCAATGCTAACAACTGACAGCTCAGACCCGCATCGGCATCATATCCGCACCTCATCGTCAGTTAGTATTGGCTTTAGACCCATTTAGTCACACGGATTTTTACAAATTACCTTTAATGTTTAATGTTTCTTTACCAGCAGAACCTCGTTGAGCTTCTCACAAAAGTCAAAGGAGCTTAATTACTTGTATAAAAAGATTCGCATCTTAAAATGCAAATTGATTTTAGGAAACTGAAACTGAAAGTTCCCGTCGCCCTATTATATTTGTGTTTTCCCGTTTGTGTTTATTTTGGCGTGGGCCTCAGGATATATATGTATAGCCCACATAATGTATAGCTAACTACGGAAATGCACTGACGAAGCAAATAATTATTAAATGGGATATTAATTGTTTATTACTGTATAAAACTAATTTCCCCTTCCGTCATCAATCAATAGAAACATCCTCAATTCAATTAGCTCAGCTCATATTATTAACTTTCGTCAAATACTATATAGTTTATTAAATATAGATATATCAGTTACTTTGACTCGCTTATGCAATGTTAATCCTAACAATACTCGATACTCGTTTTCACTTTACGTACAATTTGGCTCGTAATATGTATGTAGGTAATTACATATTACTAGCATATGCAAGCATTAGCAGGTATAATATAGTGCATTATACAGTAATTTAAAAAAAAACAAATGATTGAATTTTTTTTTAATTTCATTTTGAAATAATTATAGAAATTAAACTAACTAGCAAAATGGAAATGAAACCAAGCCTGATTTTAACTGTACTCGCCTCATTGGCCGTGTCCGTCTGTCTCGCATATCCAAACACTGTCCCAGCCACAGATAGTGTCTGTCGGGACATGACCCCAGGTCATGGATTTGCTCCCCAGAAGTCAGCTTCCCCCTGCAGAGTTACAGCTCTTAAGGATTTCGTTCGAGGAGGGAGTCAAATCCAAGGTATCTATATACAACGTTTTTAAAATATTTGGTCCTATGTCATTGTTGTGTATACGCTGCGATCAAAAATGAAATTAATTAATTGATTTATGGCACTAGTATGTACATGTTTATAGCGTTATTTGAACTTATAATTGGAATATACTGTAAGTGTTAGTATGTACGGTGTACTGCGTAGGTATGAGAATTAAATGACGGAGGCCCAATGCAATAAATTGTCGTAAATGCGAGTGAGTCAGAGCCAATGGTTGAATAGTTTAATAACAGAAAATGTAGATTTAGGGAAAGGAGAGAGAGTACCAGTCTGATACAAGACGCTGGCGGTTATAAAAAAGGGTGAGGTGAGAATACAAGAGAGACTGGAGATGTTAACAGTAGCTCGTGGTCCTGTAGACTGAAGCTAGAACGGTCAGGGTTCGGTTATTTATACGAAAGTGTTTTAGCGTTGGGAGGATCGTGGGACGGGTCTCAGATCAAGAGAGACAAGAAGCGGTGAAAGTGCGGAGTCAGAAGTTCGGGACATGTGAGAGGAGAAGAAGGTAGATGTGTCATGTGTACATGTACTAGAGTCAACGGTAGTTGAAAGTAGTACTGGGCTATTCAACGTGAAAGTACATGTGGTATGGAGAAAGGAAAAGAGGTACGGTGTGCCGTTTAAGAGTTTGGGAGACGAAAGTACCAGTGGAAGGTGGTCGTACCATGTGTACGTGCTATAGGATGAACGACGGGCAAATGTGGTGTTGCGATATGTTCTACACGCGTACATGCGGAGCATGGGAAAGGAAAGAGGAATAATGTGCACGGAAGTTGTAGTAGTGAACGACGAAAGAGACGGAACACGGGACTCAAAAAGGGGAAAGTGTACATGATGTGGATTAGGTCCTGACAATACCTAATTTAAAATGTTTTATAAATAAGGGCCATGTTGTAATATAAAAAAATATACTTGATTGTGTTTGTAAATATTATAGTGACTGTGAGTGCGGTGGAGGGAAGTCAAGGCTTTAAAGGATATTATTTGCAAGCACGAAGTGAACAGAATGGTCCCATTGGAACTTTCACACAGTCTGAGATGACTAAAACTCATAGTTGTGCCGGCATTAAAAGTGTAAGTGTGCAAAATTAAATAAGTATTTTATTTTTGTATAAATGCGAATTTTTCATTGTTTTATTTTGGTATTTAAATTTTACTTTAATATTTCCTATGAATATTTTTGTAAATTCTAGAATGCAGCCCACCACGTAAGTAAAGATTTGAAGAAAGTTGTCCCAATATTGTGGAGAGCTCCCGCTCATTACAATGGAACTGTCGTTTTTGTGTGAGTTGATTTCTTGAGACAATTATTCATTTGCATTAATTACTCATTTTACTTACACATATAATTCGACCATTATAAATTTTTGATAATTACCCATCGTCTTTAAATTTTGTTCCAATAATTATTGTAAAATTTTTATTCCTTTTTTCCATTATTTTTCCAGTGCTACTTGTGTACGAGACTTTGACACTTTCTGGACTCAAATTAAATCCAAGCCAGTAAGGATTCAGCAGGTAATTAATTGGCATGTTTAATTATTACATAATCTACTGAAAGCACATTTATAAGCTGTAAAATTATTGTACATAATATGAATTTATTAATTAATTTAAATTAACAATATTTCAGGCGTAAACTTCGTACTTCACCATTATTCCACAGCACACACAGCACTGCACTACTCTCCACTCTCTCGCACAATATTTTCTAGACAAACTCAAATTCTGTTCTCTATATTGTAGTTCAAGTATAATCTATTAAAAAAGTAGCAAGTAAAAATTTAGCATTAGCTGAGCACGGTAAGTTTAAAAATATTGTAAATTGTGATATGATGATTATATAACTATTTAGCAGTTGAATTAATTGTAAATTGGAGATAATAATTAATTAAGAAAGTAACCTGCTTGCTTTGTTTCTAAATTAAATTCACACGTGGGTACTTATCACTAGTACTTTAATTTTCACTAGCAAAAATACCTTTAGCTTCTTATAAGGAATTAAAACGAAGAAAATTAATATAAGTATTTTGATTTTTTTTCAGAATCAAAAACGTAATCAAAATCATGTGAAAAAATCTTCCGGATTAGCCACAATTTCGACAACATACAGTAGACATCAAAGATTTGGAAATCCAGTAAGTTATATAGCTGGAGATGATGGTGGTGGTGGTGGTGACGGACCCCCAAGTCGACGACCCAGAATACTCACAGGAATTAAAAATAAAAACAGAAATAAGAATCAACCCACCACAAGTACTACAGAGAGTTCAAAAAATGTTCATGAAAATCCTAATCATAGTAATAATTACGGGGATGATGATGATAGTAATCACATTGAGCAGTTGGAGGGAATCGATGTGGACATTGATATTGCTAAGATTATTTTTAAAAATAACGGAGCCGTTTTAGAAATACCAAGACATACCCCTTCTGAAACTCATAATGAACAGCCTGCAACTACAACAAGAGCAACAGCAACTACTACTACAAATCCGCACCATGAAGACAGTGAAGGCACTGATAACAGTAAGCGTCAGATCTTAACTGAGGTGAAGGAGAACGAAAGTAGTAATAGTAATAATCGTAATAATTATTTCAATTACTATTACGTCACACCCAATTCTCATGAATTCCGTACAGAAATAAGTCACCCCCCACCCCCATCTCCAACATTTACACCGCCTTCATCTCGTATCGCCTGGCAAAGTCAACCACCACAACCCCTTCAAAATACGGGGAAGTCAATAACTAAAATTCAGCAGTTAGTTTCACCCAAAATTTCAAGTTTCACCCAGAACAAAAATTACGACGACGGACGTGAGAACAGCGCCTATGGTCATTTCTCACCCAGACCCATTCAACCACCGCCATTATCTACATTTCAGCCATCTGCTGCAGTCGCTTCTAATTTTAATTCAAATTCACAATCAAATCTCGGTTCCATTTATCCAATCCACATTCTTACGAATCATAAACAATTAAATGCTCATTTAAATCAAAACAGAAAACCACCAAATTCAATTCAGGATAAATTAGAGGGTCAACTCAATCCTTGGAATGGGCAAACAACTCAAATTAGAAATGGGGTTCAACAGAAACAGAACTATGGGTCAAGTGGTAATAAGTTCTACAGCCCATCGTCACCTACCGGAATCAGTGACGGGAGCGGTCTCGACTACCACGCTGGACCTGGACCTCACAACTCGAAATTTGTCCACCCAAAAATGGAGTCCGGCTTCCGGCCAAACACATTTCCAATTCCACTGAATAAATTAAAGAACGTTCAGCATCATCACCATCAGAGTTCACGCCCTCCATTAGTTCACGTCGCAGAGCTCGTTTTGAATCTGAACAATAATAACAATCGAAAACCAACTACACCGTTTGTCGCCACTGGTTCGAATTCTTTAATTTCAAATGCTGCAAATTCCCATAACTTCCCCGTGCCGGTTTACCAATTTTATCCGGCTGGAAACAATAACAACCATCATAATAATTTTATTGGAGTTAACAAGGACCATGACCAGGGGCGTGACCCCGAAGTTGACGGCGGACCTCCTCCTCGTCTGCATTTAAATGGTTTTGGTCATGACCATGGCCATGGTTTTGGCGTGGGTCATCTTAGTAATGGGGGTGGATTAAATGGTTTAAATGGGGGTGGATTAAATGGTTTAAATGGGGGTGAAGGAGGAGAAGGTGGGGTAGGTGAGGGTGGACGTGGCATCACTGGACTACACCCTCAAGGAGGAATTCACCTTCCACGCTATGGATATTTAATTTATAATGCTAAACGTGGTCCACCCTTCTATATTATACCTGAAGAAGAGTTCCAATCCGGTACTACGGACCAAGCCCAGCAGCAGTTTTCAAAACTGAATTCCAATTTATCAGGATTTGGACCAGCAGGACGCTTGCCGGGACTTAGCTTTATTAGTAATGGACTGAGCAACAATCACAAGCATGAATTTGAGAGAGGAATCGATGTGGAAAGTAATCATCAAAATCGTGTAATTAAACCTAGAAACGATAACGGGCGATAAAAGTGGCCTAATGTTAATATATTTAACGTAAGTAATCAGTAGAAAAGTGCTTCAAACTACAAACTATTTTTAAGTACTTTGAATAATCAGTTTCTTTTTTTGATTTCTCCTTTAATTTAAATCATCAGTTCATACTCATCGAATTTCGTACAGCGTCTTAATATTATGTGTGAATTGTGGATTTGGAGTTGTAGTTATTTTGTAATGTTGTCCCAGACATGATGCGAGGATGTTTTTATATTCTTATACAAACAGCGAGGAATTCTCTTTTCTTTCGTTTCCTGGCTACAACAACTATTTGTATTTAATAATAATAATACTTGCATGTTTGTTGACAAGGGTTGTTAAATGTTGATAATAATGTGGTTGATACTGTCAGTCACATGAATCTAATTATACCTGTAGTACTACTCTTATTTTGTAATTTCTTTTGTAATAATAAGTAAATATTTAGGTAATGGCTTTTAGTGTGCTGGTTTAGTGCAAGATTTGATGTTATAAAAAATAAGTTTCATAACTTCTTAAGAGGTAGCGTATTATATGATGAACATGGCCGTGACCGTCGATGTGGACCGTACCTTCAAATGTTAAATGTAATTTTGTACATATAATAAAAATGTTTTTTCGTTACTTAATAAATGATGCCTGGTGTACAGCCACTCAGAATGATTCAATTTTGAATTTATTTAGTGTTTTCCCAGTTTCCAGACTACGCATAAGTATTTAATTACTAACTAATTTAATACCTCACCTAGTCCTCCTATACAGATGACAAACAATAAGATCAAATCAAAAAGAGTGTACAAAGTATTGTAACAAGCTGTATATATGTAACATTATAGATACCGTAAAGCTTCTAATAACTCCTGGCTAGTGGCTCCCTATAACTCCTGGGGTCTCTAGTAATTACAATTAAACCCTTTCATTTGATGATAGGGCGGCGTTCCAAGTGTGGTGACTTGCATTCCCTGGGCCCAGGAGCGACTTGGGGCATTTTATCGTGGATCGTCTATTGTCTTTACAATGTACAGCATTCCATAGCCAAGATAGAAATTTGAAAATATTATTTCTTCCCATTGTTCTTCTCTTTAAAATGATGTGGTTTTCCCGGCCTACCGTGAAAAAGCATATTAGAGACTGTTTTAATATTCCTTTCATTGTAGATACTTTAATATTTTTCTTAGCCTACATTTCCAAAGTCCCCGAAAACTTACTGGTTGTCCTCCTTGTGCACCTTCTTTGTGTGGAGCGTGGAAGCCTTGCTTCGAAGTGGAACGGTTCCAATAAGAATTGGTATTTCGTGTTTCAAATTCGTTGCTGAGTCAGGCACATACATTTCAATCTACAAAACATAATTTTGCCGAAATTAGCTTAGAACAATAGCTCACAGTTGTTGTCCCTTTTAAAAGACGTAATACCTACGACCTCTGCCTCTGACATGTGAGTGCTCCTGAGATTAAAAAAACACATAATACTAAAATTTAATTACAATTCAAAAAAATGTAGTTCTCTCACGTTAATTGGAAATAACATTGCAAAATAAATTTTGGAACATGTAGTACTATACTATTTTCGTAGATTCTTAGAACTGTAATTTCTTTATAGAACACATAATATTGTATTGCATAAAACTGTTAACCGTTAAGAAGTACTGAACTTCTAGAATACGCTTAATTGTGCTTGTTGGAATCATTGGTGGAATTTCAAAATCGTTCACTGTCCAAATCTCTTCACTGCTCGGCTCAACTGACGGACCTTGGGTGGAACAAATAGTTTTAATTTCATATTGATCAGGATAAGGCTGTATCCTATAAATCACTTTCTAGCAAATAAAATAAAACACAAAACGTGTTAAAGTTAAAAGCAGACAAAAATTTAGCATAGCACTTCATAGCAAAGTGTAACATCTGTAAATATATGGTTTTATTCAAGCACTTCAAAAAATTAAAAATGCTAAAAATATTTTTTGTTTTTGACCTTTGACCCATATAGCAGTTGATGACCTATGACCCACCTGAACGAAACTTACAGTGACATGTTCCACCCGCGATTTGCTCTTGTTGCTTAATTCCGCTGTAAATTGAATAGTTTCCCCCAAAGCGTAGCTACCCCTTGCAACGGTCACTGAAAATCCCAATGGTCCACTTTCGCAACAACAACAACAAAGTGTTTTGTATTTTTCCATTCGAACCGGATGTGCGGCAAGTTGCGCAAACGGCTCCAAGTTTAAATCCACGACGCTATTCAGGTGAAATGAAACACTTGCTTTGGGGTTACTCTTAAAATGCCCTGTGATCATTTCAATTTGCAATTCATAAGCAATGGAACCCGACGAGGTGACAACAGTGGACGGGAGGTCGGGTGGGAGGTTGAACCCAAAAGGGTAGTCATAATTCCCTGGAGATAATTTGATTTCTTTTGTTCCACCAGCAGTACAAATTAGTTAGATTAAGCATTGAAAATTAAACGGATAAATACATAGTGGTAACGATGACTGATCATTGGAGTTATTTTCACTACTCACCTGTTCCAGGGTCAAGAAGCCATCGTGTGTTGTCCAAATATATTTCCTCCCTTGGCATTGGAAAATTGTACTTACCCACAAGAACCATACGCGTGAATGCCGCTTTTCCACGAACAGTTATAGTTATCCCTAAAATATGACAGGGATTTACAAGTTTTTATTTTTATTTTCGAGAGCGTTATTGCTCAAACATTATAATTGCAAACTCAATACACAAATATACATACAAGGCTGATTAATTCACCTTTGCATTTGCATATCTGCCGTGGTCCAATAATCACGTGGATGACTCCACGAATTGTTTCCCCTGCGACGTAGTACACCACTGGTCTGCTATTATTTACCAGTTCTAGTTCTATTGTAAATAGCTCTGGCTCCATTTTTCACTAAATGTATTTATACAAAGTTGAACTCCAAAATACGACAACAGGAATAGAATTACAGAAATGCGCGAAATATAATAATTAGCACCATTTTTTTTTATTATTGAAGGAAAATAAGGAAATTAATCTGGTAAGTAGGTGTGCATCCAATTTATAGAAACATGAAAGCATAATGTTATTGCCTTCAAAATTATTCTAATTCATTTTTCGCAAAAATTTTCGTTAATTTAAAAAATGCAGACTATTCAGCGTTTCATTTTTTTTAAAAATAGCTTCCCAAATTCACGACAACAAGCAACGCTATTTGGTTCAGGCAATTAATTAGGATGAGGTAACTCCAACAAAATTAAACTAAAATATACAATATCTGAAATATGACCTTTTTAAATGTAAATTTTTACACATAGAACCTGGCAAATTTTTGTCGCAATTAACCAACTTCAAATCCCAACGTTAATTGAATTTAATTCAACATATATGTTAAAATGGAATTCAAAAAAACTAAAAATCAGAAGTACTCTCAATTTGCTGCTGCTGCTCTATATAGAAGCGGATTTGTTATTTTTTTCTGAATTAAAAAAAAATAAAATCTTTCGTTTTAAGAACACGGTCTATGTTTACAATGTATAGCAGATTTTTATTTAATTGTTTAATTGCTACGATTAAAGTAACAAGATAACATTTTTTACGTGGATAATTTTTTATAAATGTAACTTCATTTTCATTATTGGGAGACTCCATGGTGCCAGCAATTTGCCAAACGCAGGTCCACTGAAAGCGTTCACAAAAGTGAGTCACGTTACTTTCAAGTACTTCCAAGTGGAACGGTTCCAATAAGGATAGGTATTTCATGTTTCAAATTTGCTGACCCATACAAATGCATTTCAATCTACAAAATAAAATTTTAACTGCGGTTATCCTTGTTGTCATTCCCGTCAATATTTAGTTAAAGAAGTTAAAAAACTGTTAACATTGACCTGTAAGAGATACTGAATTTCCAGCCTATGACTAATTATGCTTGTTGGAGCCTTTGGTGGGAATGCAAAATCATTGACTGTCCAAATGTCTCTCTTGCCCGGCTCAACCGACTGACCTTCAACAGAGCAAATAGTTGTAATGTCATACTGATCACCGTAATCTTGGTGTCTGTAAACCACTTTCAAACATAGCAAATTCAATAAAATAAAATATAAAATATTTTCAAACAATACAACATTTTGATGACATCATTTATGAACGGCCCCTAATTCTTCATAATCTTTTAAATCCACTAATAGGTAATATAATATATGTACACCTATGTGTCTAGAATTACATTTTATGAATGCCCATGCAAATTAAACGTACCACATAATAATTTTTATAAATCTTTCAACAAGACTGATTTTTGATTTAGTCACCTGTGCATTTGCATAGCCGCGATGGTCCTACAACCACGTGAACGACTCCAGTAATCGTTTCCCCTGCAACGTAGTGCGCCACTGGTTTGCTGCTATTTATCAACTCTATTTCAAATAGCTCTGGTTTCATATTTCCAGTAAATACATTACTATGCAATACTGAATTCCGAAATACGACAATGAAAGAGAGCGAAACATAATTAATTAGTTAACTGTAAAAAAAATTAATCACTTTTTATTTATTGTTAAGTATTGTTACTGCAGCGCATAGAAGGGTTTTTGGATAGATATAGTCGTCTGTTTCAAATGAAAAAGAAACTGTGTTTGTTCCCCTGAGATTGCCTGGGAAAATCGGATTCCCTGCTTCGGAGTGTTTTGCTGTAACATATTTGTCATTTGTATATGACCAAAATAACATAACATTTGAAGATTTGAATGGAGCAATAACTTAGCGAATGCGTGTGCGTAAATAACAGGATAGCCCCATTGGCACATTTTTACCTGTTGGGAAATCGAATTGAAATGGACGAAATTAACAAACTAATATTTTTGTTTCATTTTGACAAGCCTTATTAGGAGATGAGTTAAAAAAATTAACTAATGAACGTGTAAACGAATAAACGTTTCATATTTTAGAGGATTCCTTCAAAAAAGGAGACATACTACTGTGCAGAATTCATAGCAGTAAAGTATAACGTGAGTGAAGAATCAAAATGACCCACTTCGAATTTAAGCTAGAATCAAATTGAGCTATGCATATATCAAAAAACACTTACTTGAGATAATCAGTTGGATGGGTAAAATGTTAATTACGAGATTCTGAAAAGTGCAAGCTGTTGTATTTGCATTTTTTGAAAAGTATAAAATGCTATATTTTTACATGTTTTTGAAATGTGTAAAATGTTATATTTACATTTTTTTTAAATAACGGGAGAGAGGGCAAAAAGTCCGGAGAGGGCAAAAAGTCCGGAGAGGGCAAAAAGTCCGCCGAAAGAGGGCAAAAAGTCCGGAGCGGGCAAAAAGTCCGCCGAAAGAGGGCAAAAAGTCCCGAGAGGGCAAAAAGTCCGCCAAAAGAGGGCAAAGAGGAACTTTTTGCCCTTATCTGACTTTATGCCCTCTTCGGACTTTTTGCCCTCTTTTGGCGGACTTTTTGCCCTGTGTGGACTTTTTGCCCTGTTGCGGACTTTTTGCCCTCAGCGGACTTTTTGCCCTCTCTCCCATTACGTAAAATGTTCTATTTGTAGGGTGAGGGTGGGTAATTGTGGCCTATATGTTCTAAATGTGACCAAACTTTACAAACAAAAATGCAATCTTGTTATGCATCGACTAAGATTTGTATGATATACAGCCGGTGGTCACTGGTCACAATTAAGACACCTCTCCCAGGGAGTCTTCCTATATACATGTTACCAACAGTTTGAAAAGTGCAAACAATTCTGTTGCATGCTATTAGGATCAAAGTATTTTAATTCTTTTTTGTAGATAGTACATTTTGTTTGTACCTAAAATTGAAATGGGTCATTTTGAGCCTTCAGTCTCGATACACGGTAAATAGTCTATTTGTCTGTGGTACCGACAGACAACTACTTTATTGTGTTGTGGGTAACAACACTATCAATTTTACTTACTAGTAGGTATTTGAGATGAGTAGATAGCCCAATTTAAACCTGATCATCTTCACCATCAGTGTTTTGTACCACCACATCACCTCCTACACGCATTTCACACCTAAAGCTAAACAAAACAGAAAGTAAAGGGAAGCAGAAGTAAATAGTAGCAGTAACGCACAAAATAGTAATTAAATGGTAAAAATATTATGTTCCATCCACGACGCTTTCCTGCACTCAATGCGTACTATCTACAGTAGCAATGGCCTGTAGATATTTCTGTTTGCAGCCCAAATGTTGACGTTTATGAGAAAAAAATGGAGAGTTTAAAGGAGAATGGTATTGTAGAATTGTCCATAAATAATGTCCTAGGTAGGGTAAGTGGCTCTAGTCGGGTGTTGGTGACATCCTATGTTAAAGATAGCCGTTTAAGTAATGTTAAAGCAATGACATGGGGGTGGGGCGGTTCTAAAAGATTGGATATTTGATTGACAATATTTATGGAGCATCCCTTGTGGGACATCTGGGTCTGGCATTTGAGATGAGATTCTCGATGCTTCTTGCCACCGTGAGCCCCAGTGAGGAGTTGAATTGACAGCGGCGGTTGGATAGAAATGAAGACTAAAACTATCACATGGCCTTCTTCTATTCCAACTCAAATTATATTTTGTCTAAATAAAAATATCAAATACTTAATAAATATCTTACTTAAAAATATTATTGATTTAATTATTTTGAGTCCAAGCTCTCATCATACCTCACACCTCGTACAAAAATCAATAGAGTACGAGGCCGCAGAGTTTCAGTGTAACTTTACTAATCAGTGTAAATTGTAATTTGTGTGTTAAAACTCTCGTCAAACTGTAAACTTAAGAATATTTTCCAACACCCCTACCCTCAAACAACTACAACACACTACATATACAATAACATCTAATAAATAAAGAGCCATGTCTTCTTGTTTTTGTTTTCCATCAGTTCATCACTTTTCAGTATCAAATAATATGAAAGCTTGAGTGGGTTTTAAAATCTTCTGTTTTTTTTAAAAATTCATGATTAGAACAAAATTAGAAAAATAAAATCGTTTTTACTTACATATAGTTGTGGGCAGTGGGGTCGGAGTTAGTGACAAAGTTAAACATAATATTATATAATATACTATTGACTATAATAATTCAAAGAATAATATATTCCTTGTTCAACTCGAAAGACTTTTCAGATAATAAGCAACGAGACAATATTATATTGTAATAATAATGGTGTTACCCGGGTTCGTTCGGGTAGAGAGTTCAAGTTCTCTTGCCTTCCTTTAGCAATCGTGAATGCTAAATACTACTACGACAACTCACTATCATTGGTGCATTCTTAATTATTAATTTTATGGTTATTTTGATTATGATACTTCATGTGTGATGTGAGGAGTTTCAACATTCAGCTTGTAAGTAAGTCGTGTCACAGTATTTGTTTCTATTTTTTCAAGGTCTTTCAATCTTCTTTTTGAGGTCCAAATGTTCCAAATGTGGACGATATTCCGAGATTAAATCGATTAGGAGATAATAATTCATTGCTTTATCCAAGATGATATATCATTCATTTTTGCATTTTTAGTAGTTACAGCTCAAAATTCACCTAAACTTTAATTACAAAGAACTTCAATTCACAATTTAAAATTGAAATAATAAGTAAAAATAGTTGGTAGTAAATGCTATTTTCTGATATGTTTCACTGTAGTTCTTGGTTGGTACTCTTGTATTTTGATTTGATTTTACAAAATTAGACAAATTTTGTTGTGTAGTTCATATCAGTAGTAAGTATGAAGTATGCTTGATGATTTACGAAGTATTTTAAGATTATGTATATTTCGCTCTTTCCTTAACTTACGATGTTACAATCCAAAAAATTTTGAAATGGTGAATGGATTCCAAAACTTGTGGGCTTTTATCTACAATCATTAAGTCGATTAGGACTCAATTTGTTTGTCATTTGTATTACTAATACGACACACATATAGTATAATATAGTTCACATTCAACATTAACCTTGCACAATGATACTTGGAAATAACTAATGTTGTATGGGCTGAGGCCAAATCGGCTCAATGAATAGATTATTATAATTATTATATAGTTTATTCAAACGTCAGTGGTAATAATTATTGTTAGTTATTGTTTATTGCTGTAAGTAAATTTGAATTTACTCGTTTTTGGTTTCCTAGGACTAATCATTGAAGAAAACTACAAATCATTATTAAACTTGAGTTAACATCGGTAGCAACGCACAAAAGTATTAGTTTTGGATAGAATATAACATAGCGTCTTCAGTGTCAGTCGTTCCTTCTCTGATGACCTATGATGAAATATGTCCCGACGGGGATTGGACGTTGGCATTTGGATTAAAATCGAAGCATCAGTTTTCGAACATGTCGAGGTTCCAATCTGAAAATGTGTTACATGTGTTAACCCACTGATGTCATACATTGCAAAAATCACTTTGATTCTTTCATTAAACGATCAAACTCTGAGTTTCAATGATATCGTGTATTGCCAGTTCCTGAATTGCTTTATTTACGAAAGAAGAGAAGATTCACAATATCACTGTGGTAAATAGTAGAGCATCGATATTGATCCACGGTTTATGATGGACAGTGAGCTACGGGTAAGTTTTGCAATTGAATTGAAATTTCATAAATTCAACTAGTTTAAAAGCAAGAGACAAAATGCATGTATCTCTTAAGTATGCTATTTAGTATTCAAATACATTTTGGTGATTTCAGAATATGGTGATGGCTTTTCGGGTCAGTGAGCTTCAGTGTCTATTGGGTTTTGCTGGGAAGTGCAAAACTGGGAGGAAATCTGAGCTGCAGGCACGAGCACTGGAACTCGTACGGTCCAAACCAGGTCATATTGCTACGAAAATAAGGGAGCTCTATAGAACTATACAGTAAGTTAATTTGTAATTTACGTTATTATTTTATCACTTTCTATTTTTGTTTTAAATGTTTAGTGTTAAAAGTATTAAAATTGTTGAATTGCAACGCATCTTATGTATTTTTCCAGATTAACCCTAAACCAACAAGCCCAAGGTCCAGCGTCCGCAACGGGATCTGGATTGTATCTTGGGCATGGGGCAACTGCGACTGCCAAACTTTATTCTACTTCAAATGGCTACTCGGGAGCGCATGAAAAAGTATTGCAGGTCAGAAATAATTACAGTCTGTGTCTTTAAGATTTGCATACCTCATATGTCGTATATGTCTTATTTTCTGTATTTCCTTTTGTGCAAGATTAAGCTTACTAAGATTTAATTAAGTATTTAATATTTATTCCGTTTCAGGAGTAAATTTATGAGCCTTATCTTATGCTTATAGTATTAATGGGAAGGGGGGCAAAAAGTCCGACGGGGGCAAAAAGTCCGGAAGGGGGCAAAAAGTCCGGAGGGGGCAAAAAGTCCGCCAAAAGAGGGCAAAAAGTCCGGAGGGGGCAAAAAGTCCGAGGGGGGCAAAAAGTCCGGTAAAGGTGGGCAAAAAGTCCGAAGGGAGCAAAACAGGCGCCGTAATTGGAAAAAAACCTACATATATCTGTTCCCTTATTTCGGACTTTTTGCCCTCTTTTGGCGGACTTTTGGCCCCCTCCGGACTTTTTGCCCTCTTTTGGCGGACTTTTTGCCCCCTCCGGACTTTTTGCCCCCTTCCGGACTTTTTGCCCCCGTCGGACTTTTTGCCCCCCTTCCCATTAATTGATTCGTGATGATTTTTGATATGCAGGGCCGGTCTCCTTTCGCGTCATTTAATGCGCCGACACAAAATAAAGTATCAACTAATGTGGCCTTAATTTCTATGCCGGTTTGCCCTGACGTAAGAATAAAGAAGTTGCCTTTCTACGACATTCTAGGCGAACTCATAAAACCAACAAGTTTAAGTAAGTCAGTATTTGCGGCCAATGAATACAGCTACTAGTGCCTACTAGAATACCATTACTAGTGCCAATTTTATGTAGTCTTATTCATAAATGTGAGGAATTACTTAGTATTGCAAACATACGGTGTATGTATTTCTTTAGTTTCTAGTGGTCCTGTTCGGATGCAAGAAGGAACATTTCCATTTTTTTTAACACCCAAGCAAGTTAATGATATTGCAGCTTCCAAAGAATTGCAGGGTGATTCGTTGTACCCAAGTGAACAGAAGATAGGATACCAAATACAGGTCCGCAGTTGTCCAGAATTCAAGAATTTAGATAAATATAAAGCTAAAGGCAAGGCTGCTCAATTTCGCAAATATGTGCCCCCATAAAGCCCATAATTACGGCTTTATTTTTGTTTACTCAGGTACAACTTCGATTTTGCTTACTGGACGTCAATGGCGAGCAACCCGATAATTTCCCGCCGTCAATTTGTGTTCGAGTGAATGGAAAGATTGTTCCTCTACCACATCCCATTCCAAGCAATCGACCCGGAGTAGAGCCCAAACGCCCCGCTAAAGCATTAAATGTCACGAATTATGTCAAATTAAGTCCCACGAGCACAAACACTATTGGGATAACGTGGGTCTCGGACGGCCTTGGTCGTGGATGGGTCATGTGCTTATATTTGGTGAAGAAACTTGACTCGTCGGATTTATTGCAACGACTAAAAACCAAAGGAGCTCGACCCGCGGAATTCACAAAAGGAATGAGTACGTGATTCATCATCCAGTTCATATCGTCTTCATTAATAGTAGTCAAATCGAAAATTGACAATAGATATTTACTATTTGGAGTGTAATGGATGTAGATAGGTAGAAGTACATTTAGTCGTTTTTGTTGGTTGCAGTCAAGGAGATAGTAATGAAGGACGACGGCGAGTGTCAGATCGCAATGACCTCCTTTGTCGTGTCAATGGCGTGTCCGCTTGGAAAGTGTCGAATGAGTCTTCCTTGTCGCGCAACTACGTGTGCACATTTGCAGTGCTTTGATGCGAATTTGTTTCTGCAGATGAACGAAAAGAAGCCCACGTGGACCTGTCCTGTTTGTGATAAACCCACTTCGTTCGATAATCTTTCTATTGATGGGTGGGTGATTACTTACCTGTGCTTCGTGAAGGTGTTGGGGTCTTTGAAATTCTTTACAACGAAGAAAGTACAATATGTATTTATAATGTGTACATTTTCAGGTACTTCCAAGAAATAATAAATTCCCTATCGTTTGATTCGGGTAACGAAATTGAAGTTTTTCCTGATGGATCGTGGAAAAAAATTCACATCAAGAAAGAAAAGGATGATTCGGAGCCTGCACCGAAAGTGTGTATTTATAAATTAATGTAGTCACGCATTTCACCTTGTTTTTAAGAAGTTGTGTAGGATGTAATTTTTAATCATAATAATAACTACCTTCTTACTTGGAGTTACATCTATGGTTGTCCTTTTGTAAGTGCGATTTTTCTAAATCTTCTTGAATTTATATTCTAGCGAATCAAAAAGGAAGTACAACTGGACAGTACAATTTGTTTGGATGACGACTTGATAATCGACGTCATTGCAGGGCCTAGTGTAAGCGGTAGCACCAGTCACAATTCCGGCCCAAAGAAGGTAGTCGATGTTGTGGACCTGACATTGTCCGATAGTGACGAAGAAGAGGACGAAGAGGACAGTGAGCCCACAATTCGGGTACGGAGAAGACCATTGCGAATAGTGGACGAAAGTTCCTCGTCATCCTCTTGCTCTTCATCCTCCTCTTCCAGCAGCAGTTCAGGTATTTTGAATAATAAATGCAACAGCTTTGGGTTTCGATTGGATTAATAATTTGCCATTGTTAATATTTAGGCAACTTTTTTTATTTTGTGATATTTAATTCAGAATATACAGGTAATGTATAAACGATTTTACAAATTTTCCCAATAACCTAGACAAATCCGATGCAAGTAGTACCAAATCCAAAGAACAAAATCAAGATATTAAAGCCACCATTCAGTCGTCAGTCCCTCGTCCCTCGAATTCCAGTCCCGCAATAATTACACTGGACAGTTCTTCGTCGCCTTCTCCAGAGCCCTTAGACTATCAAATAAATAGAATAGGAAGTTACGGAGCTATGAATTATTTCCAGCCCAGTAGAAGCATTAACGCCCACCCGCATGCAAGTGATGAATTGGATTTTTTAAGCCATCCACCTGAACCATTGCCTCCTATTAGTAGTGCTAATTACAGTGTAAGTTACTTTTAATATTGTGCTACGTTTTTTTAAATAATTCTGTGCATTCCCCACACGGTTGGTTACAGGCATAAAATTACCAAATGTATGACTGATGTTTTGATGAATGAATGAGCTACTAAAGATGTGTAGAGATGTAAATAGCTGTTTACAAAAGTCAATGTTTACAAATGTTAATGTTTACATACATTGCTAATGTTTACATACGTTGTTAATGTTTACATGCGTTGTTAATGTTTACACACTATGTTGTTGTTTACAAAAGTGGTTGCTTACATTTGTGCAAATACTTGCGTCGTTGAATTGAAATAAGAGAAGCCGCCTAGGAATTCGCTCATGAAGTTGTGACTAAAAAATACATATTTTGTAACTTTGCAGAATTCAACAACCCAATTGCCAGCATTACCATCCACCATATCAACTTCTGTGAGACGTCCCTCATCCCCAAGCCTCCTGAGCAGCGCATATTCTAACAACCATTTAGCAACCGCACCGAATCCTGGCCTTTTTTCGTACGACTCAAGAAACAGTTGGGACACCGGATTTCCGTAATAATAATATTATTTCACTAATTTCACACATAATACATACGTTTGAAGAAGCCGCTGTTATTTTAAATTACACGTCTAACTAAAATGTTTTTTTCTTGTAATTCAATATTTAAGTAATTTGATTTATGGAGTTTTACTGCGCACACAATCAGCTCCCTCACTTTCTCACCTGTCGCATCGGTGTCACTATTATTTTTGCTTTGTTTTTCTAGTTAGTTGTGATTTGTTAATATAATTCTCTAATGTTCAGTTGTGATGTGCTCCCTTTAAATACTTACTTGGATTTTATCCTTGAACTAACATGTTTAATTTCGTAAAACTCCTACATTTTGAAGAGTTGTATTCATTGCACCGCACTGTATTGAACAGACAAATACTTAATCATTCTAATCTGAACGTAATTAATGACCGTGACGAACTAAATATTACAATATCGTTCACGGGAAAAGATTAACTTGTGTTTTGGCTCCCTATTTATTTTGTGTCCTGCTTGTTTTGAATAGGAATGGAGATTTCGGAACACTGGACTTCGATGCGCTGGACTTTTTAGATTACGAAAATCCATCCGCTTTTAATTCAAATCCTTCTTCAGCGAGTTCTCACGGCAGTTATCATAATCACTGGTAGTTTGTATTGTAAATGTTGAAAAAAAGCATGATGACACACTTGATAAGGAAAAAAATATGCTTAATGAGGACATTGTTCCGATTTTTAAAATTAAAAATTAAAATATTTACCGCGAATCAAGAAAGTTGAATATATCATTGCAGTGAAATCCAAAATGTGAATCAAAGGATGTGAGTAATACTTAATGTGTACTTTAAAATCCTTCTTAATTTGGTCAGTACATTTTCTCCATTTCAAAGAATTAAACCACCGACACTAAAATAGAAACGGACATTTTATTTTTCTAATTTTATGTTTAGATTCGCTGGCTTTAGTTTAAAAAAATATTTTTAGTGTTCTCTCATGCCTGTTTGTTTTATTTTATAAGAATAATGCCATGTATAATTACGTGTGTATTGATAGTACGCTGTATGAAGTATGAGCATTGAGCATGTATTCTTCATGAATTTAGATTGCATTGAAATACATAATGAAAATTATGACAGATATGTAATTATTGTTACTGTAAATAATGTGGGGTCCTGAGGAAGTGTGTGTCAGTCGTGTGTCGTGTATTTTATGGGTCGCTACAAATTATTTAAAGATTTATTTTTTATTTTATTTTATTTAGCGTGTAGCTCATTCCGCCTTTATTCTCGTTCGACGCTGCGGACAATTCGCCATGATTAACTGTACTCAACATTTTTAGTAACCTCGTATGATTGTCATGATTCCGCAACCGCCAGTAGCCTCACATTTAAATACTGCACCGTTTACGACAGATCTTTTTTAATATGTTTTGTACAGTTCAGCTTTGTTAATTTTTGTTTCTTCCACTGTACATATTATGGTTCACGCATTGACTATTTGACTAACTAATTTAAAATAAACTGCAAACAAACAAGGTATCTCCTTGAGGAGGTCTTGCTGTTAAATTCACTGTAAATAAAAGAACCACTACTTCTGTTTAGTATATTGTCGTGTATGTAACCGTATAAATTCAAATAATGCACATGGGTACTATAATATAATATTACTATTATAAAGTAATTACAGCTAATTGAGTAAAAAAAAATAAATCCTCGCCTCCTTCCTGGTATAAATGTTGACCAGAATTAGCTAGTTGATAATTTATTGTTTTATAACTTATAACATGTAACGTTTAGTTTGCCTGTAAAATAAAATTTCAGTTTGTTGATGTGGATGAAAGCATCAAAGTATGTACCTACCTACCTACCAACACCAACATTTAATGTATACATATATATATCTAATTATCTATGTGCATAATAATAAAAGACTTGATTTTGCGCATGAATTACCTAGCCCTGCCCCCCGTACCCGGCACCTTTGACATGCATTGAAATACCTATATTTAAAATCGCGTACTTACTATTAAAGTTAAGTAGATAGTAGATAGATGCTAAAAATATACATTTACTTAGTTTTATTTTACTCATGTTATCGTATAACTAGGTAGTAGATACTTATTTAATATTAAAATACCTGTAAATCATGGAAACAGACTGACGTCAGTAATATTTGTTGGGTCGAACATCCCGTGTAAAAATGTTTAAATGACAACCAATTAATTTAATTTAATACACATACATCTGTTATCATTTATATACGAAATAAATGACTTCGTCTGGTTAACAATGGTTTACCGAAAAAGGAATGTACTAGTATTTGTAGTTTTTACTCAGCGTTCATTATTCATGGGGTACGTATGAAATGCAGCGGACTTGCAGCCATATTTTGAAATGGATGACAGTAATATGACTGGTTTATGTAATTAATATACTTGATTTCATTTTATTATATCATTATAATTAAATTAAATCATCTAGAATTTATAATTCTATTTTTCACAAAAGCTGGTGGTGTATAGGTCTAAATGACAATATAATAATAAGGTACCGTAAAGCATCTAATAACTCTCGGGGTCTTTAGCATTGGATCAAATGGAAAGGATTTTGTCCATTATACTTTTATATTTCTAATAACTCCCGAGTTGTCTGAAGCAATTGACGTAACTCCCCCGGGAGTTATTAGGAGCTTTACGGTATATAATTTTTGACACTGACTTTCCGAGGTTGCCAGTGAACTGTGAGTGGGGTACAGCAAATTACAATACAACAAACACGGTAACGATACTTTGCATTCTCTTACATTACAATTAAAACTAATTTGTTTTTACAGTCAAGTTGAACGAATCTACAACAAATAGCGAAAATAATAAATATTTTACTATTATGAATTTCTATGATAAAATTTATAAGTTGCATAGTATGTATGAGTTTCTGTACATTCTATTTATAAATTAAACTAAAATTTGTGAGATTATTGGCTGTGTGATCGTTTTTAAGTCTTTTGTATAGGACCAGATAAGTTTTTCTTCAAATTGAATACAAAACAGAACACAAACAGAAATATTGTAACTATTCATTCCAAGCAATACCACCTGCGAAGACAGGCAAAAACAAAAACTTTCAACTCTCCTAACTGACAAACATACAGAAACATAGTAATAACAATAAATTATTTTAAAATTCACGTTTTTACAAAACCAGTAATAACGTTATTTAAAAAGGGCATAAGTCTGTAACCACTAAAAAGTATCTTACAATCTAGGTACTAATAACAATATTAGAAAAATAAAATTAAAGTTACTTCTTTAATCAAACTTCTTACTATTAGAAATTTCAACGCTGCAGTGCAAAGCAAAACAATGCTTAAATAATTAGTTGTACAGAATAAAATTAAAATAATTATTTATAAAAATATTAATAACATGCAAATTATAGTAGCAGTCAGTCCAAAAGAAATGAATTAAACGTAATTTAGTAAATAAAAAATTTAACACTCGTCACATAAAAACACTAATTCTACCAATGATGATTATAGCTGCTGTGATGAGGTGAGCCTATCGACGAATTAAATGCGGAAGCCTGGTCATAGTCTAAAAAATCCAGCACTCCGAAGTCCAGCGTTCCAAAATCTCCAGTACTATAAAAATAAAACAAGGGGCAAAATAAAGATCAAGTATTAAATTTTAAGTATAATTGACAACTGACCATGACTGCTCTTTGTTCGGTCTATAGTTTGTAGTCTCAATTGATAAAAGAGCAAAGTCCCCACACTAATTCGCTCAAACTGCTGCATAGTAACTTTAATAAAAGCAAGGGCTGCAATTTTTGATTGAGCACACCAAGCGCAAAATTAAATTTTAAAGCAAGTGAAAACTCAAATTTAAATGCCACAAAGATTAAGCTCAGCCCAAATTGTATAGGTACTTGTACATTTTAATGAATTCAATATAATTTAGTCCATATAGTGACTTTAACGTTTCTATTTCTACGAATACAAAATGTGCGTACAAATTTATGTCAGTACAATTCACAATATCGAAAATCAACAAGGAGTCAAATATACATAGTAAAAGTACATGCTACAAATTCAAATTCAATAGTTTATAACGTACGGACAGAGTGCAAGAAATAAATTATTATAGCATAGTTCATAGAATGTAAGTACTACTGTATTCTACTTAATAGGTAGTAGTAGTAGGTAGAAAAAAATTCAAAGTATTAATAATTCATACTTAACTAAAATCACAATCAAAACTGAGAGTATGGCAAAATCAATTACAAAGGTTTGAATGTACAAAATACAATACAATACAATATATAGGGTTGGCTATTGGCTATTTTACCATGTTTATATTTTGGATTTTGTTAATACCTGGAATATATTTTTTTTATAACTCCCGATAAATCCCTTTATTCGAAACAAATTCCCGATAAATACTTAATTTTTTTTATGAATAAATTTCAAGTAGTGTCACATCTATTTCTTTTATCTTGGAGATTTTTCAAAAATTAATTTTTTCATATGCGCTACGTTCATGGTCATAAAATTAATTAGCAGAATCCGTAAGCAACAATTAGGAACGAATCACATACACAAAATATTTCGACATTCCTCACTGCACAATACACAGACATCGATACTCTTACATATTTACTATATGAAGGGAAATTTGAGTGGTTTTATATCAAATTCATTATGATGTAGCCAACCCAGTTCACAGTTTATGTTTTTGAATCCCTAAAACTGTTTCAAATTTTATCATGCTTAAACATTTTTAGTAGGGAACACTTTTTATTTTTTCTGGTATACTCCGGGAATATTTCAACTCCGAAAATTCCTTTCTTCCCTGAGAATAGCCAACCCTGATAATAAATATAAATATATTCTAAAGACACGAAAGAGATCATAATTATGATCTCAGTTACGGGGGAAAAAATATGAAGGGAAAAATACATAGATACATAAAAAGTGAGAAGGTTGCGTGTGAAATAAGTGTATCTCGTCTTTAACTTTAAATGAAACTAATTACAAATTAAGTACTACAAACTAAATATTATTAGTGAAGCTCAAGTCTACAAATAGGAAATCCGTAGTCACACGTTCACACGTGCACTTAGTAATAATGTAACATTTTTGAGCGAGTAGACTACGTTATTTACTGAAATCCGTTGTCCCAGCTGTTTCGCGAATCGTACGAGAAAAGACCGGAGTTTAAAGACGTGGTGGACGTTGACGTCACATTATTGGTTGCAAATGGGTTGCTCAGAAGAGTAGGGGAGGGTGGACGCCTAGAAGATTCCGCGATACTAGGAGCTAATATTTGTGTCTGACTTCGAGCCTGCACATTCCAAATAATCAAAATTTAAGAAAGCGAGAAAAACGAAACAAGCAAAATTGAGTTTATAAGTATCTCGTAATTGTTAAAAAAATAAATAAATAGCTGTACCTGTGTTTTAGTTCCTAATTCATTACAATCTCGATTTGTATTACTGTTAGTAAAGTTTCTGATGGGCTGGAAATAATTAGCATAACTTTCACTTCCTGCTCTGTCAATTCGATACCCTACAGGTTCCGGAGAAGGCGAAGAACTATCCAATGTGATTACTGCGGGACTGGAATTGGAGGGGGCAGAAACTGACGAGGTCGGGGCTACGGTTTTTTTATTTTGAACTTTAGGTTTAGCTGTGGACCTGGTGCTGCTGGCATCTGATTTTCCTGGATTAATCAATAAGTTCTTAAACTTTATACATGGTACGCTTCCAAATGTTAATTTGGCTCCAACATCAAAATAGCTATCAAAAGATTTAGAATACGAAATTAGAAGTCAAAATACCCGAACTACTGCTAGTAGAAGTTGATGAGGATGAAGAGCTTGAGGACGAGGAGGAACTTTCGTCCACTATTCGTGGTGGTCTTCTTCGTAGCCGAATTATGGGCTCACTGTCCTCTTCTTCCCCACTGTCGGACAATGTCAAGTCTACAACGTCGACCGCCTTTTTTGGGTCAACGTTTTGACTAGTGTTGCTGGTTTGGACACTCGGCCCTGGAATGACGTCGATTATTAAGTCGTCATCTAAACAAATCGTACTGTCCAGCTGTGCCTGCGCCTTAATTCGCTGCAATACACATTTCATGAAAAAAAAAATTTACATTATACATACGTTGGTAATCAGCCATACTTTGTAGCAGCTACTGGGCCTTGCATTTAACAATGCGAATTAAAATAGGCACACTACTTTAAAACTATTAGGCGTTATGGCTACGCTAGACCCTAACGTATTACACCCCAGCGTTTTCATTAGGCACATAATATATATAATTTGTAACTGAATTCTTAACGTGCATAAAATACCTTTGAAGGTGGCTCGGAGTCGTCTTTTTCTCTTTTGATAGGGATACCTTTCCACGTCCCATCAGGAAAAACTTCAATTTCGTTACCCGAATCAAACGAGAGAGACTTTATTATTTCTTGGAAGTACCTGATATTGTCCACATTAAAAAATATGCGTTATCACACTTTTAATACTTTGCTCATTATTAAAAATTCCAGAGTTCCAGAGTAAACATCCTTGATAAATCACAACTTGTAAGTAAGCACTCACCCATCAATAGAAAGATCATCGAACGAAGTGGGTTTATCACAAACAGGACAGGTCCACGTGGGCTTCTTTTCGTTCATCTGCAGAAACAAATTCGCATCAAAGCACTGCAAATGTGCACACGTAGTTGCGCGACAAGGAAGACTCATTCGACACTTTCCAAGCGGACACGCCATTGACACGACAAAGGAGGTCATTGCGATCTGACACTCGCCGTCGTCCTTCATTACTATCTCCTTGACTGCAACCAACAAAAACGACTAAATGTACTTCTACCTATCTACATCCATTACACTCCAAATAGTAAATATCTATTGTCAATTTTCGATTTGACTACTATTAATGAAGACGATATGAACTGGATGATGAATCACGTACTCATTCCTTTTGTGAATTCCGCGGGTCGAGCTCCTTTGGTTTTTAGTCGTTGCAATAAATCCGACGAGTCAAGTTTCTTCACCAAATATAAGCACATGACCCATCCACGACCAAGGCCGTCCGAGACCCACGTTATCCCAATAGTGTTTGTGCTCGTGGGACTTAATTTGACATAATTCGTGACATTTAATGCTTTAGCGGGGCGTTTGGGCTCTACTCCGGGTCGATTGCTTGGAATGGGATGTGGTAGAGGAACAATCTTTCCATTCACTCGAACACAAATTGACGGCGGGAAATTATCGGGTTGCTCACCATTGACGTCCAGTAAGCAAAATCGAAGTTGTACCTAAGTGAAATCGAGTATTTTGATCAACCACGAATATTACAACATTTTCGTGGCTGCTGTCAAATAGTAAATAAATAGTATTTTAAAATTTGGGCAAAAATGCTGACTTGTATCTGATATCCTATCTTTTGGTCACTTGAGTACAAAGAACCACCAAGCAGTTCCTTGGAAGCTGCAATATCTGCAGCTTGCTGGGGCTTTAGAAAGAAAGGAAATGTTCCCTCTTGCATTCGAACTGGGCCGGAGGAAACTAAATGAGCAAATTCAACGCAAAAATAAAAGTAAATCTTATAGTCGCAATTGCAAAAAGTGAGTACACACAGGGCGGGGAAACGATATGTAGTGGAACACATGGCTTTTAAAGTTACATTATATCTTTAGATTTACTCACTTAAACTTGTTGGTTGTATCAGCTCGCCTAGAATGTCGTAGAAAGGCAACTTCTTTATTCTCACGTCTGGGCAAACCGGCAGAGAAATTAAGGCCATATTATTTGACGATTTATTTTGGGTCGGTGCATTAAACGTGGAGAAAGGAGGCCGACCCTGCAAATATTTTAAAAACGATCGTCATAAATTAATAATGCAAACAATATAAAAGGAAGAGAAATAATCATAATACCATATTACACAATAAAAAGCTTATGTTAAATTCTGCTACCTACTAAATACTACAAGCGTTACAGTAAGCTTGCACTTAATACGTGATTTTCAAAAATCAAAAATGCATAAGTGACACAAGAGGTAAAGTTAAGCTAATGGCATCGAAGGTCGCTATCACTGACCTGCAATACTTTTTCATGAGCACCCGCGTAACCATTCGAAGTAGAATACAGTCTGGGAGTGGCAGTTGCACCATGCCCAAGATACAGTCCCAAATCGCTTGACGATGATGAAACCTGAGCTGGTTGATTTAATCTGGAATAAAAATTATTTAATTATTACAAAAATAATCACACAAAATATTTCTATGATGAGCTATATATAGCTCATAGCTATACATGGGAAGATTTTCAGGAAACACATTCTTTCCATTTTAACTACTTTCAAAAATATATTAGTAGAAGTGATCGAATAATAGTGTAAATTACAAATTAGTGTTCTGTAAAGTTCTGTGGAGTTCCCTTATTTTCGTGACGATAGGACCTGGCTTGGATCTCACCAGCTCCATTGCTCGTGTCTGCAGCTCGGATTTCCTCCCAGTTTTGCACTTCCCAGCAAATCCCAATAATGACTGAAGCTCATTAACCCGAAAAGCCATCACCATATTCTGAAGTCATTACCCAAATTTTAGAATTTAAAATATTACAGTATATATAACTTTTTGGCTACAATTCTCACAGTTAATAATTATATTTAATTCGAATCAGGCAACATGAGTAATTTGATACATAAAAAAATATAATTACCCGCAATTCGCTATCCATCGTGAATCAGCACGATTGAACACAATAATTAATAACGGAATCGAAGGTGGCTGACTATAAGGCTTACGGCTGAATGAAGTGATCAATGAACGATACCAATCAAGTAATTATCCAACTATAATGCTCTCAAATCTTCGATCCACTTACTTCCATCTTATTTGTTATTCTTAATTAGTATTAGGTTCTACATCTTGATTGTGGTTTATAGAGAACAGGATCCCGCAAAAAATTAAAATTTGATGGTATTGGCAGCCTTTCCGTGTCACAGTTATTTCCAAATTGTATTTTAACAAATGTTGAGCACCTATTAAACATTAGAATCAAAAAATTGTAGTCAACTTGCATGTTTGCGTACATCAGTCACAGTATTGTAAATAGTTGGTAGCTGCTGAAGTCAAAAATTCAAAATTGCTTCCTTTTTACATAATTGAAAATCAATTCTTGAGGAATTTGGGGTTGCAATAAAAAAAATGTGAGTCACTCTCATTGCAGAACATAAAAGTTCGGAATATGGAATTAGGTTGAGGGCTGAGGGTGAAGGTATATAGCACCTGCCTATATTGTAGTGTGTGGTAAAGTTGTTAAGCAACATTCACTAACTACTAACTAGTAAGATTCATAAATCATACCCTCGCCTTCAAACCTTTTTTGAAATCCGAATTATTGCTTTGGACTGTATACAGTATAAAAAACGCAAGTACATATTGTGTATTGGTTTTGGTGAGCCCTTTGGCTTCCCTTTCGTTCGTTCAATTCTACCTCTATAAATACTAAAATTCACTTTTGCTGCTAACGTCTACCTAATGGCGATCCCTTGAAATATATTGAATACTTTGTAATTACTTGTTAATATGCATTAACAGCCCTGTCAGGACCCCCTGATCCATGTACAAATATACTGTTAAGTTAATATTATGCTAGTACTTACACCCTACACCTATTTGTAGTTTTGGTAGTTACAACTTACAACTAGCATATCTGGACTTACCCTAAAAAAACGACTCTCAAAGCCAATCTATCAACGATGGATAAATATTTAATCGCAGCATAACACTGGAATATGTCACATGTAGAACCAATGATTAATAGTGTTCAGTCTTTTAGACTCTGGGTCATGGTCCAGGGTCTGGTCTGCAGAGACTAGTATTTTGAAAGCAGCTTGTATTTTAATAATGATAACTGCGAAATGGGCGGGCGTAATAATATTCATTTAACTTGAGTATGAAAAACGAAACGAAACATCTTTAAGTTCGTTAACACTACTACATGCTACACAACACGAGAACACCATCGAAATCGAATTATCGATACCGATACCGATCGTCCTGACTGAATCAGCTAAAAGCCAGCAAATATTCAGCGATCATAAATATTTTTGTAAAAGCTTATTAGTTAAGACAAGCAACAAGCAATTTATAACACTGACTGACTGTTTTATTCTTTAGCTCGCTGAACTCGCTCAGGGTTCCTGTCACTGATAAAAACCAATTTTAGATTTTAGATGAAAACAAGATACAAGAAGGTCTTTTTTCCATGAAATACAAACAATCTCAAGCTGCTCCCTCCAAGTCAAAATCCGAACCGAAATACCTTGAAAAATGAAAAAAAAAATGAGACTTTTTCAAACAACTCTAAAACTTCGGAGGACCTATAAAATTACATATTGAGAATGTGGACTTAGTGGGCTAGAATATTTAGTCAAAACAGTGAAAGAACAATCACTATACTCATAAAAAATAATAGACTTTTATTTAGTGACTATACCAGAGTCGGTCGGAGCGGAGGCCTTCTCAAACTAATGTTGAAAAGAAGTCATTCGTAAATAACGTGAGCCAAAATATAGAAAGGTTGAATTTTAAAAACTCACCCACCCCTCATATATTGTATATGCAACATTGTGACCGTTTCCGTATTCCTCCCCCAATAATGTCAAATTCGAAGTGTATGAGTGGCCCCGTACCGTGCTTTCGTCTGTAGCGGTGTAGGTGTAGCGGTCTTTGCAATAGGCAGCCAGTGCCAGTAGTGTTATAGCTTGTAATGCTTAAATAACTCTCTGTAGTACACAGGTAGCTTAAAAAGGCAAAGGTAGACGTAAAGTACTGTACTGAGAACCGCTTTGATTTAATATTTAAAATGAACTATCTACGTCCAATTTCTCTTTTAAATACAATATATTGCACCTTAAATGACACCCATTCCAGTACCATTCCAGGCATATGCATTTTGTGTACTAAACTATTGATTACTTTTCGAAGCGGGGCTTCCAGATTTCTTGGTGGGAAATTTTGAGCAACGTGAGAAAAACGACTTTTATGCAAAAACGCAAAACAAAACGCAAATTACAAAAAAAAAACACTTTCATAAAAACTGTAGTGCAGTGTGGTGTGTGGTAAAACGGTGACGGTGAGTCTGTGAGCCATGCCCTATTGTATTGTATGTGCACTTTTGATGTTTGAGGGTTCTTTAAATGTAAATGCGTTCGTTCGGGAAAATTTGAGCGTTTCAAGGAACGTAGTCAACAACGTCTAGTTTTTCCTTGGTGTAATAAATTCATAACTGTGTTGATGAAACTGACTTTAACTAACTGACGAGTGGACGCGTTTTTGGAAGAGTTTTTGAACTTTTCGAGTTGGAATTGAAGTAATTTCGATTGAAGTAAGTAAAGTAATTTTAATTTACTGTTGACTGTAGTGCAGTTTAGCTTGTACTGAATCATGAATGTCACTGTTTGTAGTAATAATTGAAGATGTGTAGATTAGCCCTTTCAACTTTATGTGCAGTCTTTAATCGTAATTACAATTTCGTGTAATTTACACTTTTTAAAATTTTGGGTGTTGCAGTTGTAGCAGTGATATATAGATTATGGTAGATGAGGATATGAGCGAGTTAATTTTTAATTGACAATTTTCTTAGGTAAATATAAAAAAGGACGCGACACACGAATTCATCAACTTGGTCCTTATGTCTGTAAATGGTGAAGGAAGCTCAGTAGAGTCGAAATCGAATCCAGCAGATGAAGAAGAGGTGGCAAAAGTTGAGGAAAAATACTCCTATCTTTCCGTCGCGAATGTGGCATCTTTGCCGGTGTCAGGAAAGAAATACTATTGTGATGCCAATCTGCGTCTGGAAGGGTAAGACCTCGTCTAAAGTCTCTATTCTTAATTCCGGTTGACGTATCGTATTGTGTATGTGTATTTATTGACGTGGACTGTCAACTGCTATTATAAATTATTCATAGTTTTAAAACATGTTCAGTAATTTACCTGTTATATTTTTTCTTTTGTATGTAGCTTTCCTGTCGAAGTACAGACCTTGCTAACACCGTACTCCGACTCTGAGGAAAGTGAGAGCGAGTACTGGGAAGCTACTGAGGGCACCAATGGGAATATTGGTGAAAAAAAAACCATCAGATTAAGAAAAAACCCTTCTGAGCTGGATACTGCCCAATTTGAAATAGACTGGCATAAATACTGGGATGAGAAGGGTGCGGAGATTGTAAATAATACTTGGCTGGTAAAGTATAAAGATTATGTGAATCCAGACTTTGATCTTTCTACTTGGAATGCAACGGCTGTAGAGAACGAAGTGGCAGAATTGGAAGGCGAGGACATTCAAAATTCCCCTCTAGTTTGTGATGACTCGGGTAAATATCTAATTCTTTTCGGTATTTCAACATTGATATGATTATTTGGAGGTACCTACATAATATATTGTTTATGCCCCAGTCGGAGGTACTTAGCAGGTCTGATTTGACTAAGTGAAAATAACATACAATGAACGCTCAGAAAACGACAAACTACGAAATTTATTTTAATTTCAATTTAGATTCACAAGGATCTTCTGCTTTGGGTCTGAATGAAATTCAGTGTGTGACCACGGAATTGAGTGGGACCGAGACTAGTAGTATTGTTGGCGGGAGTGACAGTGGTTTGACCGAAACTGACATAAATGCACTGTGGGTTCACGAATGGGAAAACCATTACATGGAGGTTCACAAGAGGGAGTATAATAACTTTTTACATCAAGCTAAAACTGCAGCAGAGGAAGCAGCTATGCCGGAGGATATCAAGAAAAATCCCAGCTTGAAGAAGTATTGGGTCATGCGCTATCATTTATTTTCAAAGTATGACGATGGCGTAAAATTAGATGAAGGTATATTTAACCATTTTCAAGCAACTCGCCCTTCTTAAATTGGGAATATGGAACAAAAAAGGTGTAAATAGTAATTTTTTACATCAGCATATTCTATTTCTTGGGTTTTTTCTAGAATCTTGGTTCTCCGTAACTCCAGAGTCGATTGCTAAACATATTGCTGCGAGATGCCGGCGAGTGGATGGAGTCATAGTCGATGCATTTTGTGGATGTGGTGGAAATACAATTGCATTTGCGCAAAAGTTTGATAAAGGTTAGTGTTAGATTTGGAATTTAAATTATTTGCAATATAACTGTTGATTGATTGACTCTGTGAATGTTAATTTAAATCTTTTAATCTGCAATGTGTTTGATAACTCATTTTGTTCTAGTTATTTCTATTGATATCGATCCCGTAAAAATTGAATATGCGAAGCACAACGCTGAAATCTACGGTGTCGACCACAAGATCGAGTTTATTGTGGGGAATTATATGGACCTGGCACCCTCACTAAAGGCTGACGTGGTTTTTCTCAGCCCACCTTGGGGTGGCCCAGAGTACGCAACTGTGCCCATCTTTGACTTACGAGACATGAAACCATTAGATGGTTACAAAATTTTTGAAGTTACTAAACAGATCACGTCTAACATAGCGTATTTTGTTCCAAGAAACGCGGATAAAATCCAGGCAAGCTATGGTTTTGTCATTCATTTACTTGCTCGCGATCTTTACAATTAAGTTATAATAGTATTAAGTCACTTAACATATCTATTGGGATTGTTTTTTTTTCTTTGCAGTTAGCACAACTAGCTGGTCAAAACAATCACGTAGAAATCGAGCGAAATTTCTTTAAACAAAGAGTCAAGGCAATAACAGCATACTACAGTGGTTTAATCAGTCCTAAAATCCTCAAGAAATTTTTCAAGAACAAGAACAGAGCAAACGAAACTACTTGAACATTAAACCATTAAAATTATTATGAGTGTTCTTTTTTAATTTTTAAAATGTCATTTTAAGGCACAACATTCTGAAAATGTCACCGCTTTACATTTTAATCCAGTACAATTTATGATGCATTTCCGTTGTGACTTAGGCTTTGGTAATTCTTAGTTACCATGATTAATATGGTTTTTTAACTGCGAAAATATGGCAGAACTGGTTATATGTATGTAGTTGGAATTGGAATGTGAATGATTTTGAAGATTTTACCTTATTTTAATTTTTGTAAAATAGTTTATACCATTTATATTTTTTTTTCATTTCAGTACTTTAACTAAGGACTTGAATATGTATTGTCTGGCTACCTTCCCTTTGTTCTTGAAGTCTGAATATTTGCTCATCACTTCACTGACATACATACATGAGTCAGTAAGTAATTATGATGGAGCAAAACTTGTAGACTTCATGGGTAGACGAAAATCATAAAAGTATGGCATGAATATGTATTTTGATATTAACATATTTTTGTGTCATTACTTTTGAATTTTTTCCGGAACTACTGAAATTGTTAGTAATGACTTGTGAAATTTATATTTTTCTCCAATAGATACTTAAGTATAGACGAGTCAAATAGTACGTGTGTAGTAAGTATAGATAGTATTACTGATATTAGTATGTAAATTACATTTAGTAGTTATGTATGTACTTATATGCAATTGCAATAGGATGTAGTACACGAAAGATTTTATTTAAACTTGTGCTTAACTCGCATATGAATTAAAGAGAGGTATTGCTATTTAAACTTAATCCAGAGCTGTACCTGTTTGACTTACGATTAGTTTTAGTTCTCATTCTCTGTAGTACCCAGAGTACGCATTCATAATAATATGCTACCTCCCAATTATTTTGAATTTAAAAGATTGTTTATATAACTATTGACAAGAGGCTCTGTCGTTAAAGCCGCATTGTTTGTGTTTACAGATTAATTTGTTATTATTTATATTTGTAAGTATCCACTATGTTACATTCTTACTGCAGGATCAATAATAAACTTAACTTGATGATACCTAGAAGACGACCCCATGAACAAACATTATTTATTATTATCGTAGCATTACCAGCTTAGTGCTCATCTCTAATTCTAATAATAGCATAATATTATACACTTAATTAAAAGGCAAATTAAGTAATTTACATCAATCTTGGACAGATTTTTACTTTCAGTTCGTATTCGTAATAAAGGTTGTGTAAATAAAAACAGTTCTCATTAATTAATTAGTTAATTATACACATAATTACAAGTTATTAACCTAATCGGTTAGTTAAGTGGCAATGGGACTGAGTGCAATTACAAGTACAATTAAAGATAAGGGCACTAATTGCCATTTTATTTGGCGTGTGAGATTTCAATTAGAGTTGCTCCTATTCCTACTACACTTCATTCTACAAAGTGGTGATGCTAAGTCCTGGGGAGCACCCGTCACAGCTTGCAGAAGTTTAAACCCAGCTCATGGCTTTCTCAATCAAGATTCAGAAGCACCGTATGTAATCCACGCGAGTCCGCCCGTTATTTATCCCAATCAAACTGTGACTGGTACAAAATAACTCCGAATATAATACTTTTTGTTAACATACCTAATCATTTTATTTTTTTAATTAAGGAGGAAAAGTTAAAATCGAGTCTAAACTTTAATAATTATTACAATTTATTGATTGCCCTCAATTTTAATAGTAACCCTTCGAGTTGTTTCCAACAAGTATCGATTTAAAGGTTTTATTCTCCAAGCCAAATCGACGGAATATTGGCGAAAAGTATTTTATCCAGCCATTGGGACTTTTAAGTTCACAGAAGGAACGAGACGACTCAATTGTTATCATGGAGAACATGTAATTTTTCAATAACTTTAAAAATTCATGCACAAATTTAAATTATTATCAGTCATATAAACGAAAAAAAGTTATATGTTTCCAGTGTTTCTTAAGTCTGTAGCTACTACATTATAAATTTCAGAACACACTAACTCACAATCATGCAGAGCACACAGAAGAAATGACGACGGTTTGGATGCCTCCGTATAAATTTCGTGGACGCGTCACTTTTACGTGAGTCATAAACCACTATGTTATTCCTTTTTTTAAACATACATTTTCTATACATATATTTTTAAAAAACAATATATATTTTTATTCAAAGTTAATTTGCCTATGATTATTATTTGACTTTACATTTTTTCCAGCGGCACAGTAGTAGCTACATTTAAAGTATTCTGGACTAAATTATATTCAAATACGATACAAGTTCTGGACTATCCCGGGCAAAGCAGTAGCAGTAGTAGCAATACTTTTTACTAAAATTATTACTATTATATAACAAAAGCATATTAATTATATTGTGAAAATAAAATTTTGGAGAAAAAACGAATTTGCGGAATATACTTAACATAAGAGAATGCAGAGTAATTTTAATACTTAAAAGAAAAGGTTGGTCCATTGTCGTCCATAGTTATCATTGTTGGGTGAGACTTTCGGTATCGTCTCGAGTCGATCAAAAGCCGAATTGTAAAAAAATAAATCACTTCCACAATGCTCAGTATACTGAAGCCTAAGCAAAGTCCCATCACTCCACCAAGATTAGCTGGAAATAAATAAAAAAAAACATTTAGCAAAATTGGTAAAATACTATTAGTATTAATTGGCATTAGAATGTATGAAACTGACTCCATACAATTATTCGTCAGTTTAGATTCTACTAAAACTGCCATGAATTTCTATAGTTGGGGTAAAGTGGGCCCATGCTGGCTTGGTTGTACTTCATTATAAAAAGGGAAATATACTTAATATAAATTGTTATACTAGCTCTTATTAATACTTGTACTAAATGGTTTACTACTCTTATATATGATAGATTGTATGATTGGTGTGAAATAAATAAAAAACTTCCAGAAACCCAAGCAGGGTTCCGGAAAGGTAGGGGTTGCCTTGACCAAGTGTTTAACCTAATGAGTATAATTCAGTATAAACTAGCCAGAAAAAATCGCCTCTTCGTGCTGTTTGTCGATTTTAATCGCGCTTTTGATAGTATCCCACATTCAAAGTTATGGAGTAAGCTGCACAAAATTGGAATTAGCGGAAAGATAATTAAGATTATTAAATCTATTTATGATTTCAGTAAATTAAGAGTCAAAACGATTGAAGGGGTGTCAAAGTTTCATGATGTAACCCAAGGGGTTCTTCAGGGGGAAATCCTAAGTCCACTGCTTTATGCCCTATACGTTAGTGATATAGACCAATACTTTGTTAATCATGGTGCAAAACCAGTGGGATTAGGAGGAACTGACAAAGTTGACCTACTCATGCTTGCGGACGATAATGCAACTTTGGCAGAGTCAAAACTTTCACTGCAGGAAAAAATCAATATATTGGAGAGCTACTGCATTGAGAACGGGCTTTCTATTAATTTAAGCAAAACAAAAATTATTGTTTTCAGAAGAGGAGGAAGGCCATGCAATTCTTGGAAGTGGTATTTGAACGGAAAAATTGTCGAGGTTGTAAGTTCATATACGTATTTAGGTGTTATTTTTAGTAGCTATGGTATGTTTAACCAGTCAGCTAGTCAAATGTGTAGCAAAGCAAAAATCGCACTAGGAACAGTTTTTGATATTTTTAAGAGTTCAAAACTTAGGTCATGGAATGCTCAAATAAAACTTTTCGATGCTATATGTGTTTCATGTCTTATGTACGCAGCACCCGTCTGGTGCCTGAGGTATCTTGACGACGTAGAGTAAATACAAAACCAATTCATAAAAAAGCTTCTTTGGCTACCGCGCCGTACACCGGGGTACTTATTAAGATGCGAAACTGGAAAAACAAAATTAAGTTGTCATGCAAAAATTATTACATTAAAATTGTGGTTTCGTATGTTACTAATGCCCGCGGAGAGGCTTACTAAAATTTGCTACAACAGACTGTTAACTTTAATTAGTTTAGGTTTAAGCGAAGTTGAGTACAACTGGGCTCTACAAGTCAAGTTCCTTTTGGACCAGACGGGTTTTTCCTTCGTTTGGAATTCGCAGTGTCCACTCATACTTTCAAAGAACATGGAAAATATTATTAAATGTTTCTATGATCAAAGTAGGCAGGATGATTACAATAGAATCAATAATTCGTCTTACCACCCTATCTATAAATTAATAAAACTATCTGTTAATACTATTTTCTACCTAAATTTATCACTACCTATACATTACATTCGAATTTTGTCGCAACTCAGACTAGGAAGTAGTTACTTATCCTACCTTAACCACTCAATAAAATTTGACGAGAGATAAATCTGCACCACATGTGGTGCTGAATCTTTAAATACTGTACACCACTTTTTCACAAAATGTATTAAGTACGATAACAGTAGAAATAAGTATCTGTGTTTTTATAATATAAAACACCTTAACGAGCATGAATTGTATATGTTATTTAAATTATCAAGCAATAATGTTATTTCGAATTTGTTTAATTACGTTAAAACATGTCTTATTTTATAAGAATTTCCAAATTTATAAAAATATCCACGATTATAAGAATATTCAACTTATTAGTATGTAAATTATATACTTCTTGTGTTATGGGAGCTGCCCGTAGAACACGTAATAAAGAATTAAATTGAAATAAATTGTTATACTTACAAACAAAATCTTCCCAAGCAAACATTTCATCTCTTCTGAACTGAACGACGGAGGATTGACGAAAGAATATTCTCAAGACGCTTATACTTGCGCTGTAACACAATACGTAGAAATAATTAACTATAGATTTTACATTAAGACTCAATTAAAAACTTTATTCTGGTTTTAATGAGTAAATTAGTTAAAATACAGTCCAGGAGCATACTAAAAGCATACTAACCTAACGTAGTTAATGTCATTGAGCTGAAGTCTACCATCCGAAATGGCCTCTCTGAGCATTTTCGTTTTATTGGGTTCGACTTGATTTGGGAAATCCGCGGAGGTGACCACAGTCCCGTATGATGTCTCATTGCAAGCGGGAAGACAGTATTCCGTGCAACTTTTATCCTGTAATTGGTCCTGTGGATTCTTGAAATTAAACTTGATTTTATCCCCTGGAATTTTTAATCATTTCTATATTCATACTTCATTTCAAAAATAATTGTATGTTAGTATTTGCATAGTTAATACAGATCAAAATACAATCTGCTAAATGTAATGAGTATATCAAATATATTCTAGCGTCAGTTGTACTTAAATATTTGCTTCCTTCTTATTTACTTACATTTCAAGTTGGCAGGCTTCGTCTTTTTTTGGATAACATCTGAAAACAAAATCAAAATGTAACGTAGTTGAATTTTTATTCTTATTTTCTTGAATGACTTCTAATTTGAATTTAAGCATATGTTATATAAATGCAAACTTTAGCGTACCAATAGCTTTTCGAACGCATCCATTAATTTTATCCACAGAACAAGTTGAATAATTACCTAGCACAAAAAACATGTAATTATGCAGTTAAAAATTACCATGAATTTAAAGACCTTTTAGCACAACAAAAATATGTCCTTATCGACGCATGTACCAGGGCCGGATAATGCGGCCAGCGTAGGCAGCACACGCTACTTGAATTTTCAAAAAGCATGTAAAAATGAAACATTTTGCATTTTTCAAAAATATGTAAAACGATAATACATGGGAATAAAACATATAACATTTTTATCCAAACATGTAAATAGAACATTTTGCACTTTTTTGAATCAAGTAAATAGAACATTTTAAACTTTTCTAAAAACATGTAAATACAACATTTTGCTTTACCAAAGAAAAACATCAATACAATCAAAATGTATGGAAACAAATTGCTGCCTAAAAGCAATTCCTTCGTCCGACCCTGTATCATACCAATGCTGTACTCCAACCTTCGGTTAAATAACATTCAGAATTTTCGAGTTTATCCCTTAAGAAATTTCAATAATTCTCTTAATCACAGCTCAGAAATGAAATGGTTCTTACCTGGAGAATAATAAGGGGTACATTGACACTGTCGAAAGATGAATTCCGTCTCACACTCGACCACGCAGGAGCTCCTACTATAATCCGTATAATACTTCAAAGGGAATTCATCCGAGAAGTAGCAGCCTCTGCGGTAGGCTGCAAAATTCCTCAATATCTCTTCGCTATAAATGTCCGTACCCGTGATAGCAATTTGATTCTCCATCCCTGGTCCCACAATAAAGCCTCTCTCACTCACAGCTGGGAATTCATCCGGGTCATGGACGAGGACCCTTAGTCCTTTAAAGGAATCAGTTGGAATAGTGTCACAACGAAGGGTGTCCAACATGAGGGTGAGACCCCGACTTCTCCCGGCCCCCACTGCCTTAAGTGGGAATTCGTCCATGAGATTGACTCCGAGGGGAGCAGTGGTGGGTAAGGGTTGACTTAGTCTACATTTTCGTGGGTTATCCCGACATTTCTGAATATATTTACAAATCCCAGGGAAGAGATCATCATCATAAATGCGAGCACAAGTGAAGGAGTCTGTGGAAGTTTGATTCACTCCATTCTCAACATCCTCAGTCTCAGAGGGTGGTCCATTTTTCTCACGGAATCTGTCCGTGTAGTCCCATACAGCTTTTTGAAGGAAATCAAACTCTGCCTCCTGCTTCAAAACTTCCCCATCATTTCTTGGATCGGATTTCCGATATTTTTGTGGAATGGAGTTAAAGCTACAGCAGTAGCCAGAGTCCGTCAGAGTCAGTTTGAAAAGATTTGTGCATTTTATTGAAGCACTATTCCATCTGCATGTGAGGAGGTAGTCGTCACATTTCGGAGCCACAAGACGAAGGTATTTGATGGCCATTTTCGGATTCACTGCCACGTTTGGAACTTGAAGATTATCATTATTTCGAGCTTCCGGGTCAACCAGAGTTCCAATAATGCTTCGGATTTGAGTCAGTGTTAAGCTGAAACATTTTAATGATTACTCAATTTATACAAATTATATACCTACCGTATTTTCTATATAATTGTACAGGGCGGGTCTGTAATTGGACATCGGGTCTGACAGGTAAGAATTAAAATACTACACATGTCTGTTTAACACGCTACTAATTTGCATTACAAAACACTTTGCCTTACTTATAACGACAGCCTTGAATAATCATTTTCTCATTTACAGCTTTGTTAACAGTGCAAACTGTGACGGCCGGGAAGTTAATATTTGTAACTGGGTAGTTGGTATTTGACACTGAAGTAATCACCGGACTACTCTCCCATCTTATGTAAATCTTGCTCATCATGTAAATAGCAGTGCAGAACATTGCAAAGCACCAGAGTGTCCAGAAAATTCTAAACAAAGTAGCCAAGTAAAAGTGAGTCAACATTTAATAATTATGAAGTATATACATTGCAATTAAACTACTAAAAATGAAAGCAATACTAAATAACAGTCGAAAATGAAATCCGCCCCTTACTTAAATAAAAAAACGTTAGGTGCTTTAAAGAAAACTTACTTCTCTCCGACAGTTCGTTCCTTCTCTGCAATATAGCGGATACCATGCATAGTGGTGTAGTCACAATACTCATGAAATTGCTTTCTACAAGTCGGCCTATCTCCTCCCTCACCTCCAGGATCATCTTCGGGAAATAAATCTGACATTGAAACACCGCCCCCACTTCTGTGTCTCAGACGAAGTCGCCCAGTTAATCGGACCGGGCGCCAGTTCAAAGGTTTTCCTCCAAAATTGCTCCCACCAGTCCCCGCCGTCGCATCCATCCAAGAATTATCCGCTGCTTTTCTCGCCCAAGCCCATGCTGACTCATCTTTCGTCCTTTTCGTGTTCACCCCATAGTTTTTGCTGATGCTAGTGTCTGGATTTTGGTTGGAAAACGAATCCATATTTCACTCAGTTTGCTTTATTTCTTTGTTGTGTTTGCTTGTTAAGGTTGTACATAGTATTTCACAATACTGTTTTAGATTTTGTGGTTTCACAACCACCTCGAGCCTCCAAGTCGATCTGTCGTTTTCTTGTTTATTTTAAATCTGCTTTTATCTCCATTTTTTGTGCTAATTTCTGCAGGATTAATAATTTCCCTTTACGCTTTACTTTTACTTTTGTAGACTGCAGATTTAAACGGTTTGTTGTCTTAAATGGATATGATTTGATTTGATTTTCCTTCTGAATCCTGATATCGCCTGTGTGTTGGCTTTAGCTGACTGTTACGACTTGACCACTTCCTCCTAGGTCTAAGAAGTAAGAAAGATATTTCAGTGTGGACTCCGTCTGTTTTTATATGGCAATGTTAACGAAAACGAAAATAACGCAATAAACAATTCCGTGTTTCATATGGAAGAAATAAGTTCTTTTGCGTAAGTACATTTTTGGGGCCAATCGGCCAATGCCGGGCCAAACTAGAATTGTAGACTAGGTGTAATATGAATTTATCATAGGATGAACTTCCGGTTCTGAAAAACTGTATGTGTCTGTGTGACTTAGGTCTGATGCTTCTCGGGAAAAAATACCTGTTTCGATTGTCTGATTCTCTCTTTCTGAGAAATAAAATGGGAAAATAGGATCGGATTCGTTTCTCGGTCATTTTAATAAAAGACAACGAGGAATAATAATGTACCAGGTGTTTCCGGAATACGCTCTGTAAAGTCGTCACTCGAATCCCTAGATTCCGTTCTGTATTTGTAGGATTATTTATTAATGACCTATTTGGAGTAATTATACCCTACCTGCTCGCTGCGCTGCCTTATTACTTTTGGTATATCTGTAGCAGATGTCATGGTGGTGCGACGTGCAATCATGTATTACATGATAGTATGGATCCTACTTGTTTTTTGATTTTGTTTGTCTAACTTTTTGTTAAGACTATACTCATATTACACAACAGTGGCGCTTGCTTGACGTTTTTCTGACTCTGACCGACATCAAAATTGACACAGACCGAGATGCAGTTGAACTAGTAGAATCTATGTATCAACTTTGGTGCCCTACAAAACTATGTAATAAATAACAGGAAACCCGCACGAAGAGCATTCACAACCCTGACCTGTACATTTCCCCATTTGCCGACTTCCAGAATAGTTTTGCTGTACAATGCGTTATTCCATTCCAAATCCAAATTCCAACTGACCCAAAATATGCGACCCTATTACTATTTTTGTTGACTTGTAATGTAAATAGAAAATTCAGAAGAAACTGTTATGAGATCAAATAAGTTGCCGAAAAAAGAGCCTGAAACTTTTTAAATATGAATATGCGTCGTGAATTTATTAATTACTAGATTACTGCGTGTTTTTTTCATAAATTACATAATATTATTAGCATACCGTACCTAACTGTATGTATGTACATACTTAAATAATCACACGAACACCAGTACAATGTGTTTCAACTTTCTACAAAAGTCAAATCTTTTCTTGCCTTGTTTGTTGTATAGTTTGTAATAGCTATATAATATATAATATATGTAGTAGAAGTATTTACATTTTCCTGCATTATCTATACAATATACTCAACGTCTATGTACTTAATTAATATAATTATTACAATTTACAATATTACCATGTGTGTGTCTCATAATTACACATTTACATACAGACAGACCATCCTCTCCATTCATATTTTATTCTTGCCGAAGGGAAGTGACGCTACAAAAGAAACGCTCCATGATAACGTTTTTCATTGAATTGATTTTACCTCATTTTTTTGTCACTCTATCACTATCAATGCATCATCTAATTGTAATCCATTACTTGCATAATTGAGAAGCAAAGTACTAAATCAAATTAAATTACAATAATAATGATTATTACTACGATTATTTTATACTTTAAATGAACCTTGGCCTTTAGAATGTTCACTATTTTTTAGTCAAACTGCAAACAAAACAAGCCCAAAACAGATTTTTTCGAAGCAATATTAGACTGGCTGACAGATTTCTTTTAACATCATTCTTACATTTCCTTTTTCAATACGTAAGTACGTAGGTACATACGATTAGATATTATATAGAATATGCTTTTCAAATAATTTATTTAAATGTATAGGTTATTTAATATTATTTACAATTATAGTACAGCACGACGCGACGACAGTATAGTAATTCTATTTTACTATATATGTATAAGTAATTCAGTTTTTTTAAAAACTATAGAATTTACTGTAGTAGTTGCATAATTATGTCATAATATATAATATTAATTATCATTATATTCTGTAGTTATGTATACTTATGTGGTAGTTGGGTAGTTCTAGGTCATACAATGTTAATACATAATTAATTACCACTTATAAATATAATACTTCATACATTAAAATGTATACAACAAAAACAGTGAGTAACTAATTAGTATATAATTCACACACTCAACGTCGACACTTTGATTTTGTAAAGACATATTATGTACACACACAGATAGACATTTACATCGACTGTACATACATAACATTTTTGGATTAATTACACATTTTTAGATTCCCGAATTTTAGCTGTGAAGTAATATTATTATACTATTAATTTTATTAAGCAGTAGTTAGTTTTGTTAATGGAAAGTAATTTATCTGTAACCAGGACTCAAATCAACTAGTGTGAAGCTTGTCTATTAGTCTTACTATACAGTTAGTAAAAATACGATTCTCAATTTAATAAACAACTGATATATTCAATAGAAGTATCTGTGTTTCTTTCCAAGTTTATAATTTAAAGGAAGTCGAAGATATATGACATTCTAAACCGCGAATATCGTGCAGTATAGTTAGTATTTAACAATACAAAATACCACGCAATCGCAATTTACAATTACAAGAAAAAAACAAGTAAAATCGTTAAATGAACTTGCTTATTATTACTCAACGGGTTAAATTAGAATTCGGATCAAATTTGTTTCAAAGTTTTACTGACCTAAATTATAGACTAAAAGACAAGGAATGTTAATTGTATTTTTTTATATGATGAATCACAAATTGAAAATTAGAAAATTAATTTGCATACTAATTACTCTCCAAATAACAATACTAATATATTATTATGCCCTATAATTATTTACGTCTACACTACTGTCAACTGTTTCTTTTCGAATCCATAAAACGCAGGGATTACATTTTTTGTCAATCCTACTTAAAGTTTTAAAACTCTGATACAATTTTTTATGTGTAGTATATTCATGAGTAAGTAGTTATTACATTTTACATTACCTACCTAACATTTTTCAATAATGTTTAGTTAAGTACAATCAATGTCAATGTAATTACAAATTACAATTCTAACCACGCTGTAATATTACAATAATAATATGTATTATTACTCACGTGCCCCAAACACTTCTGATTATTACATTTTACATATAATATTTATTATTTTTGTTTATAGAATAGAATTTAGTAAGAGTTGTCAAGTGTGAAAAATATCATTTTGTTTTTACATATTCAAATATTCCTAAATTTGAAACACCTAAACAAGTTCTACTTCTTTACGTAGTATGTTATTTAGTAATAATTAATGTTTAAGTACATTTAGTTTATGTATAGATATATATTTAATACGTATGCAGACTGCAATAAATGCAACAATGCATATAACAACGGTTTCTTTCCTGTTTCCCTTTCAAGTTTGAAGATTAATGAATTTGATTTTGACTTGTATTCTCGATTCAAAAATTTAACGACAAAGCTGCTTTTCTTTTTTCATACAGTCCACATCCCACATTTAGTACACTGGTTCGCTCCTCACCCCATTCCTTTTAACTAATAGTAACATTAATTACAAGCAATTAATTAAAGTACACAAATACAGTAAAATGTTACATATGAGTTCATGTGGTGACAGTTAGTAGTAGTTTATATTTCAGCTATAAGATACAGAATAGAGTTTTCAAAACTAAAACTGAAGGATTTACTGGTTTGTTGCAGCAATAAATAAAATTAATTCATTAAATATTATGTTTCCATTTTTTGAGTTTCAAATATGTATAAAGTTTAAAGCAATTAGCTGTACACTGGTAATGGTACTGGTACAATAACAATACAAATAACACAATTCGAATTCACTGGAAAGTGGAGAGAATCTAATCTGCCTACCAAAGAAGAAAGAAACGCATCTAGTCTAGAACTACGGTGATTAATTATCAGATATTACAGGCAACATATTTCAATAAGAATACACATAAAAAGTTACGAAATAACAACAATTTATCATTACAAAACTTAACTTAAATAAACAAGCTAAAATTTTGACAATAATGTATTAAATAGCCACGCAGTATTAGTATAGATACAAAAGTTATTGTTGTTATTGTAAACTCAAGAATAGTGAACGCATACAAATGGAACAATAATAACAATAAATATCCATAACTATTACACCATTAATTCGCTTTACTAGTTTAAAAAAACATTAAAATAGGAAGTATATACATGTATAGCAGGGTCAATTCTAAAACATGCTTAAAATTCAAGACGGTCTGCATAAAAGTTAATTATTACTAGTGACGATAATCATACTACAAATTTAAATTTACAACGCAATATTTGAACTAAATAATCTTTTCTTATTAATTCTTATTAATTATCATACAATAAAAAACAAGCGAAGCGTCCCCTACAGCTTGGCTTCTTATTGGTGGGTAATCATATAATCTTAACTTCAGTAGTAATTCCTCACACATACTAAAGGTATGTCGTCACTTTTTAACTCTCTAATATTACTAAATCGGTAATTATCACATCCTAACCAATTAAAAACGTACAATTAACTCTCATTCTCCTTTCTTTATATAATTTAACAACAATCTGGATAAATAGCGCGGCAAATAATAAAAATTATTACATCTCTTTTCCTTATATAACTAATTAAAAATTACAATAAAAGTTTCTACAGCGGTAAATTACTTTTAAAATAGTTGAAAATTAAAATCGTAAATTTACTTAAATAATCCTGTATTCCTGTACTGAATGTGTACATTCGTTTCCAATATTGACATGCATAGAAACTAGTAGGTGAGAGGTGAGACGACATAGGCATAGGGTATAAAATATGACATAAAACAAAAATGTTAAAAATGCGATAAAACTTTAAAAGATTCTTGTGAATAATGTAAAATGATATTAACAATATATTGTGATAGAAATCGGGAGGTCATACACATTAAAAACTTACTTACAAACTTACGTATCGTTAGTTAAAATAATTAAATTGTAATAAATAAACTGCAATTATAATAAACGTAGTATCGATATATATATAATACATAAGAGAACCCGGTGCAATACGCTATGTAATTTACCGATGTGGTATTTAGTTTTTCTGTTTTAAAATAATGATAAAATTGTGGTTGTGTTTCTCCTGCTCGTCCTTCCAAGTCGAATTCGATCATCTAATTAAGCAGGTGAGACAAAGTTCATTTGAACTAATACAATCGTCATGACAAAAAGCTCCACATTTCCGACACATAATCATCGCCCGAAGGTCACAAACACAGTTGCCCCCACTGTCTAAAATTATTTGACTCACATCCGCCACACCGCGAAATTCAGATGAAGCATTCCCACGTCGTCCATTATTGTTTCCACCCCCACCGTTTCCTCCGACTGACACCACTGACGACCCACTCGAGCTCCCCCCTCCACCCCCAGCACCACTTACATTCACACTCATCCCCAGAGACTCCGCGCTCACAACTCCAACTCCCACGCCAGCTCCATTTCCATTTCGATCATGCCCATGACTGTGGCTGTGAACATGGCCGTGACCGCCGTGATTATGACCATGGTTGACCAAGCCCTCCACTTTGACATTAACTCCATCCGCAATGGCACTGAAGATGTCATACTCTTGCCCCACAATACTATCCCCACTCCCATTTCCACTCCCACAATTCTGTGTCGTGTCCGGGATACTAATGACCGGGTGTTGGCCGGGTTGTGTGGTAGTGATGATTCGTGACACGGCAGAGCTAGTTGGTCCATTTAAATTAAGATTCACCAACTGCCCCCTCTGAGGATCCCAGGCAGTAGCTGTTGTTGTCATTGTACCACCGCCACCATTTCCAGCCACTTGTTGTTGAATAGAATTTGCTGAATTAGAATTATGAGCCATACTCACATTCACCACATTCACAGAATTAGGATTTGAAGGATTGTGATGTCCCATACTACTCAGCACTTGATTCAGTGTTTGTTGATGGACAATCGTGGGAGCTTGGGAAACCTGAACTTGGACGATATTTCCATGATTTTGTCCAGCCAGTGAAAAGGATGGAGAGCCTTGAATCACATTCAGATTTTGATTCTGACCCGCAGCTGAGACAGCAGCAACTATCTGCTGAGGGATCTGAGTGAATTGAAGTGGACTCCCTCGATTTTGAGCAAGAGAGAAATGACTTTGTTGCTGTTGTTGTTGGTGGGAGTGCTGCTGCTGCAACTGATTCAATGTCACGTGCTGGATTGAACCATGTCCATTCTGTCCACTGTAAAGAACCTGTTCAGACCATTCAGAAATATATTATGCTAACACACTTTGAATACCAACACTATTTTCTAGTGTAATGTTCTAATTAGGAATGAGGCTAATTAAATTTACACAAACTCAAATATCCAGAAAAAGGGATTCAAAAATAAAATAACATCGCTTATTCATGAAAATTAACAAGTATCTACATAACTATACATACGGCCTAAAACTCTTGAAAACACAAAACTAACAAGGAATGAGTCACTTTCGTCAAAAATGTGATTTCAGGAACTCCGACAATTTCCCAATAAGGCGTTCCAAATTTGAACAAACGGCTTAGAAAAAAATACTTAAATACGAAGGCTACTGCAATTACGATTTGGAATAGAAATGTGAAATAAATGCACTTCTTGGCTTCAAACATAAAAATAAATATAAAATCGAATTGAACACAAGTTAGTTCTATTGAGATTTCTCTAACAGCAGCATACAAAAAGTGAGATACATAGTACATGGCTGCCCAAAAACCAAACCAAGTCAAATAAATTAAAATAATGATTAGGGTGAGGTCGTCTAGTTGCGGCCGGTGTCCTAATTGTGGCCGGCTGACTAATTTCGTCTTACCTGAAAACTTTTGAAACTCATAATTGCAGAATCAGTAGACGGACAGCCGAACTTTATAAACAAAAGTGAAATTTTGTTATGCACCGACTCGTAGAAGATACACAGCCGGTGGCCACAATTAGGATACCGTCCACAATTAGGCACCCTCACCCTACACATTAAATTATATCAATAAATATGCTGTATTATGAAACTCACTCTGACGCCATTAGAATCCTGGATTTCTAAAGGGATTTGCATGCTCTTCATTCCCTGGGCTTCGGCTGCACTCATGTGATGTTGGTGCTGAAGACTTATGGTATTTTGTCCGGTCATAGACACGGGCGTCATGGTCATGCTCACATTTGCATTCCCGGGTCCAGCAAAGGAGATTGGAATGTTTCCCGTCGGATTTTGTGGATGGGGATGATGATGATGCTGCTGCTGCGAGTGGTGATGATGAGTATTCAGAATCATAGTCGTCGTGTTATTCTGCTGGACTGGTGGTGCACTCGAGGCTCGGGGTGGTCCACCCCCTTTCGACTGGTCCATGAGAACTTGTGGAGAGAGAACGATGGAGGCTGGGACAGCCAAGTTAGTCGGAAGCCCATTACTCCCTGTTGTCTGAACGATGATGTACTGCTGCTGACGAACTCCGGTGTCCCCTCCGGGTCCATGACCATGACCCTGCATTCCCATGGGACTGTCAATCCTTTGAATTGTGCCAGTGTGTAATTGCTGGTGTTGGTTGGGGTTCTGGTGCTGAATTTGTAGCTGTTGCTGTTGTTGTTGTTGCTGATGGTGCTGGTGTTGTTGTTGCGCCTTCATAAAATTCACCAAGTTAATTAGCAAATTGTATCCCTTTCAATGATTTACAATTAATTTCAAGCACATTAATAACAACGTAAAAAACCGAATTATCAATCACAAAACCAATACATATAAAATTCAAACTTTAAGATTATTTATATTAATATTATATTATGTAGGTTCAAAAGCATACCTAAAATTAATGTAAATTTACTTTTTACAAGTCTGCATTTAATTGCTCCTACTTACAATTTAACTTTCTACATTTTGCACAACGAAAACAAGCTGGGGCTTCGATCTACAATTACAAGCAACATTAGAATTGGAATATTATGGTAACCACGGTCCAAACAGCACAAGCAACTGCCTACGCTTTATAAATTAATCATTACATTAATTTATGACATTAGTAGTAGTGTATGGATGCCACTTGCATGCCGTGCATAAGGCATAAACTGACAAAAACCGATGGAAGTGGAAACAATAAGCAAGTCACGCATTATTGCTTATGACGTAAACTGACATAAATCGACTCTAACTAATTTATGTCATTTACTGCCAAGAAGCTAATTTTGAGGGATATTTTATGTGAGTTTGTGTCCCTTTATGACGGTGCCATTTATGTTACCCGGCTATCCCTGGTATGAATATAATGCGCATTTTATTTAAGTTACTAAAAGGTTTCAAATATTATCATCAGAGGGGAAGCAAATCATAATTTTCCCTCGTAATATATTAATAATAAGGTTAATTTAAATATGAATACTGCAAACTAATTAGGAAGTCATTTAAATGATTTTTTCTAAATCTAAACAAGTTATTATCTAGGTAAGTAATGTTGTATGGGCTGTATTATTAATTAGTAAGCCATTCGTGGGTCCATAATAATATACAAATTAATGATTATAGTTCCAGTAATTTAATTTTTTATATACGCTCAACAAGCTTTTACGAATATAAAGCTTTATGTATATAGGAATGAAGCAATAACTAAAACTACAAAAAATACTATTAACGTATTATGTGTATATAGGTACATATGAATATACGGCGTAGCTGTGGGAAAGCAAAAGGTAAGAGGTTGCTGAAATAAACAACACAATAAAATTAAAAATTATACTATATAACCATTTAACAAAAATAATTAAGTAGACTTACTTAGGGTAAAAATAATCATAATAATTCATTACATACCTATCATCAAGTACTTTAGGTAAGCAAAGTCATGAATAATTAAATTACAGATTAAATTAAACTTCTATAAATAAAGCGAGAATAATAATTACTCACGATCGGAAAAAAGGAGAGAAGGCAAGGCAAGGCGAATGAGGCGGAGACAAGGTGTACACTTGTTTTGGTGAAATAAGGAAATACATAAAGAGAGAAGGCAACTTTTGGAAAAATAGGAAATTTTCAAAATTGTGAAATAATTCGTAATTCGTTCTGTGATGATGCTACTCCGACTTCGATGACAATATAAATATTAGTAAAAAAATAATTCCCCCTCCCTTTCTCCTTCGCCTATGAATAATCCCATTGAGAGGATACTATTATATAGCTTGAATTACACAAAATTAAAATAAACGATGCACATCATAATGAATAATTAAGTACAGTTATAAAACTAAACTTCTAGTCTTCTAGAAGAACAACAAGAGCAGCCAACGCCAACAACATAGAACTTGAAATTGGAAATTAGACTACAGTAATTAATAAATAATATAATATTATAGACTCTTAATAAAAAAGTGTGGAAAAGATAGCTATAGGTATTCCAAAACTAATACACAGGTGCAGAAGTATCCCTACTAAAATTGCCTCCAAACTGGAGAAATACTGTTCAAAATTAATGAGTGAACCAGGAACTTCTATCCATGATCCTAAATGCTAATAGAACCCGCACACGCACAAACACAGAGAAACAGTATTTTAGGAGAAATGAAGGAAGCTCAGTGAAAACAAAGGAAAATTAATTATAATAAATCAAAAGTTTAATTCGTCAACTCTGGAGCTGGACCCGTATTAATTTCAAACAAAATACATGTACCAAAAAAAAATTTTTAAATAGCTAGAATTTTGTATGAAAACATGAAATATTACAGGATGTAAAATAATGATTAAAAGATAAAAAAATCCAATTGCAGTCTAACGTTAAGAAAAAAATAAATAGGAAATTTCGATTTAAAAAAAACAACGCAACAACAATAGAGTCATAAAAAAGTGAAAGTTGATAAAATGCGACAGAAAGATAATTAATTAAAATTATTATAAAGAACATCATTGACTTTTGAAGTTTTACTTTTTGTTTTTTGACAGACTAATGGGAAGGAAGGGAGAGAGGTCTCACCTGAACAAGTAAAGTATTTGAATCAACAACTTCGCTAACAAGGACAGGGGCATCAAGACCACCCAGACCACTTAGCTGAGCCAGCGTACGACGTTTGTTGGGATTACTGAGCGCAGCAACATTACTATTATTACTAGTAGCTTGCGTCAAACTCATCTGGATTGGGAGTTGTTGTTGTTGTTGTTGTTGCTGTTGAAGTGGTTGTTGCTGTTGAGTGGACAAAGAGGGTGGAGGGATGGGAGGAGGGGCTAAAGGAAGGGAGGAGACAACAGGCAGAGGCATTTGCAGCGTAGACATAGAGCCCAGTATATTATTTTGATTACTATTATTCTCTTGCTGGATTTGACCATGTTGAATTTGTATTTGTTGGATTTGCTGCTGTTGTTGTTGTTGAATTAAATTTGTACCATTACTCCCAGACATCTCATTCCCACTATTACTATTGACACTCATCCAAATCGGGGAACCATTACTATTTACATTCAGTTGTCCGCCGCCGCCACTATTTACATTTGAATTAGCATTACCATTATTAGAACTACTACTACTACTATTGTTATTGCCATTCGAATTGGAATTGGAATTTGAGGAACTAACAGATGAAATATTTTCAATCGTGGTAGGAACATCAATTATCTCGGCAATGTTTGGTGGATCCGGCTCGGATATTAGACTGTATGGACTATTATCCACACTCGCCGAGATGGCATCTTGAAGGTCGAGCATTGCCTCATTCGTACAATTAATTAAATCCGCCATGGGATTCACAACATTTTGGCTTTGGAATTTATCCAATATTTTTGAATTATTATTATTACTATTTGTAGGAGTAGTTGTAGGAGTCGAAGCATTTTTCAACGTATTCGAATTCGGATCCAGTTGATTTTGATTTTCACTGTTCATCATGGACACGACCATGACCCCTGTGCTGCCAGTGGCCTCTATCCCTCCCACCTGCTGCTGACCTTGATTCTGACTGATATCCGAAGAACCACTTTCCGTGGAGGTTGCTGCTGTGTTTGTTGTTTGAACTATGAAGGACTGCGGTGACTGCTGCTGTTGAATGGTGAAGACTGTCGGAGAGTTCCGATCACGGTCCTGACCACTCCCATTAGAACCGCCCCCGCTCGTCACTTGCTGTCTCCCCCCTTGTTGATTTTCAAACGCTAAAGGTGATATAGGCCGGATATTGGACGCCGCTAATTGGTTCGTGATGAAGTCTGCTAGGTTTGACACAGAATTAATCACGGTCGTGGATTGGCCGGTACCGCTCCCACCCCCGTTACCGGTCCCAGTGTTTGACACGTTGTTGTTGTTGTTCGCACTGCTCCCGTTGTTGTTGTTAGTATTATTGTTACTACTGACAGTTACAGTGGTGACCGGTGAGGATGACAATGATATGGAAGCAGGCGTGGAGCCGTCGAGTTGCTGTTGAAGCTGTTGTTGCTGCTGGGGACTGAGGGAGACGGGGCTAAAATTTTGGAATATTCTTCCATCGATGGTGGTGCCGGTCCCGGGTCCATTTCCGGGATGACTGATAATCCTGAGAGGGGAGCGGATCCTTTGTGGACCACAGTGGGACACTAGGGATGAGTGACGATTGAGTGTGATTGTGTTCGAATTAGCTATGGAGATGTGCTGACCCTGACTCTGACCTTGGCTATCCGAACTACTGGTGGTTATAAACTGTGGCTGAGGACTTGGACTCGCTCGATTGCTCCCATCACCACCAGCACCACCATTATTATTGCTACTCCCACCACTACTAATCACAAAATTCCCTCCGACCGTCCTCTTGACCTGAGCCATATTAATATTGAAGCCATAGGGGGGTCGAAGTCGAATGGGTCCATTCAAACTGTTAATCGGGATTGAGGAAGCTCGATGAATAGTTAACGTCTCCCCATTACTTGTCACAATCTGAGCACTGACAGGAAAATTCGTTCGACTATTCACACCTCCTAATGACACTGACTGCTGCTGTTGTAACTGTTGCTGATGATGTTGCTGCTGTTGGAGTTGTCTTGCTTGGATATTTTGAATCTGATTTTGAATCTGACTCTGTTGAGTCTGATTGTTGTTGGGGATGTGAAGCGGGATGGACCTCACGTTCAGATTGACATTGGGCTGATGAAAGAAAGCGGCAGAGTTGCCGCTGATGATCTTGAACGAGCCAGTCGTCGTTTGATTATTACCATTATTACTCTGACTACTCGTCGAATTAGTCGTTGTGACGGACATGGGGATGGACATTGCCATGGACAGAGGGACGTGTTGTTGCTGCTGTTGCGGACTGTTTGGATTGGAAATGAAAACTGGACCAGGACTTGGACTTGAGCTCGTGCTCGAGCTGGAAGCGTTGCTGTTCCCATTATGAAAAATCTGACCCTGAACTTGACGAATAATAGTGGGGTTCCCATTACTATTGAGGCTCGAAGCACTGCTAGGCCGACTTACACTCACACTCACATTACCATTCGCATTATTAAGGTCATGAGAGAGCTGTTGTTGTTGGGGACGTGTGGTCATGATGTTCGTGTGTGTATTAAATGGGAGGGTGAGAGAGGATAAGGAGATAGGTACGGACAAGGACTGGGTACGATTGAATGTGGAATTGGGGGTCTGTGCCTGGGCTTGTTGAAGCTGAAGTTGTTGCTGTTGGGCCAAGGCGGGTGCACCCCCCACATTGACATTTATAGGATTGACAGGTTGCTGAGGTAAATGTTGGAGCTGCTGCTGTTGTTGCTGTTGCTGCTGTTGGTGGTGGTGCTGTTGTTGTTGTTGCTGTTGTTGAATGAGCATAGCCAATTGCTGGGGTGTAATAAGTGTAGCAGTGGTGCCAGAGGGTGTGACAGCAGAAGTGCTTTGCGCCTGTATAGTTAGCATTATTGTTATATACTCTTATCCTTATCGCTTTCCAATCAACCACGTAGCTGGGTAGATTTGTTTATAGATATAATATGGTTAAAATTATAAATAATACATAAACTCGAAAGTAACTTGTAATTTTCCAAAACAAAAACAAAGATTTATCAACAATGTTCTAAAAGTATTGTGCAATACCTAATAATATTAGGTCGCAGATGGCAGTGTTTAAAAAATTGATTTTAGAAGGGTTGTTTTTGATATTTAATTTGCGATTATTTTTGAATTCAAAAAGATTCTGTTATTGGAACCTACCCAAACACGTCATTGACAAGAATACATTTAATTATTGTGTCACGCAGGCAAGTGTCATTGGAGCTTGCAATTGCAATACATACATTAAAAATTGTGACTGATTGCTGCTGCGAATGCAAGAAACGAATGTACCATCTATAAAAAATGTCCTAGAATGTGAAATGTGCTCCGCATTTTTTGTACAGATTACATACACAGTAGATAAAGGAATCACAAAAATTGAAACTATTTTCTCTTAAGTAGGAATTCGGGTGGCAAAAAGGTAATTAAGGAGGGAGTAGAGGTAGTATAGCACAGAGGGCCCTACACCATCAATATCAATCACCACGCCCTTGCCCTTTCCCATAATAAAACTATGGTGCACCCACTCCGATTATGTACATACAATCGCATACTATTATTTTAGTGCATTATGTTTAACAAAAATATTATTGTGATTATTTATATTAATTTGTTTTAAAAGGATTAGTTTCATATGAGCTGAACAACAAGAACAGCAATAAAAGAAAACGGAAAAAACAAAGTAGAGTATACAATCAAATAAATTCTCAAGTACGGGAACTTACGACCAACTGCTGCGGTCTCTGAGGGCCATGATGAACCACAATGGGGCTTCCAGGTTGGACGGGACGAATGAGAGGGACGACGGTAGTGGTGCCGCCCTGAGTCCCGACACCCAAATGATGACCATGATGATGAGAACCACCCGCCTGAGGATGAAGATGATGTTGTGTTATTGTGACAGGGCCAGTTGTTCCACCAGATGGACCCGAGATATGTGCCACAATTACTTTCTGATGAGGCGGCATCCCACTCAGGATGGGCATGGAGGTCGCCTGCAAAGGTGTTTGGATTATTGTGGGTGTCGTGGAGCGACGTTGTACTTGAATTATCGTTGGGTCATTAGTCGTCACGATTTGATGCCTGGAAAAAAATCAGCATGCATTTATTAATTTATTAGGATATTTCCCCAAACATTATATCGGGATATGGATACATCGAATGACAAAAAGCCATATGCTATTACTGTTAACACTAAATATGCTACATATTAGTATAAAACACAAATGCGGCGAAATAAAAATCATACCCCTGTAGTTGCTGCTGCTGTAAAAGTTTAACAGGATCAATTTTATTAGGCTGAACCGGCGGAGGCTTCACAAGTTGATTTTGAAGTTGTTCCCGATTCGGACTATTTTGTATCACGGCTTGACAGATCTGATAGGAGCGTTCCAAATTAATTGATCCAGGTGGGACGGAGCTCGTCCGTGTGATTTTAAGCTGAAATTTTCATTACAGAATTTTATTTAGCAATTTAAAATTATTAAACAAATCATTTTACTAACTAATTGTAGGTAAAAATCAGTTACATGAAATGGAACAAAAAAGTGAATAAAACCGTTAAAATTCAAAAATATAAATGTAAAAAAAACAAAGCGCTCTACATGATTAAATTGGCAATTAAAAAAACGCTAAAAATAAGAATTACATCTTTACATATTTGCATCCAGAACTTAAAATTGGAAAATAAGTTACCGCATTTCAAAACAGCAAAATGTATGTACGCACAGTATGTACAGTATGAATATGAAATTACGAAGGAAGTATTTACAAGCATAGAGGAAACATAATAAAGAATAAAAATCACTGCATATTAAATGCAATACAATTTAAATATAAATATGTTACATAATTCTAATTACTCAAAGTTAAACTGTGTGGCTAAACCGCTAAATACATGAATATAAAATATCGAATTTGAGTTTATAAGGTCAAATGCACTTTCAGATCATGAAGGATATGTTTTCTGATTGTTTTTACCAAACTACGTAGGGATGTAGATTACATAATAAGTCGTGCAGAGTAGGTAGCAGTAGTAGTAGTAGTAGAGCCAGAGCGGTAGACAATGAAGTAGAGTAGACTGACTGATTTTTGCAACTCAAAATAAAAACAGAATTCTAAGAATAAAAGGTCAGAGTCAAAAGTCAATAACTGAGAGTCAGTCAGATGATACCTATAGTTCTAAAAAGCTGTTGACTCAGGCCAATGTCAACTAGAATTAGAATAAGACTCATGACACTGACTCTGAGTCTTGTAAGTAATACATTTTTGTAGAATTCAAGTAGTATAAAAGAAACGGAGAACGAGGAAATAGAAAAAACAGCATAAAAAACATTTTAATTTTACAAATTTTCAATACATAATAATCAAATTTGAATCAAACGGAAATTGGATTCGGCAAGTTTTTTTTTAAATCTTTTTTTTTGTTTTACTGAGTTTTGATTTGTGAACTTGTTTGTCACCTGTTTGGGTTTCTGCTGTCGAGTTTTGTGAAGAGCCTGTGTCTTACTATTTGTCGTCGAAGTAGAAGTCGGATTACTCGTACATATACTGAGAATCGTCTGATTGTGTGCTGACATTGAATTTCGGACGAATTTGGAAGCATGGGGATTATTGGGAGGATTATTAGTAGGAATTTTGCTGAGTGAATAGGGCTGTTGTTGTATTGTGTTTACCTTAGCATGCTGCTGAGCAGTCAGCTGACCACTCTGGGACACCACCACGCCGATACTATTCAAACAATTGCTCACGCTCAAATTGTTATTATTCCCATGAAGTTGAACTTGTTGTGGATCACTAATCGTGGTAGTCGCGACGGCCGCAGCGGCTATCGAAACGGGAACAGCAGTCACTGTGGCTCCAGTCCCCACAGGGATCACGCTCACACCAGGACCCGCAATCAAAGGCTGCGGTCCTGGTGCGACCGCAATGTTAATGGGCCCTCCAGAGTTCATACTGTTGTTATTGGATCCAGTCGAAGTGGATGACACAGCATTCGTGGTGGCCGCGGCTGTGGCTGTTCCTGCAACTGGCACTGACGTTGAGATTGCTATCGGAACGGGGCTGCCTTTATTTAAGGAAACTGCTTTCTTTAGACTCCCCTCCACTGAACTTGTGCTGCCCGCAGAGGATGAAGCAGTGGCTGCAGTAGTCATTTTGATCATAATCGGTGAATTCTGACTCTGATTTTGAGTGGTGACAGCCACGGCAATTTGTTGCTGTTTAGTCGCTCCAGGTTTGGTATGATCATCAGCCCCACTCCCATCTGATCCTCCAAGTTTGCTACTCGTACTGACTGCGTCCGAGGATGACTTGCTTGTGGCCGTCGTTGTTCCTGGAATCGATACTGGGATAGTGACCATTTTGACGTACACCTGCTGGGGACGACCTCCCTGCTGTTGTTGTTGCTGCTGCTGCTGGTGGGAAGAAATTAGTTTATTTCCCAGAACCGAGTTGGTCACCCCTTGCTGCTGAGCTGATGAAGTGGACGAATCAACTTTGACCTGATGGGACGTTAGTTTTTTGAGGGCTTCTGTGGATGCTGACATGGACATCCCTGCTGGACGTATTTGAAGTTGTACTGTCTTAACGTTTTGCAGTTGCTGTTGTGGATGAGCTTTATTCACTCCTGGTGCTTTGCTCACGAGCAATGGTTTGAGGGTAACATCTGGATTTTTCGCAAGTTGACTCGTCGCATTCGCAATGGCAACTTGTGCGGGAGACAAGGTGGTGGTGGTAGCCGGGGTTGTTCCCACTAGCTTATGTCCACTTCCACTAGTTATATGTTTCCCAGGAATTTCCACCATTGTTCCTGCTGTGGTTGAATTCACAATCTGAAGTTTCTGACCACCACAAGCACCCTCTTTATCAGGCAGAGCCTGGATATGGATTTCTTTCTTCGGCAGCAAAGCCACGGGGCTGTCTTTCTTTTGTTGGATAATCACAATTTCTCTCTTTTGATTCTGCACAAGAATATTTCCTTTCTGGACTGTCATTGAAATTTCTTTCTTCTGCGTTGTGGACTGAGACGGATGTTGTTGCTGTGGATGTGCCTCCACCTTTCTAGGTTGAGCCACCGAACCACCAGCGGAAGAAACCAAAGAGGTTTCTTTTTCTTTCTTTACAATTCCAGCAACAGCTGTGACACCTTCCTTTTTCGGGACGAGAAGGGCTGGACTTGACGAGGTCGGAGGATGGTAGTCTTTGGATGAGCTGAGGACTCTTTGCTGAATTATTATTACGTCACTTGTGCATGGTTGTGAGTCATCTTTTGAATTAGACGGCGTTTCTTTCTTGATTTGCACTCCCACCCCAGTCTGCTGCTGTTTAGCGAGTATGGATGGTCCAGCGGATGAGACTGGCTCTGATTTTGGTACAAGTTTTGAAGTGACAGGGATGGCGGTGGCTCCCTCAATCTTGACAGGAATCTGAATTTGACTTTTACCTGGATGTTTTGGACTGGATGAAACTGTGGTGTCCTGAGAAATTATTTTATCTTGCTTGATCCGTTGCTCAGCTGAATCAGAAGGTTTTCTGGAAAGGCCACGAGACACTTGACCTTGAGATGACTCAGTCGCCGTCATCAACACTGCTTTGCCGTCATGGGTTACTTGAACTTGAATTTGTTTAAGCGTCGTTTCCTTCCCAGCCAATACTGTGGTTGTGGTAGGGCCCTCACTATTTTTATTACTACTACTCTTCAGGGCTCCTTTCTCACTCGTCCCCGTCGTTAAGGATTGTTGTGGCTGCTGCCCTTCCGAAACTACAACTACGTTGACCTTGGCATTGGAGCTGACCTTCGCATTAGAGTTAACCTTGGCATTGACATGGATGGGTAATGCCTTACTGGTAGCTAAATCCTTAGTATTCGTGTTGCCTCCCATTTGAACTTTAGGAACGTGCTGTGGGTTCGCAGTTGCTGTTGTAGTAGTGGTGACTTTAGCCGTACCAGCCGCTGGGACAACTTTCTGAGATAACACTAGAGGCTTGTTGGCATTAGCTGTGGCAGTTGTGGTAACAGTGTTATGTAAAGGTTTGATTCTAATTGCAGTCCCAGTTGAATTGGCACTCTGACCTGGACTTTGACCTTGAAATGACGGGCTAGTGGAAACTATAGAGGCTGAAGTTACTCTCACAATAGGCTTTGATACAGGCACTATTTGTACACCACTTAATTTTATACTTGCTTGATTTTGACTATTTTTATTTAAGCTGGCTGTTGTTGCTTTGATTTGTGGAACTAGACAAGAACCAGCAGCCGTGGATTGCTGAGCACTAACAACTTTATGACTTTGATTTTGACTCTGAGCTGGGGCTGGTTTGAGGGGGACCTGTGACGATAGAGTTGTGGAGGAAACCACAGTTTTGACTATAACCTGAGCAGGGGCTTGTGTTGTTGCCGTATTGGTTGTTGTTCCGAGTGGGACTGAACTAAGCCTTGTCGGGTTGTTTTGCTGAGGATGTATTACCTTTGGAGGAGGCGGAGTAGTGGACACTGCTCCTGAAATTTTATCTACCGGTTTATTAGTTTGGGATTTCGAAGTACTTGTTGTCGGGATTGTAGCTCCTGCTAAAGGTGCAGTCGTCGCCGCCGTGACTGTTGGCAACACAGGGGACAATGCCTTGTTTACCACTGTAGGCGAAAGAGTAGAATGTACTTCTACCGGCGGGGATTTTCTTGGCGGCGAGGGGGATGCGGGTACATTTGGATTTTCTTTGATGGGACTGGAAATTTGCTTTGTCACTGCTGTTGCTATGGCTTCATTGGTTATTGGCTGGTGTTGGTTTTGGTTATGGATGATGGATGGTGGTGGAGGTGGTGTCGAGCTAGCCCCTGTAGAACAACTATCAGACTTTTCAAGAACCACAGTATTTGCGGATGGAATCTTTTTGGGTGGTTGCGATTGTGGATTTACATGGACCGCCGTAGTGAGAGCCCCAGCTTTTTTAACATTAGGCTGTGTTTGGACTTGAACTTCAGAAGCAACATTCACAGCTCCACTAATACTACTAGATTCCAACGACTGAGCGTGAATTGGAACTGAGGATGTCGCCAAAGGTTTCGTGAGTAAGGGTGGTGTGGAAGTCGGGGAAGAATTGAAAGACGATATCGACTTGACCTGACTTGATGAAGGTGCTGGGGTTAAGACAGGAAGGGATTTTACCACGACGACACTCGTACCCGTATTGGTGCTCGCACTGGTACTCGTAGGGTTGAGATTAAGGTTTGAGAGACTTGTGGCTGTCGTTGTCGTAGAAGTATTTGGAGATGTCGGGGCCGGGGATTTAGATTTGACTGGAGAACTTACTGGGGATGATGATGATGATGACGGGGATGGAGATTTTGATGAGGAGGAAATTTGATTGGAGCTGATTTGCTGTTGAACCAGAGGAACTGATGAAGGGAGAGAGACCTCCGTGAAAAGAACCACCTCCGGGATGTCAACAGTCTCAGTCTCTACAACCTGCTCCTGCTCAATAATGACATCAGCATGATCGTCCTGCGGTGAAGGGACTGTGAAGGAGGAGGAGTCGACACAAATTCCCAAGGGACTATCAGTCGTTCCTGAATTTTGACAACTATCATCTTCAATGACTTCAGAATCTAAATCTACATCACCGCCGTCGGTACTTGGTGTGAGGACTGGGGTAGCTGGCTGGATTTCATCAACTTTCACCTCCATGTTGAATGTCACTGGAAATTTTAAAATAAACAAATAACTTTCTAAAACAATTGTATTGATACTGCAGTATTTCCTTAGCATGCCATACGGAGGATGAATTCTAGTCATAAGATCAATATACTAAAACCAAATCTCTCGCTATCCAATTTTCTGAATGGTTTAAACAGATAACAGCAAAGATCTGTCTTGAGCTTTTGAAAGTTTGAGCATAGCTATAAGCTTTACACACGTTGTTTGTACTTCACAATACACTACTTTCCTCAACGTGAGTGGAAATCCCAATAATAGGTATTTACACAAATTCAATATCAGCAAGAAACATTAAAGTTAGAGAGAGACTACTGTGACAAATAGCACGATTTGATTTTACTAAAAAAAATCGTATTTTTAACTCAGACTACATATAAACGTTGAAAGTATTATTATCATCATAGATAAAATTGAAATAATTTTGAATTTACCTTGCTTCCCAGATGGCGGCATGGGTGGGATTATTTTAATTTTCTTAACGAGCACGGGCGGCTTTTCTGTATCATCAGAAGAACTACCCGCAGGTCTTTTGGTGGACGTGGACGGGGATGAAGAATTGGAATTCCGGAGCAGTACACTGTGAGATGCTTTAAGATTGACCTTAGACGACCCAGCAATCAGGGTTCCATCACTACTCGTAAGACGTTCTCTCATTAAGATCGGACTACTCACTGGGACAGGGACAGGGGCAGGTGCGAGATTCGGATCTGGACGGGAGACCTGGATTTCTTCCGCGTATCCATCCATGTCACTCTCCTCCTCCTCACTCTCACCGTCTAGCTCGGGATAATTCTCATTTTCCATGTCCTCATACTCTTCCTCTTCTTCGTTTTCATTATCTTCATCATCCTCTTCCTGCGGATCCTCGTCTCTTTTGTTCATGGTTGTGGTCACAGTTGGGGCATTTGGAGGAGTGGTTGTGGTTACTGTCGTTTTCGTCGTCGAAGTTTCCGCAGAAGGTGACAACGATGAGGACGAAGAGGAGACTTTGGTTTCGGGAAGAGAACTAGCACTATTACTATTGACGGTGTGCGACAAGCGCAAGCTTTGACGTGCAGGAGATCTTCGAAGGCGATGACCATGTGTGTGTAATGGAGGGGGTGTGAGGGAGCTGCTGGAGGGTTGTGTGAACGTTGACGTTGTAGCTTTCGATTTGGGTGCTGAGGAGGCCGAGGAGGATGTATTTAGGTTTAGTTTGTCACCCCAAATAGGCTCAAAATGTTTCACCTGAAAGTTTTATGTACATCAGAAAGAACAATTTCAGAGCCTATTTAGAGAGCCTACATTACAATTAAGTTTTAATTTCTAAAACATGTCTTTTAAACTTCGCAAGTATGTCAGAGTGTGTAAATTAAAATTTAAAATGCACGTAAAATACAGTACCTTCCACGGATCTAATTTTAATCTTTCTCGCTCCGTTTCCTGCCTATTCTTCTGCCTTTGCTCCGGGGTTAATTCCCCAGCGGATAATTTTTCTCTCCATTCTTGACAAGACTTGGCAAAGAATTCATTCGTAAGAGCTGAGCTACTCAACCTGAATTTCGAAAAGATGGTACAAAACAAACCAGAATGTTATTATAAAATGAAAATAAAATGTTTTGTAAAAGTCATCAGAATTATTGTCGATTTATGCCATATATTTAATAGTTGAGAGAGGTTTCTAAGTCAAGATCTGTTCAGTTTTCTTGGAAACTACTTTCAAGTAAAAGTCGATTTCTACCAAACTCTGGTTAGTAACACATTACCATAATATTATGTAAAGCAGGCGTGGCATGGTGGCTGTAGCAGTATACAAGTTTCACATCAGATCAAGGAAAGATTTAAGCAGTTGTATATAATTTACAAAAAAAGATAAAAATGGACGCTTACTTGACTCCAGACTCGGAATTGACGGCATCCACTTCCGGTAAAAGTTGCAAAAGTTTATACTGATACAAAGCCGGGAGCAGGGAGAATGTATGTTTATTAAGTATGGCTCGGAGATTAACTTGTGTCAAGACGGATCCGGGAGTTTCCAAGTCAATACAACCTTCTTTCTTTGTTTGCTCTAATTGTTCCGCTGTGGAAAGTTTACGATTATGCCTTTTCCGAGGACGGCCTGCTCCAAACCCAGGGATGGAGGCCAAAACTTCTTTCATTGTCTTTGCTTTGGGTGATGCGGGTGAGCGAGATAAGAAGGGTGTTGATGGTGATGTTGATGACGGAGGAGCTGAAGGGGGTGTACTTGCCTGAAGTTTCTCTGCCGATTCAGCTGCTAGCTCTAAAATTAATTCAGGTTTCAAGAAAAGGTTCATAATAAACACAGTACACAAAACTATATAGTAATAAGAATAAAATGTAGTGCTAAACAAAAATTTGGACTGTCAAGAAGTAAAATAATCGTTGAGGAATGAAAACAAGACAACCAAACAATATTTAATGTTAAAATAATTTCTAAAATTGAATCTGACAAATAGAATTAAAGCAACCCCCCATAATGTTAAAATTAATTAATAATAGACGTTTCTAAAAGTAGCTTCGTAAGATATGTACTGCAGCTTTTGGAATAAAATGTAATAATGATACATTTTATTTGACACTTTTGAGTGTCACTCACTCAAAAGTTGAAAGTGTCAAAAAAACTCATTTGAGTTACACCTCAAAAATGTTGGAATACCACATTTTCAGCTTGTTTTCATTTCTCCATCACAATAGAAATGGCTAAGAATTGTGACGAAATACAAGATAAAAATTGAAAACTTACGGTTTTGCGCAGCCAGGGTAGCAGCTTTAACTACAGTTCTAGTTCTATATATCGATGTATTAGCTAATCTACTTGGAGTGAATACTCTTTTCCTCTTCTTCCTCTTGGGCTGTACCTTCATTTCTTTATTATTAGAGCTAGAACCGTCGCCTATTGTCACTTCAACTTCCATTGTATCATCATTATCCTCGTCCACGTTTGAGTTCATAGTTTCTATTTCAGGTACGGAGGGAAGTGAAATAGAAGAATTCGAATTTACCAAAGGATCTTGATTTTGATTAACCCCCACACCTACAGGAATGATTTTAATAGAGCAGTCCGCTGTAGTCGTGGACACGGAAACAAGTGGTATTGGATTAAGTGTTATTTCAGGAGCAGAAGAGCCTTTTTGTTGGTTATGAAGGTCGTGTGAATGATCCTCCGACTTTGTCGTGGTCACGACAACTTCTTCAACAGGATCATCTTCCATGAGCTCTGTTTCAAGTACAAGCGCAGCATCCATCCTCGTTTCTCCGTCGTCATTATTATTCATAATTAGTGTACTATTCAAATCTTCCACGAGCTCAAAATGATTAATCAATTTCATCTCAGGATTCGGTCCCGGTGTTTTGATTTCATAAATTGTAATTTCATTGGAGAGGGAACGAAAGGACATTTTGACTTCGTCTGTCACAACTTGTGCTTTACTATTATTCACTGTAATATTTGAATTATTTAAATTCAAATTTGACGACGGTCCAGACATGTCTGAAGAATTGCAGCTACTTTGCTGATGTTGTTGTTGGTGCTGACTTGGATTTTGACTGTGAGTTTCTGACATGACAATGTAAAAACAAATAACTGGAGTTTTCTAACTTTAGAAAATTCAAATTCAATCAACTTGGCCTGACTTTTTAAAAATATAAATCAAACAACTTCTTATGACTTTAACCAATTTTTCTTTTGCCACTTTTCCCTCTTGCTTCCAGCTTGCTTGGATAGGTTGTTTTGTTCTGTGTGCCTGCCTTTGACTTGAAACTTCGTTTGTTTCTATCTTGAGTAATAAATTCTAATCGAAGTCGAAAAGAAGAATCCGAAACGTCATTGATTTTTGATTCTTCTGCTAAGTTACATTATTATAAATTCCTTGCAGGTTTGCATTTGAAGAAACGTGCAAAAAAACAAATGCAGTCGTCATACTGGAACTTGAATTGGAGGTAACCGAAGTCGTTACATCATTTTCCTTGATTTCCACGACATTTAGTTGAATGGAACAACAAAAAAGGCTGACATTGGAAATCCTATCAAGAACAAAAATCAAAATTCAAATTAATTCAGCTGCAGTTTAAAAAATAAAATATTGTATTTCGTGTTTTCAATCAAATAAAACAAAGCACATACAACAATACAAATGAGATTTAGTTTTTTTTACATGTTGTTTCAAGTTTCTTGACAAAAAAATTATTATTAAGTACTCCTTCCTTCGAATTGTGCTTTTTTGAAAAGGAAAACAAGTTTTGAAAGAGCATAGCGCTTGCCAGGTGACTTTTAATTTTGAGTTCAAATTAAAGTTTTAGAAAAAAACAAACAAAATAAAAAGTTTTTTGAGTATGAAAGATTGTGGAACGTCGAATTCTATCATTTTAAAAATAAACTGAAGATGTTAGACACATTTTTAGCAAAGCATAAAGCAGATATAATACAATATTGCAATAACGACAATGAATGAATCTAGTGAATTGTTAAACGTCAAATGAAAACAATCAGCATTACTCATGTACAAATTAAATAACTGTGAATAAAAATGAAAACAACACGTCAAAATAGAATAAATTTCAAATTCCCATTACATTGCTTCCGTCCGTTGGTGGGTATAATATGTATTTTCAATTTTATTAGATTTTCTTTCTTCTGACTGTCCTTCTGTCATCTGTTTCCTGTCCTGTCATCAGTTTTTATTGTTCATTGTTTGTATCGATTCCAAATTGAATCCCATCCGCACTCCGCACCCCAAGTCAGGTTAAATGTCAAATGTTGTTGGTTGTCTGTGTCTGTTACGTTTGACGTTGACTGTTGTGGCGACTGGTAGTTTAATTCATTAATTTCAATTGTAATATATTATCATTTTCAATTTTAATTCACAATTGCTGGTTCACTGGCCTGATGGTGATGAATGCACGTTCAACGCTAAACGTGCAACGTTCGGGCGAACCGAGTGTAGAGCACAGCACTAATATATATTGTATATAGATATATATTATATAAATTTATACAAGATTTATTACTTACAACTTAATTGTTGACTTCTGTCATGTTGTTAGTTCGGATGTAATTTTCTTTGTATTTATTATTTACTCAGTGTAAAGTAAAGCGTAATCGTGATCGTAAATCAGAGCTCGAAATCTTAATATACTCAATCACTGACGAAGGAACAAAATAAAAAAAATAATGGAAAACAAAAAAAAGTAAGACTCAAACTATGTGTTGGGTACACAAAAACATAAAAGGCAAAATATGTACTTAATTTCACTTTCACATTAAAAACGAAAGTGTCTTGAGAAGTCACAGAAATGAACACGGAAGATTTAACACTCACATTTTGATTCCCTTTTTACAATCCCCGGATGATCATGGTTTAAAATTTCATTTTCTTTTCATTTTTTATCTGAATTTTGAGGGGAATTTCTACATTTTTGAAGAGGAGCGCAAATTCAGAATGTAAATTCTTCAGATGACGGAGTATGTTCCTGTTCGTTCTCTCATTCTCCGTTCGTTCTGTTCTTCAGTGTATTTTTTAGTCCTTTCAGTTGAGGAGCATAGCAGTTGTGGCACTAAACATTTTTGTCCTGTCGTACATACTTGTTTCCTATGCATTATGCATGCTTAAAATTGAAAAAGGAAGAGGAAGTTTGATCTATAGCTATATGTAAAGGAGGAGGGGGATATACCTATGCGTCTATACGTCCACATCTACAATGACATCGTCCACCAATAACGTCCACTGAACATCAAAATCTCGACAGGGCAAGAGCCTGGAGAGGAAGTTCATGACGTAATTCTTGCACAGCCCTTCCGTTGACAAGCATACACATAGAACAATTCATAGGTGGCTGTATGTACATGAGCAAATGCGTATGGCGTAGTGTGCCATGGGAGCGTGCATAAATTATACTCACAATTCTAGACTCCCCCCTCCCTTTTTGGTATGTACGTAGCTAACAAAATGATATGGGCAAGTATCATACCCCTCCAGCCCAGGACATCACCTAATTTATGCAAGGTTTCAAATTTCTTTAGTCCACTGCCTTCCACTCGCTTGCCCTGGGACGACATGAATTGAAGTGACAGAAGTGAAAAATTCTTTTGTTATTATGAATTAGTTGAAGAAGGCCATGCCTAGATGGTGACCAAGTCCGAGTTCAACTTCGGGTTCATTTCATTTTTTCCCCAGCGGGTAAACTTGAGCAGAGAATTCTCCCGACCGGAATTCCGAACTATCTGTTTTTCAACAAAAGAAAAATTGAAGTGGGACTTTTTATTCAGCGAAGGTTGGGTGGTGTCATTACTATAGTGAAACTTGAAGCAGAGCTGATCCAATTCGGTTTTCGGTTGAAAGCTAGATCCACGGACGGGAAGGGAACTTATTGCAAGTCCGAGGAACGTGGAGCTGGATGATTTTTACGATTAAGTACTGGAGAAGAAACTGAAAAAATAATTGCACTAATTACCTACGCCGAGGTATTTAAAATTCGAAATTCCTTTATGAGTAAATCTCAACCGTTTTTGAAAAATAGTTGCAAACTTTAAAATTCTTATGTACTTGCAACTTGATGTCGTCTACTTTTATGCATTAATCGTCAATCATATTTATTCAAAATATCTACTTTATGTAATACATAATTTTGATTTCGCAGGGCAGAGATGGTAATTGTGGTCACTCAATTTTTAACAGTTTAACAGTTATAACCTACAGTAAAAAGGGATTTCTTGCATCAAAGAATAGGATTCGTTCTTACATGCTCCATAAAAGAATTTCAATTAATTCATTTTTGTTTTGATTGGATTTCAGGATTTGTTATTAAATCATGGCTAGTATTTTAAAAGGACTCGGTCCAAAGGTAACACGCGCATACTTAAAGAAGACATCAAATGCTGTCAAAGTGTCAGCAACTACAGGTCAATGGATTAATCCCTGTAGTAAGTCACTGTCTACAACTATGTCCGTTTTATCAGATTCAAATTCAAGGATCTCCGATGAGAACCACCAAGTTGTAATGACGGACGATGGCCGAGTCATTGTTTGTTGGCATCCTGAAGTTCCATGCCCGTACGAAGCAACCAAACCTATACCTCTGGAAGCTGCTTCCACCGACCAAGTTTTGAAAGTTCAAGCTTTACGTCCTGTAAGTGACTAAAAATAGATAACTTAATCACTTAGCGTATAAGCTCTGTTTAGCCGGTAGAAAAAATCTTTAAAAATTCCGTTCGTGGTATAAACTATATAACAAGTATGTAATTTAAAAACCATGCGTGTTGGTTATAAAATTGATTAACAAGACATGATTTTGCACTTTTAATGAGAACACTAAAATTATTGTTCCCCTTTGGTTATTTAGGTTAAAGAAATATTTCGTCCGAAGCACGAACGACAAGTCACGCAAGAATTAATGAGTTTAACGCACACAGCCAAGTACGTTTGGCAGCCGAAACCACGAAGGGAGCGCTATAAGGAAATGAATCCATTAAATACAAAAAGAGATAGAGAGGGCTTATAGTTTTTAAAAAGTATAAAGATTGTTGTGTATAACATTATTATGTAGATCTCTTGCGTTGCTAAAAATATGCTTTGCGAGTGAAAAGGAAGGAATGAATTTTCGTAAATGAATTAATAAAATGTAGCAATTAGCTTTATTACAAAACATAAAGTAGAAAACCAGTGTATATGTGTATTGTGTTGCATCGTTGAATATAGACTTATGAATCACATTTTTCATATGATTCGTTGAACTTTGATAACGTACAAATACAGCAGTTTAGTACTGTCGGAATTCAATCAATGCCGGTACTTATGTTACTTACAATTTAGATTGTTTCCACTTGTTCGCAATCGGCAACCAACTCGTTGCTCATAATAAACTAAAGGCAAACAGTTAAGAATTTAAAATTTACGTAAAATAGTGCATTTCATGAGGTCCACGGTGCATTTGTGTCCAGATAACAAGAATATACGAATAAGGTAAGTACTGTATCTTGTGGCGAAGACACAACAAGCAATACAGAGTTCGATCCACAATAATGAAATACAAGGCTTCTATGATAAGCAAGTGACTGACTGGACCCGTGAACGTGCCAGTCTCGGATCCTTTAAAAATCCTGGATTTTGATTATTTGATTCTTCAAATCTGTGAGCGTGAGCATCTGGAGCAGACGCGATGTTACGATGCTGAGGATAACTTGGCATTAAAGCGGGCTCACACGCTGTAAATAAAAAAAATAGAATGTATTGAAAATTGGCTCAGTTACTTACGTAAAATAAAAAATTGCATGCAGTTCATATAAAATCCTTTACAGTTTCAAGTTCTAAACACAATTTACAATTTTCAAAAAGAACTTACGCATTGGTGGTTCTCTAAAATAGGAACTATTCAGGCATTCCTCGGCTGAAGCTCTCTTTTTAGGATCGTACATGAGAAGGAAATTCATGAGACGTAAACCGGGACCAGTGAGAAGTGGAAACCTCATTTTGACATTGTTGTAGGGTTGATTTTTCAGTGTAACATTTCGTACTGCAGGCAAACTAGTAAACTCGGGCCAGATCGTGTCATTGGGTGAGCCAAGAAGGTCAATAATTAAATCCAATTGATGGATTTCAGACCGTCCAGGTAGGAGGGGCTTGTGAGACAGCAGTTCTCCAAAAATACATCCTGATGCCCACATGTCTACAGCCGTCGTTTGTGTCTTTGCATTTAGCAACAATTCCGGGGCTCTATACCACAAAGTGACAACATTTGGAGTCATGGGTTGGAGTGGAAGGGAGTACTTTCGGGCTAAGCCGAAATCCGCTGTATAGTCACAAATACAATACGTCCAAAATAAGTAACACATTTACATACACCGAAGACCTGTCGAATTTACAAACTAATTGTTAAAGTATTTGTTTCTACACGTACCAATTTTAAGAATTCCTTTGTCAGTCATTAGAAGATTGGAAACTTTGAGATCACGATGCACAATAAAGTTTTGATGCATGTGATTGAGTCCATGGTATAACTGAAGCATAATACATTTAATTTCAGCTTCCTTAAATGGAGATTGCATGTTGTCCAGCAAGCTTGCCAAGTCTTGCTCACAGTACTCCATCACAAGAAATAAACTAGACAAACGAGTTTTAATTTGGCATTTAACATATATTTTTACATGCAGGAAACCCGCCCCCGCTAATTTAAGTACCTAAAATTACCTTTCTAAATTACGACCAACAACAATTTCTTTTAATTTAACAACATTTTGATGTCTGATATTAAGTAAGAGTGAGATTTCTCTTAAAGCACTCAGTGGGAAACCATCCTTCTCACGCTCCATTCTTAACTTTTTCAATGCTACAATATCTTGACTTTTAGCGTCCTTAGCTCGGTCTAATAAATGTCATTCAAAAGATTTGAGCTATACTCATTATCAACATCAACATTAAGATTTGCATATATTTTTGTATTAAGACCCTCCAGTAATTTTGACTTACAAACAACTCCGTAGGTCCCTTCCCCAATTCGATTTAACTTCTCAAACTCACTAACAGACCGACAACATCCAAACTAAAATTTTGGAATACAGGTAAAATCACTCCAGTTATTACTTTTAATGTAAACCGTTTAATAATTGAGAATGTATAACAGATTTTAAGAGGAAAGGATTATTAACAGGGTAAGGGAATAATTATAGTAGTATTATTTTCTACAGTCAACTGTATTAGTATTACTAAAATACTCATTATAAGGTTGAAAATTCCTATAATATCGTTTACCTGATCGGAATCAGGAACTTCTTGAGCTTGCATATTTCGAAATGACACAATCGATGCTCTTTTCAGAGTTGGCTCCATCGCATCAATATCCATTTTGTGAAAGATTCAAGGCGTCCTCTCAATTTCAAACTTCGATTACTGGTTTGATCAATCGACTCTGACTAAATTAATCTTGTATTGTTGCCCTTAATTTTAAATAAAAACAAAAATTAACAGTTTAAGGTAAACTATAACTTGTACAGTCAACAGTTGACAGGCCCCGTCACCGTCAGTAGGCTATTTTATATAGCATGCAAATATTTCCTAAGGTAATAAAACAAAACATTAATTAATAATTATGTACCAATACCAGAGCATCCTTTGCTTTTATCATTCATTCACTTTTATTGAAATCAAAGACAACCCACATTGTCTGTTAAAGATGAAAGACTATTGTGTATGGAAAATTTCCAAATTCAATTCATAAAAACAAATGCAGAAACATCAAGCTTCCAAATACATATTGGAATTCTATAATAATGTTGAATGTGTAATATTTTGATTTAATTATACCACTTAACTAATGAGTAACTACTTTTAGGAACTAGTAAATGCATAGCTAAATTAAAATATTGATTTACCTGTTGAGAGATGCCATGTCACATGTGATAATGCTATTAAATTGTAGGTCATATAAGTGAAGTTTGGATAATCCGGCCAAGAGTCCAATGTCCAAGAACATCAAAGCTCCAACATCCAACCGGATCGGAACCGGACAACCGAGACCAGGCCGGGGTCAACTAATGACTAACCTCGGCAATCGGTTGTAATTTGTAATTGATCTGACAACGACACCAACACCAACAGTCAACAGTAAAACGTAAACAGTTGACAGTACAAACCACGTTTCAATCTTCAGTGTTCCCCGTCCCCAAACACCAACCACTAGAACTTCAGTAACAAGCAGACAGTTTCTCACATATAAATTCACGACACAGTCACGGGGCACAGGCCAAGGGTCACCAGTGTAAAAAAGTTGACAGTTTCACAGTAAAAATAATTACAGGAGTCCATTCAGTTCATTTTTCATTTACAGTGAGATAAAAGATACATTCACATTTCTGCTTTTTCTGACAAACTGCAAACTGACAATCGGCATTCGATATCTGAGCTGCTAGCCCAAAAAATTTGCTCTGTCTGACGATTGACTACTGACTAGGAAGTACTGACGACTGAGCCAGAACAAAACTTAGAATCTTTCTTGGAATCTTTTTGATTTTACAACTTTCGCGACGCAATTAAAGTTATCTACTCTTGACTTCCACACAAGATATAACTCTTTGCATCTAAATTGCAGCCCAAAATTCTACTCAACGAGTCTGTGCAACGTGATGTCAAGGAGGAGCTTTTTAAGCCTTTTAAAAACGTGCATGAGTTACGTGACACAAAATTCAAAAATTGTGTACCCCTTTTTGGTATGTACGCCTATCTTAAGGGATTTGCAGATTCAACCCATACCCCCGAATATGTATACCGTAATTTATGCACGCTCTCTTTAGCATAAGTACATAGCTTCATATACAATGCTTTTTAAACCCAGTCTCAGGTCTCAGCTCAGCCACAAACCGTCCACATATTACGTTAGCACACAAACGAGTTTAAATTTCTTACACCTATGCACTATCCCCGCTATGACGCTATTTTCGAATGGCCCCCAAATGCTATGCAGTATGCAGCTTCAGTTGTTTAAAGCAGACAGGAAAATAATATGAGACAGCCACAAGAGGCGGTCAGACGTCGTCCATTCTAATTTCCCTTCGAGAAGCGGCAGAAGTTAAAAGGGATGATTCTCAATTTGCAGGAATCTGAAATCTGAGAATCTGGTTGGAAGGGAAAAAATTTCTTAAAAACATTAAATTAAAAGTACTACTTATAATTTCCAGGTTTTAACAAAACCTGGAAATTAACGGAAGTTAATATATTTTTCATTCTAATAAAAATTGGAGAATCGAGCTTTTCAAATCAAAATCAAAGTGATCAACTGTGGAAGTGGAACGAGCCATTTGAGCCGAGGGAGTATCATTTTCCATAATATTTTTGTTCCTCTAACTCCCCCCGCTGGCTCGTTGACTCACTTCACTCATTTTCACTAACTAACTACTGGGAGACTGGGAGTTCGGGCTGGTCTGGTCCAGTGGCTGGCTTTATCATTTATGCAGTTATGATTTTAAGTAAGTCATAAGTCTTTATTTTAATTTCTTTTTTTAAATTTTTTTAAAACGTGAAATCGAGTTGTACTAACAACGAATGACTGCAACATGGGAAATAGGATTTCACTTTTGACTTAATCGTAATTTGTTATTGTGTGTTACATGTGCAGATTTTGAAGCTTTTGGAGCCCACAAATAGTACCAAATAATTTTAATACATTCAAGATTGTGTTGTTGGCTTGTTGGTTGTGCTGTACTACCAACTACATACAAAAACTACATAGTTACTTGACCAGGAAAATTAAAGTCTCTAGAGCATTGGATTTGTTTGGATTGTGATTTTGTTGTGTGCTCTGGAGGCCGTGAAGAATTATTCCATTTGTTTCTGAGGACTACGATGAGTGATCAGTTTCGTAAGGTGGAGCAATATTCACCCAAGTCATCACCAAGAGGATCAAGATCTCCAGTAGTCCCCCGGCAGGACTCAACCGGAACACTGAAGGCCACGATTTCATTGGGGAAAAACCCGTCAATCGTAGCTGCGGGACCGTTCTATCTTGTCAAAGAGCGGCCTCCAGACTGTGAATTGACCGGTGCTACGAATCTCATGGCCCACTATGGCTTAGAGCACTCATACAATAAGTCGAGTGGGAAGAGAGTTCGGGACACTCTCACCTCCTTCCTCCCTCTCCTCCCCGGCTACATTGACAGTCCAGGGCATATGGATGGAAGCTCTCTCCGCTTAGTCATTGACAAGCCGCCCGTGGGAGGGAAGGAATTGCAAACATTAAATTCATTACAAATGACTGGTTTTCGTCTTCATCCAGGACCACTTCCAGAGCAACTCCGCTCCATGTACTTATCCCCCCAGAAGAAGAAGCATAAGAAACATAAACATAAGCATAAGGCTGGGGAAACTCCGAGTCATCAAGAGTCAAGTGCTGCCGAGTTGGCAGCCGCCGCGGAGAAGAAACACAAGAAACAAAAACGACATGATGAAGACAAAGAGAGGAAGAAACGGAAAAAGGAAAAGAAGAAAAAGAAACAGAAACATAGTCCAGAACATCCTTCGTCGAGTAGTTCTAATCAAATCATTAATTCGTCAATGGGCATCATGAAAACCATGTTAGAATGAATTTCATAAGTCTAAGTAGACGCTTTCAAATCTCAAATTTGTGTCTAAATATTGGTTGTTATTCGATGGTGTAATCTGAAAATATGACTTGATCATATATATATATGGATGTCATTCAAGTATCAAAATATTCTCCGATTAACAAAATGTTGAATATGCTTTTTAAAAGCAAAACTAAGTGCGGAACAACCGCCATGTAATCGTGTCCTTTGCAAATTAAAAATTGCACTGGCTGTGTACAACTACAGAGTAAACAAATTTGTGAAGATAAAGCATTTTGCGCCTTCAGTGACGACATAAATATTCTAAACTTTTGAACTATGAAGCAATACTCTATATAATATATTGAAAGTCTATTTTCATTTTGAATGTCACAGTACAGAGTAGAGACAGTGGAGATTTTCCATTTCCGTTAATTTATCATTTTATAGAGGTAATGTACAACATTTTCAAAGTGATGTATTTCAAAAAATATTGTGGTTTTTGAGTCCGAGTACTTGTAGCTTATTTTTTTGAGTAAGTATTTTATGTATATTATAAATTATTATCCTATTATATCCTTCCAGGGACTAAGGGTATACTTGTATTTTAGTATTACGTACTGAAACATTTTTATTTTATTTATAATTTATAATGATTTGTATTGTTGATACAGGTTGATACCGATACCGATACCACTGTACCACTAGACACTAGAACTACCACCGACTACACAATTTACAATTTTGTTAAGTTCAAAAGCTCGATTTAATTTGTGTGTGGGTTAAATTGAGCTGGTGGGTTGATGCTACACTTTTCGTTATTCAAATATAATCGAAACGCTATTTAAGGATACGAAGCTCCTTAAAGTGAAACCTAAAATTAATTACTGTACTACTGCACTGTCACCTGTCACCATCGTTCTCGTTGAAGTGGCATAATAATACATATATATGCTATGTCTACAATTTCGTTAAAAAATGTGAAATGTATCCATACCCATTTCGTTTTATTTAATTAAGTACTCCCTACATTTAACTATAATAACTATAATAACTGTGTGCTTAGTTTACACTAATTTAAAAGGCGCAGAAGCTACACTGTATTTACTACTGAATAATTTTAAGTTAAGCAATGTCAAGTGTAGTGTCTATAAATATATTTCCACTCCTTGTTAGCCTACAATGAAAAATCTGCCACCAACCAACAATTTGCGCCTTTTCAGAAGAAGCTTGTAATGGGTTAGATATACACATGTAGTTATGCCTACTTTTTGTACTTTTTGGACACGACGGGATGAAAATCAGAAATTTTTTACAGTCTTGGAGAAATTATGTTGATCCATGTTGGTTTGATATTGGGCTCGGCTCGTACATTACTAACTACACAGCAATGTTGGCGATCTTACATTCGTCTTATTACTTACTATGATAAAATGTATCCGCAATTTAATGAAAATGAAAACACGTAAATATTATACATAGTTGAAGCATAAACAAACCTATGAATACCTAAATATGCTCTGTTGTGAATCGAAAATCCGAAATAATCGTATTCGTTTCGTATCGTCATCGTGTAAGTATACATATAAAGAAATAATAGAATTCAAATATCAAATGTACAAATATTCTAAAATTACAGTCATACATGTCTGTTTTGTCCATTTATTTCAAGCGTTTAATGAAACCATCGGGGGAATTCTCTCACAAAATCATATTATGAAGATTAACTAATATTAAAACATCCTAATAAAATAGTCATAATATAAATAATAATAATAATAGATCCAAAATACATTTTTTCACAGTCATTCAATTAAGCTCACACAAGTGAGAAAAGAATCAGCTAATAATATTGCATAACTATTTTTTCCTTGCATGTTGCGTTACTTATCGGCTAGCTACGTTTCAAAAATAATTCGGATTTCGGCTTCAAGCACCTTACGCGGGTAATAATAGTCCCCACGACTTGGGACTTGGGTTCTTAGAGATGATCCGTAAATGATGTCACCCAAGTTATCACTCTTTTAATACCCACCCACCTCAATGTCATCACTTTAACGTTGCAAGTTTATTATAACGGCTATCTTTAAGATGCCATGTTATCAATGCCCGACTAGACCCACTCACCCTACTGATGGCAAGATTTGTGGACGATCCCTAATTCTGTTGAAAAGTAACTTAGAAAAAAGAGAAAACCATAGGGGTCATAGATAAATGACGTCATTGGTGGGTGCCATGGGTCTACCCGAATATCGGTGACATCGCATGTTTAAGATAGCCGTTTACGCAATGGTTATGCTGATTATAAAATAGTCCTAGGGTCCTTAAAATTGAAATATTTGATGACAGCATTTACTGACGATCCCTTATCGCTGTCGGGTGCCTTAGCCTAAGTTTCGGAAAACAGAATGTAAAAGCTGCCCTGAAAATCCGTTGAGGTGGGAATATTAAAATTGAACGACGTCATGTGGGTGGAGCGGAATTTGAGGCGAACAGTCGTAGTCAGTAAGTCGCACTGTTCTGTTGTTCGGTTCTGGGTATAGAAAGCGTCCACAAATGACGTGTAAATAAAGACAGATTCTAACCAATATTATTCATTGCTTGCAAAATTAGTTTAAAATACGTGATTAAATAGGTTAGGGCAATTAAAACACTTTTATGGGTGACTCCACTGACACTAGAAAACGACTGTGAATTTTATAAAGTCATGGAGAGACGACCCCTGTTAAAGGAAGTGTCATATTTAGCCAGTTACAGTTCCTATACGTCCTATGTGGCTCTAGTACACTGTAGCTTCCTTAACGGTCAATGTTAATCATTATTCGAAAGGGAAAAGCTTAACCCTCCAGTTTCTCTCACTCAGGAGATTTTCTAGAGCCAAGATCTTTGAATCCATCCAAGCAAGAAAATGCAAAGAACAGGTGCAGAAGACTCTTCTCTTCTCACCGTGAGAGACTCAATTAGCATTATTCTTTTCGAGATTCTAACCGTCATATCCAGCAGTGTCAGGAGGAGGTGTGTGTGACAATGTTTGTTGTGGACAGTTTATAGAAGGTGCTTCTTATGATCATTTTTGTTGTGAAAATTCCTCTTAAAGTTGATTAAGCATTAGACTTGCATTGATGAAGGGGTGTTTCACAATTTTCCTTGTACAGTCAACAGTAACAGAATCAGTACTACAACGGGGATTCTGAACGAACGATACAAAGGCTGTGTACTCTATGTGTGTGACTCAAACAATTTGACTAGAACTAGAGCGAGAGATCCGTTTCGCGCCAAGCCTTTTTTCAGTTTTATGAAATAACATTGTGTGAAGATTCTCAAACATTCAGAATTCAAATTCATTCAGAAGTTTCAACTTGCAACTTGTAACTACACTCAACACTACGACTATAACTTTTTACACTCGTAATCATAATAATTAAAGTGATACATCATAAAGTATAACACACATCTAGAAACTACAACTACTATATTTAATACATAAGTACGTCAATTTATTTTTCAATTCATTTTAATATCAGAGATGGACTTTATTATCGACAATTAAGGCAAAATACATGTTTTTAAATGTCAGAGAAGTTGTCAGTTTGTCAGCAATAATTGCCAACGTTTAAATTCTCATTGGGCGTTGAGCCGCTATTTCATTTTTTTATTTTTATCATTTATCAGTTCATTTGATTTGTAACCATAGTTGAAAGTGCAGTAAGTACAGGTCAAACAGCCCTAGAGTACAGACAGACAACAGTAACAGTTTACTGTCAACTGTCTGATGCAGGTGCAGTCAGTCGGCCCAGTCATCAGTTTTCAGTTGTCAGTGGTTCCTGTTGAATCGCTGAATGTGAGTTATTTTGTAGTTACATTTTGAGAATCGTTTTCCCCATCACTTCTTTTAAGTAAAACCCTAGAGATTAAAAGACGAGCTTTTATCTTTTTGTTTTCAAGAATGAAATCAGGAACTTTTAATTAACATTCGAATTTCGAGATAGAATGTGAAAGAATTAATTTACTGGCTGATCAATGACAGACAGAAGTGTGGAACGTTATTGCTAAGTAGTCTGTATGTAATAGTAGCCGAGAACTAGTTTTCTTTGTCTTAAACATTAAAGCTCAAAGTTGGTTAGGGTTTAAATTTGAAATAGTCAAATTTGGTGCTCTCCGGTTCCTGTAAATTAATAGTGTATTTTATATTTGCCTATATATCATCTGTTGTCTGGTCTGTTGCTTTATCAGTTTTAATCGTATCGTACTGTTGACTGACTGTACAATTTAAACTGATAGTTTACAGTCAGTACAATAGACAACGAATGGCTAATGAGTAGTGATTTATTATTTATTAGCTGCCATTGCCAGTCACCTGTTGGTTACATGACGATATTAAATAGGCACGCTCTATTTTGGTTTGATTTTCAGAAATGTCTTCATTACGTCCTGGACCACAACCTTATCGCCAGTCACCTGGGGTGAGTATTTTAGTGATTTGCTACTTATTTCTGCATTTCTATGTAGTTGATAGTAGTTAATTCTAGTAGTGAAATACTTAATATATAAAGTAATAGATCTTAATTCATACTTAACTCATTAAATTGGCTATTGACTGTCTGATTATCAATGTAATATGTATTCACTCTGTTCTGGAAGGTTGAAGGTTATAGGTCATCGGTCGGTGAAAGGTTCATGTTCATAATCTATCATCTTTCATCTGTGTTTGTCCACTAATGAGTAGTGTTTGTAATTTTTGCACTCATTGGAGTATGCATATTTGAATTTTTTTTTCGAAAGAATTATTATTGTGAATAATCGACTGTGAATAACACTTGTTGAGGCGGGCACTGTCACAATCTACAGATTCCTGTACTTAATATAGTTGTAATTTCTAATATTTCTGTGCATTAATTTATGTGATTATTTGTATTTTAATTGTAGCGCACCTACTATTTAAGGAGTAATATTGTGGGTGGATGTGGATAGTAGGTCCTTGAAAATTTCACTCGATTCGCATTCAATTCAAAACCCAAATTTGCCATAACTTCTGATTTTGATATTTAATACTTGCTAAATAATTTCGACCTACACACAACATACAAATAATAACTTAGGGGTCATACATCTATTACGTCTACAAAAGTCCCATTTTTTGGACCCCCTCCCCCCCCTTATCACCATTAGTTAGATTTCTGAAACGCCCCCCCTCCCCCAAGACGTCTACACAAAGTTTTTAAAAGCCGGAATCGATTATTTTGTATTTACATACATTTATGATACGTAATCACGACCGCCATAAAACTAATTTATAAAATAAATAATCTGTTCAAACTAAAAAGTTTACTGAAAATAGTGCTTGCAAAATCAAGACCAAGACTTTCAAAATTTTTAAGATCATTCAAGAATCTCGAAAAGTCTCGAATTTTCAAAACCTGTTTTAAATTGAATTATTTCGACATCTTGAAACTGGATATGAAGGTTGTGACAAATTTGTTGTTGTCAAGAGTCTTGATTCTATGAAGACTTTTTTTAGTCTTGATTTCAAGACTCTTAAATTTTCAAATCTTTTGAAAGTCTTGATTTCAATAGTCTTAAATTGTCAATACTTTTAAAAAGCTGGAAAGTCTTGAAATTTTCAGATTTTCAAAAGTCGATTTTAAGTAAATTTAAACTGACATTTTTTGCTTTCAAACGTATGGAAGATAATTTTTTTGCTAGACTTGATTTTAGGACTCTTGAAACTACAAGGCGTACCTACGACTTCTAAAAGTATCGATTTGAAAACTTAAAATTTCAAGACTGTTAAAGAAATTGAGTTCGAGAGTCTTGCAATTTTATGATCGGTCTTAGTCTTGATTTCAAGAGTATTGGTCTTGTCAAGACTTTTCCAAAATCTAAATGGAAATGTAATAAAATTTTGAAAAACGTGTGCAGAAGTTCGCAATTTATGGGAAATTTTTTTTTACATAATATCAGTTTTTTTACTAATTTGACGAAAGTAAATTTTTTGATTGAATAAATTGCATAAAAAAGGAAAAACAATTGTGTAGACGTAAGTTTTTTTAAACACCTCCCCTCCCCCCTACTCTAAAGTGAGATTTAATTAGCATGCATCTGGGCCCCCTCCCCCCCCTTTTTGTAGACGTAATAGATGTATCGCCCCAGCTGTCTAAATTGCGTTTTTAAATACAACTTACACATACAGTCATAGTCAGTAGTAAATACTGATAGACGTAACTTGCTTCATTTTTTAACATAATAATTTATATGCTTGTCTTCCATTTGTAACAAAAGCAAGTATCAGTCATTAAGTAGGTGCATTCATAATCCTCGTCGAAGTTGGTAAAAAAATCATAAGTAGTGTGTTTCTAGTTCTACAGATATTATTTCAGTCTGTCAGTAGCTATCTGGTCTAGTGGAAGTTGAACATATTGGCCTGCATAAAGTTTATTGGAGTATGAGGCAATCAGTTCCAGCCCAGCTGGTCTTGTCAGTTACTAGTCTTTGACTGTTACTGGTGGAGTTTGTATTTCCAAATATTTCTGCTGATATTAACTACATTCAAAATTATTCCAACAAAAATGCAGAACAACGTCCGCTCAGCCTCGGCCTCGGCTGCGGTTCAGTCTCCCCGCCTGACGTCATCCATGAGTAGGTACACTCCGTAGTGATGCGTCATTAGTGATTAGGGACAAAGAAATAATACCAACTTTTAGTTTATGGTCCTAATAGTTGTCATTAATGAACTGAAATCACCTGATTTCCTAGTTTAATTCGAGTCGTTAACGATGCGATTCTACATTCTAAAGCACGTCTTGTTTTCCTTGTGTGATGATTCATCCATTTGCTTAAGTACTACACTACTTACCTGTCTCCCATATTTAATGAGTTTCTAATAAGAATCAATTTATTTATGAAAGATTGTCTGGTAAAAGTAGCTATAGATGTGGAAAGAATAGGAAACCGCCGCCGTGCTTTTTGTGGCATTTGGCGTTGATTTATCACAGCACAGCCATTTTAAATTAGCTCTACTGTCTGACTGTAACATAAAACGAAGCAAGTTTTTTTTGCACATTAGTATTTAGATTACACATGTCTTTGAATCGAGATACCTCCTAACATTAGTCGAAGTTGAATTTGATTAAAAAATAAACAAAAAGTAGAAACATAAAAAATTGAAATCAAGATTGGGTTTATGCTTGGGCATGAAATACAAAGCACTTGGAATATAATGGAGCAAATAATGCAAGTTTTTTTTGTGGTAATACTGGTTATATTTGTTTACTTTGACTTCCAGAATTTTCAGTGAGTCAGTTTAGATTAGTAAGTATACTTGGTTTGCAATTATTGTATCTGTATTTGCTGTTTGCGACGCTCTCGGTGTCGGTATCGGTGTCGGTGTCGGAAGCCGATGAATGCAACGTAATGCTCGGCGTAGCACTATATTTTACTTGTAATGGACTTTTATTAGTATTTATATTCCATGTTCTGCACACACACAAAATAGTACTTACGATTAGACATCCTATTTTGCACCTACAACAACAACAACAGAAAAAGTAACTGTTGTAACTATTTGTAATAATAGTTGATAATTATTAAAATAAATTGTCAATTGTACTCACTTTATGTCAAAGTATTTAAACAGGGGATAGATTCAGTATAGATAATATGTAGATACATATTGATGTTAAGTAATTTTTTATTTGATCGCCCTTCCTCTTCATCCACGTAATACAAACTGTCACTCTGTATTATATAGTCAGTCGTCGTTTTATGAAGCTTGTCAAGTCTATAAAATAAGCTACATTGTAGATGTTGATATTCTCCCAACTTTATTGTTGATTGTGAGGCATATATAGGGCCGAGCCAATAGTCAATATAATATAGGGCGTGAGAGGCTCATTGTTTGTACACAGTGCACATGGAAAATATAGAAACATCTGCAATGACAGCTTAAACTTGAAGGGCAAAAGCATATTATGGCAGAGCTATACGGACATAAAACATGCTCAAAATAAAATGTGAGTGTGGTCGAGACACTAACGTTACATGAATAAATCCCAGTGCCTAAATAGGAGTCGTATGTTATCTACTAGTACCAAGTACGAACTTTAAGCTTGAGGTTGAGATTTTGTATATTTGAGAAATTTTTGCACAAAGTGACTTTTGCTGTTTTTTTGTTAGACTGACCTTCATATCTACAGAAATGTAAGTGCATAGTTCATAGTATAGAACATTGAGGTATAGAACACCGACACTGCTTTCATTTTGGCTCGCATTGCGAAATTTTGACTTTGGTTTTGTCGGTTTTTCGTCCTTAAATTTATGGTGGTTGTAAATTTTAAAATACTTGAAAATTTTCTACAAGATAAAATTCTAAACTGTAAAAAATATATATACATATATCCATGTATGTGCATGTGTGAGCCGTGGTATGGGGAGGGGGTGGGGGCTGGCGTAAATATTTTTGGAAGTGCAGTGCAGTGCAGTGATCTGGTCCTGGTTTATGTTTTCGAAGGTAGATATTTGGCTTTAGTTTTTGCTCTGTAGACCTGTATTGTCCTGTAGGGATAGACGGTTCGGTATACGAAGGAAAGTCAAAGAAATGGAAAGTGTTGTATGCAGTTTTTGTATGTGATTCCGTGGGAAGGGAGGGAGGTATAGAACTGGTAGAAGACGGAGACAGAGTTGAGTCTTGATAATAAATTCATGTTCTCTCAGACCTTACACATATTTGCCTTTGGCGTCCACGACAATTTGGAGAAAACGGATTCGCCTCCGGATCCGGATCCAAAGCCGGCCCCGGTTTCATTTCCCTCCGTGACTTCACCCGCATAGTAATATTTGATAGTCTGTGATATATTTCTTGGTGTTAGTGTTAATGTTGGTGAGTTCTTGACTCTTGAGTGTGTAGGCTGAGGTTCTGATCGGATCTGACTCACACTTTTTCAACGGAATGTCTCGCCGTCTGTCTTGCTCCCGTTCTTGCGTAGAGGTACTTTTAGTTGCTCTTGTTAGTGAATGAGGCTAATGCAGAGTAGGGGCGCTAAGGGCTGGCTCATCAATGGCTTCATATGGATTGCCTATAGTGATAGGTACTGAGGCTATAGTTTCTAGTATGTGAAGTATTTTATATTATTATCTGTGTTAAAGGTTCCATCTTTAGATGAGGTGTAGTCATTATTCATCATGTATTGTGCCCATTCACTGTAAAAGAACACTTCTAGATCATAAGGGATCAAGGAAACGACTTGCAATTTTGTGAAGTCATTTAGTGATGACCCCTAACTTCGTAAGTGTAACTTGTACAACTACAGATCAGACTCTCGCAGTGAGACGTACGTGATGTGTCGGACTGATATTAGTGTGTGGAATGAAATGTATGTAGTAGATGAGAAATACTACACGTTTTACCGCCGTAGTGAAGAATGAAAAGAAACCCATATACCTAATTTAATTAGGTAACCAGGTACGTAATTTGTGTGATTGATGAAATCAAGTTATTAATAAGTTTCTGCTTAGTGCTCTGGCCAACAAGCTGTCAAAAAGGGACCAGATGAGTACTGCACTTGTTACTGGGGGAAATCATAAAAAATACTTTTGTATTATTTTAAAGGTGTAAATACCGTATGATATTTACACATGTTTGAAAGAAAGGCTGCATAAAAAATCAATCAATTTGATCGGCTTGCCGGATTTTATTTAGTTTACTAAACAGTATATTATGTTTGCATTTGTTTGAAAATGCAAAACACGACATGTATATTGGGTTTGAATTATCTTGAAATAACAAGAAAACGTGAGATTTAGAGATTTACAATTTACAGTTTATCCCCAAAATGCTACATACTGCTACATACATACTGATGATAGTTGGACTTAAGATTAAGATGAAATCTCCACTGTCTCAAGTTCGTTGAAACTTGCATGAGAAACTGTTTTGATGTTATAGTATTTACGCTGTATGAAGGTGTGCTGAGTCGTTGAGGTGGTTTTGATTCTTCTCTGAGGAATGATTTCTCCCTGGCTGCATGTTGTGTGTGGATGGATGGATGGATGGAGGAATGGATGCTGGGGAAAGGGACGGAGGCGAGACTGAAATGTTGAGTGAGGATATAATAATGTTCAGCCCGGGTGTTTAGTATGACTGGGAGCATGCTGTTTGTGTGTGCGAGGACAGAAGGGCTCTCGCTCTGGGACTCGAACTCTCAAAACTTGACTGCACATGTAGTAGAAAAGTAGAGACGGAACCACGTCTTCTGTCTACGTCTCTCTCTCTCTCTCTCTCTCTCTCTCTCTCTCTCTCTCTCTCTGTCACTCTGACTACAAACCGGAACCGATACCGGTACCGGTATCGGCATCGGCTTTAGCTTGAAGGGGAGAGAGGGAGCAGAATCACTAAAAAAGGCCCAAACCGAAAGCGGGTAGTAAAATCCCTACCTATCTCTATATAAACTCTCCATGTGTGTGTGTCTCACTATGGAGCCCTATTGCCTAATTCTACATGTAAGCGTAAACGGGGAAGGGAAACCGACTTTTACTATAACAATGCACTTCCAGTGTATAGGGATCTTGCATATATTACAGTTATGGAGCTCCACACATTTCCTATATTAGGTTTCTTTAGTGGGCCGTGTCATTTATTTAAAAGCGTGTATTTCCCTCTTGCTCCGTTACGCATGTATTTACTCTCTACGAAACTCAAGGAATAGTCTATACATTTTACATAATTTGACGGATGGATGACGGAGACGGAAGGGGGTGTCAAAATTTCTGAGATTCTCAAATTCTTCTTGATTTGTCACTGCGGGGTAATTTTTGGGCTCTCCTTCGCTTCCTTTATATATTTCTAAATTCTACGTATTCTACTTACTTACGACAACATGTTTCATGTTGAAGGTGGAGAAAATGAAAATGAAGGGAGTTGTGGACGGGGCACGAGGGTTCGGAAAGTCTTTGAAAGGGCGACGGTGGAGGATTGAACGAACACCTCTTGTGTAATTATTGATTATCTACACGATATATGTAGGTAGGTACATGTAATGATTAAATTCGCTCAGATAGGGAACTACAGGCTCTGTACAGTCTTACTTCTCGAGACGTCGAGACCAAAATATATGGATGTTCTGTTCTAATATCAAATCAGAATATGAATATTTAGCCAGACACAATTTTAAAATTTCAAAGTTCCCCCTTGGAACAGTTTGAACTTAGAACCTTTTATATTTTACTCTAGTTCCTCAAAAAAAAATGTGGTTGTTTTTGTTTGACTCAGTCAGCCAGCTGTATCCGTCTCCGTCTTATGTTACACAGTATGTCTCGACGTTTTTTTATTATCTTTAAATTGTATTACAGTGTCGTAATCGTATCGTTCATAATATATCATGGAGTTCGACATGGAGTTCGATTTCGATCTTAGCGTGAGCACTAACTATAGTATACATGGTACGACCCATACTAAAACTTACCTTATGATTAAAATACATGTAAGTACTGAAAGAAAATAGGAGGAGTAATACATACGCCGTCACACTTCACATCTGTGTTTGGAAAGTGAAAAGAAGAACAAGAAAACTTTTGTCTCTGTACGGAACGGAGCGCGTATACCTGTAGATAAGTATGCAACGTCTGCATGTTATTTATTAGTGACACATGTCAGAGTAGATGCAGGTACCTAATTGCCCATTGTTCATGCTCAACTGTTGAACTGTATGGAATTTGAGATTATAAATCGACAGATCGGAATCGGAAATCGGAAGGAAGGCATTATTACTACTACCTCCTACTACACTACTACTATGATTATTATTATTATTATTGTTATTATTATTAGTGAGCTAGTCTTGTCTGGTTCTGAATACGGTGTAGCCTTGTCTTAGTAGCGATGCTTTTGTTATACGTAGAATTTTTGATTACAGGCGACTATACATACATATACTGACTGAGGTCCTGAAACTGAAGGCTGTCGCTATGTTGCTGTTTAAGTCAGAGACAGACGGAAGAGATGAACTTTACTCATGGTTTTTTCTTCCTCTCTAGTAGCGTATTAATACTCGTCTCGTTTCGTGGCCATCTATACCCACAAGTTATATATATGCAGTGTCGGCAGTGGAATGCATCTGTGGAAGTATCAAAAAGTTGCGTATTATTGTGGAGAGAAGATATAGAATTAACAGTTTTTATAGCTTGTGCATAGTACATCTCTGGGTTTCCCTTTCCCCTTCCCTCCCTTTTTAAAAATTCCTTTTTAACTGTGTGTGTGTGTGTCGTGCCTCTGTTTACGTTGGTTTGGTTTCGGTGTGTAGAGGGTAGACTGCGGCTGTAGTAGAGAATTTTTCCTGGTTCTGGATCTGTCTGACTCAAGACTGGATATGGACTACTATATGGATATATTTATAGTGGATGTGGATATTACTACAGATGTTATAATGGGGATAGGGATTTAAGGGCTTCGTACGTGGTACGTACTTCCTCAAGTTCCTATTTGAGTGTTGAGTATGTGAAATATGTGCGTGAATTTACAGGGAATGTATTGGAGGGGAAATATACAGGGAACTTTACTGTGTGTGTACTACATCGTTTACGTAATTGTGGGTAGTAGAAAAGTAGATCCAGACGAATCTGTATAAAATGCTCTGGGTAGTGAGTATAGGATAGGGAGGATATAGGGAGGAAGGGGAGTCCTGGGAATCCTAAAGTACAAGCTTCTCCGTACAGGACTGCTACAGAGCAAACTGAAACTGAGGCAGCCATGAGTGAGTGAGCGAGCGAGCGGAGTGAAGTTCAGTGAAGATAAAAGGAGGGGGAAGGAGATGAAAAGTTTCCTCTATTTTTTTCCAGTCTGTCCAAAATCCAACAAACCATAAGAACCCAGCAGAGGCAGAGAGACTACTACTTCCACTTCTTTCTACTACTTCTTCTTCTCCCACCACCACCACTACTACTACTGCATACCATGTACAAGGAAAGCGAAGGAACTTCTTCTTCTTGTACACTCAGTGTTGAGTAATCTTGAGAGACTTTTCTCGCTTATTTGGCTTGGGCTCTCCGAGCTTTTCTTTTCTGTGCTGCTGCTGGTGGCTGGTGGTGCATGGAGAGTGGGGAAGATGTGACAGAGCCAGAGAGCTCGTGGACAAACTACATTTCCCACTATCTACACTCCACACTATCTCTCGCTCTCCTCTCTCTTCCAAGTCCACACTCTCGTCTCTTCTGTCCCCTGGAATCAAATAATGTAGACGGAGAGAAAATGAAAATGTCTCAGGCCGGGCGGCCGGGACTGCTCCGAGTGTAAATAGTAAATGCCATCCTAAATGTATGTTCACCCCAAATCCAAACACACAGGACATTTCATAATATCATATATGTACTTACCTAACTAGTAAGTAGTTTTTACGTTACGAAACTATGGAAGCAGCTGTCCTCGAAGGACGTCCTCACAACGGGGGGAGGATGGGGGGTTCTTTAGGATGATTAGCATCCTAAAGTGCCAGTCAGAAACGTTGTGGGTCTACCTGAAAATGACTGATTAAATGGGAAATCATTGGGGAACGGCCCCTTGAGTGTCAAAAGATACCTAGCCAAATTGTGTTCATGTAATATGTAGCTCATTATGTAGAGTGGCTCGAGAGAGTGATAGTTGAGAGTGATGTGTGATGAGGATGGGGGGCTCGGGATGGAGATGGATGTAGTGGAGGGGTAGTGCCTAAAGGACGTGATAGTGAATTTCCCTTCCAACCTTTTCGTTCATAGTAGATATATTTATTATAAAATTTGTCGACTTCAACTGGGACTGGAGTACTGGTGAAAAAGCGTGAACCCTTAGTAGTAGCTAACTAAAAGTTTTTGATTGGGGTTCACATCACTAGTGGATGAACCTTTAATAGTGTACTATCTGGAATCTAGAATCGTGAGTTTCGTTGGGTTCTCGTCGTCTGGCACTGACACTCGCACTGGCGGGGAACTCTGTGTTGTGTTGTGAGTGTGAGTGAGCAGCATAGAAGAAGCTTAAAGGTTTTTGAGTGTGGAGTGGAGAAGATAGGGAAAGAGGAAGGGATGTTATTTCCTCCAACTCTCCTGTAGCAGACAGACAGACTTTCCGTTCAGTTTAGTTTACCTTCAGCTCTCGTCTCAGTCAGTCAGGCCGAGATCCACGAACAGACGTAGAGAGATAGACAGTTCTCCAGCTCTTCAGTCAGAACCACATCCTTAGAGATATCTCTTTAATAAATCCAAAGCGTCTTCTACACTCCAGTCGGGGAAAAAGTGTTTTTTTATTGTAGCATCTTCCGGGTTCGGGCTGGCTCATTTCATTTTAGATTACATTCTTTTCTATCGTATTTTTCGTATAGGTTTAGGTGGTTACAGAGTTGTGGAGTCGAAATCAGGAGGATCAGTCAGTGCCTTCGAACCTTAATCTCTGAACATTCCTGGAGAAATTCTTCCTCACAGTATCCAGCATCCATCCTTAACAGATATTTGAGTAAATCTGAGTCTCTCCCTCGTATTTTATGGTACACGCATCTGCTATAACAGTGACTTGTTCCAAGTTCGGCATCATCGGTAGCGGTGGACTGGGATACGGTTGACGGTCACGGTACGGTTTAACAGTAGTGAACCTACATAGATATATACCTATATTAAAAGTGCTCCGCTACCCCGAAGGCTATATAATCTGATAATACTCCTCCTGATTTCTTTGATTTTGAGTTCGATTTCGATTTGTTTCTGTTTTCTCTCTCTCTGTCTCTCTCCCTCTGACTGTGATACAAATCGACGGTTGACGGTGGAAAATCGGATTATTGGAACGCTACCGGTTTGTAGAAACGTAAATCAAGATTTGTGATTTGTTCGTCCGATTAATTACACTATCCCCCCACCTCGGCTTCTAACCACTGTCTGTGAACAACTGTTTTGTGTCTCGCCGCTGCTCTATGTTCTGTTGTTGGGCGCTAATTCATTAATTTAATTGTCCGTGTTCGTCGTTCATCGTATTGGTGTCCGATGGGATTGTGATTTTGTGACTGACGAGAATCGTATAAAAATACTGTTGCTAGTATTTGCAATTTAAAAAAATATTGTATTGTTCCTTAACTGTGTGTGTGCGCGCTTTGCTGACAGTTGAAAGTGTGACTGACTTGTCTGACAATTATTGTGTCTCTCTGTCCTATTGTATTTACTTGCATTCTATTTATTTCTTGGTTATATGTGCTAAAATTGTATTCCTTTTAAAACTAAAACTTTGCTTTTAAACTATCAAAAATAAAAAATAAAGGAGGCTGACTCAGAAATAGACAGCAAGTCAGGGGGATTCAAGGGGAAAGAGTCTGTGAAGGAGAAAGTTGACAAGGCTGAAAAATTCCTCGAGAAAAAGAGGAAGAAAGACAAGGAGGAGAAGGAAAATCGAGAGAGGAAAAAAAGTGGGAAAAGTAGTAAAAGTTTCAAATATTCCATTCATCCAACTTCCGGCCCAGACACAGAAAGAAGGACAGGGCCAGAGACAGAAGATAATAATACTGGTGGGCCGCCAGCGCCGTCCTCCTCCTCCGCAATCCCAAGACGGATTAAACTTGACAGACAAGGAGAGAACGGATCTGGGACTGGGACCGGGAACGTGGTCTGGAGTGCTTGTGACGGGATCAAAACCAGAGTCAATGAAGTTCTTCGGAAGATGAGCATATCCTCTTCGACAACGAGTGGACTTCCAACAAATTCTGGAAGAATCATAATTCAAAAAGTACCACATCATCACCGGGAAAAAGTTGGTGGAGCTCCGGCCCAGAGTTTAGCGAGTGCAAGTGCCTCCACAGCAAGCTCTGTTTTATTCTCATCTGGAGCACCCGCACCCCCTTTAAAATCAGCGAGTGACCCTACCACCACCACCACCTCCACCACTGCACCACCCTCATCCTCCAACACCACCACCACCACCGCTAATACTGCACCACCCTCATCCTCCAGTTCTTCTGCCACGACCCACACAACTAGTCACGCTACCACTTCAGCGAGTGCCAGCAGTAGTTCCACTACTGGAGAAACCGGCAAATATACAAACGCAACATCATCATCAACAACAACAACAGCCACAACATCCGCCGCATCGGATCAACACGCATCCCATTCAAACCCTAATCATACGAGTACGAATGCGACGAGCACTTCCGGGACCGGCTCTTCTTCCTCTGCCACTACTGCGGGTGGACTCGGAAGTTCAAATCTGTTGAGATCCACGGGCTACTCGAGTGGACTTGGAAGTGTGAGTGGACTCATGGACTCAAAGTCTCGTCTCCTGGACGATTCAGGTCAGAGAAAGCGGTACAATCTCCCGTCGGGGGGAGGCTTGGGCTTGACTTACAGTGGTTTGAACGCCAATTCCAATACGAGTAGTCTCATTAGCACGAGTAGCACAATGTTGGGCTCGGGCGGAGGAGGGGGGAGCGGCTCCGGGACAGTCACGACGAATGGGACGAACTCTGGGGGGAATCCCAATATGAATAGTATGGTAGGGAATGGGAGTATCGGGGGTCACGGGGGTCAAGGTCATGGGCATTCGAATGGGAGCTCACTTACGGGGACAGGGACGGGGGGAGGGCTCGGCTCAGGGCCGTACAGTATGAATGCAGGGAACTATCGCTTGGCCAGTTTGGATCGCTTAGCTAATCGGCAAAAATTGTATGATCATCAGAATGGTGGAGCTGATGCTGTAAGTTTCTTTTTTCTGTTTTATTTTAATTTTCCTATCTTCCCTATATTCTATTCTTCTGTATGTTTATATTTTCCAATAATTTTTTATCTCTCTGGTTGCTTTGTCCTTACGCCTTGCGCCTATCTACATTCTATATAGCTTTAAAAAGGTCTACTGTCTACATTCTAAAGAGTGCGTGCGTTTCTTTGCTGGAAGGAAAATGATTGCTTCGGCGGCCCTGTGTGTCCGCCTCTGTCTCTGTTTTAAAGAACAAAACGAACTGACGAAGCACTAGCGTATGGCCTTACAACAGCGTATAAATAATTAATTAATTAATGTGGTACCTCGCTGACGTTGGGTGCTGGGTTCCTTTTTGAATTTTTGTTCAGTCAATGTTTACTGAGCGGACGGATGTTAAATTCATTATTGTCTCTTGTCGTCCGATGGCCGATTCCGATGATTGTCGCTTGAGATAATAATTCTATTCTATTATTATAGTACGTTCCAACAGTGCAAAGTCAAAATTTCAAAGACCATGTTTGACTTTAGTTGCTAATGTGATATACAACATGTAGTCGGCTCCTACCTACCGACCTACCTACTTTGGACTGTGCTGTGTTTGCACTTGATAATTTTGGATTTGATGTATGTAATGAATTGGCCCATAGAAGAATAATGGGGAGGAGATGGGTGGTGGCCCTGTGCTCTATTCCTTTGTCTTCCTTGTATTTAATATTTACTAATGCGGAGTTGTGTGAAATAAAATAAAGAACTTGAACCAGGACCATAGGCCCATCAGGACCAGCTTTGAGTTGTTTTCAATTACAAATTACTTTCCCTTCCTACGAGCTAGCTGGATGCACTTGCGTATCTGCACCATAGCTCAAAGTTTGAAAATAAGAGCATGCGATCACTGGTTATTTTCTGTGCATAGACTAGGGCCTCATTAATAATAATAGGCATTAAACTTCATTTGCATACATGTAATTATCTAAATCAAAAATTAGTTTTGGGCCGTCCACGTCTTGTATTATTATACTACGAAATGACTGAAACTGAAAGCGACTGTAGGTCGAAGGTAGGGACTTGAGTGGTGAGTGAGTGAGTGGTATTTTAAAAATAAATATGGAAATTAGTGGAGAGTGTAAAAATGAAACATGGGAGTAGTAGTATGTATTTAAGTAGAGATTAGAATAGTGTATTTCAAGTTTCAACTATTTACGAGAACGATAACGATAAGGGACGCATTTAAGATATTTAAGAGGATCCACTTCCTTCCAAGCCCTCTTCTTCTGTGCTTGTGTACTTTTGAATTATTACTAAGTAGTCTGCACTTTGTATTTGCTATCTACCTTCAGTCAGAGTAAACATAGGCCAAATAGCTTAGGTATGTACTTAGGAGGATGCCTCTGCTACTTTGTTGTACAAATTTGGAATTTTCTCTAATCTAAATTTGAATTCTGCACTCTACGTTTTAAAGTATAAAAGGTACATAAGTAGAAGGGCATAAAATATTTGTGTGTGGATTTATGTGCATATAGAGTCTCATAATAAAGAATGTGTTTGGGAAGAGCGAGTAGTGCAGTGCTGGAAATTGTGGATTTTTTGGAATATTCACGAGAAAAAATGATGAAAGGACAACGAGACAGTTGCTTCGTCTTTTTTTGTTGTTTCCTCAGAAATATAATGTTGAGTGTGTTGAATGTATGTATATGCCGCCGAGGAGGGTTGATTTGAGAATTTTTTTCCCAAGTATAATTTCAAGTTGAAGTTTGTGGCTGTTGATGCGGAACTGCGCTGAGTCTGTCTGTCAAAAAAGCTCATCCATGATTCATGTATCGTTTTGAATTTAAAAAGTATCTCTCTCTTGGAATTGGAATGTTCGAGTTTCTTTACTTTACACTTGTTCAGTCTCCAGACAACGAGAGAGACAGACTGTTTTTATTTAGCTCATAATGACGATGGAGACGTCTCAATATTTTACATTTAATCTTCGCTCTTCTCCGCTCGCCAGAGTTTCCGTTCTCCTTGTACTTGTACGACTCTCACATTTTTGCTACTCACAGGAGATATATATTATACATGCACATGATATTATATACACTAAGGAAGTCACGTTGCCTTGGTTGGGACGTTAATATTATTATTGATCCATAACTTGGGACTTGCTTCCATTCTGTTCTCTTCTGTTCTTCTGAGGATCATGAAAATAAAAAGCGTCTTATCTATATTATACACCATATACATGGTACTTTTGTAGATTCATGAAAAACTAAAAACTACTTGAAAAATAGAAAAGCAACAAACCAGCCTTTAATGTGTTATCTACATAGGTAGGCTAGGCTACATTGTTTTTTGAAGAGTGCGAAGGAGCGTTTAAATGTAGGGATGTACATTTGAAGGAGCGTTAATAGTTGCTGGTTGTATTTTTTAAGCGCATTTACGTCCTTTCGCTAATCAGAACTAGAACATATGCACAACCTACCTAATTATTATTATGTTTAAGGCAGATGAAAATACAAACATTAATTTAATGAATGAAATTTTTTTTAAATTTAAAAATTGCTTTATTGCCAAGCAAACAGTTAACACTTGTTGATAGATAGCTGTTTTTGAACGAACAGGGAAGGTTAAGTACCTACCTAACCATATAATGTACGTAATAAGACTTGTATGGAGTAAATTAAGGAGATTACGATTAGCACTCACTCTCTGTATTACTTCTTGAAAGTTTGTTTTGTTATAGTTTTAGTACAGATGCGTGTCACATAATAATTAAGTGCTGTGCAGTGTACGTGGAGTGGACTTGTAATTTTATATGTACATAAATATGTACCCAATTATGATGTGGTTAGTTTGGGGCCCTGTTCCTTTGTGACAAGTTTGGAAGGGGGACGGAAGTTTGTGGTTTTCAAAATGTCATTTTCCATTCTCATTAAATTCTCATAATCGGAGTTACACTCTGCTATATATATAAAATTCTCATAATCGGAGTTTCACTGTGTATTGTGTATGTACAGATATATGCAATCAGTAGCTACTAGCTTCTTCTTCTTCATAGTATAGTATAATGTAAAGTATAAGCAATAAGAAAATTTCGTATAATCAATATATAGTTTTCGCTTGCTGACTTTCAGACAGATTACGCTAAGAAAAAGTATAAGCAATACAGTAGGACTGGATTTTAGCACATTATCGTCAATCCTTCATGATTGTTGATCCTCGTTTCTACTTGCGACATAATGTCTCGACCTCGGCTATTATTGGTTCTGATTTTCTACAAGCTATACGCATCTTTCACATTACGCACGTCATAACATTTTGAGCTCATGGATAATTTTCCATATTTGTCATTGGGAGAGCTTATAGTCCAGTCTGTAAATGTTTCTTGCTTTATATTATGTATGTAGTTTTACACAGTTGACAGTCACGTTCAGTTTTTGAAATTTCGAAAAGTGTGACACGTTTCGTTTAATTTCGTACCGGACTTATGCCACATTCTCATCTTGTACGGGGATATATGTATGAGTGTGTGATATGTATATTATATATATCCATGAGTACCATAAAGAATAATAAAAATAGTCAAAAATGAAAATGAATCACTGGGGAAAAGAGAGGGATGGGAACGGAAGGGAAATAAATGAAATTATGGGAACATTTTTGAACTTCCTTGCTCCGATCGACTAGCTTTAGCTTTAAGATGTTATATATTAATGTAATTTGCTGAAGCTGAAAGTTTTCTTTAAAATCCCATTTTTACTCGCTCCTCGATTTATAAAAAAAAGTCCCGGGTGCTGAGCTGAGATGTGGATGTGCGGTACTGTTGTACTTTAGTGGGGATTTAGACTTTAAATGGAAAAACTTTTATATTATTATTGAGTTTGTTGAATGGGCTCAAAGCTGCAGGGCTATATATACTGATATCCGTCCAGGGACAGGTATGGATTTAAATTGGAATTGAGACAGAGAGTGGGGCATAATTCAAGTGTACGACTCTCACAGGACCTAAATGTATAATTTATGCACAGCCCCCGTGTGTAAGACAAATGCTGTAGAGTCAAACACATTTATTACTTACATATACTTTTATGTGTAACACTCAGAGTTTTCACATATTATTCATAATAATCTGCAAGTATTCAGTTGTCAATACAATTCCATTTCCAATATTAATACAAAAATAATAATCGAATTGAATGTGAACCACAGAGATGATTTACCTATGCTAGAGCAAACAGTGGGACATGTGTGTTGTTGCTGGCTCTCTATGGTTTTCTGTCAACTATTGAATTCTCCATGTTATGAATTATGTCCCATTGAGTCTATTGAAGATATTGATTCAATATTAGTTGAGCGTCTCGAGTGTTCAATGAATTACGATTATATGAGGCAGGACGTCATATTATTATGTGTGTAAACTCATTGTACAGATGTGAGAAGTACATTTGATGGGATGTGGATGTGATGCTATATAATATATTATTATTATTTATTTATTCTATAAGGCTATTATTATATTTCCCCATTGTCAGGTTTCTGTATTCATAGACAGCTTAATATCTACCTACGACGTAATATAGTGTACATGCCCATGATGTACAGATGTAAAATTAAAAGTGCTATACTATAATTTCCTATATATCTGCCATCCATGTACATGATTATATACTGTGTATAGTTGTAAATCCTATTTAATTATTGCATTTCCCTTTGATCACAAAGGATATAAAATTCGCGAATGGGTTCGGCATTTAATGTGTTTATTATGGTAATTAGAAAATTATTATATATTTTTTCGAAAAATTATACATCTTTCAGAGCAGACGGCTCCACGCCTTCGCTTCGTATATTAGAAGTTTCTTCTTATTGATAGTGTCAAATTTGGAGATTCAGACCTTTTATAAATGTGCAATTTGGAGTTTTTTAAAATGTGAAATGTGAGTTTTGCACTTGTTTAAAAAATATGAAATTAGCAGTTTTCAAAATTTTAAAAAATATAAAACAGTGTGTTTTGGATCATTTTTTAATAGTTATATAGATATTTTATTTTGAACTAAATTGTAGCATAATATTATGAGGTGTAAGAATGATTTCTTTTTTAAAATAGCTATACATAAAATGTAAAATGTGCTGCATGAAATCCCTCTATTTTTGAGTGTGAGAGATGCTGAAATGTGTTTCCAATACTTTCATTCTCCTCAACTATAAATCCAACATTTAGAATGTGTGTGGAAACTTGACTACATTAATACATAGTGCCTCCTCCATACATAGTATATTTTGCCTTGGATTGAACTAATATCCAAAAGGATAAATCTACGATACAACGATACTATATTTTATGTCATAAATAATGCATGTGGCTCCACACACACACACACACACACACACACATGAGAGTCTAATCGTAAGTCTACGGTAGTACGTATATGTAGAGCTATTAAAATGAAATGGCAGGAGAGAATAATTTTACGTTTGAATTTTGGAGTACACACATATATGTCTATTATAGAATGTATAGAAGGAGGAAAAGCTGTAAAATGGTAGGTGGACGTGGCGGGGGAATGTGTGTATGTGTGTGTGTGTAATTTAGTTATTTATGATACATTCAGTCCTACCCTCATTGCCTCACCACCAACACACACCGGTCCTGGGACCGACCGAGACCGGTATCGGTACCGTAAGTTTTGTTTTTGGGTGATGGGAATCCAAATGGTGGAACTCTGGTTCTGGTAGGTGCCTACTATGTATATACTATTGGGATTTTGAATTGGGGATCGCGATCGTATCGTATCCTAATCCTAATGTACTCACTCACATGCATGCCACGAAGCTCCGTTTCATTTCCAGTGTTCGTCTCGACATCTTCTTGTTGGTAGGTACTTTTGGTTCTTTTGACTGTTCCAGAGTTTCATTTCACAAATTTCAATAGTCGACGAAGTAATAGTCGTCTGTTCTGTTCTGTTGTGTTTTTTTGTGGTGATGGTGGAGTTGTTGTTGTTGTTGTGCGTGCGAGCGAGCATAGCGTAGAAATGATTGGATTATTTCTTCGATTTCGTTTCTTTCTCTCCTGGTCTGACTTTTGATCCTGATAATATTATAGCAACGTCTGTAACGGCCACGTTCGAATTTTGAGTTATTCAAAAAATATAATAATACTGACGTAAACGTGTGTGGACTCTGGGCATTATTATTGCGTTATTAATATTTCACTCCTGCCCCTTGTTTTTCTCAGTACAAAAAATTCAAAACAAGCCAAAGGGCAAAAGTTGAAGAGCAGAGCGTGTGTTTGTGTGTGTGTGTACGTATGGAGTAAGGAGGTTTGCGTGAATTTCGTGAGTGTAGTTTATAGTGTGAAATAAAAATATATTATGTAGAAAGACGGAAGGCCACAGTATACGCTTCAGAAGAAGGCAATCGAAAGTTTAGTTCGGTGCGGAAATAAAAAATTTATAGAGAAATTTGTAATTCTTTGATAGGTTTTTATGTTTTATGGTTTGATAGAATTTGAGTGAGAGTTTGGTTGCTGGGAAGTTGGTTCAGTTGGTTGGGGGGATATATTTGGATTTTAAAGAAAGGAAAGGAAGAAGATGTGGGTGTTATGAGTAGACTTGGATTTACGACACAGTCTGTAGTGTAGACAGCATACACAAGTTCCAGTAGTACTCATGCAGAAGAAGGGAGAACTTATATATGTAATTTCCAATATTATGTGCGCAAGCATGCATGTATGTGGTAGGGTCTGAACTTGGATTTCGAAATCTATATTTCGATCATATATTGTCGTTGGAGATTGGAGGTGGGAAAACAAGCCGTGTTGCTATTGTTAAAATCAAAACTTGCTATCTTATAACACTTTAAGTTTAGCGAAAGTAGTAGAGCTTAGAACTAAAATTGAGTTTAGTATTCTTTCGTTTGAAATGCAAAAATATTAGTGGTTATATCTAAAAAGAATCTAATTTGCTTGTTTTGTATAGTCACAAAATTGTGAATTTCTCATTTTGTATTGTGCAACTGTCAACTGTTGTAAACAGTGTTTTAGTATTTTAACATGTTATAAATGGTCTATTTTGCACTTTTTAAAAAGGTAAATAGTGTATTTTGAACTTCCAAAAAGGTGTAAATAGAGTATTTTGCACTTTTAAAAAAGTGTAATAATAGCGTATTATGACCTCCCAAAAAGATGTAAATCGTCTATATTGCAATTTGCAAACTTTGTAAATTCGTTTTGAACGTTCAAAAGTTTTAAACACATTTTTAAACGTCAAAGTGCATTGCTATAAATACTACTGTATCCATATGGCACTTTCACAAAGGTGTAAACACCGGGTATTTCAAGCTTTCAAAAAGATACAAATAGACTTTTTTTTTTGCTTTTGTAGTTTCTAAAACATAAAGGTTGAAAATAAAATACCTATGTAGTGTATTTTGAACAAAAAAATATTCAACCGCATCTGCTAGTTTTCTAGAGCTCATAAAACATGACTAGAAGTTAAAGTTTTGAATTTATTCAAAACAATAGTGACTGACTTGTTTCGATTCTTCAAATAATGCGAATAAATGATATTCTAGAGAGTCGGAATATTTAAGGAAGTTTTTGGGTGCGTGCGTGTGTGAGTGAGTGAGTGTGAGGTTGTCTTGCCGCCAGAACAACGGGTACCGGTACCGGTACTATAGAAGGATACCCAGTACCAGTAACCACTACGAGTGCCGTGCCAGTCGTTGAATCGATTAAACTATAGAAGAAAGACAAAAAAATGAGCTTTTAAAGTCTTTGTTGGGGAAGAAGAAAATAGGCGTGTGTGTGTGTATATATATATGTATAGAAAAATAATTTTTCCATAGGTTTGAGTTTCAGTTTGACGTGAGATTAGAATTGGGAAGAACGTGATCTGTTTGTGTGGTGTTGTATTTTTTTCTTCTTTCCCTTTTGACTTTTCCTACACACACACAATATATCTTAGATCGGGAGTTGGAGAGTCCAGAGTCGGCTTGGGATTAAGAAGTAGTGAGGAAAAGAGTTTTTAAGAGTGCTTCTCCTACTACGTGCCCCTCTCCTTTCTCCATTATTTTATTAACCTCAACGGTTTTCCTCAGCTTCTGTATCTCTATACACAAGTGAAGATTGAAGACGAAGTGATCTCTCTTTTCTCTCTCTCACTCCCTCGTGATTATCAGTCACACACTCTACTATAGACGCAAGAGAGAAGGCGGCCTTTAAATTATTGAAAGGATCATCATACACTGTATAACCTTAAGATGGAGACGGAAAAAGAGGTACAATTATATTATGTTTGTGGGCTCACTCAGTTGGGTATAGTATTGATGTACTTTTGCACTTATATACTACATACCAGAACATATCTTGTAATTAACTACTGTTTAGAAATTTATAAAAGTACTATAATTATACTTACGTTAGCTTTAAAAGTGAAAAAAGCGCCTCTTTTCTTGAAAGTAACTACTGCATAAATATTTTACTCCGCAAGCTTTTTTAAAATTGCACAATTCATTATCTTAACTGGTTTGAAAGTAGGCAATCGAATTATTTTCATATTTCTGAAAGTGCAAACTGCATTAAGTATTTTTATGGATTTTTTAAAGTGAAAAATATCCCATTTACTTTACTTAGGAATTGCAGAGTTTTGAAAACGAAAAAAACGTTAATATTTCCATTGTTTGAGAAGTACGAAACACGCTGACGTGTATATTTTTTAATGTTAAAAAACACGATATTTAAAACGTTTCTTTATAGCTGTTACATAATTAGGTTTATTATATGAGAGAACATAAACACTCTATTTACACTGTGGTCGTGGTGTGGTGCACAGTACTTGCAAGATAGACGCAGTAGAAAGCATAAAACACTTTGTTTAGTATAGCAATAAAATAAAAATTTAATATTTTCGTATATGAGCTCTATTCACTAATGGGCTAACGAAATAATTTCGTAAGAATATTTAAACTAATATTTGTTTATTAAGAATATTTATATAATTACTATATACGTGTACTTGAATTACTTATTTAGCAAGAATTATATTGGTAGCTTTACCTATAAAATGTGATGTCGCGTTATAATATATGCTAAAGGCTTATAACAATAATAATAATGGTTGGGGTGGTTCGTGTTGAATGTTGGAGTTGACATTAATACTACACATAATGTATTGATATTGACATTTTTGCCTAACACTTGTTTTTGTGTCCCGACTCTGTCCCTGCCGCTCGCTGGAAGAAACAAAAAAATATATTTGACAGACATGAAATACACCAAGTGCCTTCATACCATTATATTATACCTAATTACATATACATACATTATGCGCCAGAGCACCTATAGGTGTGGAGTGTTAGAGATCATCATAATATCATATATAATACACCTATAAAATCAAATGGGCCCATCATAAAATATGACTCACTTCGCCTGTCATGTTCTCTTTTTATTCCCTATGTATTTCTGTCGCTTCTGTCCAATTAAAGTGGATTTACTTTATTGTATATTATGTGTACTGAAAGAAAAAGAGAGAAGAGGATAGACGAGATTCTTGTAATCAGCTGACATGATGATGATCATGATAACGAAGCTTTGACGGTTATCATGATCTTCCTTCACTATGTACGACTTGACATATTATGAATCTCCCTCATTTCGTCCGTTTTTTTTCTTTCTCTGCCTCTTGTTGATGGGACGGAGTTTTATAAGACGACTCTTGAGACGCATAAACCATTTACAGATACAGATATTTTGCCCTTGCCATGCCACTTGCCATTCCACATAGCCATATATGCAAGTTATCTTTTTTCTTTGTGTGGTGTGGAAGTTTTACAAGTTGTTCAAAAGAGGAAGAAAAAAAAGATTTTGAGACTTCTTCCGCCTCCAGGCAGTAGGCAATTCAACTTCAACAGCTACCAACGCAATGCAAACCGAAGCCGAGAATCGAGCCACGAGCAGAATCTGAGTGCGTGGAACTGGAAACTAAATGGATAAGTTAATGAAAGGGAAAAAGTTTCTTGTATCGAAATGCTCCAAGTTTTTGGAGAAGTATCTTCTACGGGGTTTTTAAAGGAAATACACCCCAGGGGCTGCTGAATAACATTTTCTTTCTATCATGTAACATAATAATATATAGGGACTCGTAGGCCTTTGAAGTTCAGTTCTAACGATCTGTATACGTATATTATATGTAGGTAGTTATAAACTATGAAACTTAGCCCGTGCCTCCCGTTCCCGTGGTCGTCCTGAAAAACAAGGCGAAGTACTAAAGCGTACATAGCTAATTATGTAGGTAGGGAGAGTGTAATGAAAAAGTTTTCGTTTTGCGTGAAAAAGTAGCATTGTGTGTGCACAGTAACATCGTGAGTTCTATGCCTTTACTTTATATGTATGTAACATCTATGTATATAGACAATTTAAGACACATCATAATCGTGTGCACTGTTTTAGTTACACTTTTGCGGTCGGTAGAACGTTCGTTTTTTGTTTATGTACTTTCTGGCTTTGAATTTCGAATTTTGCGAAGGTAGTAGTTGAATACTGTTGAAATCGTGAATGACTGAAAAATAAAGCAACTGTGGGGAATAAAGTAAATTCGTTTTTTGGTGAATCGAGACTATTGAGACGGGGCTGTGAATCTGTGAATACTTGAAGTGAATATTGTGGTCAGAATGATAATTTATTTTGATTTTGAATTTTAAAGTGGCTTTCACTTGAAATGTTGTAAGAGAGCATCTGGTTGGTCTTGGTTTTTATTTGAACATAATTGAAATTCCGAATTTTGAGTCTGTTGTTTTGCGTTGTGAGACGCTTTGACGACAATAAAAGCATGGTTTACTGCTTTTCGAAGTACTGGAAGTACAATTAAAATGCATTGTTAAAGGCAAGATATTTTGCAAACATAAATCAAGTAATTTACGTTTTCTGAAGGTGAAAACTTAGTAAAATACGCTAATTTCTCGTTTCTGAAATGTGCGAAATGCCCTTTCCAAAAATCTTTAAAATTTCAAGGTACTTTATGTCACTTACTCTTACGAAATGAAAAGTACATTATTTTTATTTTTTGAACGTTTCCAAAATGAAAGAAAAAGTTTTTACACTGTTTTGAAAAATGCATTAGTTTTACTTTTTTTAAAGTTCAAAATGACCTATTTACTCGTTTTTGGTAATTCAAAATAAACTATTTACATTTTTTGTAAACGTTATTAACACCGTTTGAAAAAATGCAAAATGCATTATTTACAGTATTACACTTTTTTGAAAATACAAAACTTCGTATGTACTCGTTTCAGCTTGAGAAATAAACTCTTCACACATTTTTGAAAAGTACAAAACTCCTCTTTTTAGCCTCTTACTTTATCACACAGGATTTGTCGTGGAACTTTGTTTGAAGCTCATCTGCTCATAATATTATTATGTAAATGGTAATGTTAGACTGATTGTTAGTGCTTGGATTGTGAGGGCAGTAAATATTATGCAGTGACATGTTTTTATTCTTTAACGAGAATGGGGAGATCTGTGTGATCTGTGTAGTAGTATAGTGCTTTGTTGGTATTCGTATCTTTTTTACTTATTCATAAGTGTGAATTACGGTAATGGTAGTCAGTAATGGCACATTCATGTTCCATTAGTATTTAGTGCTATGTAGTTGTGTAATGATAGAACACAATCTTGAGCCCAAATCGTTACCCTAAGAAGAAATCTAAATCACGATCATGTTTTATATGTAATGGGGGAATTTCATCTTTACACATTTTTTACATATGTTTCAATGGTTATGGTTATTAGATGGCATAAGAATATGTATGTGAGGGCTTTGAACTATAAAGTTAATGTGAATCAGTAAAAGTAAAAATGGGATGCAATATATGCAGATTATCAGCATTGTATATATGGCGTATGGTGGAACGCGTATATTTTTAAGCATATGATTATGCTCATGTTTTACTCTCCTAGTTAATGCCAATGCAAATGGTAGAAATGAAATGTATCTGCGAACGTATGTTTCTTAAAATTCCACATACTTATTGGTGGGATTCTAGAAAAATCTTTACACTGTGCAACGCAAAAGCAAAACATGCAATTTACCTAAACTTAGACTCGTCCAATTTACATTTATTATACGTACGTTACATTTTTGAGGAGCCTTTTAGAATTTTATTTGAAGATTTTAAATCTCCAAATATAGAAAGTTAATTTCTTATATATTTTGAAAATATTCAATATACGGGTTTTCCATCTTCCTTCAAATTGTAAATTATTTTGAAGTTTCTAATGCTTTTAAAATTTTCTTCTAACTTTACAGCTTCAAAATTTAAATAAACAAATGTATAATTAATAACCTAATAACCTTCCTATCTCCATAATAATAAAATCCAAATAACGGTGTCCGATCTCCACCGTCCGCTGTCCGCTGTCCGCTGTCCGCTGTCCGCCATTATATACTTACACTGGCCATTATACTACAGATCTGAATAATCTAAGTAGTAATAATATATGTTCCTGCATAATCATAAAATTCTATGCAAAGCAATCGGATTTTGAACGAAGGGAAGGGGGGGGGGGGCGGGGGTTGAAAGCGGATAGGCGACAGACGCCGGAGGGCAGAAATATTTAAATTGTGTGAATTGTGTAGATAATTCAGTTATTTCAATATATCAAAAAATTAACTAACGATTTGCTTCCGTTCGCAGAACGGGCCGGTTTACTGGTCTTATGATAAATTCTTTTTGTTCTGCATTAATTTTGAGATTTTACACGTTTTCAAAATTCTTAATTTTCCTAATTCCTAGTGTAACCTTTTTATAATTGTTAATTATGAGGCTTTAAAAAAGCCTTTCAAAAAGTTTTGATTATAAGGCTTTTTATAGGCTTATTTCTAACTGACAAATATAAGTTTCGCACTTGAAAAAAAAACAGGCAGATTATCGGGTTTCTCCTAACTTTATATACATATGTTCACAATTGTGAAACATAGTACACTTGAGTATTTTTTTGGAAGGATCGGTAGTTACATTTACATAGTATATGGTTTTATATGACTTGCAAAATATGCCATATGCCATTTTAGGCTTATGATTATAGTGGCTACTGGGGCCGATCCTGAGGGTCGTTATGGTATATTAAAAGAAAAGATACTTCGTTTTGGACTTGTGAATTATTTTCTTTTTGATACGACCTATTGGTTGCTACTTCGTGATGCCTTTTTGGACGTTGAATTGGAATAATAATCTAACTAGTAAGAATATGATGCCTAGTTTAGTTAGAATATGACTACTCAGCTGACTTCTATGTTATATATTATATTTATATTATGATTGTATGTTTTATTTTATGATTCCTCGTATGGGAAACGGGAATGTCATGACACGTGGTCGTGGTGCGGATCGTGAGCATAGCTGAAGAAAACGTATAGTGGATGACGATGTTCATCATATGTAATATATGGTTCCTTTTTTTAGTGTTATTTTACGAGCCACTATATCCTTTGATATGTTGATTCAGTTCTGTTTATACACCACGATGAAATTTGAGATGACTTTTTGGAGAAGAGAAGAGACTAGAACACGATTGACGACAGGACCAACAAAAAAAATAGCCGAGAGAGAATTAGAGGATAAATAAAGGCAAAGGAAATTTAAGGAATGGAAGAATTTATGTTGATTCTCTAACGTCGTAAAGAGGCTCCACGCACACAACTAATAACACAAACACGCACGTGCAAGAAGTGCTATCTACTATGTGTACATCCTCTAATCGTGACCCGGTCTCTAATTGTAGAATTGTAGCCAAGGGAATCATTGGTGGAAAAAACGAGTAGAAGCAGGGTCTGTAATAATTATTGTAGTTGGGTCCAGGAGCTACTTTTGCGTTTTTATTTTGTAGCCTTGGCCAATATTAAACAAGATGTGCAGGATCTTTGTACACGTTTGGCATAGCAAAATGTCCTAATTACATGTTTTGAAAATGGGCGAAATATTTATTTATGTACATGTTTTGGGAAAGGGCAATTTGGTCTAATGTAAAGACATGTTTGTGTTTATAAATATGCGTAAAATGTTCAAATTAGTTGATTTTAAAATGGGCGAAACATTTTATTTACTAGTTTTAAAAAATGGTAAAATGTTCGGATTATATATTTTGAAAATGGTCGAAATATTGTATTTATATGTTTTAAAAAAAGGCAAAATGTTTTAATACCGTGTGTTTTTGAAAGTCTATAATATGCTCAACTTACATTTTTTGAAAATCGCAATATATTCTGTTTTGATTTTTTTGAAAATGACAAATTGTTAATTAACAAAGATCAAAACAATCTATTTACATTTTGAAAAAGTGTTAATTTACGTAGTTGGGAAGCTACCGTCTATCGATTGACTTTGTCATTTTTCGCAATGGCACAGTAAAGTTTTTCAGTGTTTGTGTTAAACTCAAAAATGTACATCGTTTGCCTCTTTTGGTGAATATTTTTTCCCCAAAATATACTTATACATCATGTATTACAGATCATACATATGGATATCATTCCTGCTTTTTCCATAGGGCCAGTGTCAGTGACAGGAAAACTTAGAAGTTTTTAAAAGACAATAAACCCTATGCTTCGTTTCATGACGTCGAAAATCTAGTAATTATTGTGGCTTTGTAGATAGGAGGTTTCATATATTGTGTAGTATATTTGATTCATTACTCATTTTTGATGTTGGTTCCGATTTTAGAGTGTGAGGCCTAGGCTCCACATAACAGTTTATATTACCGACGGTTAGTTTAAGTTTTTAGCTTACTGGAGCAGACAGTTTAATAAACCGTTGGTTAATTAAACCTGCAGCTACACTCGCTTTTAATCTCAAGTTAATATTTGCGGTAACTTTCAAATTTTCTTCTTTGAAAGAATCGGATTTTACTGATTTTAGTTTTCTAAATTCAAAATAGTTTGAAAATGGAAAACTGTTTTACACTATTTAAATTGCTCACATTTAATTGTGGAAATATTTTTTGATTTTATTTTTTAATTAAATAGTTCAATGCAAAGTTCTACAAGCAAAAGACATACAAATTATTATTATTCATCACGTTACATAAATCGCATATTAGATTTTAAATTGATGCCCCACAATATAATTATTGACTTGAAATTTAATTACTTATTTTTGTAATTTCGTATTGTATCAGTTGTATGCAAACTGGTCCAATCAAAATTAATAACGATTAGTGCATATTTGTTACACTGAAAAGAGTTGTTCACGCTTACAACTAAAATAGTGAACAATCACAAATTGCTCTCCCATGTTAAATCCCACATAGAAAAAGACCAAGTGTGTTGAACAGTAGCTGGTACCAAATATTATTACTTCGGTCTTGTTTTCTGAAAAATTAGGATTAATTGGTTGTTTCGGGTGGGCTTTGATGTTGATTTATTTCTTATTTTATTAGTACTGTTGACCTTTAATTCCGTTGCCCCTAAAATTTGAAAAAAGCGCCTAACGCTTCATACCTTGGACGATATTTATCACATAGTAGTATACACTCGACCCCTAAACTAGTAAACTTTTACTAGTTTAATTTACTCGCCTTTTACTCGCCCTAAAGGTAACTGCGCAGGCTGGTTTACGCGCGCTGAGTGTAGCTGGTCCCAATGGTTTGGGACGTTTCACTAGTTTTTTGATTTTACTGCAGTAAATTTTACTCGAATAAACTGCTATGTGGAGCCTAGGCCTGAGAGTTGATTTGATTTGATGGGGTTGATGGCTGATGTAATAAACGAGGAGGAGAGACAGAGATTTGGTGATTGTTGTCCCTTGTAGATTTTGAAGGGTAAAAGGATGCGGTGAGTTGACGTATTGAGATATTTTTTTGCTCAGACATTTTAGACCAATCTAATGTCATTGTCATTGTCGTCTTAGTTTCAATTTGGAGTCGCAGTCAGTGCACTCTCCTACGCGCTTCGCTTCGCTTGTCTTGGTTCCTCTCTATGCATATATTTACATGTGGCTGGAATCGTCGTGACTCAAATTCCTATGTGTATACTTTGCATATGTATATACAGGAACTCATATATGCGTCATCATCAAATACACGTCTCGGTATCTCTAATTAGAACCTTTGTGTGCATACAAAGCATAATATGTATTTAGGGAAGGAAATGTAATATATTTCCTTGAAGGGGACGTTGCGTTGACTGTTGACGGGAGTGTGAAGATTCTCTCTCTCTCTGTTTTTGTCTCATTGTCTTTAACAAGATTGGAAATGATGATGTTGTGTGTCTGTGTGTGTGTGTGGGTCGTCGTGTCCTGTCTGGTCTGAACCTGAACGAAAACGGGACAGATCGCATGGAGTCAGTTAGTCAGTAGAATATTCTCAAAATACAATGAAAGTCTTCTTCTTCTTGCTCAGTAGGTCTGTGTCTGCCTGTAACCATTTCTGGATTCTGGATCTCGTCGTCGTCGTCGAGTGTATTTAAAAATAGTTTGAAATCCATTTTCGAGTAATATATTGGATTTTCTTCGGCTGTAGGTCTCACTCTGTTCTGCTTTGGAGATTTTGAAAGAGATGCTTCTGTTTGTTTTGTGGATTGGAGTGTAAAGTGTAATGTCATGTCACACATGCACAATGTACATAATAATGTCATGAAGGCAGAGAAATAATTAACGTTGAGCATTAGCATTGTAGCGGAGATATGTATTTCGTTTTCTTTTATTACTTGCTGCGTTTCTTTCTTGTCGTTAGTTATGCCACATGGCTACGGACGGCGGGGCACGGGGAGTAAGGGTAGTGTTCCAAGCACATAATTATGTAAAACTCACAGAGCTGAGTTATATAGTTTTTTAATGTAATTATCTACACATCTACAAGTGTGACTGATTTAATTTTTTAGTTTTCTATTTGTCTTGATTATTTTATGAGAGAGAAGGGGTAATTTACGTGGAGTTCCAGATTTTGTAACCAAATTGTTGAAGGTTAATGTACATAGTAATTAGTAGTAGGTTTAGGTATACAGAATTATACAGAGACAAATCGTTAACATCTTTGTCTTTGGTGGGAATATGTTGTTGGTTTGTGGGGCTTAAGTACATAGGGTAAAAGTTAATATGACAAATGAAGATGTAGGGAGAAGGAGATTGAAATTGTTTCTGTTACTGTTGCCTTAGAATGTTAATGTAATGTCTACATAACCATGATGTGTCGTTATTGTTATGAATAGCATTGTGGTGATATATAAGGGTGCAGTATAATATTCTGTAGCAGTCCCTACTATGCTCACTTTGGGGAGTGATTTAGGGGCTAGTCAGATATTATGTAAGTATACAGTGGTCAGAATTGTAATCATTGTGCCCAGTGCCCAGTGTAATTTTATTTAAAGTATATAAACTATATACGCCTTAGTTTTTCAGATGATTTTGAAAAGGCAAAATATCCCATATGTAAAGTACTGGTATTTCAAAGCGTATGAAATGTAAACGCTTGAGTCAGAATTGATTTGGATTGGCATTTACAGATGTAAATTACAATTTAAAGTCTTTATTCCTTGAGAGCCTCATTCCTTAAATAATAATAATACTTTGCTTCCTTTTGCATACAAATGTCTCAATTAAAATGAACACTCACACTGAACAAGTATCACTTTTACTCTAGTTACTTTCCTTGTGGAACAAATGGGAGAGCGTATGGTTATGGCTGAAGAAGATCTGAAAATATTTATATAGTGTGTGTCTGTTTGTGTCGTGTGTAAGAAATGGAATATCGATTTATGAATAATGCAGTTGGATTTACATGAATGAATAATGGAAATTACCATTGTTTCCTGAGCTTTAGTTTTGGTCTCCCTTCGTTATTTCCTTTCCACATGATGTCTTTATCACCATCCATTTCCTATTTACTTCTTGTTCTCCAGAAGACTCGAGTCTGACTGGATTCTGGATAACTTTCATTTCCCACGTTACATTACATATCCAGTCTCTGTCCACAAGCCTTATTATACCGGGTCCGTTACCCTAAAACCGTAACGGCGGACAAGAGACAAATCCGTTTCAGTTCTGAATTTTGATAGCCTATTGTCTATAGGAGATATTACACCTATATACCTATAGGCTGATGTACTTGTACTACTATTACAGTCCATTTTGTCCATACAATATTAATCTACCTACTTTGTGGATGTAGCGGTATAGACAATAGCCAATAAGATCGCAGATCGCATTGCTATGTAGGAGGTGAGACTTGATAATGATTGCATTGTTTTATAATGTTGGATATGGATCATTACTGGTATGTATTAATTACATACTTGTTCAGCACAGGCTGATTGCTGATTCCATTCTGTGCTATGATAGGTATAAAGACTATGCAAATCTGTGAATGAGTTTGATTTCTATGTAGATCCTTAATCCTTATTATTACTACGTGGGTCTACTTTATAGGCTAGCGGATGAGGATACGGCTCTGGATAGTATCTCGCAGAGAGTAGGAGTAGACAGAGTCTGTTAGATGTGAAAATGATTCTAAAGTGACACTTGAGATATCTAATTAAATTACTCTGCGCGCTCATCTCACTCAGATTATATTTGGATTCCGGAATCTCAAGAATGTTCCTATTTGCTCGCTTTTCATTTAGCATTCAGTAGCATATTTGCCATTTATTCGGATTCAACTATGGTTTCCAATGTTTGCAGTTGTCTAAATTTTACATTGTAATTCGAAACTTTGTAAGCTTTAAAGCTGTATAGCATATATTATATGATACTTATGATATGATGGTTTGATAGTTGATTTGATGTTAATGGCATGTTGCGGCGTGTGCGGCCATGGCAAGGCTGGAGGCATGGTAGTTATTTGACATAGGATTGGGATATTGGGAATCCAAGTTGAATATTTTCTACGCTATAAATTAAGCTAGCAGATTATGAATCTTTCATCCTATCCCCTCAAATCAAGCTCAATTTTTTCAAGAAGTGTTTTCTTTTTCTACAGTTTCGCAGTATATTCCACTATGTTACTTTTTAATATGCCGAGGTATGCTCACAATATGTATTATACAGATAGACGAAGATAGAAGTTTGGAAGAGAAAAAATTGGTAGGTGAGGTAGACAGATTTACGCAGAATCATCATTTACCGCGTGATGTCTCATTATAAAAGAGATTTGTCAGTCCGTATTAATTTAGAATTGGTGTACTTACTCTAATCTTGAATATATTGAAAATGCTATGTTTTTTGACAAGGCTTCTTCTCTGTGCCTGTGCTTCAGTGCTTTTTTAAACCTGTGTTTTTAAAGTGTCAAATTGTGTTGTTGTTGATGTTGACTTTGTCAGATCTTGACAGGTATTTCATTTCCCCACTATTCCAACAGCTTGAAAAGAGTTTGGAAAATACATTGGTATATGCAAATAGAAACCAAGTAAGAGCCAGACATACATTTTTATGTAGTTGAGTGGTTTCGTTTGAATGATATTGCGCAAGACAGCTTTTCAAAATAAAATTGTAAGATTTGAAAACACTTTATTACAAGATTGTGAATTTATGATTTTTAAAAGTATATAATTTTGAAACAGTCAAATGTAGTTAAAGCCATTAAGTAAATTACGCATGTGTCTACTATAAACATGATGAAAATAATATTTTTTAAAACTGATTCTTTGACGATTTCTTTTTTTGTAAAATTTTAATTACAGGTACATAGTATTGCGAATCGCAATACTGAGACAATAATAATGAATTTGTTTAAAATGGTAATTTTGTTAAGTGTTAAACGCAAAAAATAATTTGGCAAAAGTCGCCTGTGGACATTTTCAGTGTTATAATAATCATTGTTATTATTAGCGTTGTGTGTTGAGTGTCTTGGTGTAGAGCCGTTGCCGTTGACTGATAGTGTGGTTGGTGGTGGTATATGGAGAAGCATAATATTATTATTACCTTTAGGATAAAGCTGGAGGTAGATTCATAATTTGTTTGGTTGGTTGTTGAAGTTGAAATGAATGCTGTAGCTGCGTACATTCAGGCATGGCTGCTGTTGTTAGTATTCTAGGGATGTTCTAAAAGATGGTCAAGCCATATTATTATGAACTACAGAAATGCTCAAAGTTGCCCGTGACGTCAGACGTGGATATCATGAATGCTTACCTAATTTTATTTTTTTCTCTCTCTCTCTCTCTCTATGTATTTTCTTCATGCTCAATGAGCCCTACATGATTTTGTGTGTATGTTATTACAGACAAAATAAAAATAAATCCCTGTCATGACTATTTCTTTTTCTGGCATGGTACATTGAGATTATTACCTTGTAGTTTGTAGGAAGGTTTGTGCAGTGCACTACAATATGTATACAAGAGAGTTGTAGATGGTCTTTTGGTTCTTGTTTTGTTTTCCTAAAAAAAAACTTTGGTCGTGAAATATTATTATTCATAGAGTGCCATAGAAGAACCACAAAGAAACGGCTGAAGCAAAAAAAAACATTGTCTAAGAAATATGTTGTCGTTGAAACTTAAATATGTTCTTGTGCAGACAGGTCATTTTGAAGATGCATATCATTTATTGTGGTACGTGTAGGAGCAAAATATTCTATCTAGTCTTTTAAATAACTTGACAGCGAATCCATATTGTACACTGTACAATGTGTTTCTATTCGTCCATCTAATTAGCCTTTATTTTTTTTTTAGCAAAATGCTAAAAAGTACATTTTCATTATTTTGAAAAGGCTTTATAATTAGAAGTATGCGCAGTTTTCAAAAAACTGTAATTAGTCCATGCTAATCTTTTCAAAATTAGTATAATCACAACAATTTAGAGTTCTACAAAAACATTAAGTTAGAACATTTTGCACTTTTCACAAACGTGTATAGTTAGATCATTTTGAAGTTTTCAAAAACATCCAAAATAGAACATTTTGTCTTTTCTTATGAAGCTTAAGGAATCACTAAGCTCATAAATACATATTATTATCTGTAGTTCTTTTTGAACTGTGTTGACAGCTTTCATTTTCGTTTAAAACATTTTTTACACTCTTCAAAGAGATTCTTTACTGCTAAAGAATTCAACATTCTTTTGACATCTATCGTGCCGCTAAGAGTTTCATATCATTTCAGAAATACATCTATAAATTGTGTTGCGATCGCTCTAATTTGTAATTGTGTAGTAACATAATGTGTATAAATAAACCGCATTTTATAGTGCGATTTGATGTCGGATTTAGGTACACGTATGATGACTTATTGGCATTGCTGGTAGCTAAATATAGGGGGTTTTCAAAAATTCATTTAGATCTACCTAAAGTACATGCACATATTACATAATATACAATTATATAGATATCATAAGGGTGACGGGATTCTATGGAATCGAAGAATGTCTATTCATAAATTAATTATAAAATAAATTGAAATTAGAGTTGTATACCCTTGGACTTTTGAACTATTATTGCGTAGCATGCAAACTGCTAGCTAATAAGTAGACGAACCAAGACCAACCAAAGCAAAGTAAATATGTACAGCTTGACTTGAACCTACCTACCTACTTACGTATTTTTCTTCCATCAGTAATCCGAAATACCAATGATTCAGTCAATCTGTAAACACAAACACCCTTTTGGCACTCTGATTTTGTCTGTCTCTGCGTGAGTGTGTGTGTGCAATAGCTGAAAGCTGGAGGTTTTGTATAGTTTGAAGTTTTGACTGGACTTGAACTTATTGTTAGACTCTGTTTGCCCTGTATAATGTTACACTTCCAGATCGATCCAGATCCAGAAATCCAGACTGTAGCTGTCATTAAATAGGACGAGGGTCGCTCGGTTACAGGTTCTTATTTTGATTTTAAAACTTTGACTTCAACACACACACACACACACACACTCTGTGTTCATGTTTCAAGTCTTGATCTTCGTGATGTCTTCCATCTGCTCTGTCTCTGTCGATCTCTCAATCTCGCCTCTCGTCCCAGTGCCAGTCTTTTCCCTCGTCCAATACCAGTACGTGTGTGCTGCTTAAATGTGCTCGTTTTTTTAAAATGGTGCGTCAAAAAGGATCGACTCTCTTTCTTTCGATATTCTGACTCTAGAATCAGTTATCTGTATGCAACATAACAACGTAGGAAATGCTACATATTACCCAAGTTTTTTTTTGAATTGGAAAATTGGAATTGAAACTGCTGGGCTGGCTTTGATGTGATGTTGCGTTGGCTTGGCCTTTTGGAACGATGTGATTTATGGACATGTTTCTTTGCTACATTTTTACGAGCAACATCTGTACTGATGCGACGCATTTCAGACCAGAGACGACGCGACGTTGTGTAGTACATGAGAATAATTATATTGGTTTTTGGGAAGAGAATAGAAATATAAAACGTGTTTTTAAGTATTTTTAAAATGTGCAAGTATCAATAAATGCTGTCTTGTCATTGTGAGGTATTGATGTTAAAGTGTGAAATGCAAAATCGTTGTCTTTTTTTAAAAGTGCAAATTACCTTATTAACAATTTTTGGAAAGTGCAAAATACATTATTTACAGAGTGTTTTGAAATTACAAAAATTGCTTTATTTACGCGAAATTATAAAATTGACTATTGTAAACTTTTTGAAAGTATACTGTTTTCGCTATTTCGAATGTGGACATGACACGATTTTATAATTAATATTTACTATTCTAAAACCCAGAGAATCACACACCCATGGGTGTATTTTGTTGTAGTCTACTTCTATAGAACCTTCTTGTTAGATAGTGTGTTTTGATTTTAACTGTGATAACCCTTGGTTTGTTTTCATTCTTCCGGAACCATGATATTATCTATCTCCAGATAGACAGACAGTCAGACAAGAAAAGAATAAAACTCACGATTTCCAAGTTTTTCTTTCCACTATTTCGACGAGTTCCAACTCAGCTCAGTCAGCTTCTTGTTTTCTTTTCGTTGAGTCAGTTCTTTTGTTATTTGTAAGTGACGGGACAGGAGCACTGTGCATGTTTATGTAGGTTATATATCTATATACTAGGTCACAACTAGTGTGGATCTTCAGTGGGAAAAGTTATATCGGAGGGAGGATTGTATTTTGAGAGCATGAGCTCTTTTTCTTGCTCTAACGGTTGAGGATGGTACGAGGGGAAAGATTTATTGCAGCGGTGTAAATGTATGAAAATACTCTTTAAGTGAATCAATTTGTATTATTTATTGGACACTCTCACGTGAAGTAGCTGTTAAAGGAAAGAGGGCATGTAAGTATGTGGAAATAGAAAAATATTACGGCACTTTTTATGTAGGTAGGTATTTCAATTTTTTTCAATACATCAAATTGTCTGAATGATTGTAATGTTGGAGCCTATAAGACGTTTACTACTACATACTGCATACATGAAGCTGTAACTTCTCGACACGATTTTGAGCATTGTGCGATACTGTTCAAGCAGAACCAGTCAAGCCTCTCCGTACTATAATTGATGACGTCATTTGTGGACTGCCCTTCATGGATTCTGGAGATTGATCTGTGTTTAGTGTGTGTAATTGGATGGGTGTTGTGTTGTTGGATGGACGCTTTATTACTATAGAGCTTGCTTGGGATTTAGTATATATCATCAATCATCCACCTATATATTTGTAACTCCCAATTTTGATTTCCAATTTGTGAGATTGATGGGCGCGGGCGGTGGGTCGTACACAGGACACGTGTATACATAGATTGCAACAGAGTCCACGTAGGGATTTGGATCGTTCAATTTAGATTGTTGTCAGTGTGGATTGTTGACTTGTTAGTGATGGGGATTTGTAATTTTGTAATACAGAGAAGAGAGATAATGATGTGTGAGTTTAATCGTCATGATCATGAATGAATTTCTTTCTTCCGGATCAGCGGATTTGATTAAATAGATTGAAATGACATGCCAGTTTCCTTTTGTTTGGGCTTGGCTTGGGCTATTAGGATTTAGGATGTGTAAGATATGCTGTTTCCTTCTGGAACAAAATGTTAGTTCAAAATTGTAAGTATTGCAATGGGACTGGTACTCGTGATGGTGGTGGGTAGCGCTAATGTTATTACATGCACAATCAACATGTAAATGAAGTCACATGCTCATTTATTGGTATTATTACTAGATGGCTTACAATACAAAAGGTTTAAAATATAAATTAAACTGCTACTTTCCATATACTTAAATTGGTTGGGATGAGAATTTAGAATTTCAAATAGAAGGACTTTCCGGACTGGACGTGATTCATAAGCATGAGGTGTGTAGGGTACTTGTTACACATTGTTGAATGAATTACGCTGTAGCTAAAGTGTAAAATACATCCATACACGATTTATATGTTATGGTCTATTTACGCTCTTGTTGTTTGTTTCAGAACTTGAACAAGAAATACTTGTAAATAATGGAAACAGTTTGGGTATATGCACACACAAAATCAGTATTTTCCAAATTGCTTCTTTTTGAAAGAGTCATTTTTTCTCTATTTAGAACGTTTGGAAAAAGTAGTGGTGAAGGTGAAGCTTTGAAAGGTTCATAACCTTTTTTTGGTACCTTTTTATGACTGCATGTTTTTGAAATGGGTAAAACTTTGTAATTAGATAGATTCGTTTCAAGCACTGGAATAAATACTAAATGAATATTTCTGTAACGGGCAAAATGTCTTAATGTACACTATAATTTACATCTTTTGAGCTGAATTGTCTTAAAGTAAATACTGCACCAGAAACTTGAACGTTTAAATAACTGAGAAATAAGGAAATGTTTTGAAGTTGTCATAAATGCGTTGTTGGTTTAGTATTTTTATTTTCACCTGGACGGACACGATTCGTTTCGGAGTCAGAACATAATGTGTAGCAACATTGGATATTGTTGTTAGTTTGAATTGGTATTATAATATGATTTCGAAAAGGATGTGACTAATGTGAGATTTCTTTTCTTTTTGTATTCTTTCCAGTTGCAGAGTAAGCGAGAGTTATTCTTTAAAAATGAGTCCTCACCCGCCCCAGCCCTCGTGACGAGTATCAAGACAGAGTCTTCGGGTCCACCGGGTTCTAATTTTGGGATGGGTGGTGTCGGGGGTGGAGGGACGATGACCATGTCTTCAAATAAACCAGACTTACCCCCTGTGTCCGTCAAGATTGAGGCACTCCGGTCCCATGCTCATCCACACGCTCAGCATCACTCAAACATGAACTCCTCCAACAGTATGATGATGGAGGATAATCGGGAGAAGGAATCCAAAGAGAAGATGAAGGAGAAGGATAAGAGACGAAAGGAATTGGATGGCTACGTCGGATTCGCCAATTTGCCCAATCAAGTCTATCGAAAAGCCGTCAAGAAAGGATTCGATTTCACTCTCATGGTTGTCGGTCCGTTTTCAATTTCTATTTCTCTCCATATTTAACTATTCGTAATTATACTTTATACTTTGTTTTTTCTAACTTTCCTTCAGAACCCGACTTCAATTATAGTGAGTCTATTTTGGGATAGGGCCCTATTTTTGTTAACGAATTTATCTGCAAATGTAATAAGATTCGTTTGCTTGCCTCTTGGTTTAAGTTTGTTCCCTCCCATATGTATGTTTAGCCTGTAAGAGCTGAATTCTAGATGGCGAAAATTCTTGCAGGAATAAGGGCTATATTGTCTGAAGTCTGAACTGTTTGTCCGCTGTGTTGTCAAGTTTTGATGTGTTTTATCTCAACTAGGCAGAACATTCTTTGAAATTGATTCTGGACAGATATGTTTTTTTTTAAAGTTGAAGATGACAATGAAAATGGAGGGTTTTCCAAAGAATATCATGTTACCAAATAAATTGCACTTTTTATGACAGAAGCAATTTTTATTTTTCTCTAAAAAGTAATAGAATGTGTCTGGTCTGTCGTCTGTCTGTATACGGGTAAAGGAAAATATCCATGTAATTTAAAACGATTTTTTCAGAACTTATACCTCACTACCTATGTATGTAGTGCTTAACTTAAAATGTAGTAGTAAATGTGAAAAGGACAGACATTAATGGTGTGCTATATAAATACTAGTAACCAAGATTTATTTTCATTTTCGTTCGTAGTAAAAGGTACTTATATCACATGGTACATTACATATTACACTGAAGGCTTTGAAATTCCCGTAATATATGAATTTTTAGTAAATAGAACTTGTTGCGTGATTTCAAAATATTTTCGCACTACATTGTACGGTAATTAATTCATTCCTACCTATCTACATAATTTTTTCAATACTTATCGTTAATAGGATGTTTAGCGTTTTGTCATGTGAGTACTTTTTGAAACATGTCGTAAACGTTAAAATATGAGTTTCAAAGTTTTTGAAACAGAAATAGGTAGATCATTTTCCTGTTTAAAAAGGTTTAAAAAACCACGCTAGCAGTACTTTTTGTGAAATTCAAAAACATCGAATAAGGATATTTTAAAACATTTCCTAAGATTTAAAAGTATCAACTTTTGCACGGTTTTTAAAAATACCCAAATACAGATAAATGTTGAATTAAATACGAAATCTCAAAGCTTTCAAAAATGTGTAACTATCAAATATTGGTCTTTTAAATAAACCCCATGTTAATGCCAACTACGAATGAATACCTTTTGTGCAGCTCAAAGGTATGATGTGCTAGTACCTTACCCACATATAATTTGCTATTTATAGAATATTAGAGTCTTGCATTTGAAAAGGTACATAGGTGTTTCGAATTTAGAGCTATAGAGTGTTTGAAATAGAAAACAAAAGAGAATTGAGAATAAATAATAACGCGAATATAAAATGAATTTAGATTAACATGAATGACTTTGACTTTGTGTTTCGTACAAAGAGCTTGTTTCCTCGAGTTGTAACTCTCTAGTCTCTAGATTGTAGATGATGGAAAATATATTATATAAATCCCAGGGCGGGTTTTTCTTTTGTTTTTGTGGTTGTTATTTCAGGATGAGGATTTATATGCTCTTACTTATTTATTGTGTTGAGTCCATTCCATTTGGACTCAACTTGAGGAAATGTGCGTGGCCGTACGCCTCTACTTGAGCTGTGTTATGATCACAGAGTTCTCTCGCTCGTCGGTCTGGCCTGGACACAAGTGGACGTTATAAATTGCTTTTTTATAAATTGCCTTTTAGTATATGTGTTTGTAAATCCTTGTTAAAAGGTGCAAAGCAGGTTATGTGCAATTTGAGGCTCAGAATCAGAATTGTCTGTGTAACAAGGTTTTCACGAGTTTTAGTAATGTTAGCATGTTTTTGACAGCTTCAAAATCTCCTATTGACATACTTGTATTTTTTAATCGACGTACACTGACTGGTCGAAAAATTGAATTTTCTATTTTCATCGTTTTAGTCAAAATCTTTAACGTTTAATAATATCTACCTAAGACCTAAATTACTTCAGTACACAACAAAAGTTGTAAATCCGTCCTTTTTCAGAGGGGCCTTAAATAAATCCTACAAAATGTAGAATATTTTCTACATTTTGTCTTTTACATGCAGCTTGAGGAGGAGTAGGAAATGAACTCCCCCTATGTAATATGCCTACACGAATTAAAGTGTTTGTTTGCATTCGTGTCAAAAGGCTGTAGATAGAATTATTTACACTTGGAAGGAAGGATGGTAGATGGATTGGGTTGAATGAGTATTCTGTATATAGTGACAATCTTGGGCCTATATATTCCTATACTCCATTTCTATTTGGACTATAAATGGTAAGTGGAAGAGAGAATGGGATTTGGTGAAGTGGTTTGGAGGAGTTATTGTGATGTTATTGTTCTCTGGATTGAGTAGTTTGACTTGGATGGATGTAATTACAGTTGATGGTGCTGATATGATCTGTAGGGACATTTTCCTCATACTCATTTCCAATCCGGAGTCGGGTTGTTTTCTTTTTTCTTTTCTTCTTTTTTTTCGATGGATTTTCATGTTGAAAGTTGTGAAATACTGAAATGATGTGAAGCTATACTGTGAAAGTTTAGTAGAAGCAGGAGGGATCGAAGGATGTCAGTTTACTTGGATTCACCAACTTTTGTTTTTCCTTCCTTTGTTTATCCTTTCCATTTTCCAGGATGGAGTTCCAGACAAAATGTATATGTATATAATCTGTATCGTCTTAGAAGAATGAAAACAGACCATGTGTTATTTTATCTAAAATCCAAACTTTTCTGACAGATTTTCAAACTATAGTTTTAGTTATAGAGAACTTGGTTTTTGAAATGGAGACTTGAGGAGCCTTCTCTGCAATGCAATGTAAGGATGGAATTAGTATTTGGTTTCAATTAATATAATCGTTGAAGTGGAACGTAGATTAACACGATTTATACTATTGTAAAAAATTTACCCGTTTTTTAAATTTCAAAATATGCTATTTGCAACTTTTTGAAAGTACAAAATACGTCATTTACACATTTTTTAAAGTGCCAAATAGCAAAAAAAACACCTTTTTAAAATGGAAATTTACACTATTTACAGTTTTTTGAAAGTACACAATGTAGGATTTGCACCTTTTTAAAAGAACAACATGCAGTGTTTACGTTTTTAAAAATTCAAAATTCGCGATTGACACTGCAATGAAAAATGTGGAATCTTTGAATTCGCATAATAAAGAACCTAGAATTTTATATTTTCATAATTTACACCGTTTTGGAATGTGCAAACAGTATTAAGCACACTTTTTTGAAAACATATTTTCTATACCGTTGACCGTAAAGAAAGTGGAGGATGTATTATTTGCTCCTGATTAATATTACCTTTTTGAAATTAAAAAGGTTATTCTAAATAAAAGTTTTGAAGCGTATACATACGAAAGTAAATCTTTGAGGAAGAGAATAAAAATAGAAACAATTTCATGACAATTTCAACAATTCGCATGACCTGTAATTGACTTCAAAGACTTCTCACTAATGTTTGTGGGCTCGAGAAAAACCGTGAAACGGAAAGTTTGGAAATGCTGTGTTAACTTTTCCCTTATTCTGAGTGAGTTTGTCTTTTCAAATAGTTATGAAGCCAGAATCCCATGAACCGAGAAATTGCAGAAGTATGTTTAGGAATCTGTCGTGAAACTGACGCCACCAAATTTCGTATCATCATACATGTAGCACATAAATGTTCAACGTTGTGGTTAAAAGAGTACAGAGAAGAGCTTACCCATCCCTATTGGTATGTATGCATTGACGTCATTTATGGAGGAGTCCTGAATTCGTAACTATAACTACGGCGGGTGGGTGGATCTCCAAAAACTTTTACCTCTCTGTCACAGAAACTCAAAACAAGGCCCCATGTTCTTCTTATATGTTTTTCTACGGTTTCTTGCTATTAATTTAAATTGCTATGTCATTCCCCTTCCCACACGACCAGAAATTCTATGACTACAATTTTAATTAGTGCCATCGCCATGGCGTCAGGACAAGCAAAACATTGATATCTGATACATTTTTCAATAGGGGAAAACCATGAGCATTGGGAGCAGCACCTTCTGCCTTCTATAATTGGATCTTCCTATAATTTAATATTAAATTAATTACTACCTGTAGGTACATAATTTATTTGTATACATTCACAAAAGTTCAAAGTTTTCTAATTACCAAGTTTTTCGAAAGCGTGTAAATTGCGTTTTAATTGTATATTCTTAAAAGGTGTTTTCTCCAACTTTGCAACTTTTTAGAATTGCAAATTGTTCTGTCTACCTTCGTGTTTTTGCGATGTATGAAATGTTCTAAGTAGTTGTTTTTAAAAGTGAAAATGTTCTAACTACGTATTTTTTAATAGTTCAGTTTGTTGGAATCACGTATTTTTGAAAAGGTGCAATATGTTCTAATTACTGTTCTAATTATATTGATCGGAAAAGCAGGGGAATGTTGCTAAAATGTAAATATAACATCACTACAACTACTAAAAGGCTCAAACACACTGTACTGTATTTACATTTTTGAAATGGAATGCAAAACACGCTGTAATTACCAAAGTTTGAAAAGGAACTACCATAGTACATATAGTATGTGGAAATGCATAATGTAAATCCAATTGGTAGGTTTGAAATGTTAACAGACAAGGTTATACGTAGATAATAGAGCATCCAGATTTTCTATTACATATATGGCACATTGTGCTTATGCAAGCTCTTAGCATTCGGTTTGTGGAGAAATTAAAGAATGCACGGAGTGTATTTTGCTTTGCACCTTTAAGTAGGTTCCTCCTTGTTACCATGGGATAGTGTGGATTTGAGAAGTGGTGTAGTTTCTGGGCATTGAAGCATGATGTATTTAGGCGTTGACTTTGAGCTGCTTCCGAGTACCTTACGTAATAATTAATGAAATGGGAATTTAGAACTGGAGCTGAGTGAGTCCCTTTCGTTTAGTTGACTCGGCTCAAGAAGCTTTTAAAATGAATTTTGTATGAAAGGTTTCTATTTAAATGGGAAGCCATTCAGCGTCCGCACAACGACAGCAGGACTCACTTTGACTCTCCGCACTTTTAGTCTCCTGCTCCTAAAACTTCACTTGACACGAGAAAAGTAGGACCGGAACCGGAACCGACTCCTGCTCCAGCACCGTGAACGCGATTTATTATGGAGACAGTCAGACTCACACTTATCCCCATGCAGATAATGCAAGGAGACAACGAGACTAGGAACTTAACAAGATTTGAAATTCAAAGCCTGCACTTCTATATAGTATTTTCTAGTTCCCAGTCTGATTTCCCATGTACTCCTTATACTTACTTCCTTGTGCTCATATATTTTGTATAGCAGCTCTTGAGCCATTTCGAATGGGAAGTAGAGATGGGGTATCGAAGCTGTCGAAATTCGATACTATCGAGGCAAAATTATCGAGTACCCAAATCAATACTCAATAAGTTAAATGGGGAAACCTGAACTTCGATTCTAGCAAAATTTCAAAGTTTCAAGACTTGGAAAATCGAAATTTTATCGTTATTTACTTTATTTAATATTAATACTAATTCCCATACTTTTTCAAAATTATTTCGTTGCTTACATTTTTTCAAAAACATTTATGTTGTAATTTTTGAAAAATATCAAAATATGGCATACTGTATATTATATAGACGAATAAAAGTTTCTTTGAGTATCGGGCATCGACTCAATGCTGTATGCTTTGCATAGTATCGTCGTCGGTAGGGAAATGCGATACCGATACCCCATCTCTAATGGGAAGATGGTTCGTCTTATTTGCATAATTAAGCTTTACCTTTAAGTGCGGAGGATATGGTATTCGAATTGTGATGTGATATGTGACGGACACGGAAGTTTGAAGACCGAGTAATTATAAATTATTTCTATGACAGCTTGACACATGCATAATGTGAATTACTGAAATCACTCTCAGTCTTTGTCTTTAGAGTACTGCTATTCACAAACACGGCTTTTGACTTTTACCTTCCTTCGATTAGCCCTTTTCTCAAAATTGTCCGCCTCCATTTCACCATTACAGGAGTGGGTACCTGTACCTACTTAGGGGAATATCTGTTGAGATTTTTTTTAGTGCATGCTGTCATGGTGAATGGCCATATAGAGTAGGGACTTAATCCAAATCTAACCAAAGCAAAGGTTCAGTTTTCAGTACAAAGTGGAGGCATTGAGATTTGGTATTGTATGCAGATTATCTCGTTGTACTTTACTTTTTTGGACTTTCTTGGAAGTATCTTAGGAGAGTGATGGGCGATATGGGACTCATCTGCCTCTGACTCATGATGAGCTCTAAAAATTTTAACAGCTGCTGAGTTCCTCCAAAACTCTGTGAACTTTCGTAGCATGCTGTACGTCGTACGGAGATGCAGAGACGTTCATAAGATAAAAGAAGCCCGGTGTTTTGTTTCTAAAGGGCAGAATAATATGTTGCAGTGGACACTAGGTAGACAAAAATGTGCAGAAAATATTTTGCTATCATGTGTTTTTGAAAGATATGAATGCTGTTAGGTGCCTATATATATTGCATTTTTATCTTCTTGGAAAGAAAGCATGAATTACAGTAGTATTTCTAGGTTATAGAAGCAAAATAAAATACGTACGCCTCTTTGAGAGTGCAAATTATACTATTTACCTTTTTTTGAAAGTGCAAATTAAGATAATTATTACCATTTTTTTGTAAGTACGAAATGGAGGGAGAGTATATTACGCATTTTTGGAATTCAAAAATATATGAATTACATTTATCTAAAGGTGTCAAAGTCAAAAATATTTTGACTCAATTTCAAGGGGTGGATTTTCGAAAACGCTTCACTCTCACGAGCCAAATATTTTGATAAATTGTGTTGATTTGAACAACGCGAATAGTTTCCTGGAGTTTAACATATTTTTGACAGGGGTTGAGAAAAAAAGGAAAATATTTATTCCAAGAAAATGCTTTTGTAATATTATTCCATACTTTAGATTAGTATGGGGCATGGGACGTAGGTTACACTTTACTAGTAAAGTGGAGAAATGATGGAAATGTCACGACTCGACCTTTAAATTATATTGCCACGATGTAGGAAATAGCTTGGGTAATCTAACACAACTTAAATACATAGCTATTATCCATGTGTATATACATGCATACATTGAGGGAATGAACTTTTGAATTTTATGAGGAAATTACTCAAAAGACTTTACGAAGGATAAAATTTAAATCCTGAATGAAAATGAGATGGTGATAAATTGAATCGTGAAAATGTCGAATGTTGAATGTTCAACTCAAATGTAAATATCTTACTACGTATAGTAGAGAATAGAAAATGAATTCGTTGGAAAAAGGCTGTCTCACGTACTTATGGAATATTAGAGAATCTTCTTTTTAGTTTAGTGTTTTTTTTGTGTCTTCTTCTTCTTTCAACTTCCTTTGTTTGTTTCTCCACTTCCTTTTGGTTAAGTTCGTCTTCTTTTTCTTTGAGGGGGATCATGAGTTAAATCGAAATGCTAATGTTTAAATGTCAATGCCAATAGTGCTGTGTAAGTAGATGAGGGTAGACTATACAATATTATTACCTATATTATAATATACCTAATACCTATATATACATAGTCCTAATTCCTAATCCTTTTATTTTCTCTTCTCATTTTTTAGTTTTCAGTATTTTTCCAGTTTCAATTTTATTTTACTTACAAGCGCTCGTCGTCATCGTTAGCCTGACCTTATGTACTCAATCATATATTTCGGGTGTTGAAGATTGAAAAGAAGCTTTCAAGCGTCAGTCATTTCTACTGCAATCGAAACACATTATCTTACTCCGGGTTTTTGAAGCATGCTCCTGCTTCAAACATATTTTATTTTATTGTAAATAATGTGGTTTGCGCTCTTTAAAAAAGTTTCGTAGTCCAATTTGCACCTTCAAGATGTGTAGTGTACATATATAGCGTATTTTGTACTTTCAAAAAGGAGTAGAAAAGTTTATTTTGCTTTTTAAAAAAGGTGTAAACAGTCTATTTTGCATTTTCAAAAATTTGTAAATAATCTATTTGCCACTTTCAAAAAGGAGTAAAAAAGTTTATTTTGTTCTTTCAAATAGGTGTGAATAGTTTAACTTTTTTCACTTTGAAATATTTCTAAAACGGTTTTTTTCATTTTCAAATATGTTAAATATGTTTTGTAGTTTAAAGATTGTACGTTGCAAATTCAAAAAGAAACAACGTCTGCGAAGGATTAAATCCGTATCCTTCCGTTCTTTGCTTAAAAAATCAAGCGCGTATCCGTCCAATTTTCTCTAAAAGTAAAACAATTTCCTTCCTTAACAATGTCGATGAAAGGACTCAGATTTGCTTTTAAGGCAAACTGGGAGGAAACGGATTTGCTTATAGCGAAGAGTGGAAGGAAACCAATTTGATCCTTCACTGGCATAAAGCAAAACGGCTTGTTTTGCAGTTATGCACTTTCAAATATGTAGTTAAATAGCGCGTTTTTTCGTGTACTACAAATGGTATACATACTTATATGATACTTTGTTTTGCTGATGATATTATTGCGCAAAACGTACACTAATCTTACCCTGTGCACTCCGAAAAGTCTGAAAATGTGTTTTCACTTATTTCCAAACCTTTACCATGATTGTCATTTTGCCATTAAAACATTTGAAATTATATGGTTTTCGTTTCGATTTTTAGAAACAAAAAGTAGCGCAATACTTGTTTTAATTGTAAGTTTAAGTTTTCAATGACTTTCTGTAAAGGCAGGGGTACCTTGTTTAACTAGTTTGTTTAATGTCTTCGTATAAAATTACATCATAATTTCCTGACATGGAAGTATACAGCTCTGATAATGATGGACAATATTCATTTTTGCTCTTTTATAGGCATCTCTGTCTCTCATCCTCTTTGTTTGAGCATCTTAAAACTCAAAAGGAGATTTTACATTTAAAAATGCTAAAATGACGTAAAGATTAATTTAAATGATAATTGACTCATCCAGCTTTGTAATACGGAGGATAATTGGGTGTATGTATAGTGTAATATGGAAACTATGATGTAATCCTTTTGGAGAGTTTCAAAAAAATATCTTACATTAACTTCCAAGTTCCAAGCTCCAGTTGTATGACTGACCGACTTTTTTTTCTTACGTTTATTTTTGTGCGCTTGTGTACTATACATATATCCTGAAAGGCTTGATGGAAAAGTGACTGTCGGGTTGTTTGATCGTGTCAGGTTTGTTATTGTATCTCGACTTTGTTTTTTATCTCTGCTATGTTGGGCTGGGTAGGCGTTGTTTGGGCGGCTGTAATATGCAACTGAAACTGAAAGTATTAAAGTATATTGCCTCTTGTTTGATGTTTGTACATCCTACTTTTAGTTTCTAGTTCTTGTTATCTTGTATGTATTTGCTTAAAATTGAATTTAGGGAGAGGAACCCTTTAACCCTTGTATTTATTTATTTATTCATTCATCTATTATTTGTGTATGCGTTTTGGAGTCGGGTTTTGGAGAGTGATCCGTATGGTTGATGCTTAAATAAATGCGTGTATATCTAATTCTGTTCTGTTATTGTTTACTGCAGGAGAGTCGGGTCTTGGGAAATCCACACTCATCAACTCAATGTTTTTAGCGGATATCTACTCACAAGAGTATCCAGGTCCGTCTCATCGTATCAAGAAAACTGTTCAAGTGAGTGAACGGAATTTTTTTAATGTGATATACAGGTGTCCTTGTGTAGTAATCCAGGTTTTTTTTGTACACGGAATGCCCAAAATTGAGTCTCTGAAAACTCTTTTAAAATGTCCAACGAAGGATTTTTGTTTTTTAAAAAATGTATCAGATTTTTATTCCTGCTCTCATTGTGTATGCCAAACCACTGTAAAGATAGTTTTTTAAAATTATTTGATATTTCGCTCTCTAAAATTGTCACACGTGGAATTTTTATGATTTTGTATTTGTCAGTTTTGTATTTTTGGTATTTTTTTAAACAACCAAGAAATTGGTTTTTTGCTATTTTTGAGAGTGCCTCACACATTTTGAATTTTGATACTCGCTCCATTCCCAAATGTCAAAATAAATTGGCACGCCACGCTGTTGAACCTTTGAATTCTGTGTGAGAGCGTAGACAAAGAAACGTAGACGTGGCGCTTTGCTTTTACGCATTTTTTGTGCTGCTGCTGCGAATTTGAACTTTGAAATGTAGGAAGTAGGAAGGTTAATAGAATGTTATTCAGTCAAGTGAATTTTATGTATTTATTGATTATGCCAACTAAAGTTACACTGTACATGTGTAGTTTATATATTTAATATTATTGATATGTTTGGGCGTGGGTTGAAATGTAGGTTGAGACTTGCAAGGTACTGATGAAGGAGAATGGAGTAAATCTGACGCTAACTATTGTAGACACTCCAGGCTTTGGAGATGCTGTCGACAACAGTAATTGGTGAGTCTCTTGACTCTCTTGTCTGTCATTATATGTGTCAATTACAAGTAAAAATTTCCTCCAAAATGTTTACATACGTTTCTTTTTGTTCTCGTCATCTAGCTGGCAACCTGTCATGGACTACATTGAGAATCGCTATGAAGATTATTTAAATTCGGAGTCAAGAGTAAATCGGAAGATGATGATGGATAGTCGTGTTCACTGTTGCTTGTATTTTATAGCACCATCTGGACATGGACTGAAACCATTAGACATTGAGCTCATGAAGAAACTCCATGACAAAGTCAATATCATTCCTGTCCTCGCAAAGGCCGATACGATGACGCCTGAAGAGTGTGCCCATTTTAAAAAGCAGGTATGGGATATCATAAGAATAACATTGTACCTACGTTTAATTAATGCAATCGTAATTTAAAAACAATCCGATTTTATTTTATAATAGAGGTTTTTAATAATGTTCATGATGATCAGTCATAATGTAAAGATTTCTTTGAATGGGGGATAATTATTGGATTTAAATTTGTAAATGACAGGTACTAAATGAGATTGGGACTCATAAGATCAAGATTTACGAATTTCCTGACTGTGATGATGAAGAGGAGAACAAAGTGAACAAGTTAATGCGCGACAGGGTTCCCTTTGCCGTCGTCGGCTCCAATACCGTCATTGAAATCGATGGGAAAAAAGTTCGGGGAAGGAAATACCCTTGGGGCACTGTTATAGGTATCGGCGTGCATTTTTAATTATTCTTTCAAATTTGTTTAGCTACAAGCAAATGGCTTGAATCTTGGGTCCGAAATAATATCGTCGTTGGTGAATTAAAACAAGCTAGATGTTGTTCTTGATTAACTTAAAAGACAACAACTAAAGATAGAGTCAGAGTAGGTACCTCAAACCTCGGGCCTTTTTGAAGTGCAAGTTCAAATATCCATGCTTGCAGTTTCAAAAAACTGTATTATATGTATGTTTAACACTCACAAAGATTAATTAGTGTATTTATTACAATTTTCAAAAACAGGCAACGTTGTATTTTCTGCACTATTCGGAAAAAATCAAATTTTTTAATTTTCACTTTGTGACAAACTGTAAATAATGCCTATCACTTTTTCAAAAACAGTTTTAGTATTATCGATACAGTGACATGCAAAATCTTCCTATTTCTCATGAGATCTCTTAACTATTACTTTGTAAAAAATAACCTGGTTGGCTTGTTTTTATTCTTCAATAACGATATGTGATATAGATAATTTATATGGGATCGGTGATAATAAGGCGTGAGAGAGCTTCCGTGTACTCTGTCCACATCCTTTTCCTATGAATGGATACGTAGCCAACTTTTTCAGCATAATAATAATATGAACAAAAACTAACAAGTGTATATTTAGACCATTGTTCGAGGGTAGAGTGATGTGATTATGTGATGCATACTTTTAATTTTCGACATCCGTTCTCCTTAGTTTACTTTTACCTCTTTATTTTTGATGACTTCCGAGTTCGAAAGTGACAGGGAAATTGAAAGATTGAACCTATTTATATTATGCATACTAACTTTACTGTTGTGTGATTTGCTTGTCCTTCCAGTTGAAAGTATGGAACACTGTGACTTCGTCCCACTCCGGAATATGGTAGTACGAACCCATCTTCAAGACTTAAAAGATGTTACGAATAATGTTCATTATGAAAACTTCCGGTGTCGTAAATTAGCTGGATTGGGACCAGACGGGAAACCCTTGAAAGTTTTCGGTGACAAGTGAGTTGGAATGGTTTTTTTTACTCTTATTACATATATCAGTGAAGTTAGTTTAATTGGTTTCAAATAAAAGAAACTTATTGATTCCGCCGTACTTTTGGGATATGTTGATGTAATCCAATTTTTAATGCAATCTATCATTAGTAGGTGACACAAAACTCTATGTTATTATTCTTGCCGTTGAAAGTGTAAAATATACTATCTACATCAGTCAAAAGAACTATATTTGCTATGCATACGTTACTGTGAGTTTTTTAGTCGTTCACTTCACTCTCGGGCCAGCCAAACAAATAATTTTTACATCTCTTAATAGTAAAAGGTTTTTTATTACTTGTTTTATGGATGTGGTTACACATACTTCTTTTGAAACTTGTAGATAGAATGTTTTGACGTAGCATTCCGCGGCAAGATGTATTAATAATGATTATGTAATAATCACTTTTTTTGTTTGGACTCACTCCTAGTTAATCATTACGTACATTACGCAACGCACATTTTGTTCCCGTGTTTTAGTTCTGTTTTATTTTGTAATTTTTGGTCATCTCATTTCAATTTCTTTTTACTGTATTGTTTTGGTTTTTTCTTACTTTTATTTTGTTATTTTTTGTTTTGGTTTGTGTGACGTGGTTCTTGTGGTTGACAGTGATAATAATAATAATAATAATTTTTCTCTAATTATTCCATGACGTGAAGTGTGAAGTGAAACTACAATCGATATCGGTTAGTGACAGTGGTGATGGTACTTATATAAAAGTTTAAAGTAAACTTGTGTATTTGTAATTTGTGAGTGAGGCCGTTTACGCGAATTTTAACTATTAGTGACTATATCTCTAATTATTATTGACATAATGATACTATCGAGTTAATGACTTATTTTTTAAAATACTTGTATGTGCTTACAAAAGCAAAATAATTATGTGGGAAATTCAGATTTCAAATTTGAAATGGAATATGAATCTTTTGTGGTTTTTTGTTCTTGTTTTTTGATTGATTGATTATTCCTTTCTGTCTCTCTCTCTCTCACTCTCGTCGGTAATAGTGCTCAGTCCCCTGGAGTTCCTAATTGTTTTATAACTATCTGGTAAGTGTACGACAAGGGATTTAATGCACACATTAATATAATTACATAATTATATACTCTCAGTTTATTTCACAAGTTAATTATAAATACATACAATTTAATTTCTTTATTGAATTTTGCTTTTTTAATATCATTTTTGAGTTAGGCTTTTGCGAAAAATTCAAATTGACTATTTTTAAAAGATATTTCAAAATTTTCGTGTCCCCTTTACTGTATAATTAAATTTCTTGTAAATATGATTGATTCTTTTATCCTATTTTTTGCCTCTATTCCTTTTCTAATTTATGTATCATTTTTATTTTTAATATTATTTTATTTAGTTGTGCTACTTGATTGAAACCTAAACTTTTATTTTTGTTCCTGTTGCCAGTTGTAAATATTAATGACATAACCTTAATAATACAATTTCTTTAAAATCTTTAAATTGTAATCATAACCATTTTGTATCTATTTTCTTTCTTTTTTCGTTTTTTTTAACTTCCTCTATTGATTAGTTTTTTATATCTTACAGTTTTGATTCGTTCTCGTCATACATTGTTATTTTAACCAAATTGAATTTTTTAATTGGAATGTGACATGCCATTGTCAATAATTGTTTTTTTTTAATATTCGATATTTTTGAGTCAATGTTTTTCTTCCAAATTTTTAATTGTTACATGTGAGATGCTATTAATGATGATATGATGGTCGTATACCTTTGCTTTAAGAAATTCGGAATTCATATAAAGTGGGTAAAATAGTGAAAGAGTTACTCATAATATAGTCATAGTGTATTTAGTCTTATTATTAGTCATTATTTTATCCGGTGTCATGAGCAGTTTGTAAATTTCATAGTGAAAATGTGTGTAATCAGGCAATTCATTTCTGAAAGTCGTGTATAAGAACATAGTATCTAATTAATGAATTGATGTGGAGTTTGCTATATTGCTAGTTTGATTTGATATGTTTTTAGTTTAAGCTAAAAGGAGGTGCGGTCACTTAAATTCGACATCGACAGCCCCGCAGATTTTATCTCCATCGTCTTTTAGTTTACATCTGCTCTATGTCTACATAAAGTGCCTTGCCTTTATATTTTATATATTACATAGTACACTAATATATCCCTATATCTAATTGAGAGCGTGTAAACTATACAGGGAAAAGCTTGTGTTTTTTGTAGTGATGCTGGGGAGATTATGGCGGGTTGTATTTGATATAGTTTAATATATAGCATGTATGTTATATGTGAAGAGAAAAATTAGAAGGAAGGTGAATTGCGGATGGGCATATAAAGTATAAAGCATGTGTTTTAGTCAAGGCATTGTGTTCTTGATTTTGTTCTTGTCTTTCCATCGTTAGCTTTAGACACAGAAGGTTGATTTTGGTTCTGGTTTCGTTTAAAAAGGAAATCCGAAAAAATCCTTTCAAAGTCGAACCAAAAGTTCCGCTCGTCATCGTTTTTCCTACTGTTAGTAGTAGTGCTTCTGTTTATGTTCCACTATCTATCTTGTGTCAGTTGTGTCTACATGGAACATTAGATCTTATAGATGCACGATTAGTCAGTGGATCCAGCACCATGTGTCCGTAGTCCGTGTAGGAAAGAAAGTGGAAAGGCTCGTTAAAAGGTGGCTCATGATAATGCTCCATTTATTTTGTTTACCGTACATGTCCTACTCTCAAATAATGGTCATTCGCTCATAACGCTTATGGAGACCCTGTGTAGATAAGATATTGTGTAATAAGGGAAATGACTTGTAAGACCATGTACGGTCAACTTGTGTGCATTTATTGGTGCATTTAGTAATCACACTAGTCTACCTCTACCTTTAGAACTACCAGGACCCCGACTACATTTTCCTAATTCTAACATGTTTTCGAAATTGAAGGTTCAAAAAGTCCTATGCAGAATCGTTCTGAAATTTTAGATTAAAAAAATACCTATACTAGATGTTTTTAATTTTTCCCAAATCAAATAAAGCCTATTTGCTGATTTTTGAAATTATATATTGCTCTTACGGTCTTGATAGGAAACTTTATTGTGAGTTGTGAATAAATATTTACTTTCTCTCTCCTGAAGAAATAAAATATTCTGAAAACATTAAAGTTTATAATTATATTAAAGATTAAGAATGAAATAGGTATATACATGCCTGGAGATCTTCAAAAAAAAATTTGAGTTTCACAGTTTATACAATTTCGTAGGCATGTAGGTATAGGCATATCTTTGTATATGTAGCTACTATAATTAGGTGGGTGGATGCATAGTACTGCATAGGTGTTTGAAAGATTAGTCGAGAGTTCGAGAGCACGTCTTGGATTCTTTGTGTTTGCTTGTCTTTCACTTGAAAGATCCGAGATGGATCTCGAGGGAGAGATTAAGTTGAGGATTTAGCGAGGCAAAGAAAGACACTCTATTCTCACATCTGTAGCCTCTTTAGATATGGTTTTTCCAGATCTACATACAAATGTCCTTTGTACAGTGCTCTGTTCAGCCTTCTGACTGCTACGCTGCTTCTGATCTCATGGTAAAGATCAATGTTCTTCCTGTCTTCTTTTTTCTATGTATGTTCATTGCACTACATACAAGTAGGCTCATATTTCACCCGGATTCAGTGTCAAAGTCGACGAGGCCGTAAAGTCATAGTCAGAAAAGTTCTTGGGAGAAAAAGAGGAAAATGATCTGCTCGAAGAAATATACGCGGAGGAAAAAGAGAACCAACCAAACATTGCAATGTTGTTGAAAGGGAAAAGCTATGTCAATATCAGTTCCTGTCCTCAGTTCTACAATATTATGCAATCCTAAGTTGATTCCTAAAAGTGAATAGAAAATTAGGTATCCACAGGCATTACATAGTATGCAGGTATGTGTTACTGTGTGTTTGTATGTACTACGTGAAATTCACGGTTATTTGCAGTCAGTTTGAGTTTAAAAAATGGGATGATGTAATTAAATAGGGTTTGTCCACAAATGATGTCGAAAGTACTTGTATGCTGTATATATTTTGAAACGACGTCTTTTCTAGACCAGTACTTTTTGAAATGGTTTTTTTATTTTTTGGAATTCAATTTGTTTTAAACGAAGTAATTTGCTAGAAACTTACTTTTCAAAAGTTGGTTTTTCCTGAAATCAATTTTTTTTAAACAATGCTCTAAGCCATGTACTTTTTCACTGCTAAAACTGCTGATTTTTATAATAAAAATTTTCTCAAGTCAATCTGAAGCTTTAGTTATAAGAGTGGAAACTAAAAAAGTCGTTTTTAAATATAAATATGTAACTTAAAAAATTATCTGGATTTGGACTAGTCAGCATTTTTATGCTTTCCTTTAAAATGATTTTTGTCTAAGCGTGATGTATTATTCTCGGCCTCAGTGCTCTGTGGAGGTGTACATAGAATAGTAGAATATTCGTAGATTAGAATTCAAAATGTGGGAATTGCTTATAAATAATTCATAGAGTAAAATAAATGAATTAGTTGCATTATTGGAATATATTAAATTGAATTGATGATTTAGTAAGTAATTATAATGATGTGTAGACGTGTAGGCTGTGAAGTGTACTTTTTTACAGTGGAATGACATGAAAATGGAATGATTTAATCAATTAATGAAATGTTTCTTTTGTGTGTCGTCTCTCGCCCCAATTTATTATTATGACTGTCAACTTTTCCTTGCATGCTAATTAACTTTATTACTCTCTACTCTATATACGTCACGGTCACGCTGTCTTTTACATACGTTTACTTTTAAAGTTCAAGCGTCTTGATTTTACGTTTTGTATGTTGAACGTTTTATTTTTGAATATTTTGTTTTTATCGCATTTTGTGCTAGTGCAACTCCAACCTTTACTGTTATATTGTTATTTCGTTTGAAACGTCACAACCTCTATACTACTAATAATATTATGTATTACTCGTCAAATTTCATTTTTATTTCGTTATTTTAAATTGAATGCCATTTTTTACCTATATAAACGCACCAAGGTTTTGAATGTATAAATGAATAATTATATACATAATATACTTTCCATATTTTTAAGTTTATATTTATCTGATTTTATTTTTCAAGAATTTTATGGCGTTTTATTCTAAAGATTATAGATTTTTATATGTTCTGATTTGGAATGATATTTTTGGTGATGATGAAATTTTAATAATTTTATGGTGTCATTTTGTTATGTGTGTGTTTGATTTGGAATTTTAGGAATCCATTGGCTCAAATGGAAGATGAGAGGAAAAGCCATGAACAAAAAATGAAGAAAATGGAGACGGAGATGGAACAAGTTTTTGAGCTGAAAGTCAAAGAGCGGAATCAACGGATCGTTGACTCGGAGAATGATGTAAGTCAAAATATTTAGGACGAAATTCCATTAATGTGTCCTTTTTGTGTTTTGAAGAAATAGTTTTAGTTCTTATTCTTTTAATGTGAACAAACTTAGTGGGGTAAGGTATATTTGGAAATTTCAAATATGCGATACGGAGTTCTCTACAGAGAGAAAAACTACAGAATGGAAATATGAAATTTCAAAATTTTGGAAGTTTTTGGTGTAAATTTTGAACGTTCACACTTTTTGAATTTTGTCCACGTATGTATATGCATAAACAACGAGCCTTAACTGTTGTAATGTAATTTAGGGAGGTCAAAATATATTTTCAGTTTTAGTGGATTGAATGAAAATGTGTTAACGTTGGGCTAATAATGCTTTTAAAAAATCATGTTTTTTAAAAATTGATTTTTGAAGATCAAAACTTTTTGTTGTAGACTATTCACATTGAATATTCCAACGTACCTACATTTAGTTTTGAGAGAACATTGTTGAACCTAATTAAAGGATAGAGTCAAGTTTATTTTTAAAAGACAAATTTCGTCCTAAATTTCGTTTTTGCCACTACTGCAATGTTCAAGTAGACCTACCCGTTTTAACATGTATAAATATTTGTAAATGTCATTGTCAGTTACAACGACGTGAAGAGCAGATGAAGAAATCTTTGGAGAAGCTTCAGAAGGACGTGGAAGATAAAAAGAAGCACTATGAAAGTGAGAAATATTCTTGGGAACAAACAAATGGAATCACTTTTGAGGAACTACGAAGACGAAGCTTGGAAGCGCTATCAAAGGAGTAAGACATTTAGATTCTATTTTATTTTCTGTCTTCTGTCTCTCTCTCTCTCGCTGCAATAATTTTAGGATTTAATCTAGTGAGATGTTTTAAAGGCACACACAATAGATATCTTTCTCCTATATTTAGAATAATTATACGCGATTTAGTTAAGCTATAGCGAGAGGGTGCATAGGTTGGGTTTTGGTTTTGGTTTGGCTTGAAGTCGTTGTCGTTTTCCTCTCTACATTCTCATACTGCATATTATAATTATTCTTCTTGTGTTTTCAAATTATTTTTAAGTAAGCGTTTTTGTTACTTTACATATATTTTCACAGCTCAAATTAATTTAAGAATTCTTCAATTTTTATTTGTGATACAAATTTAACGTTGGTCATTGGTGCTGGTCTACTTATATAAACACCAAGTACCCTACTTTTCATTTACAGTATTGTCATGCTTATTTCTACCTATTTATTTTATATATATTTTTGTGAGGTACCTACGTAATTTCCATTTGAAAGTTCAGTGCAGATACTTGTATCTAAATTTTGACACCTTGTTTTGCCACAGCAGCCCAATAGTAATGATTATCAATGTTAATTATGTATGTGCAAATATGAGCAGTGCTCTATTATTCCTGTGTTTCTTTTAAAATATTTGCTTACAGAAATAGTTGATAGCATGTTTTGATTTGCATCTTCGACTTGGGCGACTCTTGAATTACCAATGGGAATTTGTCATGTAATTGTATGCATACAGTTTGAGTAGGTAATTATAATTAATTACATGTACTGAATTTACCACCGTAACCCGTATTATTAATTTGAGCGAAGCCAATAGGGGCGCATAACTACTGACTACGGAGTATGGAGATTATTAATCCCGGGACGTGGGTTTAAGTTGTAGTTTACTTGTAATAGAGTTTAACCATTTAAATTACTTAACTTACACGCTATAGCCACTATTTAACTGTATGAGAGTATTATTTATGAATTATGTCAATTAATACCTACAGAGAATTAATTATATACATATGTACACATAGGCTGCATTGCACAAGGGACGGTGGGCACTTCGGCTGTCGGCTCATTCATGGAAATCTCGACTCAGAAAATACATAGAGCACAGAATTTGGTTTGGTCTTGGTAGCATTTGTATTGTTGTACATATTGCACACTCAGAAGGCAGATACTCGCAATACTTCAAAGAAAGGAAGGTTTTTTGACGTTTTGAGACCAGAATTATTCGGGTCTATTCAATTTGATTATTGTTTGGCTTGGCATTATTGGTTCAGGGCGATTTTGACAACTATACGGCTTAAACCACCCGTAGCCGTAGCGAAAAAAAGCGATAGTTTCTTCTTTTTTTTTATTGGAGGGAAATATTTTTGTTAGACTAGCACAAATGTTTTGTCTGTCTGTACATTTACTGATAATTATTCTTCACTCAAAATTGAATGTGTAATTTGTACTAGTAGCTTTTAACAATAAATTTTGACGATTTATTATTCTAGGCGGGGACTTACGATTTTCTATGTTTGAATTTTGTACTGTACTCTGTAAAAATTGTGTATTTTAAATAATTTGAAATGACACTGACTACAAAATTGCAATCTTGGGAGTCAGTATCTTCTGAAATCTTGGAAGAATTGTTTTTTTGTGTAATTCCAAAAAATTTACCACCTTTTACTTTGTCTATCTGCCTGTCTGTCACTTTCTAAAGAACTTTTAAAACTTTGAACTTTGTTTTGATTGATTTGACTTGAATCATATAAATCATCTCCCTGTACAGATGTGAGCTATCACATAATATTATTATATGTAATTAAATAATTTAAGTGTATGTAATTTTATCTATACAACTATTAAATAATATACTGCCTTATTTAGCACGATAAAACCGAAAGTGAAAATCCGGACTGATTCGGGTGAATTGACTTGTCTGTCTCCACCCATTCGGAAAGATTTACTTCTCGTGGAGAAAACTGCAGGCTTTGCAGCTCAAAGTTTGCCAAGTCTTGACCTGGAAGATCTTCAGGAGTGGGTCGAGTCTGCTGGAGATGACTAACCTGGAAGACAAGTCCATCAAATCTCATCAAATTATGGAAAATATATGTCGAATTCAAAATTAAAATGTAGTCAGTAGCATTAGTGTACTTGCATATTATGCAGGTGCAGAGTCTACTCGTTCTCGTTAATATTGCATAATATATAGCTTCAATATTTCTAATAATGTCATTTCGTTGCTGTGTAGTTGTATTGTTAAAAGCCTTGTAGCATATTGCTTTGTGAATAATCCAAACATACCTATTAACTACTCATGCCTTACTAATCGTAATTAATTCGTAATCGTGAAATTGTCGGTACATTAATTAATTAAACATTAATTTCTGTATTTAATGTATGTAATCTACTGTTTTGTTTTGCTCTTATTAAATGTTCAGCGGTAAAAGGCGAACAAATAATTAGCTTGTAAATTCATGTATCTGTCTCTGAACATCCTACATTTATCGATACTAACAACAAGTCACCATGTGTTCTTATATATATACCAAAATAATATTATTAATGATAATAATTATAGTACATCCGTGACTCTATATTTGAGTAGCGTGGAAATTTAAAAATAAGGAAAGTCAGAAGAAAAAAGTTCCAAGATTTATTGCCGTGCTTCAATGCTCCAAAACTAATATTATTCATTCAGTGTTAGATATTGATATTTAAATTGCTTACCAATTATTATCATTATAATAAGTGAACTATTTGTCTCCTTTATTTATTTTTACATCTTTTTTTAATCTTAATTTATAAATATTGCTTATAAATACGTGTGCATACAAACAACCATTTTTTATTCTATATAGCCAATAGAGCGTATAGTTTTTACCTACTTACTACTTGATATTATTATGAAAATTATTTACAATCACTTATTAACATTCCATTGAAAAACCTTTGATCGTTAGGAGTGCCTTTTTCTCGTGCTGAATAAATTAAAAATTCAACATCTTAATCCAAATCCAAACAAATCTGAAAGTTGTTGTTTTCTCTCATTGAAAAAAAAACGAAAATATTATGGAGTAAAAATTTTGATTTCGAAGAATTTAAAACTTGAAGATTGCTCATTTTTCATGATATATTAGTATATGAGAGTTTCGACATTAAAAGTTGAAAGAAATAAAAGCAAAATAATATATTCAACACGTATAGCTAAATTATATACTATTATAAGATATGCGCATGGGATATTCAGAGGGTTTCAGATACTCGATTCAAATTCCCAGGGGATTAATTGACCTTTAAATGAAATTCTAAAGACGTAATAAAATATGGCTACTAAGTAACTATGCTCAGATATAATGTTGGTGAAATTTTATTGGAGTATATATGATTATTTGTATAGTTAAACCATGTATTACCTGTGCTAAGCATTCCCTCTCCCTCTATAATTTTGCTTTTGATGTGATTGAGATATGATTCTTGACATTTATAGCTGACATTTAAAGCTTGTACGAAAGACTTTGTGTGCCTTTGTGTAATTATTTTATATCTATAGTGCGTTATGCCTTGTAATAGTGCGGTATTAATTATGCATCTGCATAAATGCCTGCATATAATAGACTCATGCTATTGCTATATGCTTTGTATGATATAATACTGTGTGTGTGTTTGTATTTTTTCTAGTGCTTTGATTCTAAATGTACAGATTATATACGAGCTAAACTAGCATAGTAAGTGCCTATATGCTTTTATATAAAATAGTTCACGCTCCATTAAATTTAATATTCTATGGTTATGTGAAAACACTAAAGAGGTAAATTATTCCTGTTGGCTCCTTGAATATTTGTTGTGAGAGACAGAGAGAGAAAAATATAGATGCCTAGATAAATGCTTCTAATTGTAAGCGTCATTGAAGGTGCAAAACGGAGAGCCCAAAATCAAAAATGTGCTATCTACAATTTGAAAGCACAATTGTTTTTTAAGGTCAAAAGTCAGCATTTACTGACTCGTGAGTTAAATTAGTCAATTATTATTTCTTTTGTGTTTTTTGACTATTGAAAAGCGTAATATAATTCATGTGTTGTGTAACTGGATACCCTGTTTTGAACCTTCAAAGCCCATGAATTTATGGCTTAAATATTTTGTATGTGTAAAGTTTTGCGAAGGAGCATTTATAAAAAACGTCTTATATGTGACATTTGGTAATTTACTATGTAGTTAGGCTCAGTGGATCATAATTAATACAGATATCTGGAGCTGATATCTTGAATAGTGCCAGAAATTGTTTTTTTATGCCACAATCACAGCTACTAGTGAACAAGAAAGCATAGTCGAATTTGTATTTTTTATATTATTTTGTTAATTAAGTAGGTACTTTGTTTGATTTGAATTAATTGTAAGTGGCTATACAGATAGGAGGAGGAAAAATGTCGTATGTCTTGAGCATTTAATTTGAATTAATAATGTATACCGTCTGAGTAACTACTCTCTACTTACCGTCGTCGTCGTCTGTATTGTCAGTATTGTTGATTTTTTGTTGCTTTTTTATGTTTGATGGAATTTTAGAGCTTGTAAAGGGAACAAAATGTCCATGATGTCGTCGATTGGGGGCGGAGGGAAGGGTCAAGGTCAATATTCAAATCAGACTCAAATACCCGGGATTTGTGTGGATGAGCCCTCACCCTTAGCCTCTATCAAGTCCTCAACGAGCTCCACAGACTCGACTGATGCCAAGAATCGGGTGAAGCGGAGTAAATCCATGCCGAAACAACATCGAACAAGCTTCCGGGGTCAAGAGTGCACTCAATCCTGAATTCCTTCTCCTTCTTCAAGGACCAACTACCAACTGACCACCCACCCACCAATCATCAACAAAATAAATTAACTAATATTATTATAATTATATTTATATTCATAAAATAATTACAATGTACGATACTTTTGTATTATCTTAACGATTTTTTTTGGTTTCTAAGTAATCCTATTTACAGTATAAATATCTACTACTTACAATGTTTCACATTTCAATATTGCTTTTTTTTATTCTTTTCCTTAATTCTAATAGAACTACGTACTTACTGCTTCTCCTAACTTCCTAACAACAGTGTAGCGTGTAGTTTCCTAATTCATAAATTGCATTAGAAATATAATTGGAATCTTACTTAATTTACTTAATTAAGGGTGTATATCTCCCTACTCTATTGCACTAGATTGAGGTAGATAGTATAGTATGCTGTGATTGTGACTAACGATAATTAGTTACTTGATTTAATATTGTAATATGAACACTTAATATAATTGCCATCCATTTTGATTATAGGCTTAAAGATTAATTGACTACCTTCACATTTACTCTCTTGGCTACTGTTCACATTTCTCAAACTTCTATTTTAGTTTTCTATATAATTTATATTCGTTTTAATAATTAATGGGATTTGGGGGATTTATTAGAATTGTTAGTGGTCCTGTGTGGTTTCTGTATTATTTCGAATCTTAATTGTAATCAATAATCGATACCTCATGCCAATTGCCAATCAAAATTTATACAATCATTGGTGAGAGTGTGTGTTTGTAGGGATTGTCGAGTTTGTATTAATGGATTTCGACTTTGAGAAAATTAGAAATTACAATACTTTTAGCATTTGAACATTATCATTAGTGTTAATTTTTGTCATATATTTATAGCCCATGTGCATGGAGTTTGAATTTTGAGTTTGAGTGAACTTTATTACAGTGTCAGGTTCATTCAATACAATAATTGTATTGCTGATATTCGACAATTCGATATGATATTTATAATGTTTCATTTATGTGACGTACGGCGTAGGTGAACTACATAAATAGGCACTTGAAAGCACTGGTTTATTATGAACGAGTACGATAGCATTATTGTTACCATTTAGTTAGTGTTGGAGTAATTAGGACATCTACATTATACGTATAGCATTAAAGATAGCATTATCACTACTAGGCGAATACATCGGTACGTTAATAGACCATCATATTTTTTGAAGGAATTTTCCATTATTTTAATTATTGTATTTGTAGCTACTATATATATGTGTACAGATTATTTGCTAAATAATTTAGTATAATTATGATTATCTCAACAAATTAATGTATTACCTGTACTTTTGACTCATCAACCATTATATTTGAGGCAGCTAGGTACGTGGAATCTGCGGTGGTACATACTTGGACAACCATGGACAACAGATAGACTTTTTTTTTATTGATTTAAGATCACACTTTTCTAGCTATGTTATAATATAATGTACTTTGGTCGTATGTACTGCGTACTAAAAAAATGCAATAGTGCAATGCAATACTATAGCAACTGCAAAATGTCCAAATCATAAGCATTACCATACCATACCATAAATATGATGTAATTACATTTGACTTTCAATGTTCAAGTTTTTTATAGAAATTAATCTACATCTACATGTATTTTTATTATATTTTCTGGAATTTTAAAATGACAGTTTTGTGTGCATCAGGACTGCGATGACTTCCAAATGTCCACGTAGATTTGTATTTTGGTTAGAATTTCTATGTTTCTATATTATTTTAATAATCAAGTAATGAGTATTGTTAGAGTGTAGAGATATATGAGATGAAAGGAGTAGAATGTAGATAGTTGCATCTATGCGTGTACTAAGTAGGTATGTATTTGAATATTTTATTACAGTTTACTGAGTTTAATTACTTACAGTTACAGTGAAGAACACAATACACAAATTTAAGGCAATCATGACGATTTATACATAATTACATAATTATTGTTGTGACAATTTTCTCGCATTTGTTGTATGTACAAAAAGAAACGCTCATACATGTTTACAAATTTTAGAATAATTATTACTACTTATATACTCAAATGAATAGTACTAAATTAAAAACTTACAGTATGAGGGGTGGGGAAAAAAAAGAAAGCAATAAAATTTGACTACGTTTTTGAAACTTACTAAATTTTGAATACATTGTTGTGAGTTTGAAAATTGAGCGGGGGACGGCGGACTCGGTCCTGATTCTGTGCTCTTTTAAAGTAGGTGGTTGATCATTACAATTTTACAACTCCTGGTTTTTGAGGCTTCATAAAAAGATGCATACATAGCTGTTTACAGGATGAGTTAATAGAGCAATAGTATAACGAATAAGTAAATACAAACCTTATTAATTTCTAAAACCAATTTATGTCTTCATTAATTGTATAAATTTGTGGGTATGGCGGAAGTGTAATTGTGTAATTGACTTTGTTCTATTTTTGGGTGTCTTCACAGGGGTGTGGACGGGAAGAAAATGAAGAAAAAAGGGATTTTCTAAGGATAGAATTATGCGTCTAAGACTAGAAACTGAAAGGAAAAGGAATTAAAAAAGAAGACGAGATAAGAAGTGAAATGTGACAGAAGGAGAAGACGTAAAAGAAAAGATTTAAATTGCAATTAAATCAACAATTTTCAATTCCAGCCAATTATCTACACAACTACCTACAATTTGACTAAAACTAATGCAAACGAAACATTTACATTTTAAATATTTACATAATTGCAAAGTTAATTAGTAGCTATTCAGTTCAGTACTCTGTGTTACTGCTGAATATATATGTATATATAAATATGTATATATATGTAATTATTGATACATAATTTCATATACAGTTGTATCATCCAAGTGTTAGACACTCGTAAGTTACGTACCTACCTTCGTGGGCACATGTCAAGTAGGTTAATTTAATTTCTAATGGCATATATATATTTACGACTAGTATCTTAAGTCATAATATTACAACGATTGTAGTTATACTTCATTTTCAGAACCAAAGGAAGCCATTTGGTGTTAATTTCACTAGATTTACGATTTCACTCTAAACATAATATACGTTGAGTTTATTTCTTGTTTTCTTCACGAATTATTCCGATTACAGTCCAGATCCACAATTGAATTTATTTTCAATTTGTGGCGAATTTTGAATAATATTTTGAATATTTTGTATTTTGGAAGATTTTTGTCTTGGAGGTATATTCGTGTGAATCTGTGTATTAGACTACATACAGTTACAATTTTGTAAAAGCTTTAGACTTGTTTGTTCCGTTGCTCTCTTGTATTTACAATATATTGACAGTTATTAGTTATTATATGTACACAGTTTTTCTACTTCTACTTACATATTTGCGTTTTTTATATTCTAAGCTTTATATGTGTTAATTTTTCCATCTAGAATTTTCATTACATAATTTAATCTATGTTGTTGCAGTATATCATTGTTGTTAGACTATTAAAATAATAATTCATTATGTCAGTTATTAAAAGTAAAGGAAATTCAGGTGTATATTTAGTTTCTCACTTAGTGAACACGACACGTAAATGAAAATGGAATTCCAGTAAATTCAGCACAATATCATATGGGGAATAATAATTGTTTATAGTAAAATGAACAATTATTGTTAATATTTTCTACTGTTATATAATCTTGAGTATTAGAACTTTTTTTTTAGATAATATGTTACTACTGAAAGCAAAATACCAAAGTACATGAAAGTAAAATTACTGTAATAATTAATTTGTTAAAATCGCTATGTAATAAGGAAAAAGAAAGGCTCAGTCATTCAATAGTATAATTTTAATTCCTATAAGAGTTCTGAAAACAATAATGTGTAGGTACTGTAAACTGTAGAGTACTGAACGAAATACATAGTGAAATTGAAGTTTTTTGAGATTCTATAATTTTATAGTTGTATATCAAAATCAAATAGGCAATACGAGCTGTAGGCCTGTAGGAACTCTTTATTGAAATTATTGTATTTTACACGAATGCATAAGGATTGTATTCATTCTCGGCATGTACGTGGAGTGCATTATTCAGAGACAAAAATTAACATTTTCGAATCTTGTATCTGTATATTATGAAAACTCTATCGAATTTATACAAAAATTAGTTAAATAGTGATTTCAGTTTCATTTCATTTTTGTATTTTGGTACTTTTGTCTGGTCTCGTCTGGCGACCAGTTTCTTCACAACTTTCATTGATATCGACATAACTAATGAAAAAGAATTTGAGTAAGAAATACAAAACAATATAGGTCAGCATAATATAAATATATAATAAACAATTATATTTCAATAATAAAATATATGTAGTATGTAGCGAAGCTCACAGTGACGGTCTGTCTGTACGACTGTAATAGCATCCATATAAAAGAATAATTCAAGTTAGTTGTAATTTGCAATTAAAAATATTTCCAAAGTACAATGCCGATATTTTGTCTATATGTGGAATGTAGAGTAATAGTAAAAAAAATTATTGATAATTTTTATTGCAGACAAAGACGAAGTGGAGAGGGGGCAAGTAAATAAAACTGATTGAGGGGTTCTTTAGGGCGTTAGAGTGAATAGGATAAATATTTGAGAAGAGGCATTGATATAAGAATGACATGATAAATTGTAGTGAATGAAAATGAAATGGTTTTTACAATAATAATTATTACCTATACCTCAATTACATTGTGTCATAATAAAAAGATTATCTTTGCAGGTAGTAATGTTAATTGAAATTATAATATAATGTGGCATAAGTTATAGTTAAGATATCAAAAAAATATACAATAGAAATAGTCATCATATGCGTAATAATGTGTACGTTGACGCTTGTATCAGTCCTGTAATTGGATAATTAAATACGGACTAAACTCCGGCACGCTTTCATATTGAAAAATTCAGATCACGACAGAAAAAAACGGCATTTAATGAAATAATAATATTAATTTATAAATTGATGAAAAGTGTTAGAAAATTACAAAAAACTAAATGCATTCTATATTCATATTCTACATACTAAAATTAATTCATAGGAACTCGTATGTGTAATATAGAATGATTATTATGATAGAGACCCATGTATGTATTACTGATTAAGTAGTGATACGCAAGTAATTCATTACTTATAAAGCCATAGAGTATAAATGTATATTTTTAAGTTTTGAATTATTCTCGAATTTACAGAATGAATTTTTGTACTATTTCACATTACCTGTAATTACACTGTACTTGAACTTTGTCTTGAGCATCGTGATTAATGAATTAATAAAAATATTTCGATCCTAATTATTATCCAAGTAGTTTGGAGAGAAGAAATTATAGTGTCATAGGCTTAAATGAGTAAATTGTAAATTTGTATGTATCTTTTCTAATAATTATTGTTATAATTATTTTAGTGACATGTATTCCTTTGTTTACAAGTAGTAAGACACATTTAGGATTTACATATATTTATGAGAATAGTTGATTTGCTACTACGAACTTTCCTTCCTCCAGTTTTGTTTCTTGGTTTTCGTTTTCTGGTGTTTTTGTTACCATGCACTCTGTTCAAGTGTTGTCAAGTGCCATGGATTGGATCTGATTTAAGCTTTTGTTAAAAATATGATGTTTGTTCCGAATTCGAATGCGGGTGGACATTCTGTGTGGAGGGAATTAACTGAATGGTGAATGGAGCTCGAATTTGTATTTCTTATCATCATAAGTATGACATTACAGTGCATACTGCATTATTATTTAGAAGCTGTTATCTGTAGTTGCATTAAAATCTTCCAGTTTCATTTATTATTGTCAGTTGAAGGAATTTATGATTTTCTTTGGCGTTTATTTTGAATTATTTGTTTTTGTTTATTCATGGTTTCCTAAAGTATTAATAGTTATGTCATATTATGGAGTAATTTTTGATTGTTTCCAATAATAATTTTTTGTCAGATTACTAATAAATTGTAATTATGATTTAAATTGTACACACCGAGGGCATAGACAAACATACTTAGAAATGAATTAAATTGATACATATGAGTCAACTTTGGAAATAATAAAAATGTTTTCTGGGTTTTCTACTTTTTCGGTCATGTGAAAATAAAACTTAAGCGCTGGCGGCATTAATTGATGCCGTAATAGTGTAGTCTGTGCATAAACAAAAAACGAGACATATGTCAAAATCCAGACGAAAAGTAAGTGAGATAGATGTGAAGCGTAAAAGATCAATTCCGAGTTTTTGAAATTTACAAAATGAATTCTTTTCATGTTCCTACGATTAGAATCGTGTTATTTTCATTTTTCGGATTTTTTGCAGATAAAGCATTTTGTTGTAACTAAAAATGGACATGGGTCAAAAATAGAATATTTGTAATTTTCAAAAGCGTGGAAATAAGTAATTTTTTTCACTTTTCAGTAACATGTAAATGGAATATTCGACACTTTTTAAAAACAAAAACACGTAACTGCATTGTTTTGCACTTTTGGGAAACATGAAGATAAAACAGTTTGAAGTTTTATATTTACATTATGAAAATGATTGATTTGTTACGCTACTAACCTTCCTTTCAGCTTGGTTTCTTGGTAACGCCAAAACAGGTAATTGGTTTTGGTTTCTGATACTGCGAAATTAGAATAGACATTAGTAATATCGACATTTTTAGTTTTGTAGTTGTTTCATTACCTTTACCTGTAGCTGCTGTCAGAAAAGAATCAAGTTCAGCTGAGGTCAGGGCATGCTGCGGTGGCGGCGGAATATGAGACCTTGACCCCCGACTGTTTCTAACAACAACGGCCTCACTTCCTCCTGGTTGACACAGTCTGTGTTACGTATGCTCGCACTATCCACCTATGTATTAGTATTAAGTTGTAACAACATTATATACATACGCGCCCAAAAAATGCCATTTTTAACGCATTTAAAAATAAACCCAAACTAAATTTTACAAGGTGCTTGGATGCACGTTATTTTGACAATTCTTGAATATTGAAATCGTTTTAGCATTTGAAATAGTAGCATTCAAAACTATTCACACATTTTGAATGTGCAAAATGCACTATATATCGGCATACAGTATTCAGGGATCGTTCAAAAACCATGAATTACAAAAAAAAAACATTTTTATGACCCTTGCCGTATTTGACCAGGGCCGGATAATGTGGCAAGCGCAGGCAGCCCCCGCTGCTTGAATTTTTAAAAAACATGTAAATGGTACATTTTGGAGTTTTTCAAAATATGTAAAAAGAATATTTTGACTTTTCCAAAAAATTGAATTTTTTTGTACGTTTTAAAAACATGCACAAAAAACATTTCACACTTTTCTCAAAACATGTAGTTAGAGCATAGAGCACTTTTCTGAATCAAGTAAAAAGAAAATTTTAAACTTATCTAAAAAAACATGTAAATACAACATTTTGCTTTACCAAAGAAAACCATCAATAAAATCAAAATGGTGGTTTTTGTATGGAAACAAATTGCTGCCTAAGTAAATGCAATTTCTTTTTTCCGGCCGTGTGTCCCCTGTCATTAGCCTAACCACTACGTGAGCGGTTATCTTTAGCGTAAGATGTTAGACCAGCAGTAAGTCAGTAAGTAGACCCATCGACCTTATACCGATGACGTCAATTGTGCGCAAACCCTCGCTCATACTTAAAGGTGTCGAATACAATTATTATTAGTTTTCAATTATTTGTAGATCTTTACACGTATACTAGGTACGGATATGTACCGTAAATGTTTGAATAGTCGCCGGGCCTCAAATAATAAGAAGGCTTCCATTTCAGAAAATTTAATAAGCGTTCGGACGCTTATTTGAACATTCAAGGTAATATTTAGGTGCTGCGTTTTATGCATAATACGAAAAGTTTTCACACTTAAATATTAAAAATAAAAAAAGGTTTTTAAAATGTTTAAAATAATACTATAAGTTGTAATTTTGTCATCACCAGTAGACGCTTGAGCGTCATTTGCAATACTGTCACTTCCAAATTTGTCAAAAATAAGATGCAGCAAGGAATTAGGCATTTAACTAGGCACAGTAACTACCGTTTATTCCTTCTTTCTTTGTCCATTTTGTTTTGTTTTTTGTGGATGTGCAGTATTAGATCTTTTTCAAGCAATTCGTCGAGTCCTGAAAGAATGAAAAATAAAACTCCTAGCTGAAAATTGCACTGCTGATTTCAGTCAATTCCACATAAAGTTTGACTTTATTTATAAAATTCTGTACTAAAAACCTTACAGCTCTCGTATATCGTTCCTGTTCAGGGATCTTGAATGGAAGCTGAACCAACTTCCGCAACTTCTTTGACTTCTTGTGCATGCATCTCAAGTCTTTGAATTTCTTGCAAAATCTATTAAGCAATCGAGATTGTATAATCTTATAAAAGCTATACATGAAGTTATGCATACATCATAAAAATGCTAACATTTAAAATAATCTACTAATTCCAAAGTGCAGTTGCCTATAACGATCCAAACGCTTTCGAAATTTTTTTTTAAAAACATAAATTGCATTTACCCACGAAAACTCTTTAATCTTTCTCAACACGTTTTGAAAACGTCTTTGTACAGAATAATAAGCACTATGGGAAGCGAAAGGAGATGCTGAGCTTTGATAATCTATAGGCACATGAAAAGTTTTAAGGACACTCTGGCGACTGACTGACTAGTGAGTCTTGTGGGCGGACTATCTATATGCTGTGTGTGTATAGACTGTGTGATTGTTTTGTAAAAAAGTTGATAATGCTTTATTCATATTACATTTACATTACAACAAAATACATCAATATTTCATTAAATATTTATAAATGAATAATTTAAAAACCAATATTTATACATCAATATTTAAAAACCAATATCAACACTATTTCCATATAGCTTCATATAATTATTACCTACTTCAGTATAAACATTATTTGTTACTTGTTTTAGGGAATTACCGGCTACAGTGTCAATATAAGTTGTTACTTGTTTCATGTAATTATCGACTGCAGTACGAATAATATTCGGCTCTTGATTTATGTAATTATAGATTATATTGTAAACATTATTCATTACTACTTGGTTCATATAATTACCAAGTTGATTATACAAATAATTTCTTTCTAGTTCTGGGTAATTAACCATTTCAATATAAATATTATTTATTTCTAGTTTTACATAATTCCAATTCCTTTCAAAAAGATTTTGGTTTGGAAGTTCACCAATATTAGCATTAGCACAAATAACTTGCATATTTATTTTCATTTTCATGAAATAATTACCTAATCCATTACAAGTATTATTTTCAAGACATCTCTTGATCTGATGTTCAGCAAAAATAGTGTCACCAGCTTGATTTTTTTGTTTACATTCCCCCGAAATAATATTATACTCCATTGTTCTACACAAAAAAGAAGACTTTTATTACTATATATTTATTTCCGACAGGCCATAGCCCAAATGAACAAATACAGACAAAAGTCAAAAACAGAATAAAAATGAGTGATCAAACGTCCAAAGATGAGTAATAATAGACATTAACATAATAGTATAATTTCGCAACTTGTAATGATTTGTATCTAAAATATGAATAATTAGTTAATTAATACGAATAATAAAAGCGCTTACTTAACTTATTCTGGATTATTGTTGTTTCTTGTCTACAAAATATTAAACAGCACTGTCTCAGTCAAATCAATTTATCTCACTGAAGCAAATTTAAAACAAGCAAGCGTATGGAACACGAACTAATAGTATAAGGGAGCGTTCACAAATGGCACCACCCAATTTGGTCAATTTTTTGACCCTCGTCACCAATGTTAAGCATAGGACAAATCGCCACTTTTCAGACCCACCTACCTTACCCTGATTGATTGCACTTTTTCATTTAAATGGCGTCTCATGATGACTCACTTATGGTCAACCCCTAAGTTTCTTCCGTCCGTTTTCCTTCATCGCTTGAACCAATAACAAATTGTGTACTATATCAGTTACATAACTATACAGTTAATAAATTATGTAAATAGGTAGAAACCAAATGGCGCTGGCACCATCTAGCGCTCAAGGCGTAAACATAATCAATTCTTTAGTTCCCGGTTTTATTTCAAAATGCTTCATATTTTTATTTTAAACAAGTTTAATTAATAAAAATATCAAAACTAATAACAACAAAACTTGCACCTAAAACACATAAACAATAGTGCAAATATCTGATTATAATAGAGGAAACCCCCCCTTCAATGACACACGAGGGAAGAGGCGCTCTGAATATTTGTGTGTAATTATACATGCCTACATAATGAATTTACGGACGGTAGAACATTATACGCATTTAATTAAAATATGAATGTATTGGTGACATCTAAATTCCTAGCATTGCATTGTGTAATGAAATCACAAATCACATTAGTACAAATTACGACCTTTGCTACAATTATTGAGGATTTAAAACATGGATTTTTCTTAAAATGATTAGCAAGTTTTGGGGCATGAATGTTTTTAATGATATAAACTCTCATGTTACTCAATACTACTCAATGTCAGGGCCGATAATGGGGCCCCCGCTGCTTGAATTTTCTCAAAACATGCAAATGGAATATTTTTCAGTCTTAAAAAATATGTAAATACAATTCATTGACTTTTCAAAAATATTCAAATATTATTTTTTGTTCATTTCAAAAACATGGAAATAAAACATTTTCCACTTTTCTCAAAACATGTAAATAGAAAGTTTTGCACTTTTCTGAATCAACAGTAAAAAGAACATTTTTCATTTTTCTAAAGCATGTAAATACAACATTTTGCTTTACTATTAAAGAGAACCATCAATAAAATCAAAATGGTGGTTTTTGTATTGAAACGAATTGCTGCATAAAGGTAAAAAAATCTGCAATACGAAGAAGTAGTAAAAGTAAAAGTTATAATAATTTAGCACAAACTACAAACTGTATCTAATGGATTGACGAGTTTCCAGTCCGAAAAAATTTCGAATTCTGAACTGAAATCTGAAATTGGTGAATCCCGCATCAATTTTCTTCGCTGTCACCGTCAGAAATGATTTAAATTTTTTAATTTAATTCAAATGAAATCAAATTGCATTTAAATTACTTCCTGCTTTAAGTACTACTAATTTTTGTTTGAGTTCAAATCCAATAGGAATCTGTGTTAGGATATGACGTGTACTGTGTACTATGCATAGCGCGTGTCCCCTCTCTCCAGATTCAAAATATAGTAGTACCTAATTGCAAATAAATTAAGAAATCACTCATTATATTCTGTATTCTGCTCGGTTTGTTGACTTACTGGGTCTCGTGTAGAGTTTCTTGGGATTTATTTTTGAAGCTGCAACCCCTCCCCCGTCAAGCTTCTCTTTCTTTCGCACTCCCGGCCCAAGTTTGGAAAACTCTAAAAATAATAATTACATGTTCGTTTAAAAACTCATAGAATATCATCCATCATTTTGCAAACAGTTAAAATCAAAGGCTCGAGAAAAAATAAATTGCTATATTTATGCTTATAGTATTTAGTAACTATAAGTCAATATATATTTTAATAATAACAGAAAAACTAAAACACCAATTACAATGAATTACTCTTCTTTCCATACTTTACAATAATTAAATCGAGAATTGTAATGTAGATCATTACTGAATTTAGAATTTAATGAATTTGAGTAGAGATACAACAAGCTGAAACTTTGAGGCTTGTCGATGATAAAAAATTGCCCGTTCCTTCAAAATTACTTATTTTTATTTTTCACTTTTTACTTTGCTTTTGTCACTTTTTAAAAAGTTCAAAGTCAAAAGCGTTCCATGAAAGTCTTTGCGAAAAAGCAAATTTGTGACGTCACTTTTCGAATTTACTTTTTCTTTTGCCAAATTTCAAAAAGTAAAAAAAAAAGCAAAGCGTTCCATGAAAGTTTTTGATCACTTTTCAAAAAGTGGTAAAATTTGAAGGAACACAACATTTGTCTTCCCAACTAAAAAGTTTTGTTGTTTTGCTTTTTAAAAAGTGTCTGTAGGCGAAAAAATTTGAAGGAACGGAAATTTTGTGTTTTCAAATAAAAAGTGAAAATAAAAAGTAAAAAGTGTTTGAAGGAACGGGCCCCATCATGGAACTTATGATGACTTGAAAATACCTTGAACTCTCTTAGTGGATTTTTATGGAGCCTGCAGTGTATGCCTGAACATATAACTGTACCTTCACTACTATTAATCTATGACATACGAGACTACGTCCACAAATTAAATTAGATGTAATTTAACCATTTCACGAATTATGTTAATAATAAAAGAAGTAAGGATAACACTCTCGGGGTGGCAATTTTAGCATAATTTTTATTTCACAATTTTGTATTCATATTACAACAAAATACATCATTATTTAAAATCTTAAAATTCAGCCATTTCAATTACGCCAATTTAAAAATCTAAGTAGACAAGTCATAAAACAATAACTAGAATAACATACGACCCAATATTGTGTTTTTACAATTATTTTTAAATAAATGGGCGCTTGTTTAACAACAAATGTGCTGTACTTAGTTTTAGAAGACATTTCTGCTGTTTTAAAAACATATGGTTACAATTGATATATATATAATTAATGTCAAATTCTTCAAAATGTTAAAAAATATTAGTTAAAAATAAAAATATTATATGTTTTTTTTATTTAATTACTATCCACTTCCATATGAAAATTATTAGTTTCTTCGTTAATGTTATTAATTTCTTCAGTTTGTAAATTATTTGTTGCTATTTGTCTTAAGTAATTGCTTATTTTATTTTTTATATTTATAAGTTCTTTTTCAAAATGATTTATTTGGTTTTGAAGTTCAATCTTGAAATCGTCACGAGCTCCGTCTTGTAGTTCCTTATAATTATTACTTAGTCCAGTAAGTAATCCTTTATTATAATATATATGATTTTCAAAAATAGTTTTATTCTTATCAAGATAATTTATTTTGACCTGAAGTTCAATAAAATCATTGTCAGGAGCTTGATTTTGTTGATTAAGAACATCCCAGTTATTATCCGCCATTGTTCTGCAAAAAATGTTTATGTTACTGTAAACACTACCACTTATGTAAGATGATTTTAAATTATGAATAATGGAAAGAACTGGGAATTGCGTATAAGTAAGTAGGTAAGTCAAACGAATTTATCCAACTGAAGTATCTTCACGACCAAAATATATGGTACAAGAACGTTTTCCCTCCTCATCAGCACTTCTCGCCCCCTACCCCTGGCTCTAATTACATACTGTTTTAAATGTAGAAAATTGTCTGACGTCGTTCAAAACAACGAGAATATTCTTTGATGGTCTGACGAGGGCCAGGGCGAGGCTTTTTTTTCATCGGTGGAACCAATTAACATACTGTGAACTGTAACACACTGAGTAAACCAATGGACCATCTAGCTCTCAAGGCGTAAACATAATTAATTTTGTATTAATTATTATTATCTAATTAGCTATAATCCCTTGATTCATGGGTTGAATCAAGGATGTGACGTTTGGAGACAGGAAGGCAACTTTGAGTCTTTGATGTGGTTAAGATGAAGTGGCATTGTCGATTGCGAAACTTCATGAGAATTTAAGACTGACTACGCAGCTCAATATTAAGTAACCGAAAGGGATAAAAAGTTATGTGATCTTTTGTTATTTTGAATAAATTTAATCTTTCTCTCTAGACGACCAACTTCCTTATTTAAATGTACGATAATATGTAAATTTTGAGATAAACGCATTCATGTGGTCAAGCTAGTATACAGTCACATTGACATTTTTAGTTTTGTAGTTGTTTCATTGCCTCCAGCTGTTCTCAGAAAAGACTCAAGTTCAGCTAAGGTCAGGGCATGCTGCGCTGGCGGTGGACGGAGCACCCGAATGTTTCTAACAGAGGCCTCGGTTGATCTTCAAGATCCTCGGCTCCTCCAAAAACAAAATTTTATGCATTTTTAAAAATATTTGAAAATAGTTACACATCCTATGTTATCTTATGCTCTTACTATCCACCTATGTATTAAGTTTCAAAAACATTATATACGTACTTGTGCGTGCCCAAAAATTTCCATTTTTAACGCATTTAAAAAAACGCAATGTAATTGAATTTTACAAGTTAAATTTTAAAGGTAATTACTTGGAAACACGTTGTTTTGACAATTCTTGAATATTGAAATCGTTTTAGTATTTGAAATAGTAGCAAGCAAAAATATTTACACATTTTGAATGTGCAAAATGCACTATTGACATGCAGTATTTAGGGATCGTCCACAATTGACGCATTCTAAATTATCCACATTTTCAGGGCCGTATGACTCCCCTATGAAATTTTAAAAATAATACTAAATTGTAATTTTTTTATCACCACAAAGAACGTCCTGTTGGGAATTCATACTGTAAGAAATAGGTCCTGTGTCTTGAATGCACGCTCTCTATGTAATCCAATGACACTTCTTTCCTTCTACGATTTGAATAAACTACACGTAATTAGATGCATTACTAACACAAAGCCATGTCGTAGCTACATAGTAAATAGGTACACAACATAATCACCAGACAAAACATAATAAAAGACGAACTGCTGTAGATGGCACTGCAGACAAACCTCACAAAGCATGATGTAATATGTAAGTACGTAGGCTTTCACACATTCAGCAACAGTAATGGACGGAAAATAAAATGAGGGCACCTTGCCTACTAAACTAAACCGCCATTTGCCCGCAGGTGGCTTCGCCTTTTTTATATTTTTGTGGGTTTTTTTTACCCTGTTCGTTGGAGTTTTTCATTTTTGTAGGAGTCGTTTAGTCAGCTGACGCATTTGCGCATTGCGCATGCGCTCCCACAAAATCGGAAGCCATGAATTCTGATGTCGTATTCTTTCAGGCGTCTTTGTCCTTCGTTCCTCTAAATTACCAATGACGCATTTCTACACACTACGTCGACAAGATGGTTCCTGAAAATTCGCTTCAAGATTTCATTTCAGTTGATGCTTTTTACATTCCTAAACAGTTCAGTAAGTTCTAACGAAAACGCGTAATTATTTAATTAATTTTGATGCATTGTTTTGCGAAAAACTATTATCAGCCTGATTTGTAGAAAACTAAAGCTGGAGTAATTACTTTTTATATATTAGAAATATTCTGAAACAAACTTTAAAAGAAAAAATAATAATTAATTATAATCGTAAGTGTAAAATTTTACAATGTCGATTTCTGTCAATATCCGTTCGTGGTTTGCGTGTAAATTGTGCCCATCCGCACTATTTACAACGGTCGTCGATTTCGTGGAGCACAAAATGAAGACACATTTTGCTGAATTGAAGGCCCAAAATGTAATTGCGAAGTGCTTTGTTTTTGAAGAGCGAACGCCCTTAGAAACTGTAAATGGATACTGTGGGTATGGACATTTTGAAAAAAATGGATTTTAAAAAGCAATATGTAACTTAAATTAATGCAAGTTTATGCAAACGTGTAAGGAATGTTTTTAAATGAAACATCTGGTGAAGCAACTTTATAACTCGTCTCATGCAAGTGGAGGACCTATTTAAATTTAAATGCGGTTTGCATGACAAACTTTTGGATTAATTTCAGTGCAAGTTTCTCTGAGAATTCATCACTGGCGGAAGACGAAGACCCACTGAACACTGAGGGGAATCCTGACCCTGAAATTGCTGCCTCCACGGTCATCAAAACAGAAGCGGAAATTGACCCCTTGAACTTAAACGACTTCATAGAATTGACAGAATCGCCTCCTTTGATCTCTGCACAGGATCTGAAACCCTTGACTCAAGAATCCTCCAGCACAGACTCGTTCCGTTTCAGTTTCCAGTGCCAATTATGTATGAAGGAATTTAATTCGGAGCCAGAATTACAAATTCACACGGGAATTTGCTCACTGTACAGTCAACATCAGAATCCGTTACGCATTTCGCAAGAACGCAAGAAATTATTCCCAACGCGTGCTCATTACGCTGGTCACAATATGAAATGTCATGGAGCTGAGGAGAAAAAATCAAACTTTGGGATTTTCCGAAACGATTTTGGGACTGCGTCTGTCTCAAAGCTCCCCACCGAATCACACAAGAAAACCGCAAAACAAGGTGAGTACTTTTCATGCGAAGAAGGTGGAAGTTCTTCCTCTACAAAACACGTTGAAACTCAACACTCCATAGTCCATTCAGAAGCGAGATCCTTTGAGTGTCCCACTTGCAGCAAATCCTTCAAGAATCGATCTGCACTCGGCGTCCACGACGTCAAACACTCAGACGAGCGACCCTTTAATTGCCCAGTGCCAAATTGTGGGAAGACTTATAAACGCAAATCAAGTCTCTCAGTGCACATTGGAGTCCATCTGGACGAGAGACGTTTCCACTGTCCAGTGCTCAACTGCGGTGAAAAGTTTAGAGTCAAAACACAACTCAATCGACATGTAATAAAAACCCACGCTCAAGATCCCCTTCAATGGCACATACGAGGGAAGAGGCGCTCTGAATATTAGTCTGTAATTATACATGCCTGCATACTAATAATAACGAATTTAAAAATATAATTTAAAAAAAATACGAATGTATTGGTAAAATCTAATTCCTAGCATTGCATTGTGTAATGAAATCACAAATCACATGGGAACAAATTGCGATCTTTGCTACAGTTATTGAGGATTTAAAAAATGGATTTTTCTTAAAATTATTAGCAAGTTTTGGGGCACGAATGTTTTTAATAAGATTAAATAAACTCTCGATCGTGTTGTACCAATTAATCTGAAAAATACTAATGATGAATACTTGATGAATTGTCGTAAATTGCAAAATGATTGTACAAAATACTGCTATATAAATGAATTTGTCTACATAAACACTAAATAAACTAAAATACAAAAGATGGAGGATGTAATAAATTAATGTGTGCTGCATGCTCCTTATACTAATAGATCGCTCATAACGGTAAAATGAAAATTCATATTTATTCTGGCAAGATAATAATTATATATATAAATATAGCTACATTGCAAATTATAATTCATAGCTTATTACGTGTGGATACTTAGGTTGAAATACTACGCAGGTCCGGATAATGGGGCCCCCGCTGCTTAAATTTGCAAAAAACATACACATAGAACATTTTGCAGTTTTAAAAAATATGTAAAACCAATACCCTGACTTTTTAAAAATATGCAAATAAATTCTTTTGTACATTTCAAAAACATGGAAATAAAAACATTTTCCACTTTTCTCAAAACATGTAAATAGAACATTTTCCACTTTTCTGAATCAAGTAAAAAGGACATTTCTCACTTTTGTAAAACATGTAAATACAACATTTTGCTTTACCAAAGAAAACCATCGATAAAGTCAAAACGGTGGTTTTTGTATGGAAAAAAATTGCTGTCTAAAGGTAAAAAAATCTTCAAGACAAAGAAGTAGTAAAAGTAATAATAATTTAGCACAGACTGGATCTAATGGATTGACGAGTTCCCAGTCCGAGAAAATTTCGAATTCTGAGCTGAAATCTGAAATTGGGGAATTCGGCATCAATTTTCTTCGCTGTCACCGTCTGAAATGATTCAAATTTTTTAATTTAATTTATTGTAATTAAATTGGATTTAAATTTAAACCTCTCTCTCCAGATTCAAAATAATAGTAATTATTGTAAATAATATAATAAATCACTCGCATTATGTTTATTCTGTTCGGTTTGTTGACTTACTCGGTTTCGAGGAGGGTTTTTCAGGATTTATTTTTGAAGCTGTAACCCCTCCCCCGTCAAGCTCCTCCTCCTTTTCCATCCCTGTGTCAAGTTTGGAAAACTCTAAAACTACATGTTCGTTTAAAAAATCATAAAATATTATCCATCACTTTGCGAATAGCTAAAATCAAAGGCTCGAGAAAAAACAAATTGCTTCGTTCCGTAATAGTACCAAAAACTAGTACAATGAATATACATAGGTTATAAAGGTAGTTATACTTTGACGTATTTTTCTAGTTAACAAATTGAGTATTTAAAGGACAATTGAGAGCCCAGAATTAATTGTTACCTTCAGAAGTTGCTGGTCCAGATTTTTTGATGTGCTGAGCCTTGCAAGCGTCTCCCTTCCAGCATCCGTCGGAGACGCCGTCGTAGAATTTGCACAGATTTTGGGTGCTCGAACTTTGTCCTGCAATGACAGCCTCCAGTTCCGTCTCCATGGGATTCAATGAGGGCAGATTGCGAAAGGGATGGCTCAGGAAAGAGAACGGATCCCAAATATCGAAAATGCCCGGGGGTAACTTCTTTGCCCCTCCATTCCACACAACTGCTTCCTCCGGATTTTGACTGTTCGTTTCGCCATCAAATTGGACGGCGTTTTTCTTAATAACGTTCTCCATGATTGCGCAGATCTTGGAGCTCTGTAGTGCAGTGTGAGTTCAACTGGTAATGGCGAAACTCCAAAAATGTGACCTAAACTGATGTGCAATTCAAGATAGAAGATGTCCAACTTTAACTCTTCTCTCACTTCTAATACATTTATTTTTATTAGACTGTCTTAGCAGAATCCGAAATAGAAGCAGAGGAAATAATTTACGATGAAATGGCTACTCCCTGAAAACACCTCTTACTCGCACCACGGAATTCGAAGGATTGAAAGAGACAAAAAAATGACGCTGGTACTTATAAAAGGGCTGCCCACCAAGGTCTTTGTTCTTGACAAAGAATCGCCAATCTTGAATTGAGATCTGAGAAAAAAAGGCTGGACAATTTGGGAGACAAAAAAAGACCCGTACGTGTCTGTCCGTGTAGTGTCATAAGTAAAGCATTATTTTAGATGGGAAAAATCTTTGAGGCGACAAAACATGATGAAGTGTTGCCAAACGCGGTCAATGATGCAAACGAAGGGAACGGGGAAGAAGGTTAGGGATGGTCCATAAATGATGTTACCCAAATTATCACTCTTTTAGGACCTCGACACCCTCCATGTCATCACTTTAATCATTGCGTAAACGGCCATCTATAACATGACGTGTCATCCATGTTTCCGACTGGACACACTAACCTACCCATAACATCATTTATGGACGATCCATTATTTATAGGTTTGCTATAAACCTCTCAGACCCGTGTACAATAAATTACGGACCCGTGGTCTAAAATAGGAAATACGGTACACATAGTTTATATTGTATGACTAAATTGAATGTGATTTCCATGGCATACACGTTTTAGCGTGTCAATTGGTGGCCCTGTAACCTCACTGCGAATAATTACATTTAAAGAGTAGTCCATCTGTCTTACCTTGTCCAAACCTTTACGATCGTTAACGTGCAAATTCTTGGCCATTTTCGTTACCTGATATTTCGTAATCCATCACTTAGAGAATGAAACATTGCAAATACGAAGTGCAAAAATATAATGTACTACTTTGAAAAAATGCAGCACTAGAAATTTATGACTCCTCTAATATAAGTAGCATCAACAAGTTATACTTGTTATGGAAAACCTAAGGAATTAAATGTATACGCTGTTCGAGAGTGCAACATGCAATATTTAATTCCAGCTACTTTAATATCTATTAATTTTAAAACTACTCTTAAAAAACGACATTTGAAAAGAAAACGTCGGTTACAGAGACAGTAAATAATTATTATAGAAATCAAAATCAAGTTCCTACTTATTTCGTTGGACGTAGGTCCTACATAGTATACCTTGTGGTCTGATTTCCCCACAACGCCTTAACATCATTTTGATAGATACCGATACTAATTACGCTTCTCAAATCACATATTTATGTTTTTTTTTACAGCTCCTACTATTCATTCATAAGACCAAAGATGGATTCATGAAACAGCGGAGGATGTATTTGCCAATTACATAGGAATTTTAATGCAAGCTGTGTAGTGCACTGATGATACTGTGACACTTTGGATAAAGAATTCGAAAATTGAAAACAAACCATATAGTCCATATATGTACATATGGATTAATTATTGAAGCACTGCTCAACAAGAACAAATTTAATAGATTGTTAAAACCTTTTGATCAAGAATAATAATAATACCATGGCCAACGTATTAGTATTTCTATTTTCTATCATGAGAACTTAAGAACAGAAATCAGTTGAACAAAGTTGCCTGCTGATTATGACATGAGGCAAACTGTAAATCAAATTGCCAAAGCATTTATTCCTATTAAAAATGGTTTCAACTCATAGTAAGTCCACAAAAACGCCATAAAGAAAGCATAAATGAATAATTTTCGAAATACAAATATCATACAGATATCCAAATCCAACAGGAAATCCCTGCTTTCCCACATGTTACATAACTAACTTACAACTACAACAAATATGGGCCGTTGTTGATGTCCAAGTGTAGCGAAGAACACAGCAACATTCCTTATTCGTGTAATTTGAATTTCGAAGCCATTCGCATCTCGATCACAAATGGTTGAATGCGAATGGATTCATCCGGAGTGAAGTCGGCTAAACAAAACTTTTGGTTAGATTTATCTCCGAAGCAAATCACGCCTCGCTCACCAACGTGTAATTTCCTGGATTTTTTCGGAGGCTCAGGCTCGTCCTCCGATTCGCTGATTTCTGAAGACTCATCTCCTTCTTCGTCTTCGACTACTGAGCTCCTCGAACCTCCATCTCCTCCTCCACGCAGCCATAAAACAAGATGCAATGTGGAATTATTTTCTATTCTGAGGTCATGCAACTTAGCATCGTCTTCAAGCTGCTCCCCACAAAAAATTAGTCTTTGCTGACCAGGTGGGATTTCTTCCTTGTCTTGAATCATTAATTTCACATACTCAACTGTGTCATGCGACGACACTTGCAGCTCGATGGTTTTCCCAGTCAGAGTTTTAACAAAAATCTTCATGCTTCTCGGATCCCCATCGCCTCCACCATTACGTGGCGGTGGACGAATAATAAGGTCCATAGTGAAATTACCTTTTATTCCGTAATCAAGCAACTTACAATCATCTTTGAGCAGCATAAATTAGTTTTAGATGATCAACTGGGATCCCTTCCTTGTCTTGAATCATTGACTGCACTTGCTTAATTGTGTCATGGGACGATACTTTCAGCTCGATAATTTTCCCAATAAATGGTTTAACAAAAATCGTCATGTTTATCGGCAATGGTCCTTGGGAGAACTGGAGGCTGAATTTCATTTGACTCACCATCTTGGACGCACCTTTGTAGGACATATTATGCTTCGAAGCAGCAGCTGCTACTAACGCCTGCCCATCGCGACCTGACTGATTCACAAAATGGAATTTTCTTCCGTTCGTTGTCAGTGTTTCGAGAAATCCACGACTTCCTTCGCGAAAAATAAAATCGTGCTCCTTCTCCTGCAACTCTATCCCAAAGCTAACATCCCGGTGTGATCTAGTGTTGTCGATGACAAGGCGGAAATCCACATCGTCTTCCTCGAACAGCGCAAAATATACATCCTGCTCAGGGCTGAAAGTTAAGGGAGCTTCTTTTCGATTCCCATTTTTCTTTTCAAAATAAAGAATGCTAAACATGGTTCCCAGCGGGAGCTTCAGCTTGCCCACGTTCGAGTCCCATCCTTGGCATAATTCTGCTCTCAACATCTTGCCGTGCACTAAAAAAGAGAAGAATTAACGGAATAAATACATCAGCATGAAAGCAAATCTTGCGTCAGTAATGCTTATTAGCATTAGCATTGGCCGACTACCTAATACTGCCACGTTCCATACAACCTTTGACCTTTTATTATCTGCAGTTATGTGAGCTATTAATACCATTATACATTGTACCGTTCAGCCGTAACTTCAAACTTGGTTGGGTGATTGTAAATTTGGTTTTGGTTGATTATTATATAGTTTGAAGGGGGGGGGAGGGGATGGAGCAGGAAGCCATACGCCATACATACAGAAGCCATACATACATAATTAGCCAATACGCTGCGCTTAAAAAGCGAATAACACAGGAATGAAAATTCAAACATCATACAATCAACAATTGATGAATTGATACAATATGCTTTGTCGGAAGTTCATCTACCATCTTCATTAATTACTAGTGAAAGGCTACAATTTGTTGCTATATGTAATAGCACGGTCACGCCTAATTAAACATTTTTGTCATTGGTAGTGAGTGATGCAGCGTATGGTCTCAGCCAGCTACATAATATATCGTCGGTGAAGGATCAAATCCGTTAACTTCCTTAAAAATACCACTGGAAGTTAACGAATTTGATCCTTCACCAGCGATATGCTTGTACTTTTAGCTCCGTTCCTTAAAAACCCGTGCTATGTAAGATTAAGAAAGTTTTAGTCACTTTTTGAAACTATATCACCTACTACAGTACAGGACGCTACTTTTCTCATAATGCCAATGCTTTTTCAACCAACAACCAAAGTGATCACTTTTTAGGGCAATTGGGATTTTGAGATTTTTCTAACCTTTTTCAGTCAATGACCTGTGTCTCTAGCAGACTTTAATTATAGACGCCGAATATTGTTAGGTAGATACATATACAAGACATACAGATACAAGCACCTAATCATGAATGTAATTATCAATAAAATTATTACCTAATTAAATCGAATGATACTCCACACCAGTGTAAGACACGGAGCCGGTGACCGGTAGGACCGATTGCACTGACCGGAGGTCCGGTCAGTTCTATACTTTTGAGACAAGCTCAGGACGGCATGTGTTAAATAACACGGAGGCTCAAATGAGGCCAAAAAGAAAGGTACGTTTCGGTCCTCGGTCACTTTTTTTTAAGAGCTCATTAGGGACAGATTGTCTTGCACTGCTCCACACACAGTCCTTGCCTCTGCTTCTGGTGTCAGCCACGTTACGTTGACACGCCCGTTAAAATGCCCCTGCAAACCTGACTGAATAGACTATCTAGGGAGTCACTTTTCTTTCCTGGTGTTTGTTATGGTAATGTATTGAAGATTACAGATGACAGAGGTTTCGGTGATTAATTTGCTGTAGTATTAAGTATTAAACTCCTACAATTAACTAATTCCACTGCTATATGTTACCATTTATCTTGCCAAAATTTCCGTGTATCATCGCTGACCTTTTTGGTGGGAGATTGGAGAGAAAGAGAACTGCTGGCGGAGAGGCAGGCGGCATGGAAATGGAATGTAACAGGAACAGGTAGGCAAAAAGGCACGTTTCAGTTTAAACGTTACGTGGTATTAATCTCGGCGGTATAGAAAGTTGAGAAATGGAAAAAAAGAGGTAATGGGGCCGGACATAAATGAGGCCACCCATCATCATCAAGTTTTGGGACAAACCCACCCCTGTAGGTGACGCTTTTAAGATTGCGTTAAATGTGGCGCTTTTTGGGGCACACCCACTATAATGGGTGGCGCTATTTGTGTCCGGCCCCATTAGGAGAACAGAACTTATTTTCCCAATTTTTGAAACTCCCGGTTGCCAAGGAGCTCTATACCACTCGCCAACAAGTTTTAAAACCGACTACTGGCGGGCCGGTCAAGGCTAAGTTGACCCCCGGGACTGCAAGGATAGCAGGAAGATAAATGAATTTTTCCCGTGGCAGAGGGCAGGCCAAATGAGTGTAAAAACAGGCGGAGGAACTACATAGATTTGCAGTTCGGTACTTGAGAACTCCTTGTTTTTTTGTATTCTTTAATAAACAGTAAAAGAACTTACAATTTTTTGTCCTTGTTCAGCCCTGGGACACTTCGAATCAGCGACAAGCATGAAAATTCTTTTTTGTAATTAGTTTATACGGGAGGCAAGAGTAAGAGACAAGTAGGCAAGGCTGAAAACTCGATCATTCCCATTCCCAGTCATTAAAAAAATCTGATTTAATTCAGTAATAAATTAAAGTAGAAATGTGTTAAATTAGATCCCTTAGCAGTGCAACTTAGTGACGTAATATTGCAAAGCTACTATGTGACTCATATTATAAGGTATGTAGCTACAATTGCAATATTATGAAGTAATACTGTAAATTACAATAATCAAATACTTATTTGTAAGTACATACATACAACATAGTAAAATTGTAAATTAAAATATTGTCTGTAAAGAACCAAAATTAACCATTTCAAATTGAAGCCTGAATCGAAATGAGCTGTCATTAAAACAAAATGAGAAACATGCGTCGAAAGTTAATTAGGAGTTTTCGAAAATCGCAAACTGTTCTATTCATATGTTTTTGAAAAGTGGAAAATGTTCTATATACATGCAACATGTTTTTGAAAAGTGTAAAATGTTCTAAATCCATGTTTTTGAAAAGCGTAAAATGTTCTATTTACATGTTTTTTGAAAAGTAAAATGTTCTACTTACATGTTTTTGAAAAGTATAAAACGTTCTATTAACATATTTTTGAAAAGTGGAAAACATCCTATTTAAATGGTTTCAAGACATGTTTGAATATTTTTGTAGATAGTGGATATTGTTTTTAGCTACAAACAACAAATAGATATGGGCAAATTTGGTCCTTCACTGACGATTGACGATATGCAATTACAATTTGTGCTTGTGGAACATTATCCAACTTATCACTGAACCTTAATTAGGACTAAATTACTGGCTTGGTATGTATCATGATAACTACCATGTATATACGATTTCAGTTTAAAACACGGGCTGGTGGGTGGGCTCATAGTCAGAACACATTTAACATTTATATTAAATATTTGATCGCCAATTTTAAGTTTTTAAGTGTAGACTTGCATTTTGAATCAAAACACGATGCAGAACCTTTGTACCTAATATCAAATGTGTGAGGCACATTAAACATTTTTATCTCAGGAGTTATTTCATATTTGCAAAAAGTGAATTCTAATTTTGTACTATATTTTGATCCATGCCCGAATCTATGAGGCATTAATTTAATAATAGTGCATTTTGATGATCTAAGTATTTTCTTATTTGATTTTAGAACCAAGAAGATAGGGTGAAACCAAATCCTAGCTGTGGACGTCCAAAGAAGGCGAACCCGATGCCAAGTCTGAAAAATGAGGACTCTGATGGTGTCGATGATATTGATGATTGCATCGAAGAATCCGAAAAATTGTATGAGGTAATTATCTACTACATACCAAAGTACTATTTAGTTGTTGTGTTCTAATTAAAATCACAATTCAAAATACGTTCTGTCCTGAGCAGTCAATTGCAGTAAATAATGAACTATATTGATTGCAAGTTCCAATAAATAAAATTCGAGAATGGTATTTCGAGTTGAAATTATGCTGGGTACATAATTTTGATCCCAGTAACCAGGTAACTAGTCCAAATTTGACTATTTAATGTAGGATCCGAAATTTTTCATAAAACACCGAAACAGGGCTAAAGATTTCGAACCCTGACTATAATTAACTAAAGCTAAATTTATTTCTTGGTTCTTTTAATTTACAAAACAGGTAGAGGCAATCACAGGAACTGCTACTATAAAAAAAAAAGAAATGCTTCCTTGTCAAGTGGAAAGGTTGGTCTGAAAATGATTCAACTTGGGAACCCGAAGAAAATCTTGCCACTTGAAGAGAGCTTGTGGATGAATTTTTGGCATCGCAGGAAAATGTAAAAAAAAATTAAATTATTTAATTTACAACTAATTCTTGAACCCATTATAACGTAACATGCGTATTATCTACTTTGGTTTCCGAGAATATAAATCGTCTGTGAAGAACAAAGATGTCCCATATCCATTTGTAACTTAACTCAAAGCAATATCAACTATCTACAAAAAAAATTAAAACATGTCTTGAAAGCATTTAAATAGACTATTTCATACTTTTAAAAAACATGTAAATACTACATTTTACACTTTTTAAAAACATGGAATTAGAAAATTTTACACTTTTCAGAAAAATGTAAGTAGAACATTTAGCACTTTTTAAAAACATGTAAATAGAACATTTTACACTTTTCAAAAACCCCTTATTAACATTTTAAGCATATTTCTCATTTTGTTTTTATGACAGCTCATTTTGATTCCAGCTTAAATTGGATATGGTTCATTTTGGTTCTTCACAGTCAAAATAGTTTTTTACAAATCTCTCTCTCTCTCTCTCTCACCGTAAAGCTCCAAATACAAGTGGAATCTGACGGCTCGAATTTTGTATACCGTAAACTATGAGCTTGCCGAGTGTTCAACAGTAGCCAGGGCCAGGGTGTAGAAGCTCACGCTTATAATAGATGGGACATCTAATTATTTGGAGCTTTACAGTACATTTCAATGGAATTCCTTCTCATCCTTACAACCTAAACTGATTAGAATAAAATGATAAATATTTCTAGTATACTACATTCTTTAAATATTATGAGCATGCCACGAGCACCGAACATTCAGGAACACACGTTATCTTAAATTAAAAGCGTAATGTAAAAGTTTGAAATTTTTTCACAGACCAATGGAGATGTGCCACCACTGACTCAGTCACCATCTTCTTCAGAGTCAGAATCAGAGTCGAGTGGAAGTGAAGTACAAAGTGGCCAGAGTGAGGAAGCCTAGAGCCAACCACCACCAGAATTAGCAGTTCATATCCCTACTGGTCTTCCCACACCATCTCCCCACTTCATCCTCTGTAAATGCAGCTAATAGTGCGAATAATATTTCGGCGTCAGGAAGGATCATCAATTCCACTCCCTGTAAGTGCAAAAGTGAAGCGCCCTGGACCGAAATCCAAAACATTACCCGGAGCAGTACCTTCAACCTCCGACTCCTCCGCAATAAATCAGTTAAGTGACGTTCAAGCTTCGACTTCGAAGCCTGCTGCCGCCATGTCTACTCCCACCGCTCCAAATGAAACTGTTAGAGGCCCAGGACCCAAGTCCAAGACATTGCCTACTCCACCAGTACCGGGGCCAGCACCTGTGGCATCCACCTCCACCTCAGCTTCCAAAAATAATACCAATGTTGTCCACCATTTTTTGACTTCAGATTCCCTTCCCGGTCCGAGTCGGAGTAAAAGCATTGGGTGGCGAGGAGCGAGTTCAAGCTCGTTGCCGGCTCAACCCTCATCATCAACGTCCACGTCAACCTCAGTTCTTACAAGTGCGACGGACGACATGGAAGTTGACACCTTAGCCACTCCACCGCTTTCCGGTCCGGGTCCAAGTGAAATTAAAAAACGTCCAGGACCCAAGTCCAAAACACTCCCTGCACAAGCACCCGCACCGGCACCAGCAGAAATACCTAACTCCATCCCTCTAAACGCAACAACCGGCAACGGCGACTCCGCTTCCGATTCCGAATCCGAAACCAAAAAAGTTACCGCTCTGCCTCCAATCCCTATTAGACGCCCTGGCCCCAAATCGAAGACATTACCAGCAGCGAATTTGACAGGACGCGACATGCCATTACACGCTCCCTCAACTGCGGATGATAGTGATGAAGAAATGACAGGACCTGAGCCATTTCCAACTCCAGCTCTAGTTTCTGCTCCAGTTTCAGTTCCAGTTTCTGCTCCAGTTCCAGTTTCGGCTCCATCTCAATCTCAATACTCAGCGATCTCTTCAGCTGTGACTGGGACAACAAAAGTGCGGCCTGGTCCAAAATCAAAAACCAAAAAAGCATCTCCATCCCCAGGTCCACGAACCTCTTCTGACGAGTCCTGGGCGGATGACCAAGACAGACCAGGCACAGCCAGAGGTAGAGCTGGGATGAAAAAACGGCCTGGACTGAAATCGAAAAATTCTCGTGGACGTGGACGGTCTAAAAAAGCAAAAAATACTAAAAATACTCCTACAGGGAAAGGCAAGAGGCAACTTTCTGATATTCAAGTTTTTAGCGGACCTGGACACAGTCTCAACTCTGCGTCTCCATCTGTATCCTCCCCTCTGTCATCATCAAATGCATCGTCTTCATTCCCGATCCGGATCCGCCCCACTCCGCTCTCTGATCTCCCGGACGAAAAACGACAAGCAGCCGCGGCTGCCTTGTCCAGGTATGAAAAGGAGAAGGCAACAGTTATTACGGATCCGCATCCGCAAGTACCTATTCAATTTAATATTGAGTGTAGGACGTATATGTATAGGCAGTAAGAATTTTTGGGTTTCACAGTCAGCAGTTGACAGTTCTTAGCACATTTGGTATTTCGTTGGTAGTAAAGTTTTGTTTTATTTTGTTGTAAGAGGGTACTTTATTTTATACGTGCCAAATACTACATGGACTGAGGCCAATATGAAATATATAAATAAAACTGAACAAATAATTCAGTAGTTGCTATAATTTAATTGTAAATTAGGTCTTTTTTTCTTTGGTCTCACGTCTTATAGTATTAAATATTTTTCTTGTCGTTTATCAAGTAAGAGCCAAGCCATGAGACGATAAAATCTGCACGTTTTGTCACAAATCAAAAGGTTATAACGCCGACCGAACTTTGTAATTTAAGTAATTTAATAAAATAGCATTTTTTGTTCTCTGTGTGAATTTTGAATTTAATTGAAGCTAAAATATTAACAAATGTATTACTTATAAATGAATGCGTACGTTGAATTTCAATTACCTACACATCATTGATCCAGTCAATAGTTAAATATGTATCGTCTGTGAAGAACCAAAATGATCCATATCCAATTTCAGCTACAATCAAAATGAGCTACATATGTCATAAAAACAAATTGAGAAACATGCGTAAAATGTTCATAACGAGTTTTTGGAAAGTGTAAAATGTTCTAATTCCATGTTTTTGAAAAGGTGTAAACATTTTTAACTTCATGTTTTCGAAAGGGTGCAAAACTTTCTATTTAAATGCTCTCAAGACATATTTAAATATTTTTGTAGATATGGTTGATATTGTTTTTTTAGCTAAAAATAGATATGGGTCATTTTGGTTCTTCACAGATAATATTTAAGTAGATCATAGGTAGTTCGACAGTTTTGTATTGCTTTTTCGCTACATGTTTTGTGTTTTGTGCCCTTTACTGTAGTGCTCTAGACCTCTAGATGGCCTCCTCCAAGGTCAAGGTATACATCAGGATCCGAGTGGAAATTCAGAAAATACAAAATCTTTGAAACTTAAGAACGGGGAAGACATTGAAAATAGTAATAATTGTGCTAATAATTCAAAACCTAATTCAAAATCCAACTCTCCTGCTACACATAATGGGAATGGGACTCACCACGAATACGAGCACCTATCAGATAATTCTAATGTGGATTCCAATTCCAATTCCAGCGAAAGACCCTTAGCTCTCCTTCAGCAGAGTCAAGCAAAACCAAATCAAAGCCAAGAAAATGTAAATAATGACATAAATAATGAAAATGGTGAAATTTTGTCAAGTGAGAAATTAGTGTCTAGAAGATTATCATTGTCACTCCTACCGCCAAGGTCTCAGTCAAATCAAAGTTTGCAGCAACAACAACACAATAATGATGACAAAATCCAAGTTATTCATAATTCCAATTCACAACAGTTTCTAAACCATTCTTCAAATTTACGATTATCTTGAGAGACGGCGAGCTTAGCGGAGGTTGAAGAACAGGTGTGTGTGTTTTCTCAGTTGTGCTGTATATAAAGTAATTGTAAAACGTGTACTACGTCTATTCGTTGTAGATTGTGAGTTTTTTAAAAGATACGTCGTAAATTCTTATCTTTGAAATTTTGACAACAATATTTGTCTATAGTTGGTGCCTAATATTGTCCAGCGTTGTTGAATAAAATGGAAACAGACTCCTAAATTGTAACCAAATTGTCCAAAGTGTGAGTACGGTATTTTATCGAGGTGCCGTTATTATCTGATTGGTGTTTTAGACAAATAATTTAAAGCACGCAGCAAGATTGAAACTCTATGTAAAGCAATCGCTTAAAGGAGGCAGTAGAGTTATTTTTATGCGAATTCAGCTGGCCTGGCTTTAACGGATTCCTCGAGTCGAAGAAGTATCGTGCTTTAGTTTACTTTTAAGATCAAACGGATACCCCTCTACTCTACATTTTTGGTTTGTTTTCATTCTGTCACGAAACGACACGAAGTTGTTATGCAAATTTTGATTTTAATCTTTACAGTTGAATTTAATCATTAAAAAAGTATGCAAAGTTAGTAATTTCTTGAAATTATCTTGTTATTTTCTTGAGCAGTCTACACGAGAGTTCCTAGAGTCAGTCCACGGTGCTAGAGTGGACGAAGGGATAAGTCCATTATCATGGAATGCCGGTGTCAAATTTCTCATGGCAAGGAAATTTAATGTACGAAGAGCATTGAAATTATACGAACAACATCACAAACAAAGATTAGATGAAGGATTAGTCAGTTTTGATCCAAATTGTGAACCTCTCAAGTCTAAATTACTGTCGTCAAAATTTACTATTTTGGTAAAAAAAGCAATATTTTCATTAATTATGAATTAAAAAGTACCTTCTTGAGCTGTGTTAAAAAGAAAAAAAGGTTAAAAAGGTTAAAGGTAGCTTTATTTGCAAGGGTCAGATGTTTCAATCAATTAAGACTGTTCTTCCAACATGGACCTATTTTTTGTTTTACTAAAAATTAGTGTGTTATTTGTATTCTATACAGAGTAAAAAGTATAACCCAGTAATTATATCTATATCGTTTTATAGTTCTATAATATGTAGTAAGTAGTAGTAGTAAGTAACATATTTTCCATTCTACTATAAGCCATAAATACTTGGCTAAGTACCTTTTTTATTTTTTTGAAGTTATGATAATGTGTGGCAAAAAATGAAGTACTGTACTTACGTATAGTAATCGTGGATGTTTATTTACCGCAGTTCAGCTCTATTGTTTTTACATAATATTGATAATATGCTTATATTTATTTATTAAATATTTTTGTGATTTCATTTACAGGGTGTTGTATATTAATTGGATGCGGCACTCGAAAATCCTCAAACACAGCGTTTTGGTCTAGTTTTCATTTACGACTTACGACATGAGTAACTCCAAGTATTCAAATTTCGACTATGACCTTAGCATTAAAATCCTCACTTTGTTAAAGGTAAGCCAGTCGCAGCCAACCAGTACTTGTTTGAGTTTGAGTACTATAATTTATAGTTAAGTATTAAATCCTTATGGATGCACGATGTAAACTCACTCACACGCTATTTTTAAATTAATTAAGAGAGACATAAATTTGTAAAATCCATTATTGTTTTCGTATTGCTTGCTACGTACGCTTCTTTTGAAGTTCCATGAAAATTTTAAAATTACTTGATGGTGAGTTATATCGTTAGATGAACGTTAAAGTCAAATATTAGTTAGTGCAATAGTTCATTTTGAATTTTTTTTATATAATTCGCATAATCCATAAGACTGGATTTCCTAAAGCAGTAAAGTCACTAGATTAGAATAGGCAAAATAATATAAGAGAAACGAAAATTTCTTTCTAAACTGTCCATTCATTATTTGTAACATAACGTTTTAAAAAGAAATCACAATTACCAAAATGACCAATATCCATTTTTAGCTAAAAATCATATCGACTATCTAAAAAAAATTGAAACATACATGTCTTTTGAAAGCATTTAAATAGAACATTTTACAATTTTCAAGAACTTGTAAAAATAAAATATTTTGCACTTTTCAAAAACATGTAAATACAGCATTTAACGTTTACGCATGTTTCTCACTTTGTTTGCATCACATAGCTCACTTTGATTGTAGCTTAAATTGGATATGGGTCTATTTATTTCTTCACAGACGAAACATACTTGAATTCAGTTTTTGCCAATTCATATAAATGTTACTTATTTGTATATTTGATTTAATAAAATAAAGTAATAAATTTGAATGATCGAATTTGACTAGGAAAGCAGTACATCAAACACTAAAATAAACCTGGTAACTTGGATAGATTAATTTTTGTTTAAATATTGCTGGAAATAAAATCGATTTTTATAAATTTTATTGTGAGGGTCATTACAGTTAATACATAGTTAATTGTTCCTACCTAGGTATCTACATAATTTGTAATAATATATTGATTAATGTATTGTTTGATTTATGCGTTTCTTTCTATAGGGAGGCTATCCTGCTCGTCTAAAAAAAGTGTTAATAGTAACAGCACCGCTCTGGTTTCGAGCTCCTTATAAGATTTTAAGACTCTTTCTACATTCTACAAGAGAAATTAAGAGATCGTGTATTTACTGTTAGTGTACCACAGGTATGTTTCAAATTTGCAACTTGGCGTAAATATTTCTATGTATAGCATTTAACAAACACTAAACAGTATGTTGATAAAATATTCGTGTACAGTATGTGTCTCACACTTATCAGTGATGCAGTGATAGCATTCCCATACATGATTCGCATTTCCCAGTGTGTGTCATGTATTTAACGACACATTTTTACACATTTTTTATTTCCACGACACTTCATGTCAGAGGTTAGCTTCGAGGTCACACCTCGTTTTGATTCGAGTGTGGGGATTATGTTAGTTACCTACTTCTAGTTCATTCATATTAAAAATTGACTATGTTGGTGGTAGGCTATGGTCATTGTCATAGTCATGTTTATAATTTATTATAGTTTTTCCATCGTCCTATTCTGCAGTTAGCGTATAAAAGTCCTGTGTCTCGTTTAGACTGGAATAAAATGTTGAATTGTTTTTTTTATACAGCTTGGAGCGCATATTCCGAATCCATCATTTCCTCGACAATTGGGTGGACAGTTAGAGGCAGAGGTGAATCACTTGGCATGGTTGGAACATTGTCATCGCGTTCTGAGTACAACTGACCTTTGGGGAAGATATGACGAATCTCATTCTCGAAGAGTAATACTACCTACAAACTATATTATAATATTTAATCTTAATAACAAGAGAGTCTCCATGTAGTCGTTGTGGTAGCCTTAACTGGGAGGGCAAATTTGCATTTAATTATTTATTAGAGAAACTTATGCTTGTTTTTAATTTGCAAATATAGAATACGGGAAGTAAACCGGAATCACCAAACGGACTGGATGCGGCAGATAAAGAGGTCGAGTCTTCCATTTCAAATGGTCATCAACAAGATAATATTTCCAAGAAATTACGAAGAAATGGTATGCTTCTCCATTTTCAAACATTCGTTTGGTGGAAATTTTGTATTAAGTATATTTTTTACCGTTATAATTGTTTAAATTTAATAGTTATTTAAGCATTTACAAGTGAGGATTGTGTTTAATATGGGAATTCTATATTATTGGCTCTTAAGCCTGAAGTATTCTCAAATAATAATTTTCGTGGCCTAGGTCAATCGACACCCTCACCTGCTCCGAATTCGTCGGGAAGTAGTGGGTTTTCGGAGGATGATAGTTTACCTTTTGACGAGCGCTCTGGCTTAACACTTTCGGAATTTGTGGAACATTTAAAGCAGAAAGGTCGTCACGGGTTATTAGATGAATATGCGGAAATCATTTCAAAGACTCCTGAGGGTTCCTTCAATATTTCCAGGTGATGCTCGGGACTGATATTTTTTCCTTTTCAAGAAATCTACACATTTTAATTTCTGTTGAAATCGGTTACTAAATTATGCCATTACTATTAGGTATATGGGTAGGAAATAATTAGATTCTATTTTTTGTATTGTATTTTTCTTTGGGTTACGAGGAAACGTGTGTAGAAATAGGTACAGTGACGTTCTCTGCTATGACCACACAAGAGTTGTTCTCTCCTCAGAGGGAGAGCCTGGGGAGGGGGACTACATTAATGCTAACTTTGTGGATGGCTACAAACTACAAACAGAAACATGCTTTCATCTCGACTCAAGGTCCACTCCCAAGAACGTTCGGGGATTTCTGGAAAATGAGTTGGGAACAAACATGTGTTCTCATTGTCATGACGACGAGGGCTGTGGAGGGACGGACTAAATGTGGTCAATACTGGCCCGGAGAGATAGGCTCTATTAGTCCAACTTATGAGGGATTTAAAATTGAGAATTTAGGTGTAGAAGCTCAACCGGATTTGGAAATTACTAAACTTCTTCTAACTAATACTAAAAGGTTTGATTTAATTTTGATTTTTTAGTGGTAGTAGTTTAGAAATTTTGCATTTTGCATTGGTCTTAGTTTTTTGAATAGTTTATAATTTATTGCTGGGCAAATATTTATTAATTTAACTAATTATTCATTCTTTTTTGTTTTGCAGACTAACGAATCGCGTAGTATAGCACATTTACAATTTTTATCCTGGCCCGATTATGGAGTTCCGTCCAGCCCATCTGCTATGCTTATTGCTTCATTTTCTAGTTGCAATGAGGTACGTCCAAAAATATTTATTTTGTTAACTCTCACTTTTTGTGAGTCATAGCTTTTTTGGTATATTGTCTGTAAAGAACCAAAATAACCCATTTCCATTGTTAGCTAAAAAAACAATATGTACTATCTACAAAAATGTTGAAACATGTCTTGAGAGCATGTAAATAGACCATTTTGCACTTTTTAAAAATATGTAAATAGAATAATAGAATATTCTGGAATTTTCCAAAACATGAGACATAGTAAAATTTTATGTACAACTGGCGCACTATTACGCTTGCCATTAAGACACAGTAAAAACAAAACATATTATTTACAAGTTAATTAGGATTTTTAGTCATTTTGGTTCTTCACAGACGATGTGGATTTCATTTACCTTTTGAAAACTGTCTACCTAACATGTATTTTGTTCTTGTTTTTGTTCAATATTTTTGAAGTAAGTAATTCTGATAGTGGGGGAAAGTTGTCTTCGTCTTCAGACGAAGAGTGGGAGGTAGTTTCATGATTTTAATTTTTTACATTGTCCTTTATCATAACCGGATACTGATTCATGATCAAAAATAATTATGCCTATTTTGACAGTATGAGATCGTCCAAAAATGATGTCATTGAGAAATCTACATTTTTAGGACCATATGACCATTGTCCATTGCCATTACGTAAATGGCTAGATTTAGCATATAATTTCATGAACAGCCTAGTAGACCCATTGACTCTACCGATAACGCTATTTGTGGACGATCCCCAAGAATTAATGATGTGTTTAGAATATTGTGAGTATTATCAACTAGTAACTAATAATAAAATGAGTATTGTGAGTGAAGAACAGTCAAAATGATCCATATTCATTTTCAGCTAAAATCCAAATAAGTTATTTCCACAAAAATAGTGGTAAACATTTGCAAATTGTTATCCATGAGTCGTGAGTGAAATATTCCAATTTCGTTTTTTTGAAATGTGTTAAATTTTGTAGTTCATGTTTTTAAAAAGTGTAACCTTCGTAATTACGTGTTTTTCAAAACTTGTAAATTGTTGTCCACTAATTAATTATATTATTTTTCACATATAGATTAATTCATTCAAAAATCACCAAAAAATATCTTTTATAATATTATTCTTCTTAGTAAGATATTTTGGTTTTAAGTCAAACTAGGTATGGGTCACTTTGATTCTTCACTAACGCTATGCAGTGTTTAAATCACACAGCTGGCAGTAGCAGTTACTATTTGGTGAAATATTTCTATTTATATTTTAAAAAAGCACTACGCAAAGTATTATCTAGTTAAGTTATCTAGTTTTGATAGGTAAACATAATAGATCTAGATTTTCTAGATACCTATTTAATTATATATGATTTTTTTTTATTTCAGTGTAATTTTAAAATAATAGTGCCACCCAGCAAAAAGGATTTCCAGCGGATTCAGCAACAATTAGAGATAGAAAAATTCCCCTCCCTCATGCTTGGGAAACCTCAACGTCAATTTCACGAACTGAACAAAGAAGATCGGGCTGCGTATGAAAACAAACGACTACAAGACTACAATAGGAAAGCACATAAAAAAACTCATATTACCCGTACCCGTATCGAGGAAAGGTACCAGACTGTCTGCCAACAAGAAAATTCCTTTTACGTCGATTCCGTCCGAGCGTTTGGTGATCGGCGTTATGAGTACAAAGGACTTTGTAAGACGGGTAAAAAGCAAATTAGTGATGCAGTTGCGAGTGGTGATCCGGCTAAAATTAAGTCAGCCAAAAATCGTGAAGTATACTTTATGATTCTTTGCACTTGGCTCATAAGGGTATTTTAAATTCTTTTAATGGTTACGTCATGAGAAAAGGGTAAGTACCAGCCTGTTTTCATTTCATTATTGAAGAATGTTTTTTTTTAATTTTAAGATTATTAGGAATATTTTTGTGACTTCTTGTCTTGTTTGTGACTTATGTATTATTTTTTAAACATGTTTTTAGTTTAGTGCTCGCTGGCACAGTATGGAAATGGCGGGGATTGTGTGCCGCACTGGAATTATTCGGAAAGCGAGAGAAATTATTAAGAAAATTGGTCTTCCTTTGGAATTAGACACGGATGGAATTTGGTGTGTTTGGCCGTCTTCCTTTCCGTCTTATTTTACTATTAAAACCATCAACCCCAAGAAACTAAAGGACTATTTCTTACTCTTATGCAGTGCTTAACATTATGGTTAAAGTGAGTTAAGGTTTTGAAATTGTATTTTTGTTGTTGTTAAAACAAAACTATTGATTCGTAAATTATAAAGTAGTTATTGAGTATTCAGTAGTAATGATTTTAATTTTGTATTTAGTTGTAGAAAGAATTCACGAACGAACAGTATCAGAATTCACGCACTAATTAATCCAGATACTCTTTCTTACGAGACACGAAACAAAAATTTCATTTTCTTCGAAGGGGATGGACCCTTTAATTTATAATTATTTAGTTTATCTTCGTGTGTCCGTCTTTGTAAAACAGTATTAAGTTATTGAAAGAAATTGACACTTAAATAAAGCCAACCTCAACCTCAACCTCAACCCTATTTAGCCATGATTCTTCCAGCTGCCAAAGAAAAATTAAAGAAGCGATATTCTGTCTTTAATCTCGATAAAAGCCTTTCTGTGTTAAAAGGGTAAAATTGAGTATTTGCATAGTCATGAATAAATTATATTATTTGAGTTTAAACTATAAAACCTCATTACCCATAAGAAACTATCCACACGTAGCTGTACTTACGTTAAGCATCCTACCACTGTCATTTTTATTTGTTATTATTTTCGTATTTATTTAAAAACTTAAATTAAACGACAGTAAAAAATATAATAAATAACGCTTTATTTTTGAATATATGAAATTGAAGGTTTGAAGTGAAACGTCGTGGAGAGCTCCAGTTAATTAAGAATTTGCAGTCTTCCGTTTTTGATGCTTTTTTGAAGGGAGATTCTCTTGATACTTGCTATGAAGCCGTAGCTCGTGTTGCGGATTATTGGCTGGATGTATTATATTCAAAGGTAAAATTTTATTTTTGTTTGCCTCACTTTTATTTTTTAATACAATTTTTGAGCATTATTTCAGGCTGCTGATATGCCTGACTCTGAGCTATGTATTTGAATTAATTAGCGAAAATCGGAGTATGATTCGCGAACTTGAAGACTACGGACGGGTCTCAAAAATCTACTTCAATTAGTACATAAAAAATATTACCAGAATTTTTGGGAGATGAAATGGTTAAGAATGCTGGTTTGAGCTGTCGATTTATTATTTCTAGTAAACCTGATGGAGCTCCAGTCACTAAAAGGTTTGATTTTTATTTATTGTTTTAAAATTTAAATTCCTGTCAGTGAGTTTTAGCTCCACTTTAATCATTCGCATCATTTTTGCGTGATATATAAAACAACGTTAGAAATTTTAGAACTACTTAAAGTTAGATCAATTTTGTTTTTTCTGGATTTCAGAGTCATTCCACTAGTCATTTTACAAGCAGATTACAGTGTGAAGAAGCATTTCCTTCGTCGATGGCTCAAAGATAATACGATTTTGAGTACTTCGATATTCGAAAACTGCTTGACTGGAATTATTATATAGAGCGAGTAGGGGGTACTATCCAAACAATTGTCACTATTCGTATTCCTGCGGCTTTGCAAAGTGTAAGTTAAAAATTTGAACTTCTAAAAACTAAAAATCCACTTCAAATGAATTATTAAGGTATAATAAATTCTAAATTCAAAGTCTCAGTTCTGGGCATCATACTTACATGATTATTTTCTTTCAGGTGTCCAACCCAGTCCCACGCGTTGCTCACCCTGACTGGCTTTAGCGGATGCTAGAAAACACCGATGTTCTAAAGCAAAGGAATATTAATGAAATATTCAAATTAGAACCGAAACCTGTTGTAGTTGAAGGTGACGAAGGTTCGGTAAGTTTGTTTAGTCTTTTAGTTTTCCATTGAATGTGTACATATAAATATTTTAATTTACGCGATTTCAAATTGTTTTATGTTCAACTATTGAATAGTACAACTGATTTTAATTTTAGGGTCAGAGTCACGTAGAAGAAAGTGAAAGGGATGTTAATGACATCAAAGATATTGGACGAAGGAATAAATCAGCTGTTCACAAACGAATTGTGATTAATTCCAAAAGAAAGCGACGGGATAATTCTCCAGATGCGGAAGACTTGTCTAAAACCTGGAAGAAAATTTTGGGACCAGCTCCAGCTATGGAATATTCACCGGTAAGTTTGTAAATATTGGATGATTTAAAATAAAATACCAATTAAGCAAGTAACAACAATAGTATAATTTATTATTTAATGCTTCTATATTGGGATTTTTGGGATTTTATCTCTTTAGAAATCAATTGAAAAGTGGATCATATTTCACAAGAAAAATTGGGCATTTCAAAAAAAGCAAAGACGAGAACGGCTCAAACGACTTCGATCCAATGTGAAAAATGAAGATTTTAAGTTTGCAATGCCCGCTTCCCGGAAACAGCCCAGTCCTGTCTTGGTGGCTTCCTTCGACGTGCTCAAAAAACCTTAATAGATTCTCCGTGGCAAATCCTTCGAATTGTCGAGACTATTAATCGTCCTGACGTTTTTTAAAATGCGGGCTCTCGTCAACCAAGAACTACATAATTGAAAACTTGTCCCACGAATCTTTTATTTGAATTCCAAGGAACCAAAGCCAGAGAGAAAAAATCACCGTAAAATCATTAAGCTTCTGCCAAGGTCTCAGCCTGTTTTTAATCTGTACGAATATTCTATTCCAGAGAAGCTATTTTGGCAAACGTCCAAGTAAGTTTAGGCTCCCAGTTCCAATTTTACTAAAATATATTTAACATACCAATTTATTAATTGTGTTTTAAAACTTGCTAGGCGATATTTAACATTTTTTTTTGGGGGGGGGGGGGGGTTTCAATTTATTCCAATTTTCAGTGAGAATGACACAGACAATGCAATGGTGCGAATCGAAATATTGATGGAATCTACGAAACACAACCACCTCTAGAATTCCGTGCCTTTGTTCAGCTGGGCTGTATTGTCACCGTTGATCGGAACACAGCAAGACAAATGAGAGAAGTCACGGATACATTCGAGCGGGGTCAGCTCTCTTTTCTGGACATTGCTAAAGATTTTCCATATCTGGATCTGGAATCCCTCAAGTACATTTATCTCTATCATCAAAAATGTGGGAATAAATCTGTGATTGCTCTATTTTTTCCATCGATGAAAAAAGCAGCTAGGTATTTATGTTGTGGGCAAAGTCAGAGGGAATCAAAGACCAGTGAACCAAATATCTAATTTGCCCAACTTGTACAATGCAGTACGGAGGCAGCAGTAAGTATAAAAATTATGATTATATGCAAATACTAAATAATATGCAAATGCTAAAACGATTTCACTCCCTTACCAAACGACGATCTAACGTAGACCTTTTTTGGTTGAAAAGTTAAAATACGTAATATAAAGTTGACTTTGAATTAGTTTTTTCTAATTTTATTTTCTAGAATTACCAGAGGTGATAGAGAAGATCAAATAATGGAAGCAGATCATACTTTTGAGTCAAGAATTGAGACAAGTAAGAATCAGGCTTACCGTTACATTTAGCGTTTATTTTACAAGTATAAAGAGGAGCAGTGGGGGCCCAGTTTCATAGCAGTCCAGTCTCAAGTTTGTAAGTTCATTATTACATAATATATCGTCTGTCAAGAACCAAAATGACCCAAATCCTATTTAAGCTACAATCAAAATGAGCTATGTCATAAAAACAAAATGAGAAACATGCGTAAAGTGTTAATTAGTTGTGTTTGAAAAACGTTAAATGTCCTATTTAAGTAGGTACATGCTTTTGAAAAGGTGCAAAATGTCCTAATTCCATGTTTTTGAAAAGGTGCAATATCTTCTATTAAAATGCTCTCATAACATATTGAATATTTTTGTGGATGGTTGAGATAGTTTTAAACTAAGAATTGATATGGGTCATTTTGGTTCTTCATAGACGATATGACACATTTTTGTATCCATAAGCTTTACTTATTTTTGGGAACTTATAACTTAATGTCTAAGAAATACGAAATCACCTTAGGCCTTAAGCTACTAGAACTAACATGCATTTCCAAAAGATAATTAATTTTGAAAATTAAATCCACAGCTTTTCCAGAAAAGGGGGAAAGCGATTCCAGTCATGGGAGATTTCCCCTTGGTCCCCATTCATTTAGTTGATGTGAATAGCCTGTACAGTGTTCTAGACTGGCAGGCTGTGGGATGTCGTTAAGTCATTCGGCACTTTCTGCGTATTAAAAGTGTGCTCAACGTGTCTATCGCTCATAGTCGCTACTTCCATACTCCGTTCGGGAATTTGCCTCCAGACTCCAGATGCCTGTCTTTTCGGTTGTGATGTTCTTTATGCAAGGCAACTAATTACAAATAATTATATTATATGGGGCTTCCTTACAGGAAAATCTGATTTGGGTGGCAAAGAAGCAGATGATTATCGGTATTTTTAATTTCACTACTTTAACTTTATTTTTTATAATGTGTGATTCTGATTTGTTATTTGTATTTATATACCATGTAGTTGCACTGTAATATTAAAATTCAATAATCATCAAATCAAAATCCGTGTTTAAAAGTATGCAATTTTAATAGTTTAATTACAGAGTTCGAGGAGTATAACAGTATCGTTATTAACCATCCTGGGGCTTATCAATTTGTATATTTTGAATTGGAATTGGATGGCCTTGCTGTGAATACTAGTCTCATCATGTTCATTATCAACTGAACTTGTGCTTCTGTTGCCTTTGATAATATGCCCCATGCATCCCTCGAAGAAATGATGGGAAATGCACCTGGACCATCTTTGGCTAGTTATGATGAGACCGTTTTGTGCAGTAGTGCTTTCTTACATCTTACATGGCTTCGTGGGGCTTCGTGATGTTTTTGTCCATCGGAGTGAACAGGCAGGTAATCAGCTCATGAATTTTTACAGGTTTGTCGTTAATTAATATCCAAATTTCCAACATATTTTCAAATTTTCTGTGCACGTTCGTGTGGTAAAAAGCAGAAAATTTAAAACCTTTCTATTTTTATAGATGGCTCCAAACGCCTTATGCTCTCGATTCTGTATGATCTCACTATTCGGAAAACATTAAATAATTTAATGAAGAAACTCTTTATCCAGTTAGTTGCGGAATTCATGCGACTAGGTGCCATCATTGTGTATGCCGACTTCAGTAAGATAGTTATTTGTACAACGAAGAATTGTGTGGCGGATGCGGATGCCATTCGCTATGTGAAATGTGGAAGTGGAGTATGTGACATCTAATATAAAGAACCGAGAGATTTTTCATACTATTGATATTAAAATAAAGCGTTCGTGGGAATACCTTCTATGGATTGATACGGTAAGGGAAAGGCCAGAAATGATGTCATCAGAAAAAGTCAAATTTAGGACCGACCGACCCCATTTCGTCATCTTTTTAACATTGCCGTAAATGGGGAGGTTTTAGGGACCGACCCTCCAAATTGATGACATCATTTGTGGCCTGTCCCTAAGTTGTTTTCCAGCATGCCTCATGAATTAGTTACGTATCGTCTGTGAAGACCTAAAATGACCTATATCTATTTTTAGCTAAAAACAATATCAACTATTCTACAAAAATATTTAAAAATATGTCTTGAGAGCATTTTGCACTTTTTAAAAGTGTGTAATTACCTACAACATTTAAAAATTTTTCAAACACATGGAAATAGAACATTTTGCGCCTTTTTAAAAACATGAAATTAGAAATTTTTGCACCTTTTCAAAAACATGTAAACAGGACATTTTACATTGTTGAAAAACGTAAAAATAGAACATTTTACGTTATTCAAAAATAACAAAAATAATAAATATGTCTTGTAAGCATTTAAATAGAACATTATGCAATTTTCAAAACTATATGTAAATCCAACATTTTGCAATTTTCAAAAACATGTAAATAGAACATTTTACAGTTTTTTAAAACGTGTAACTAAAACATTTTACAGTTTTATAAAACACGTAAATAGAACATTGTTACACTTTTCAAAAAATCTTAATAAAATTAACATTTTCGCATGTTTCTTATTTTGTTTTTATGAAATAGTACATTTTGATTCTAGCTTAAATTAAGTATGGGTTCACAGACGGTATTTTATGTTTCAATGGTCTTAAACAATATGTTTTGCACTAATTTTACTTTTTTATTCTAATTCGTATACTGCGTGTCCCTTATTTAGTGTTCGGTGTAATAATTATTACGTATGTTAGGTTAGGCTTTATTTATGTGTCTTTATTATTTAGTTTTGTATTTTACAGGTAAATCGCAGGCGTGAAAGGTAAAGTGGTAGATCCAGTTGCAGAGTCCATGATAATGGAAAAGCCTCGTAGAAATGCTAAGGGGAACAAATCCAAATTCAGGAAGAGCAAGAAAAACCGCGACGATGAAGACGATACCGACAACGAAAGTGATGAGGAGAACGAAGAGGACGCAAGTGACTTGGAGGAATTAAATGCGAGAGATAGTGAAGACGAGGTACATTTTACTCTCTTGGTTTTGCATTCAGAGAATCAAGATGCTTAATTTATATAGCTAAATAAATTTAATTTTGAATGTTTTTGTTTAGCCGGAAATTGAGCCATTTTGGGCTATAGACAACTATCTCCCAGAAGTCAAAATTGGAGGGGAGGGGAGGCCATCAGTTTTAGGAAAATCATAGAAGGATACATGCTCGCAATCCACAAGCACTTAACAGCTGGGATGTATGGCTTACGTGTAGTAGTAATACAGTACTATCGTGATATCTTCTGTGAAGGACCAAAATAATCCATATCCAATTTAAGCTACAATCTAAATGATATATGTCATAAAAACAAAATAAGGAACATATGCGTAATATGTTAATGAAGAGATTTTAAAAAGCGTCAAAAGTTCTATTTGTATGTTTTTGAAAAGTTAAAAATGTTCTATTTGCATGTTTTTGAAAAGTTCAAAATGTTCTATTTGCATGTTTTTGAAAATTTAAGAATGTTCTATTTGCATGCTTTTGAAAAGTTCAAAATGTTCTATTTGCGAGTTTTTGAAAAGTTCAAAATGTTCTATTTGCGTGTTTTTAAAAAGCGTCAAATGTTATATTTGCATGAATTTGAACAGATTAAAATGTTCTATTATCATATTTTTTAAAAGTGAAAAATGTTTTATGTAAATGCTTTTAAGACATATTTTTCAATATTTTTGTAGATAGTAGACATTGTTCTTAGTTAAAAATGGATATAGGTCATTTTGGTTTTCCATAGACGATATATAAATGTTCACTTTACTTAACATTCTTGAATTTATTATACGCTCATTGCAGCATTTTTCGAAAAATGGAGAAACAATATCCATCGTTTATCGAACCAGAAGATGATATGATTCCTACTTTGACAAATATGAAAAAACTGAAGCCGGCATTGGAATTCATTAAAGCAGTTTACAAGGTGCATTTAAAAAGAATGTAAGGATTAATGCATAATATTTTAATTTCGAACATTCCTATAGGTGAGGTAAAGATAGAAGTTAAAAATATTTTAAGAATTCAAATAGTAGGGTTCAAAATACCAGCAGCAGCAGTAGTGCTTATCTTTAGCTATGCAATAAATTAGTTTTATTTAAATCAAATCATAAGTTATCATTACTGTTTTTAGGTACTATCCCTTAATCCTAACATAGAGGACATACAAACTGAGACGAAAGCTCAAGTTGATCGGTGTTGGGGAGTTCCACGTTCCACGAGGATGCTCAGTGGAAGAATCCATGTGTCTCCACTATCCTTCCGGAAATAATTTGTAAAGTTTGTAATGAGTGCAGAAATATTGATTTATGCAAGGATAGAAACATCGGTGTGAACCAAGAGATGTAAGTTGAAAATTATTACGTACCCAGTACCCACATGATTTAGGGCTAGGCTTGTGGATATTTTTGATTCAAAATTTGTCATATTTTGCCTCCTTTTTTGTAGACCCCGTTGAAAATGCTCAACATTCAAAACAAATTATAAAGCCCGAAAGCTTGAACTGAATCTTGTGAAAACGATGAGCAGAAAATTATTGGCCTATAGTTAATAGAACCCCGGGGTTGTATTGAAAGTTTTACGGTACTAAATAAAACCCTGTACGATCATTTTAAATTTTTTTTTAAAGTTTAAAATTTAACTTTCATTTCGGAAGGATTCCAGCTAATCTTGTAACTCATAATCGGCATGAAGTAGAGGGTGTTAAGGTTAATATTATTGCTAGTTCTGACGAGTGAACAGTCAGAGGTGATTCCGCCGAATCGGCTGTATATACTTTGTTTTGAAAAAAGCACGTAAAAAAGTAAATTTAACTAAAAGCATAATGCCAATGGGCAATTTGGCTCCCTAAGTCAGATATTTAAAAATACAAATTAGCTAATGGTAACTAAACGGGCGCCAAATTTAATTGACTAGAAAATGAATTTGTGAATCTTTGGCACCCTGTAGCTCCTACAATTTTTATCCGAAATCTTAACAAAGTGTAGTTTTGAAATTCCCAGAACATTAGGTAAAAACCAATTTCTGATATTTTTAAATTCAAAAAATTAAAGGAGCAACAGGACACTATGAAATACGGTTGTGAAACTCAAGACATATTTTAAACAAAACTGATTTCTGGTAAAATCAAGACATAAATAACATACACGTTGTTTGACTTACATTAATTACAGCGATCGTTCAAGTATCAATAATTTGTAGAAACTAATCAAAAAAATAAATTAGTTACAGCAGCAATCAAACATAATTTAATGACATATTTAAACAGGAAATGCATCTTTATTTTTCATTCATTGTTTTTGTTTCAATTTTACGCTACTATAAATAGGTGTTTCTACCTTATATTACGTTTTAATATATAGTTAAGGTAATTTCTTAGAATATTTTAAATACATTTAAAACATGTATTTTACAAACAATAAATAATACATTTTTGTATTGCAAGTAAATTACTAAATATGTGTTTTTCTATTGCTAAATTTCATTGTATGTACATTAAGTTCGCACAATAGGTTCAAAAGACACAGAAATACTTCAGTAAAAGCCTTTATTAATGCTAATACGATTCTTTGGTTTTGGTATGAAATTTTGCTCATTCTGTACACGTATTTACTTTAAATACACCTGTAATTTGAATAAAAAATTTTATTCGTTTGTTATCGTTTATGATGATTTTAACTAGTTTTATTTCTACACAAAGTAAAGTAAACATAATAATTTATTAAATTAAAGAAGTTCACAATCTTTTGATAAGTTTTTATACATAGTTGTTAGTATACATAAGTATATGGCGTGTAAATATATTGTTTTCGTTAAGGTTTTTTAATTTCTTTGCGAATTTTTGTTATGGGGTTTACTAAACAAACTATAGCTAAGCAAAAGGTCCCTCTATGTCGGTTTGTGGCCAACAGCATATGACCTGGATGCAGTTGCCGCGAGACATAAATCATTATTGCTGCGTTTGCTTGTTGATACAGGTCTATCTATATCATTTATTTTTAACATGAAAATCAGCGCTCATGTTGTGACTCCAAGGTTAGCTTTTTATTGAATATTTTTTGTGCTTGCATAGCAACAGCGAAGTGTTTTTATTCTTGTTTTGAATTGTTTTTTGATCTACAACTCTGGTTTTTCAAATATTGAACGCAATCTGATACCTTCTGAATTGTATTCAGAATGATCCTTCAACTTAGGGCGTGCTCGAAAATCATCATCAACTCTACGATGCTGCTTTGTAAACTGTCTTGCGTATGCAAAAAAATTTACTCTACTTAAATCTTTTTCTCCATTAAGTTTTATTCTCAACTCCGCATCAACTGTTTTAGTGTCAAGGCTGTATCTTTTTTTTGTTTTCAAAGCTGTTACTAGACTAAATGCTTGCTCAGCAGATGAGCTAGCTCCTGGTGTTATTAAAACATATTTTATTGCACTAAAAATATTGTCGGAGCAATACTGGACATCTGAATTAATATAGTGCAACCAAAACTTAGCTGGGTCCCAGCTTTTTTTGGATTCAAAGCCAGAATCTTGAACGATAGTATTAACGCATGTTTTCCATTCTGCAAAAAGATCATTGTCATCATGATACAGCTTGAATGCTTCATTTACACTTTTAATTTCAGCTTGTCCAGTCATATCGTCGTCAGCCAGATGTTTCAATTTTAGAGGATCAAAAACGTCAAATCCGTTAGTTTCTAATGAATTTGGGAAGTACTTAGCAAACTGTTTAAGTATGCGAGAAATGTAATCCGGCATTGCTTTACCTAATGTACGAGAAGTTGCGGGTTTACTTGAAAGTGACAAAGGAACTTTTTTGTAAACCACGTAAGAACTTTCAAACATTTTTAGAGTATCTTGAAAAGAAACTTCTTCGTCACTGTTCTCATCATCGTTAGGTGAATAAAGGTGAGCGTCTCTTAAAAGTTTACTTATAACTTCACCCCCTTCAGTATTGTAACTAGCAATGTTATTGATTAGCGTTTGCCGTATAGCATTTTTCCCAATAAGGTTGCTGTTCTTTTTTTGCAATACCAGAGAGTACTTGCTAAACAAAGAACAGATGTCGGACAAAAACGCAATGTGCGCTAAAAATGTACTGTCTTTAAGTAGCGATTGAATATGAAGTGCAGTTCGGATTTGATCTTCCTTGAAACCTGTACTTGTAGAAATAGTCCTAACGGCATCGTAAATAGTTTTGTAGTGGTCTAAAATAGTCATGTATGCTGATTTATGATGGCTTACCCATCGGATTTGGTGAATGCGCTTCAGCTCAAACCTATTGCGTCTATTTCGAAAACCAGTTGTTTCTGTTCGCCTGTTTTTAAATGCTTTTTTTCGAAGAATAGATTTTCTTTTTGACGCCTTTGAGTTGAAGAACCTTGCTATAGTATTAACATTTTTGTCGATATCTGCAATATAGGGTATTTTTCTTATTGAGTTTTTGATAACCAACTCAAGCTTATGCGAATGGCAATGTACTAAAAGTACATGCTCATCTGCTTTAGCTCGTAGTTTGCTATAAAAAATGGACTGGAGCGTTTGAGCTCCGTCAGATGTAAATCCAATGACCTTTGTTTTAATTAAATTTTCTATTTTATCCTCTACAACTTGATTCCAAAATACACCAAAAATTTGAACACCTTTACCTCCAAACTTCAAATGAAGCAAATTGTAGTGAAATGTTTTTACATTACCATTGTTGTCAAAAGTCTGAAAAAGTATTTCAGAATTTGTATTCGAGCCAACGTCCGTGGAATCGTCGAGAATAATGTTAATAAAAGGTCTGACTGTTAGAAGATGAAACAAAAGTTCTTGATGCATGCTCTTGCTAACAACCATCAGAGATTTTTTAGCTCCATCAGCATTGTTGTGCAGGAAACCTGTGTTTAATCCCGCATATACTAACGTTTCTGTAAATAAATGAAACTTGAAGAATGGCAAACCTAATTGAACAGCCCGGTATGTCGCCATTATCAGATTTACAGTTGGGGAAAAAAATTCATAATATTTGCCTTGAGGCATCATCATGGCTTTATTGAAGGCGGCATCAGGAAGGCGTTTGTCTAAATTTTCGAAATATTGGACAGCAATTTGATGAAGCTTGCTGTTCAGGTGCCCTGTTATCATCCTTTTGTTCAAATGTTTCTTATTTCGACCTTTATACCATTGACCTTCTTTAAGGAATGTTGATAACAATGGCGACGATTTTCTATCCATAAGAATTTTCCGATCATATAATGGTTTACAGAGCTTGCAAAAGGGTTTTGGGTGGAATTGGGTATCTTCCTTGTACCCTATCCAGTAACACACATTTGGGTCAATAATAACACTAGTATCAATACCATCAGAAAGCTTTTCAAGAACACGATTATCTAACTGATCGCAATTGTTCCAAATATATGGATCAGGTTTAATCAGTTCCGCATCACGCTCTGGTATAAAGAATTTTAGGTACGAATTAATGTTCTTTGGGATGTTATTATTAACGTTAGCATTGTATTCTTCATCTTCGTCGTCGACATCGTTAGTTTCATCTGCATCGCCGTTTCTATCTTCATCACTATCAGAAACGTGACCTCCATCCTCAGAGTCATCTAAATCGTTATCATCACCGTCACTATTATCCCCAATACTGTCCTGACCCAACTCGCTGTCCTCATTTCCATCCTCGTCTCGGTTTACATCTTCACTATTATCATTATCATCATCCTCATCTTCAATCGTCTTCCAGTCCTCATCCTCATCCTCAATCGTTTTCCAGTCCTCATCCTCATCTGCACTGCCACCAATTTGATCGTCAGCATTACTATTTTCCACAACATTTTCCCCCCCAGCATTATCGTTTGCCTGATTTGTTTTTGTGTTGCTTGGGTTTTTTTGGGGTTCTACAACCTCTGTGTCTTCAATCCCGTGAACATCAACTGCAACAGGTATTTCTATATTACTAGCAACTTTTGCGTGCGTCACATAGCAGTATTCGCCGGCATCCACGGACTCCTTTTTTGGCTGTGCTAGCTGATTACGAACATTATCAAGAGGAAAATCAATAGCTTCTGCACAATTATTATCTGAACCAGGAGATGGGGTTCCGTACTTCATAGCTTCTGGAACTAACGGTTCTGTTTGTTCCCCACAACGTATGATGGAAACCTTAGTTTCTGCTTCCAAAACTTGCCCCCACAATATTTGAACCGGGTTAGGCGTAAATTTTTCATTAATTAACCTAAATATATCACAATCCGAATAGATAGTTTTTGAGCCAAATACAACGAAATCCTCCATGTGATTAACAATTATTTCGATATGGCCACCTATCATTTGCTTTTTTCTAAACCCTGTTGGTGAATCCTTTTCTGGAATCAGTTGTAGTCCCATATACTTTTCATCGCTAAAATCTTTATGCAGCAGAACAACAGCAATAGGAAGAAGGTCACCTACTGGCAATTTTCCCTCTAAGGACGGGTCTCTTTGGCAATCTGAGAATTTCAGTTGGGCCCCCGTAATTCCATTATTTCCGATAACGTAGAAATATCTCCGTTTTGAAGTATGTACGCGACCAGCATCTTTTAATAATCCATCTAACTGGCACATAGCTAACAATTTAGCACTACCAGAAATAAAAAGAAGTCTAAATTGCTTCAAATTACTGTTCGATTCCTGCTTTGAAAGGGGAGTGCATACTTTAGCTAGCTCCACAAAGTGATTCTCGTTATTAGATGTTCCTAAAACTAATTCATTGATGGCAATTCGACAATGTGAAAATGATTCTTTGATTTTCTTGTATGTCTTTGAACGTTGGGCAGGTAGTTGGTCTGTTTTCACGACTTCAGTAAGTTGATAAATTACAGCCACGACACTAAAAAAACAAAAGGTTGTTAACCTTCTTTGCAAACATCATAATAACTATCCTAAAATAAAATATTGTTACAAAAGCCTTCGTTTTACTAAAACCTGCGCATAGCTGTCTTTAACAATATTCTATACAAAAGGATGCTAACCGCATAAATAAAGCTCATGCAGAATAAACGTTAGTTTTGTCAAATCCGACTATAAGGGACTCTGATTTAAGGGAAAACGACTTTAAGGGACGAAATTCAAATATTTTGTTGGCCAGCTATGCTTCCAATGTTTAAATTATCCGGATAAAGGGGAACCGATATAAGAGAAATTCGGAATTTAGGGTACTGTTCTACGCTTTTGAGGCCTTTTTAGGTCATTTATAAGGGAAATTGTAAATAACGAAGCCAAGTTGTCATTAAATAGTTACTATCTCTCTCTAGAATACTATTTTATTTTTTACTGTGTACTTGACAACAAGCTTTTGTCTCAACATTTACATTATCGTTGATTTAAGTAAGTAGAGCGTCTAATTATAGATCACATAGCTTTTTTTCTTTTTATTAATTCTTATTCTTTACTGCTTATTCAGTATTCCGTTTTTATTGAGTTCGCAACCAACAATACTGATTAAGCGGAAAATAAAAACGTTAGACACTAAACAAAAATATCAAATATTACAAAAGTTAAAGACCCATACGGAAGAGGACTAACGGAACACCAACTAACATTACTAACGTAACAGGACATGAAAGAGGAAACAATAGTCAGTAGCATTGCTCAATGTGACGAATCAGATGAGGAATCTGACGAAGATACTACAGCAGAAAAAGAAGTATCCCTTCCAGTTCCAAGTGTATATAAAGCTACGGAAATAATATTGAAACTTCACCAATTCTATTTTGCGCAGACAAATACTCAGGAAAACATTTTTTGGAATCTTGATAACATTAGTATTTGTGTGCGTCAAAATGAAATCAAAAAGAGACAAACCGAACTGACTTTTTCATTGCATCACAATAATTATAATTAAACAACATTGTACATATCTTGCCCTTGACATTTTGTGACTAAATAATACAGATTTTTAAATTGTAAATAACTTTTGGTTTATAGGGATATCCCTTATACGGATAAACGGGATTAAAAATGTCGATCCCCCCAATTCCCTTATAGTCGGACTTGACAGTAGCAATAAAATTAAAATGAAAGAATTTTTTAGTCCTTTTGCTTAACAAAAGTGTTCGCAATTGCAATTTGTTGGTATATTTCTATAACAAAATGAGGTTGAAGTGAACCATTATATTTTAAAATTTATCCTAAAATTTTAAATTTAAACATTCTTGGACGAAAATTTCACGCCTGAATTGAAAATAAGGTATGCAGTATTGTACGATTGTGTTACAATCTGTACTGAATAATATAATTACTATGCGGCTATATACATATGAAGGCACATATAACGCAGTTAACTTATATAATAAGGTGACAATTTATCATTTAAACGACGTCTATATGTCTTATGGCATGTCTTTTCGTTTCTTTTTGAAACTTATTCAACTATTTTAAAATATTTTTACTGCTCTTAGGAATTTAAAAACATAAAAATCAGGCTTTTGACAAAACGTTTTTCCTAAAAAAGCTTTAACTGCCGTATTTAGGTTACCAAGTTTACTTGTTCGAAAGCACACTTACCAAATCCAGCAAATAATTCGGACCGCCATAACGGTTTTATATTGCAAAAAACTGTACTAAAATTCTTTTGTAGTCACTAATGCAATTTCAAAATTCCAGCTGCAGCTATTTTAGTCTGAAATACAAAACAAGGTTTTTCATAGAGCAAGCCTTAAATATCTGTCTTGATACAAATAGTAAAGCTGCTATTCATAGTCTAAATAAAATGAATATAAAATTAAATAGATGAATTGATTTTTAATTACGTTTTATTGAATAAAATTTGATAAATTCAAATAAGTTCTTATAAAAATTCTGCCCAAATATTACAAAATTTTAATAACTTCAAGGAGTACTTTTCATTTAAGTAGTTGTATGGCAATTAAAAACCAATACAAGCCTGCCGAGGAGTATTTGTGGTCGTGTGAAAATTGTTTGAAGAAAATAGGGTTAATGCTGTGGCCCATAAGTGGTTTTAATAATTTTGATTACAAGACTCCTCACCCGTGTTGCCACCCCGGTTCCCCCTTCCAACACAACGGCATTTCCTGCAAGTGTGACGTAGCACAACACTTTTTATCCGTTTAGACCACGACCACTTACCACTGTAATTTAGATTGGTTGGGTCTGTACTATAAGATATAACTGTATTCGCCGCGCAGAACTTTAAAACTGCGTATGTACCTAAACGTTTACACGTCATTTATCGGTTTTTAGAAGCTGAGCTCATAAGCATCTTTTGTATTGGTTTTCTAAATGCTGAGCTTTAGCTCATTAGCTTTTAAAATAGTTTTGTCGGTCGGTCTGTCTGTATGTCTGTCCGTTTGTGTGTAGGTCGTGCGCTACAGGTCACAGTTTTAATGTGATCTTTTTTAAATAACTTTTAAACGCTTGCAAACCCGCCCCCGCAGTGCTGTACAGTTTTTGGCTAAAATCGCAGCAATACGTTTCGTGGGCCCGAAGCATCTGCTTCGGGCCCACGGTCGACACAAGTTTTAGATGATGAGTTTTAGCTTATAAGAATCTATTGAAATGGCTTTTCTGTCCGTTTGTCTGTCTGTCGCCTGCCTGCATGTCTGTAGGTCGCACGCTGAAGGTCATAGTTTTTACAAGAGTTTTTCATATCTTTTAGAGGTTATATAAAGTGCCCGCGCAGTGCTGTATAGTTTTTAATCAAGATCGTAACAACGGTTTGTCCGCAGTTAGAATGTAAATGGAGCAACTCTCAATATTTTTTTTCGCTCTAAAACCAAAACCGCCGTTGACATTACATTAGCTTTCAAACTTACTTCCATTTCTAGGTAGGTTGGTTATACGTAAGGTTAACATCGTTCAGGGTCCAGACACAAATGACGTCATTCAACTTGAGGATGGGTCAATTAAAACAAGACGCTTAAAAAGACTATACAAATTACTATTTTCGTATACCATTACTTAGAAGGGTAACATGACTTGCGGGCGACTAAAAGTTTTTTGAAGTTTATGATGTCGTTCTTTTTGTGCGACCCTTAACCTTCCTCTTTTATATATTGTTTTCCTATGATCCTATGACTTGACACCAGGATATAATTAAATAAATATCCTTAGCATGGAGTCTTACAAATGTGCATACAGGGATCGTCCGTAAATGACGTTACTGTCAAATCCGTTTATAAGGGATCCGTATTTAAGGAAAAACGGCTTTGAGTGACAGTTTTAAAATATTTAGTTCGCCAGCCTATGTTTCAATGTTAAAAATATCCGGATTTTAAAAAACCGATATAAGGGAAAATTGGATATAAGGGACTGTTTTTCTGTGCATTTAAAGCCTTTTGAGGTAGTTTATAAGGGAAATTGTAATGAAATGAGTCGAGTTGTAGCAAAAAAGAAACGGCACAGAACAAAAATATCAAATATTGCAAACGTTAAAGACTTAAAACTAAACATACATTAGTAAAGAAGCCGGTATAAGTTCCAGTGTAATAAGTAGAATTTAGTACAAAGAAAACAAAAACACAGGCTTTTGGCTAAAATAAGAGAACGTGAAGAAGCAGAAGTCGTGCTACATACCAGATGTTGACCAAGCATTGTTTGAGTAGTTCACACGAAACTACAAACAGAAATTGAATCCCTATAACGTTGTAAATACAACGTTATAAGGATTCCCTTGGCATTATTTTGACTCAAAATAAAATAAATTGTAAAATTGTAAATAACATACGGTTAATCGTGAAATCCCTTAAATGGTTTAACGGGAATCCGGTTAAACGAGACAACAAAGGTCGGTCCCCCCAGTTCCCTTATAAACGAATTTGACAGTAATTAAACATTACATTTTAGAGGTCCCCTTTGTCATTACCCCAAAAATTACGTAAACGAATATCTTTAACATGTGATCTTACTTGTGTGCATACAGGGCTCGTCCGTGAATGACGGTATTTAAACGTTACCATTTTAGAGATCCCCTTTGTCATTGATTCAAGAAAATAGTAAACGGATATCTTCAACACGGAACTTTGCTAGTTTGCATACCGGGATAGTCCATAACTGACGTTATTTAAATATTACCATTTAAAGGATTACCTGTCATTAGGTCATGAATTAAGTAAAGGTATATGCTTAACATGAGAGACAGCTATTTACGCATTGCTTAGAATGAATGCACACAAAAAAGGGTGTTTAGACCGCCGTACCATTCATGTTGAGATACATACTTGCCATGGAACCTAGGTAGATAGGTACGTTCACCGTACGTGCCACACTTATAGCATTTCGTAAATTTAATTAACATACGAAAAGGAATCCTAGGAGCGCTCACAAGTTTTAGCATCACCTTGATAAATTTTCTGGCCTCTTTACTCCACTAATAAAACAAATAATGCAGATGGAAAATTTCGATATCTACGAACCTACAGAAAAAACGCATTAGTAAAGGCTGACATTTGTACATAAAGTATAGTTGTAAGAAGCCAAGTAAATTATCCTTTTAGCCAATGCACCGACCAGACATTCCATTAACTGCAATTAAACGGCTTAGGGGTTTGCCATAAATGATGTCACCTAAATTATGTGAGAATGAGATGGTAAGAATCGGAAATGCATCCTTTGAGGTTCTTAACCACACTAAAAATTTCATTTTGGCACTTGTCCAGGGTTACTGCATGGGGGGAAAATGTCCGGGGGACACTTTCTTGGGGCCACAATTGTCGGGAGAAAAATGTTTGTATACCTTTGTGTCCAGTTCCACATTCACACAAGACAACTGTGATAGGAGAAAATTTGAAATTCCCGCAAAATCTTGTTGAAACTAAAAAGTCAATTTTTAGACCAGTAACTCACTGAAAATGGGTTCAAATAATACGTCATTCGAAGGGCAGTGATTACCTGAATATAACTGCATTTAAGTTTAGCGAAATATCTGAACAGTTTCTGAAATTTCACGAAAAAATAAAATCTTTTTATTCTCCCTCTAAAACGTGTTGTATAAGCCCGAAGTTAAAAATAACACCTCCAATGTCTCTTTTTTTAAGTGTTTTAATACAGGCTATTATTCGTCCAAATCAGCAGTATTACAACAATGTTTCAAATTATGTAATAAGGAAGAAATAAATAGTTTAAATATGCAGTAATAATAATTTTAACTTGGATTTAAATATTATTTAATTTCGTCTGTGCGCGGGATGATGGGCAGATCGGCTTCTCGAAGAATAAATTCTGTTTGAATTAGAACTAATATTGCCATTGCCTATTTACCAGATAAGTAACTTCAAACATCGGCGGTAATAAAAGAACTTTTATGACAGTTAGTTATTCTGTCAGCATCCGTGAAATTACAGTAATATTATTAGTACGTCATGAAAAAAATGCCTGACATGATAAAGCGACCCACCTTCTATCCTAAACCGATGTGTGAACCTCAGCCTTTAATGCAGACAGCCTACATCATAGATTCATTTGGGGCCGAACACTAACGATGTCACTCAAATTTACGAAATTTCTGACCCACCCTCCTTGTCACCCTCGTAAGCAGTGCTTAAATATGTCTAACATGCAGTGTTTTTTCAATATAAAATACCCTCTACATGGATGGCGTTATTTGGGTCCGGCCAGATGACAATGACTCGAGACGATTTGAATTTCTTGCAAAATGGTAAACGGATTTTTCCTACCCGGACTTTTCCTACCCAAGACCAAACCACGGACTTTTCCTAGGTAGAAACAACGGTAATAGGTTATTATTAAAAACACGCGATTTACTAGTAAACGAAGCGTAGTCTGAAGTTAATTTAAGCGTAATGGGATTACATTCAGCTATTAGTTTTACGCAGCTATCACGTATTTAAAGAGAAATATGTCAACTATGCAAACCAGCACTTCGTATAACTTATGACTGCACACACACAAAACCTTAAAAATGTACGTCTCTTAGAAAATAAGGATACTAGCAACATTTATATTACTATATAATTTGTGGGGTAATTCCTCATACATCGTTTATTTAATGCAAGCATTCACGCAGCCACGCATTTTCATAACGTAATTACGACACTATCAAAGCGTTACTGTCGTGATATGAAAACCTTGCTTTTTAACATTGAGATAAGTTATATTGTTTCAAGTTATAGCATTAACGCAAGCATTTTTTTTGGCATTTTGTTTTATCCTTTTCTTGATTTTGCGCTCATTGCTGTTTGATTTTTTTGACTTCCTTGCAGTTCTGCATTTCGGTGTCATCACAATATTAGAACTGCTGCTCGAACTCGAATCCAAACGCATGCAGTCACCACGGCTGACTTCTTTATCCGAGCTTTTTTGCACGCAGCGGTCGCTAGCAGCTAAGAGCTGCTGATATTGACAATTCTGCACCAACAAATTGTCATGCTGTTGCTTCCAGAAGGACGAAACAGTCCTAATATCCTAAATGTCAAATAATTAACACGTATTCAATGTAGTGTTTTATTATTATTTTAATAGTTTATATACCTCGTATTTACTTATTATTATTGCAACAAGGCAAGCTTACCGTAAGTTCTCTCCAAGCTTCTATTGGTATTTTAACGCGAACACCGGAAAGATTGTAGTAGGGCCCATACTGCGTATTTAGTTCTGTTGTTTACAATTTTAATATAGCATTAGAAGCAAACTAAATAATTAAATAATTTATAACTACTATTATTGCGTAACACGTGTAAATAACGAAGTGTAGGCAATCAAAATACACTTTTTGACATCTACAGTAAAGAAATAATAAACATTTGCAAAATTAAGCGGCTTTAATTCAGTTTAAAACAACTGCGATGACTATATCGAAACAGCCGCAACAAGTATTTAAATAAAAATGTTCGGGTGATACAATACAGGGCTTTCTGACCACTACTTTTGGTAAGAGTTAAAAGATATATTGTCCTAGCGTTTACGGTTGAGTTCGAATAATCCCAAAAGGGAGTCTTTTCTGTTGGTCCAAGACGTATTGACTATCAAGAATTTTTCCTTGTCATCTTTTTTAAAATTTTTAAATATTTAATGCGCGAATACCAATTAGCTATATTGAAAAAGATTCGTCACATCATACTCTATGGTGTTTAGTACATTGAGTGACACATTAAGGATTTTATGAATGCTAAATGTGTTGCTGGAACAAGAAGCTCATTGACCATGTACAAAAGGCTCAATTTTAAACGCAAGGACAATAAGTACATATATAACGTTTGCAATATTTTACACACGGGCTGACATGATTTGTATTGTCTGCATTTTTGGTCTGGCCCCAGACTCGAAAACTTTTCCGTTTTTATTTTTTAAATTCAAGGTAACAAATTATGCAGTTATAGTAAAATTGTCAGGTATAGGTTAGGTTAGGAATATTATTTCTTTACTGTCATTAAAGGTATTGGTCAATCGCTATTTTAATTTATTAACATCGCTCACAACTGTAAGAGATGCATCACTACCGCTAACATCGCACATTTCTATAGCAACAAACTACCTTCACATAATAATAACGTAAGCAATGCAACAATTATTGTAGTAAGTAGTTATTTTGCAGGGTCTCTCATAATTTTAAACGGGTGGTATTTTAACGCTGCAGACAAAACAAATTGTTTTGGCAGACGAAAATAAATCAGAAAATGATTAATTTTATGAAAAACATTATACCATGTAGTGATACGTTGAATGTATGTTTTTAAAAATACCTGATTGATACCGAGTAAGTTCTTGTCTTGAATCAGGCTGAGGGATATCATATGTTCCTGCTCTCAACTGCTGAAGCTTTCCTTCCTTTTTATTACCTTGACCCTGACATAAATCTGTGGTCCTATTTTCAGATGAAATAATCGCATGCTGCTTTGGTTTTTTTTCGATCTCATAGCTTACTCTTCTTACTTGTTTCATTTTTAAACCTATTTCGTAAACCAAACAGCAATATTCAACCGACTATAATCTCACAAGGGAATGCCGCACCATGTACTTTCTCGATTTTAAAAACAATATCTACAATAAATTATACCGCACTTGGTTACTTAGTAACCAAGTGCGGTCTAATTTAAAGTAACTCAGATTCAAAGTAACTCGACTGCAGTTTGCGACGTTTCCTAACAATTGCGCGCCAAAGTTTAAAAAAAATCGATTTTTTGCAACTTTGAAACCCTGTTGCGCCAAAAATGTTTGTTGAATTTTCATAACAATTGCAGTTTTGTGATTTCTACGATTTTGTGAACAACTAAAAATAAAACTTATTATTTCGAAATAAAGTACTATTTTCTGATTTTTGTTATTTGTAATACCTGAATTTTAGAAAACGATAAATATTATTTAAATTTGAGTTATGCTAAGTTTTTAAGATTACAAAACTATAATTTGTTTGAAAAATTGACGAAAGTTATAGGATTACCAAGGTTTTTTTAACTTTGGTGCGCGATTGTGAGCAAACGGCGCAAAATGCAGTCAAGTTACTATGGATCAGTAGTAACTAAATGCGGCATAACTCATTGTGGGTATTGTTTGTAAAACCAAGAGAGTACATGCGTTGGAATTTTATTGTCAGTTACGGAAATATAATTGAGTAACACCTTTATTCTATAATATGCAATATAGATTTGCGATACTAACGCCGCAATTTGCTTAGCCCAGCAGATTTTGTACTCATGTACTCATACAGACGACTCACAGCAAGTGATGATTTCCATGTACTTTATTGCGCAGTTAAAAGCACTTAAAGAGAGGCGAGGTAGTCCAGAGGTATAATAGCAGGGCCGATGCCATTCACCGAAGGTCGTGGGTTCAATTCCTACTCGGGGGTCTATTAGGGGTATACGCACACTTTCCCCCCGGACAATATCCCCCCGGACATTTTCCCCTCATGTAGTAACCCTCGACATTATCCTCCCAGTCCAAAAATGAAACAAAGGGAAAAACAAGCACACTTAAGTGCTAAGGTAAATATTTTAGGAAAATAAAACAAATGTATTATTCTAAGTACGTCTAAGCGTTGATGCATTTTCTCATAATTAGCGTAGTAATTATTATGGATCAATCTATGTTTGACAATCCACAAATATATGCATTATTTTGCATACTCTAATTTACCATACCGATTTATCAGTACAGCAAGTAATTTGTTTCAGTCACTATTTTATTTTATCACTGTATCAAGAGGTCTGAGCAGTTGGATTCTCTTGAAAGTCGATTGTAGCATTCTGTTTTGTGGGTTTTCTATTTATAAAAGCTAAAATGGAATTAGAAATTATTAAAATTATTAAAAAATTATTAAATTATTAAAATTATTAGAAATAATGACTTGAATAGTTGAGTTTTTCACTGTCTTATTACCTATTATCTTGCAACTAGACATTGTGTACGACGTCAGTATACACATGTACAGAATTCTTGCTGCACACGGGAGAAACAGTGTAGTACAGATTATATATTATAAAAATTTTTAAGTTTGCTAGTAACTTTTAACTTTGAGGAATATTATTAGTGTCAAGTTTTTTTCAATATACTTTTCTACATTTTTGAATTTATATTTTGCTTCACTACGCACATTTCGCTTAAGGTTTAATAAATTTTAGATTAAATTGGATATGTCGTGAGGCAAGTATTTAGCAATTTATCAATATATACTCTAACAGTATGCATCGTAGCATCTTAAATACGGGTACGGGGGGGAAACGTCCGGGGTTACTGCTTGGGGAGAAAACGTCCGGGGGGATAATGTCCTAGAGTGAAAATGTCCGGGGGGGAAATGTCCGGGGGGGGGGCGGAAGGGTCCGGGGGGAAAGTGTCCTACAACCCTATTAGGAGGTAGATTATCCTTAAAACTCCCGCCACTCCTCATGTGTGGTGGCTACTGCCTTTAAAGCTTACTTGGCTCTGTGTTAGTACGGGGTAAGCTAGCTGCACCTGTTAGTTCCTGGAAATCGGCGATTACGCTGAGGATTATTTATTATTTTTTTTTATTTTAAAAGACACACATTAGAGCTAAAAATAATGTAGTGATTTAGGCGACGTAATGTATGAACCATCCCTATAAAGTAGTGATTTGGGCGACGTCACTAATAGGGCATCTAAATAAAGTAGTAAATTTGGATACGTAATTTACGGACCATCCCAACTAACGAATGATAATTTGAAGATTTATGAAACATCCCCCTTCCCCACATTTTTTATCGAAGTTAGGATTCTCTGCGTTAATACTGATAGCGTAAGATATACACGTACTTCAGTGGCACGCAAAAAAAACGCAATTTCCCCTTGCGGGTGTATAAATATGTATATAGTATGTATATATATGTATATATGTATGTTTTATCGGTTTTTGTCCTTACCATTTAAATACGTTTTCACTGGACCATTCAAAAGTTATTTTTAAAAAATTGGTTGGTTTGGTCTACCCCAAAAACAATATGGCACTTTTTCCTTGTATTTTTGGTCTCATAAAAGTTTTTTGAAGAAAATCAGTTAAAAACTGTGACATGTGAAGTATGACCAACACACAGACAGATCGACACCAGCTCTTTCAATGCGTTTTTACACGGGACTATTCGACAGTTATTTTAAAAAAAACTAGTCGGTTCAATCAACCCCAAAAACATATAGCACTTTGCCATTGTATTTGCGGTCGTATAAAAGTTGTTTGAAGAAAATCAGTTGAAAACTGTGTCCTGTGGGGCATGACCAAGACCAACAGACTTGCAGATCGACGGACTGACAGTCGGACGGACAAGACCTTGTAAAAAGATACTTGAGCTCAGCATGCTAAACCAGAAGCACAACTCCTACACCCTCTGTAGTTTGGGGCAGGCAATGTAAAATATTATTTTCGAATGTGTAAAATCATGGAAAATAAAAAATCCGCCGGATTTGTCCAACGTGGGCCCGAAGTAGATGCTGAGCTTACAGCAAGTTGGTTTCATTACTGGAAAAAAATATTTTTGTAGTAAGGTTAACAAAGTCCTAATTATAACCTAAGCAATTATCTTTGGTAAAAACGGGCTTGGTTGAGCTTTGCTGGTACTAGTGAGCCAAATACATGTGCTTCTGCATTGAATCGGCTTGAATAAAATAGCTATGGTAGGAGTGAGCTAGGTACGAGAGTTGATGATAAGATTTGACGGGTTACGAGTGGTGCTGTTTTAAGTTGGCTCGGTAGCATTATCACATGAACATTCTAGCTGGCAAAACGTGGCTCCGTACCGGGTGGGAGCAGCAGGAGCGATTCCTGTATGACTGGGCACTGTAAAATTAGCGCTGGCTCGAGTCGCGCCGATACGAATTTCGCTGATTGTTGTTTGCCTTTGTCACAGTAGTACATGATCGAAGTTCACTAATTTATGTGGTCTTTGTGACAGCAGCACAGGTACAAGACAAGGTAGGAGGAGTGCAGGTTCGATAAAGTGCCGGTACGAATACGATTGGGAATTGGGATACACATTTTACAAGTTAAGCTATTAAAGCTCATTTCAATAAAATGAAGCATACATATATATGTAAAGAAATTAATAAAATTATTATGTAATATAAAAACACTTTCGTCACTTTTTCTCTTTCTAAGTGGGTTTGTGCATTCTAAAATCTAATTTAGGTGACATCATTTATGCCGAACCCCTAAGCCGTTTAATGAATAATTATGCAATGTCTGGTCGGTGCATTGGTCCAAAAAGGATAATTTACTTTGCATAGCTTAGGTACAACTATAGTTTATAGAACATTTACAAACGTCAGCCTTCTTTAATGATGTTTTTTTCTTTAATATTTAGGTAGATATCAAAATTCCCCATCTGCATTCTTTTTAACATAAGTTGAGTAGGTAGGCCAAAAAATGTATCAAAGTCGATGATATTATTTGTGATTGCTCCCAGGATTCTTTTTCGTATGTTAATTAAATACACGAAATGCTAAAAGTGTGGCACGTACGGTGAACGTACGGCAAACGTACCTATCTGATGAGGTTTAGAGGCAAGTATGTACATATGTATATACAGTCTGGCACTTTGAGTCAAATTTGAACGACCAGTATTTTTGCAAAACGATCATTTTTGATCGTAAGGCGGTCAAAAACGAACGTTTAACGCTTAATTTTGATCGCCTGGTGACTTTCCATAGCCATTGCATACAGATTTAATGATACAGAGAGATGCTTCAGCGTACAAATTTGACTTTTCCCCTCATTACTGCTTACGAAGACAGTTCTAACAGAAAGGGGTATAGTTGTAAAATGTGCTATATTTTATGCTCTTTCTGCTCAAAAAGTTTAAAAAGCATATTTTTAATGCCTAATAATTAGTTCTATTATCTTTTATGAAAGGTTTTGGTTGGGTATCATTTTTTCAAGTGTGAAGACATAAATAAGAAAAAATACTGAAACGTTCAAATTTGACTGAAAGTGCCAGACTGATATAAATACGATTGGGAAGGAGGTCTGAACACCCGCTTCCATTCTATGCAATGCGTAAATAGCTGTTTCTCATGTTAGGCATATGTCTCTCATGTTACCTAATTCATGACCTAATGAAAAAGGAGATCCTTAAAATGATATTATTTATATAACGTCAGTTATGGGCGATCCCGGTATGCATTCTAGCAACATTCCGTGGTAAAGATACCCACACCGTCTGGAAAGTATGTGTTTGTACGCATTAGTACACATCTAATAAGTATGTTGCGCGCGCATCATGTGCTAAATCATACTTACACATGCCACACTAGAAGTATACTTTTCGTAAGCATAGCGTAGCATGCCGCTGCTTATACTTCTCCGTGCTGAGTGAAAGCATGCTAGTAGAACGTTACGTATTAGTACCAGTCAGCACGCCACACTGCACTCGTTTCTGTGTGTTGTGATCATGCTTACCTGTGCTAACTCAGTGAGTACGCATTGACATGCCACTCCATCCAAATTATCTGCATTAGTTAGTATTACATGTGACATGTATTTATATTCCCGCATTCATACAAACCTATCACAAGCAGTAGTCATACCGCCTCGTGTCAGGCTTACAGACTTTTTAACGGTTTTTTTTCATAAAATACACTAGTTGCCTAATTATTACAGGCATTGCCGTATTTTTCTTTTAGTAGCTACAAAGCCCTAAAGTGTTGCTCATTAACCAGTTACCCCGAATTAATTGCCGGTCGTCTTGTCTTGGATGAACTACTACTGTCTGGTGTCAAAGTGGCAGTCACAATCACAATAGTAGTACTACACTATCTATCGAAATTGTAAGTGACAATTCCATCGTGATCATAGTATAGTGACCGGATGGCTAGAAGCCGAACGCATTAAATATGTGTTGCATCAATAGAAGCATGCAACGAGATTGAATTCAATATTAATATTGAAAATAACATCAGTTTTGTTTAGTGCCGTCATTAATATTAGCTTGACAACATTCAAGATCGTGCTTCATTAACTGTCCCGTCAGATTTCGAATGGCACCAAAAAATTAATTTAGATGTTAGTCAACGTGTGATACTGTTTTGCATTGATTGCGGCTTTTGGCTGTGACCGTGAGTATGACCTAGGAGATTAGTTGTTAATTATTGTGTGATGACTATGTTTGCAGTTCAACGCACATACCCAGAATTAATTGAAAGCATTTTGTATGAACTACTACTGTCTGGTGTCAAAGTGGCAGTCACAATAGCTAGTCGTACATACCACTTGAAATTGAAAGTGACAATTCCATCGTGATCATAGTGACCGCATGGCGACAACCCGAAAACATTAAATCTGTGTCGCATCAATAAAAACATGCGACAAGATATAATTCAATATTAATATTGAAAATAACATCAGTGTTGTTTAGTTCTGTCATTATTATTATAGATTGAAAATATTCAAGATCGTGGTTCACTAACTGTGAACTATCCCGTTTACTTTCGAAGCTCATGGCACCAAACAATTAATTTAGATGTTAGTCATTAGTCAACGTGTGATACGGTTTTTCATTGTGGCGTTTGATTGTGACCGTGACTATGACTGAGCAGATTAGTTGTTAATTATCGTGTGATGACTATGTTTGCAGTTCAACGTACATGTACGTTGAACTGCTATATAAAAAATTTATGTTTCTACGGGTAATCAGAGTTTGCGTACTAATAAAGGCAACTGATATTATTTTTAAGCAATGTGTGTGTCGGATTTTTGAGCCTGAGATCACTTTGTTTGTATTATTTCACTCATACTAACTGTTAGTTACATTGCAGAGTACGTATTAAACCGCATAATTAGAATGTAGTGGCATCTTCATTACAATAAAAAAATTACTGCCATTGCTATACTATCCTACACTTTTCGTTCATACACTGAAGCATACATTCGTGTCTTTGTTGTAAGCATGCAGGTGCATGCTCGCTCGTACCAATCATTAGTATGAAGAAGCATACCGATGTATTCGTTAGCAGCGTGGTCATGCGCATACGTGAGCGTACGTATTACTAGTCTCGTATCGCATACGTACGTCGACAACTGAGTAGTATGCTACCGCGTACAAACAGTGACCTTTAGGCATGCTTCCCAGCTCAAAATTAGTATACTTTCCAAGCTATTCAAAACTATGCCTCCAGAACAGTGTGGGTATCCGTTTACTAATTTCTTGAACTAATGACAAGGGGATCTCGAAACTAGTAATGTTTTAATAACGTCATTTACGGACGATCCTTGTGTGCATACTAGTAAGATCGCAAGTTAAAGATATCCGTTAATTCATTCTTGAGGTAATGACAAACGGGACCTCTAAAATGGTAATTTTTATAAAACGTCATTTACAGACTATCCTTGTATGCACACTAGTAAGATCGTATGTGAAAGATATCTGCTCACTTAATTCTTTCAATAATGTAAAAGGGGATCTGTAAAATAATTATATTTAGCTCACGTCATTTACGGACGAACCCCATATGCATACTAGTAAGATCGCAAGTTGAAGATATCTGTTTACTCAATTCTTGAGCTAATAGGGAGGTTGTGCAAACCTAAAACTGGCACTTTAACTTTAGCAATTGCAAAAGAATCGCGACGCCATGTTTTTACTATTTTCTGTTTTGAGAAACCTATCCGCCACTTTCGCATTATCCCTGCCCATACTGCACATGTACTTTAGCGATACGCTCCAGCTCGTGCTTGATTTGTAATGTTTTTTACATATGCATGTAGCACTAAACAGAAAATAGAAAAAACATGGCGTCGCGATTCTTTTGCAATTGCTAAAGTTAAAGTGCCAGTTTTACGTTTGCACAACCTCCCTAATGACAAAAGGGATTTCTCAAATAGAAGTGTTTGAATAACGTCATTTATGGACGATTCCCGTATGCATATTAGTAAGACCCCATGCTAAGGATATCTGTTTAAATATATCCAGGTGTAAAATTGTAAAGTCATACGAAAACAATAAATAAAAGAGAAATATTGAGGGTCGAACACAAATGAAGACTTCATAAAGTTTAAAAAAATTGGAGTCACCCGCACGTCATTCTTCTAAGAAATGCGTAAATGGTAATTTTTTTCGTAGATCGTCGTTTTAATTTACCCTTTACTTAAATGACGTCATTTGTGTATGGTCCCTAAACGACGATAACCTTGCGTACAACGTACCTACCTACCTACAAATGGAGGTAAGTTTGAACGCTAATGCAATGTCAACGGCGGTTTTTGATTAAGGGCAAAAAACAGCTAAAAAATATTGAAAGTTGTTCCAGTTAACTGCTAACTGTGCAAAAACTATTAATGGGATGTTGCCCAGAAACTATACAGTATTGCGCGGGCGCTTTTATAAGCGATTAAAAGTTATTTGAAGACGCTGAGGTCTAAACTGTGACCTGCAGCGTACGACCTACAGACATTCGGACAGACAGACCGACAGACAGACGGACGCAGACAAAACCATTTTAATAGATGCTTATGAGCTAAAGCTCAGCATCTAAAAACGCAGAACGTACCTACATAGAAATAAAGGTAAGTATGCCGCTAATGTGATTTTAACTGCTGTTTTTGTTTGAGAGCATCAAAAGTCTATAAATGTTGAAAGGTGCTCCATTTAACTGCTAACTGTGGCAAAAGTATTAATACGATCCTTAACAAAACCTACACAGTACTCAGTACTGCGCGGGCGCTTTTGTAAGCGTTTAAAAGTTATTTACAAAGGATCAGGTCAAAACTGGCCTGAAGCGCACGATCTACAGATGTGGAAGTCAGATTTCTCTGACCTCCCGAAGTTGTGGAAGTCAGATTTCTCTGACCTCCCGAAGTTGTGGATGTCAGATTTCTCTGACCTCCCGAAGTTGTGGAAGTCAGATTTCTCTGACCTCCCGAAGATGTGGAAGTCAGATTTCTCTGACCTCCCGAAGTTATGGAAGTCAGATTTCTCTGACCTCCCGAAGTTGTGGAAGTCAGATTTCTCTGACCTCCCGAAGTTGTGGAAGTCAGATTTCTCTGACCTCCCGAAGTTGTGGAAGTCAGATTTCTCTGACCTCCCGAAGTTGTGGAAGTCAGATTTCTCTGACCTCCCGAAGTTATGGAAGTCAGATTTCTCTGACCTCCCGAAGCTGTGGAAGTCAGATTTCTCTGATCTTCCTAATTAGTAAGATGTGAGATTTTTGTCACCTTCTTAATAAAACTGCACGCTAACACTATGTATACACCTGTCAAAATGTCGACTGTACAATTGTCTGCGAACACTGTCAGCTTGAATTCTAGTAACTTCGCATACATTTTTTGAGAAAAACAAATGTTTACATAGGACTAAAGCCAAATAGTGTGCATAATATTTGGAATTTATATTCAAATACAAAGTCGGAAGTTTGTTTCAAAAGATAGTTGAAAAAAGTTGAAATCAACTTCATGATGGTGCAAGGTGGTGCAATGCTCTATGGCCAGGCTCTATTAGGGGCCGGGCCTGCATTGGGCTTATAAACATTGCTTTGCCCAAGGGCTAAGACCGACGTTCCGCCAGGCCTGGTGGTCAAGCCAATATAAAGGCTGCATGCACCAAAAAATGGAAGGACACCATTATGCCTTTAAGAAAAAGTGTAGGAAACCGTTTTGATACTTTATCCTCAATATGTTAGTTACTTTCAGCTCTGAAGGAACGTCGAGCTGGGCCCTGGTGCAAAGCAATGTTTATGGGCCAATCCATGCCCGGCGGAACGGGCAAAGAACAGAAATCAGGAGGTAGAGAAGAAGGCGCATTTCCGGCTACAATATTTGGCCGACTACTTTTGCATTAGGCAAATGAAATTTGGGGAGGGGCTAACTGCACCACCGAATGGTGATCGGGACTTCGACTGCACTCGTCGGTGATTATTGGTTTTAAAAAAACCCCGGCAGAAAATTTAGCATTAGTTGTGTCTTCTCCTTGAGCCTTTACATTCCTGTTCTCTCCGGAACGGGTAGCCCGGCCCCTAATAAAGCCCGGCCCTGGAGCATTACACGACCTAGCACCATCTGTCCTGCCGGGCCTGGTGACCACACAGGGAAGACGCGTAAAAGATGAATTGCACAGTTTTATTGAGATGCTACATAAATGACGTCGCTCAAATTACGGGTCATCCACAAATGATGTCTTGCAAATTTCTCAATTTTAGGAACCCCAGGACGCCACTATCAGCAGCTTAGCCATTATATAAACGGCTATCTTCATCTTCAACATGGGATATGATTGGCAACCAAGTAATTATACCTATGTGTATTTGCCCTACCCTATGGGCGATCCCTTACCACTCGTTTTCTGTAAATTTTAATTAAATGATGAAAATGAGATAGTTAGAGCATTTGATATCGTCTGTTAAGAACCAAAATGACCCATATCCAATTTTAGCTAGAAACAAAATTAACTATGCGCAAGAATATTATAATATATAGTTATCCCAAAGAAATTAAATACAACAATATTATTGCACTTTTCAAAAATATGTGAATACAACAATTTGCACTTTTCAAAAATATGCAATTTGAACGTTTTGAGCTTTTCAAACATGTTAGAACATTTTACTTTTATAAGAAACACTAAATTAACATTCTAAACAGCTTTCTAATTCAGTGATTTTAAAACATGTAGCTCAATTTGGACTAGCTTAAATTAAATATTTGTCATATTGTTTCTACATTCGCAATACAGTATGCTATGTATGTACTCATAATTTCGTGCATTTACGCATTTTGATGAACTTGGGCAAATACGTGTCTTCGCAAACTATAATATTTTCAAAGTGAATTTGGTGAAATATTCACTTATATACTTTCCAAAAAACAAAAAATACATATCGCTATGTTCTGAAGAAGTAAAATTTTCGTTCTCTATGATTCTTACCAAAAGCAAAATTGGCAATCTCTATTTTGTGACTTAAATAGCGTATAATTTTGCTTTTCAGTACCATGAAAGAAAAAGAAAAAATATTTAAGTAGTATACTTGCTTATTTTGCAGCGAAAAACATGCGCAATTAAATATATTAAAAAACGGCGATGATCAATTTTGCTTTTAGCATGCATTGGAGATGGGCAATTTTGTGATTAGTGAGAACTGGAAAATGGCAAATGTTGCTTCTTGAGTAGCGATATGTACTTTAATTTATGGAATACATTGGATTGTAGAAAGTCCATTTATTTTATGGCCTTCCTGCCATACCGCTACTAATCCCTAAGAAAGCTTTTTGAAGTAAAAAACTTATTCTAGGATAGAAATAACAGTACTCACCTATGTACCATGAAGCTTTAAGTAGAAGCCGGGTATCCAATAGATGTCGGGTCTCTAATAGAGGCCGGGGGTGACGGCTATAAATTACAATGCAAGCCGGGTCTCTAATATGAGCCTGGTCTCCAATCAAATAAAAGTATATCTTTTTACCATGAATTGGGCTTGGTTGCATGAGTTATTGATGAAATTAGCAATAATTTCGCGTTTAGCATAGTAAAAACGAGTAAGTTTCCAGAAATAGTGAAACTTTGCTACGCGTATGGTAGGTCGGGTTGTATTTTTGGTTTTAAAAATAAATATTTTAATAGAAGCCGGGTCGCCATTACATGCCGGGGGTAGAACCTCCTCGGTCGGAGAAGGACCTTCTATTTATAGCTTTACGGTACTTAATTCTGGACTGTGTACTTGACCACAGGACTGCATTTATTACAACATTTACATTATTGTCCATTTAAGTAGGTAGGTCCCACTATTTATAGATTACAGCTTATCTTTTTAGTTACTTACTATTAACTGCTTAATCAGTATTCAGTTCCCATTGAGTTTACAATCAAACAGAAATTTTCAAAGAAGCCGGTATTAGTTTAAACAATAGTCCGTAGCATAACTTAATGTGACGAATCAGATGAGGATTTTGACGGCAAAACTACTGCAGAAGAAGAAGAATCCTCCCAGTCCCAAGTGTATCTGAACCTAAGGAAATAATACACAGACTTCATCAATTTTTTTAGCGCAGACAAATATTTTCAACAAAATTTTCATTGAATCTCAATAACTATATTTAATCAACGTTGTAAATATCTTGCCTTTGGTATTTTTTACTCTAAATAATATAGATTTTTAAATTTTAAATAGTTTTTGCTTTATAAAAAATTCCCTTAAATGAATAAACGGGAATTCGGCTAATCGGGACTAAAAATGTCGGTCCTCCCAGGTCCCTTATAGTTGGATTTGACAGTAATATAATAGCGGTGTCGGAGCTCATTCTTTAGATTAGCTCTGTAATTACCTACTGTACAGATAGACAGCTAGATTGGCAGACACGCAAAGAGACATACAAAGAGCAAAACACACCCAATTGCAGTGTAGACATAGATACAATGAATACAGCAAATAAAGCGGTTGAACAAAATTATTGTTATTATTGTTATTAAAAACAATTCAAGCAGATCAAAAAATAAAACCTGGCACAAATGGTTTCTACCTATTTATTTTTTCTACCTATTTACATAATTTGGAACAATATTGTAGCAATGTTGTAATACTTGAGCAATTTTGTCGAGCGATAGCTCATTTTGACGCTCTTCAAAAAATCAAAATCCTATATTTTTTTTATATACTTTTGGTCCATACAACACTTTTTATAGCGATTTTTCGAGGAACAAAATCGGGTTTTGTTGGGGGGTTGGTTTTATTCGATAATTGTTAGAATAACACGCTGTGAACTCGATCATAATTAGATTCTGCTAATCATTGCCGTTTTAATGATGTATCTTTTGTATGCAAACTTCATGAGTATCCGGGCTAACTATCGATTTTTTAATTTCGAAAAGAGTTTTGCGGGAAATTCAAACTATTTTATTTTACACGGCTGCTAAAGGGTCGGACATACACGGTGCCACCCACTTTGAAGGTGGGTCAGCTGGAAATAAATAACAACATCGTGCACATTGTCGTTTCTTATGTTAAGCTTAAGAGGGTGACGCATGAGGTGGGTGGGTCCCAAAATATGTTAAAGTTTGCTTGCGTCATTTGTGTACGGCCCTAAATTTTCCAGCAAAGTTTTTTAGTTTCTTATGCAGTAGGTACAGTTAGTTAAAGTTAAACCTTCCGTCTACACACTGTTTAATTATTTCTACCTATTCACATAATTTAGTCTATTGTTGAAGTACTGGGCCGATTTGGACGATTTCTAGCTTCAAAGCCCTTAAAAAGAAAAATCTGGTATTTTCTTCTTTTACTTCGGGCCTATTCAACTCAACACGTTTTAGAGATTTAAAAAAAACCATTTTCACAAAATTTCAGAAATTGTTTAAATATCTTGCTGAACTCGAACATAATTAGGGCTATTAGGGTCTGCTATTCATTACCTTTTGAATGATGTGTCATTTGAGCCCACACTCATTGATTCACCGGTATAAAAACAGAATTTTTGGTTTCGACCAGATTTTTGCGGGAACTTCAAATTGTCACCAATCACTGTTATTATGTGGTTCATTTTCGAAATATTTGTTATCAATAAAAAATGAATTAATAATCTAGCTCTGTACCAATCAGGACCCTTGAATTGTTAAAAATTTGAATCTTCAAGCTGTGGTTAATGCAGAGCTAAAAACTTCAAACGTGAATAATTCAAAAAACTGTAAAAACGCTTTTTCCAAGGCCAGGCACAGCCAACTAGATATATACTGGCCTACCGTTGTACCTAAAAAGTTTGTAGCCAAAAAAGTTTGAGTTTAGCTCACTAAAACCAGCAGGTGCCTCTGCGCAACTTCTATTAGCAACTAGCACAAACCACTTTGGGGCCATGAACATGTGACGTCAACACTTAGGAGGGGCGTGGGGGTTAAACAATATTAGTAAAAATGTTGACCGAATCCTGACCAGCAAGCCTGGGGGGGGGGAATCGGAAATCTGGATTTTTGTGTTGACGTCATAATGTACATGGCCCTTTATTACTTGTATGCCAAGGCAGGTCAATCTTTATGTAGTAGGTTTTTCCCTACAGTCCAATAAGTGATCCCACAGTGAGAACGCTTGAAACTGCCATCTATGCGGCTGCAAGTGCAAATTCGTGGCGACATAAATATCATTAGGAAAAACTCAGAACGGTAGGCCGGTATATATCTAGTTGGCTGTGGACCGGCCACAGTGTGGGCCAGGTTACCGCCTGCTTGACAAATGGCTATCTAATGACACCCCAATAAGGGGTTAATTCGAAAAACTGTATGGGGAGTGCACTGTATAAGTTGGCTATTGCCCGTAATACTGCAGGCGTTGATAATAACATTGTGGTGTTAGCTCCAATATGTACTATTTTACATTATTGTATTTGTGGGTAATAATAAAATAACGGTGTTGATATTTAGCATAAGGGAGAGCAATTTTATAAATTATTCAAGAATCCGAGATTACAATTAAGTAGTAGCTGTAAAAGTAAATATGGGATTGTAAGGTGGCGGTTGTATTTTGTATTTGTAATAGCTTCGCCAAACGTTTATTTTCATTCAGTATTTTTATTTCATAGTGAGTTGTATGCAAAGAGGAAAAGCGGACATTTCACACTCATACTGAGCCTATTATGATTATGAATCGTTTTTAAATCATTTGTGACTTCATAATGAATCCTGGATGCTGAGACATTGAATACTTTATGAACTTATTATAAGCAGAAATTTCCGACTAACAAGGGAATGCCGCCGCATGTGCTCTCTTGATTTTAATAAAAATGCCCAAACTAAATTTAGCTGCACGTGGGTACTACAGACCCAAAGTAACTCGACTGCATTTTGCGCCGTTCGCTCACAACCAAGCGCCAAAGTTAAAAAAAATCGATTTTTGCAACGTTGCAACCCTGTAGCTCCTACAATTTTGGTCCGATTTTCAAAAAATTGGAAGTTTTGTGATCTCTAGTACATTGTCTAAAAATAAAAATTAGAACTTTAATAATTTTAAAATTTTTTATTTTTTTCCGAGATTATTTTGAAAACCAATTTTTTTGAAGGCACTCAAAATACCCCAATTTTATAAAACAAAATGAACATTTTTTAAATTTTAGTTAACTTTTTAGATAATGTTACAGAGACTACAAAACTACAAATTTTTTGAAAATACGAGCAAAATTGTAGGAGCTACAGGGTTGCAAAGTTGCAAAAAATCGACTTTTTTGAAATTTGGCTCGTGATTGTGAGCGAACGGCGCAAAATGCAGTCGAGTTACTTTGGATCTATAGTACCCACGAGCAGTCAAATTTGGTATGGGTTTTGTTTTTAGAAACGAGAGAGTACATGCGGCGGCATTCCCTTGTAAGTTTATTTTTTAAAAGTATCCAAAAATAGTGAAAAAGTATTTGGACACTGAAAGAATGAAATAAATAAAAACTTTTGACTAAAAAATAAAAAATTATGTACAAAACAATTCATCGACTATTCATAGGTGCCAAGGGCACGATTACAAAGTTATTCAAAGATTTTAGAGTCCATCTCGGGCTTCCCGTGTTCATAAGAGATGATGTTGTAGTAGAAGCCCTCAGAGGATGCCACAGAATCTATCACCACCATGTCTACCACCCAGGCTCTAAGCCCAATACATTCAAACCAGCACCAATTCCTTAGTATAAAATAGTACATTATATTGTAATCGAATAATCCAATCTAATATAATCAAATGTGTCATTAAAATTTTGTATTAGTATGCTGTGTCCTTTAGGGCAAGCATAATTGTGTGCCAGTCTTTTATTTGTCAATAAATTCTTTCTTCTTCTTAACTGCTGCTAACTGCCTGAGCATTGATATTATCAACCTACCAGTGACAACTGGATTAACTGCATCATACGTCTTGGTCATTTTAGTTTTTAGGTCATGTTTTCCTTAGATGTTGAGCCGAAATTCTCCAACGTCCTTTACCTACCATCTGCGATGTCACTTATGGATTTAAAATACGTCGAACCACTAAGAATCACCCAGGCCGGGGGAAATTGCGATTTTCACTGTTCAAGAGAAGTGTGTTTAGTCGTTAGCATGGGGGTGATTGGGGTGACTTCAGGTAGTTCTGTTGTGATCCTACCAATGGCATCATTTATCGACAATCCCTCGTTAAATTATCGAGAGTTGCTACCCTGAAGGTTGCAACAAAACTACAGCAGCAGCAGATGACATCACAGCAAGACAGGAATCCCGCCAATTGCTTTGAATTTTCTATATGCTGTTGAGTTGGACGAAAATCATAGAAAAAAAATGATTGGTGCTTTGGTCCCCCCTCACAATGAAAATGAAATGGTACTGACAGTAGTCGGTCCCACCGTATTCAGCCCCGAAAGGTCGGGTCCCGACATTATTCGGTCCCTGGTATTATTCGGCCCCGTTCAATTTGGCCCCAGTAGGTTAGTGTTATGTTAATGATGTATGCTTACGGTGCGACAAGTAACAGTAGTTGCTTGTTAAGGTAATGATAACCCACGTCAATTTATTAGAGTTTAAAAGATCGTAATAATTATTAAATAGGATTGCATTAAACCATAAACCCAGTATTAACAAATAATTATTGCAAGGGCACGTCATCACGTCCACGAAATAGTTACTCTTTTGCACAAGGGTGATGACACTTAACAGTAACAGTTAACATTCGCAGGTCGATTACGTAGTATGTATTCATTACAAAACATTTAAAAATATATGGGACCGAACTGAGCGAGAACGGCTATGAGCAGGGACCGAATAATGTCGGGACCCGACCTTTCGGCACCGAATACGGTGGGGCCGAACCGAGCGGGGCTGAATACTAATCGAACCAAATGAAATACATTAGACTGGGCAAGATGCATCAGACTAAAATAAATTTTTGAAATTTTTTATGGCTGCAAGAGAATATGCAGTTATGTATAGGGGTTTAATGTGCAGTAACATATAAAGATGGCGTCCAAAATGGCGACGTGGTAGTTGAGTGGATATGCAGTTTTGGACAGGAACTGCTATTTAATCTTTTTCTGCAAACAATTTTGAAGTTTACGATCTCATGAAAAATGCATTAAAATTCGAACAAGTACGAAAAATTATTGATAGAAAACAAGGGTTAACAGTAATATGGGGCAGTAGTATATAGTATATAGTATATGCTTTTGTATTTGTTTTTCTTCTACGATTAATTTATAGTATTATTTATTTCTACCTATTTACATAATCTACCGTATTTCCTCTGATAGTACGCCCCGCCTCGACCCCCCGCGCATTAATAGGCACCTGCGCACTGGCATTTAATAGTGTGTTAAATAGACCCGCGTACTATCCAAACTGAGGCGGCTACCCCCCGCGTACTATTAGAGACCCGCGTACTATTAGAGGAAATACGGTAGTACGCTTTTAAAATAATGGACTGATTTTATTTCTGCCTATACACATAATCTGAAAACCTTTAGGAATACTCGACCTATTTTCACGAAAACATAAAATTTTGAAGTCCTTCAGCCAACTTTAGCATATTTTAACTCCCCCCCCCACCCACCTACTGAGTCACTTCCTCAAGCATAACATCAAAAACGGCGCCCTATAATGTGTATTATAGGGCGTTATTTATTTCCAGCTGACCCACCCTTAATGTGAATGGCACTATTTGTGTTCAATGTTCAATTCCTTAAAATCAGCTGTATGAAATGAAGCAGTTTGAATTTCCCTCAAAAGTGTTGTCGAAATGTAAAATTTGATTTTTGGACCGGTCACTTACAGAATTTGCATACAAATGATACATCACTAAAACCGTAATGATTAGCAAAATCTAATTATGTTCAAATTCATAAGTGATATTTTAACAGTTTCGGAATTATTTTGAAAAAATCGTTTTTTTTGACAAATCGCTATAAAAAGTGTTGTATGGACTAGAAGGGAAAGTTTGAAAAGTCAGTTTTCATTTTACAAGGGCTTTAAAACGAGCTATCACTCGATCAATTCGGTCAAGTATTTCAAGTGTTATAAATTATGAAAATAGGTAGAAATAAATATTACTTTTTAATATTATTTTCTTTTACACTCACAATCAGATGAAAAGCAAATAGAAAAAAATAAGACAAATTATTGGAATGATTGAACAGAGGCATATTATATTTTTCCCTTTGTTTTGCGAACAATTTTGAAGTTTACAATCGGATGAAAAATGTATATAATATTTTGTATAGTTTCACGTTGATTTGGACTTCCTTTGCTGCAAGGAGAAAATCATGCATGCAACTCTATACCACTAACATGGAAAGTAGGGAAACCTACCTTTTTTGAAACTACGGAATGAAGCAAAACAAAACTACCCGAAACCGAAACGTATACTACTCATATGAGTGACCTCTGTTTGTATAGTCGTTCGTGCGCGCAATTTCAAAAATATCCCAGTCGGCAGACACATTCATAATGAATTCGTAATTTCTTCGCATTCATTCACTAAACTTTATAACGCTACATTATGAGTCCGTATTTGTGAGTGCATTATGCGGCTTTGCATATTCGCTTCAGTATTAGGACTTTGTACTGAAGCTTCATTTTTCCCCCTTAAGAATGAAGTCATTACGAACTGCAAATGATTTGTTCGTAAATTGTTCATTTTTGGTTCATTCGTGCGAATGTGCGGCGCAACGCACATGCATTTCATCGCAGCGGGACTCAGAAATTTCTAACCGTTACCTTTGTTGTGCTCAGTACAAAGCTGCATTTGGTTTCGTACTTCGCTGAGTTTCAGTCATCTACTGTTAACTGTAGTCCAAATTTTCCTCCCTAATTTAATTGTTCTTCATTTCAGTGTTGAAAGTTTTCTTGTTCAATTGATAGTCAAACTAATATTAGTTGAGAGCTAAAAACTTAATTCAAAATCAGTTTTTTACAACAACAGGGGTCCAATATTTCGCACTAATTAACATCGGGACATCGGAAGAAGTTATATCCAAATCATCAAAAGTTTGGTTCTATTATTTTGGAAGCTTCTACATCGGCACTATATAGGTAAGCAATTTTATATTGTCAATAAATCTATAATTTATCTTCAAGCTGGCAGATTTAACGATAACAGTAAAAATATATGTAGAGCTAAGATTTTTGTTAAACTTAAAAGTGCAAGTGTACTTCTGAATTTTACAATGGTATTCGTAGTCCTCAGTTCTGGAAATGGAGCCGTAGATGATTTATTTAACTTTAGTTTTTTACATTACTAATTTAGAAAAGGTCTACTGGCTATCATTCATTTTCAATCAACCCCAGACAACTAAATATAACGTTGGTTTAAATGCAAGTGTGTACTTCTTGCTCTGGTCGAATTGAATATTGGATCTAGTTGCTTCTAAAGAAATGACGAATGGGAGTGGGCTTTTCTTAAAGTCGAAGGTAAATGTTGTTTTAACGTAGTCGTTGTTTTTTTTAGTTACCTAATATTCCAATATAATATACCTATAACAAATAATAATTTATTGACTTTTTGATCGTATATTTTGTACAGAATTGAAATGAGGGTCAGAGTTGGATATCATCAAATCATGCTACACTCTTAAAAAATAGTGACGAGTTAATAGACGCGCTATTAACTTCAAATAGATTCTTCAATACAGCGGCACCTATAGACTCACTGCTGACTTTCGGTAACCGAAAAATCGGCTACGAGTTACAACAGAGTGAAACTGCTGAGTCAACCCAAATTTCCGCTACGAGTTAACCGATTAAACTGCTGAGTTGTTGATTTCACTTAATATTGAAAACCAGAAGCATGCGCACGCTCAGTTAAACTAAAAGCAAGTCGAAAGCTTCAGGATTTATATGCGTATTACGTCATCGCTTAGGCGGGTGGAGGGCACCAGCATTGTTTACTAAAGGGTCTCTAAAGGGCAAGAGGGGGGGGGGGTTACAAATCGGCATTTTTGATACAACGTCATATAGTCATGCCCTGTAGTGTGTAAAACACTACTAAACGACCGTCCGTAGCTTTTAAACATGTTACGAGTGGAAAACGGAGATGACGTTATTAGTTATGTACTGCTGACTGCGACTGCTGGCACAAAAGAATCTATAATGATTTGTTTCGTTTTGTCATTTCATGTTCCCTCGACTAATGGGTAGTTGGGTAGTGGGCAGAAATTAGAAACAAGACACAATACTACGGAAAATGTAAAATTTTCAGTAGTTTTCAGTTTGGCAATTAGATCAGTCAAAGAACCAAGTGCGTGACGAACCATGACAGTCTAGGAATTTTAGTTGTTGTCAGTTGTCAACTTACGGCAAATTGTTTTTTCAGCCGGCTTTGAGTCACCTGTCTATGGCCTCTGTAGGGAAAATTACTTGCGACTTGTGTAATTTGTGACAATCATCATTTGGTATTATACATTGCACAAGTGATTCTCTTCTTGTAATTAATACGTGGCTTTTATGTGTGCTTAGATTTAGAATTGACTGGCACTATTGGATAATTGTGTAAACTAACTGGCACGGCAAAAATGAATTTTGATCAATGTTAAAAGACGTAATATTGTTTGAAGCTATTCAACTGTTACACATCCATGATAACCAAAAAATGTGAATCTCCATTTTCTGAAGCGATAATAATTCTGAAAGATGTTGAAAATCATAACACTTCATTTATGATTATGATTCAAGATTGTTGATTAGTCGAAGCTGCAGATTTTGTTTTAAAAGATGAAATGTTTAAAGGATTTCATGCTCTTGCGACAGAAAACACCAGTAAAATCAAGTATCGAACGATGGAGATGTACCTAAATGGCACGCTAGTGGATCGGCAGTACATAATATATATTGATGATTTCCAAGATTTTGGGCGACGTCATTTGTGCCCGGCCCATAATTCAAATATAGCATGCCATCATGCAGTATACATACTCTATAGTTGAAACTCTTAAGCGCTTTTTCCTATCCTCTGCCATTCATTACCTTTTAAAATAACAAATTGTTATTGTGTTGTTATTGTAATTCACAATAACAATATATTTAAATTAAAGTGTAGTTGTATTCACAATAACAATTTCAAATTTTTATTATGATTCTAAAATTTTCACAATAACAATAACAATTCACAATTTCAGTGCACTACATTGAAGTAACTAAAAATGTCATATGATGTATGTATTATGTAATTTGTTGTACTTTTTGATTGCACTTATGTGTTTTATTATTATGGTAGCTCCAACCGATTATCTATTAAGGATCATTTGCTAGCAGCAATTTTTTAACCGATTTTCCCACACTCGGAAATTTTAAAGTTAACCGACTAATCTGTTAAAGTTAATCGATGCTCTATTATTATTTCATAATCGATTTTCTATCACTTTTTTTTGACGTGTACAAAACGAGTTCTATAGTTCTGTTTTTACTTCTCTCCAAAACCGTAATTACTGTATATTTAACTACATAACTATATAATATTGTATTTGATGTGATTTGAGCTTCAGTAAATGCAATTTAATATAGTGATTAATAATAAACAAATGATTTTGGAATTTGGTATAAGAGAGAGCAATTTCATAAATTTTTTCATGTTATAGTCGTAATAGTTTATATGGAATCGTAAGGTGGCAATAGTATTTGTAAAAGCTTCGCAATAGGTTTATTTTCATTCAGAATTTCAAATTCATAGTGAGTCGTTTGCGAAGCGAATAGGCGGACATTTCATACTCAGACTAAACCCATTCTGAATCGTTTTCGATTCACTCGCGACTTCATAATGAATCCGGGCTTCTGAGCCACTGAATCCTTTATTAATTCATTATGAACAGAAATTGTGGACTAGGAGAGACCTTTTCAAAGTTCCCCGCTCTATAGATCCCACAATTTTTGTCAAATTTCCATAAAATTTGAAATACAACATCTTTATACGCTTATCTGAATTGTATTTCAGGATTTTTGACAATCCGAAAATTTGAATTTCTTCTAAGAAAATTAGTTTTAACTTGGGGCCTCAGAAATAAACATTTTTTAAACTTTAAAAAAAAATATTCGAATTTTCAAAAATTGTGAAATTACATTTTAGATAAGCGTATTGATGTTACTGACATCAGTTTATAAACGGCTATACTAACAAAAGAGGGGCATTTAAAATAAAAATATTTGGAGGACATATATGGACGATTCCTCAGATAAAGTTAGAAAATGTTTACGATTTGCTCCATACAACTGCTAATTTCGATGAAATGACTTGTACTATCCCAGTAGCAAACAACACAGGGCGTCTCCTTTACATTTGCAATCATTTAAAAGTTGATTGATTTAAATCAATCAAGGAATATGTGAGACGTACAAAGAAAAAAATGCAGAAAAAAGGCAAATCGTCAGTTTTTGCACGTGTATAAAATAGAGTAGAAAAGATCTTTAGGAGTTGATTCGCTAACTGCTAATTCCAAAATAATTGATAAACAGAACTAGGAATGGCCAATTCAAAACTCCCTGTATTTCGCGCCTAGAGTAATAAAGGCTAGGAGGCCTTAAAGTTTTGGGAGCGTACATATAAATTAATAGCAATTATTAACACATTTTTAAAAACAAAATGTATGGATTTGAAATACGCCTTTTTGTCAGCTGGTTAAGTGTAATGTAAATCATAATGAAGTGACTGTTGCTGTAAAGGTTTGGTATGGAATTTACAGAAGCTTTGTTTCTGGGAGTTTTGCACCTTCAAAATTTCCAAAACTCCCAGCGTCCTACTCCTGGCGTTTAGAAAATTTCCTCAAGAGTTTTTAGATAAAGCGCTCTCAAAACTCCCAATGCTCGCCAAGAGTTTTGAATGGGCAATCCCTGAACAGAACAAAGCCAAGAACTATACAACACACCTACATCGCAATTGCGAATGCTTGGAAGTTCCTTGGTCAAGATCAGTTAAAATATGTGACCTGTAGCATACATTATACTTAAAGGAAAACAGACAAACCGATACAAAATACAGACAAAATCATTCTATTACATACTGAAAAGTCAAAAGCTGCCCTCACGCTGTGCTCAAAAAGCTCAACAATGCGCAATGCTCTTTGGCGCTTTAGTCATTCGAAGTGCTTCAGGGTCGTGGATGTTTCTGGCATTGCCAAGCCGAGTAATGTAATTTTGATACGTGTGTAATCTTATTGTTAGTACCTATGTACTAAATGTACTTAAATTTACTATGATAAAAAGTACTCAAACTACCATAACTTATAATTTGAATTTATTAAATTATACTTTTTGTAGCTATTTAAGTACTTGTCATAAACCCCATACGCAACACGCACACATATTATTAAATTTCATTGTTTTGATTAAAATTAAAATGCATACATACTAATACATACAGTCCTAGTATCAATCCTCTTTGAAGTGCAGCAGAAGAAGCAGCCATTTTGCAATATAGCAGTTCAGCATTGTAAACTTTCCTAGGCGGCTATTAAAACCCACTAAAAACAAATAATTATCTGCTACTGGCTGCCACTAGTCTAGTATCTCTTGTATTAGCCAGTTTAGCTTTAATTGTTTTCTTGACTAAAATATTGTCTAAATAAAGTGAGCGGCCGTTGCATATTTGTGTTCTTTTTTTAAATCAATTTATTTATACTGAAGGACGCCATTTTTTAAAATTTCTAAACATGTTTTTCAGTTTTAGATATCAGATAGTTTAAACATATTAACGTCGATCATCGTAGGGTTTTGCGGCCATTATTTATAAAACCTAATTACAATTAGGTATTAATTTTTTCATTCCTTATTTAATGAACTCGTATTCGTGTACTGTGACATAGCGGAACTCCCATGAATAGTTACACTTAATATTTATTTCTTCATTAATTATAGTAATGAGTAGGCAAAATAGTAGGTTTGTTTGAGGGTGGTAAATGTCTGGGTACTGTAGTTCTGGGTGGACATAATCTGTTGACTATATAATTCAATTCAAAACAGGATATGGAGGGCTCCTTCTAATGTATACACAAGATTTAATGTCAATGTGTAATTTGAAAAAAGTATGAAGTTGCTTTTATTAATAAAAAATTTGTTTTGATTTTGAAAAAATTTAATCTTCATTGCATTTCAAAAGTATGCACTAGTGAGCGTAAAAGTACGAGCACTTGAGCATAACTACAATTCAGGACTAACAGTGAAATTGCGTTAATTTATATTTTAGAAGTAAACTAAGCAGTTTTGTGGTAAGCAACACTTGGTAATATAAAACAACCTTATTGCTTTGTCACCGTAGCAATGCATAAGTAGCTTTAATGTTTGTCTGGTGTCTGGTTTTCTATCAAACCACCCACCCTCTTCCCAGATTTTTTTTATACTATAAACACACTACCTACCTACATGGACAGGTACTTGGTGAGTACAAGAGTAGGTATATTATGTATCAGTTCCATACATAGCTAGAGAGAGATAGTAAAATTTTATTTACAACTGGCGCACTATTACGCTTGCCGTTAAGACACAGTAAAAACAAAACACATTATTTACAAGTAAATTATTATACATTTCCAAAATCCATTGTAAAATTGTTTAAGAGTTGGTCTATTTGTTTACATGCTTTTTACGTATTACATACTAACTAAATCGTACAGCATATTTGCATTGCATTTATGGGCTAATCAAGGTGACGAAAATAATATTTGTTTTAAAATGCAATTAAAAAAAAGTAATATACACGCAGATACAGTATATATATTGAATATAAGAAACAAGTGCTAAAGCTCTTGTTTTATGGCAGCCCTAACAGCAAACTTAGGCAGTTTGAATTTGCCGCCAAATCTTAATTGTCAATTTACAGCCTGTAAATTAAGGGACGGCAGCCGTGAAAGAGTAAGCTGCGTGGATCATCATGCACGTGTTTTCAAAATCTCAATAAAAAATATAATTAGGTGAAAATGCCTTTAGGCGACTTTCAGTTTTTAAAAATTGGAAATCTTATTCTTCAAAATTTAACCAGTCACTCAATGCTAGTATAGACAAATTATACACTAAAATGACGGAAAACATGAGAAGAATCATATGTGTTAAATGTGCGCGCAGACGCTTGAATTTTAATTTTAAATTCGAAATTTAAACTTAAAAACAGGTATAATTATTAGTAAATTAAATAATTTTCAAATTTTTTTGAATCTGGTATTTTTAATTTAAATCAAGCTTCAACATGAAATATTGCTTGTCTAATTTGGTTAAGAATTGCAAAAGCTGTCTAAATTATAGAGATAGGTAGGAAAAAAACCAGCAGAGAGACAAAAATTGTTTACTAAAATGTACGAATGCGTATCTGTTGGAAATGCAAAATCACAAGGCGTCATATATCTATTACGTTAACAAAAGTTTCACTTTTTGAACTTTTCGCACCCTAACCTTGTCACTATCATTGAGATTTTAAAAAGACTGCTTTTCCCTAAGACGTCTACAGTAATGTTTAATAACTTTATTCGGTAATTTTGTTGTAACATACGTTTATGATTTAGTAACTCGACCATCCTACAATGAATTTGAAAAATAAATAATTTGTGCAAATTCAAAAGTTTGCTAACATAAGGGCATGTAAAATCAAGACTAATACTTTCAAAATGTTCAAGACGTTTCTAGAATCTTAAAACTTGAATTTTTAAAGTCTGCTTTAAATTAAATAATTTAGACATTATGAAGGTTGTCTTATTTTCAGTCTTAATTTCAAGACTCTTAAATTTTTTAATCTTTTGAAATTCTAGATTTCAGGAGTCTTAAATTGGCGATACTTTTGAAAAGCAAAAAAGTCCAGAAATTGGCTTAATTTAAAAAGTCAATTTGGGATGAATTCAAACTTTCATTTTCTGCTTTGAAAGGTATAAAAGACATTTTTTGTTAGACTTGATTTTGGGACACTTGAGAATACAAGCCGTACGTACGACTTCTAAAAGTATCGTTTTGAAAATTTAAAATTTTAGGACGTGACGAAATTGAGTTTAAGAATCTTTATTGTATTGGATTAGTCAAGAATTTTCCAAGATTTAAATAGAAATGTAAGACAATTTCAAGTAACGCGTGCAAAAGTACCCAAGTTATGGAGAAAAAAAATTTATATAATATCAGTTTTTAACCTATTTAACAAAATTAAATCTTTGGATTGAATAAATTTCAAAAAAACCTAAGAAACGCGAAACAAATTGTCAAGACAAGTTTTTGTAACCCCATCTTCTCTTCCCTCTACTTTGAAGTGAGGATTAGTTAGCACGCATCTCAAACCACCCCCCCCCCCTATTGTATCTGTAGACGTTATAGAGGTATGGCTTCTAATATGTGGGAGCGTGTGTACTCTATTGTCTCTTGTCTTGGCTCGTAAGCTTGGTCAGAACAAGTATTTCCTCAGTCGTCGTCAGCTATTCCTACTTGTAGCACCATTTAAAATTCAGTGCGTGAAGCAGCAGAAATATATATTTTAGAGTTACAAAAAACTACTTCGATTTTTAATAATTCAAAATTATACAACTTTTTTGGATGAAAATGTCAGGTAAGTCTTGTGATCTTAATTTATACATACAAAGCATGTAATTTTATTTTAAAGCAACTTCATTCATTTCTGTTGGATAATATTTCTTGCAATGCATAATCATATAGAAAAAATAGCGAAATGATGTTGAGTTACGTTGTTTTTTGTAAAAAATTGTTTATTGCTTCGTATCTATATACTTAACTAGTATTTTTTACAATCAGAAATATTTGACCGATTTCACCTTCTGATACGCTATTAGAAAGGTAAAAACTATTGGAGTGCTAATTACTGAATAATAAAGACAGCCTAAATAATATAAACTTGACACCGTCAACTAACAACGATAGCTGATAGGACTCAGTGTGCGTTTAATAATATTACTACAATTGACCATTATTCACAAAACAGTGTTTTCTAGCCAAATGGCAAGAAATAGAAATACATTTTTAATAGTTTTTCAACGGTTGAAAAATATTTTTATGAAATCAGTTTTGTTGTCAAACTTTATTTTCATCTGCGAATGAATTTTGTGTTAGTAGCACCCACACATAAGGATCCCACAATGATTAAGCAAGTGCCTACATAGTAACTAGATTTGCCTAGTTATTTTAGTTTGAATCGTATGTTGCTCATTTGTACTCTTATTTAGGTTGTCAAAATATGGATTTTAACATTAAGAGGGGAATAATATATTCCTGACTTGTCAAATCGATTTAGCAGCTTTAATATCCTTAAAGTCCGAAATGATTATGAACAAAGGAAAAAATTGCTTTTACACAATTTTTAAATCGATACAAAATTAAAACTGCCTACCTACAACGGTACTCCTGCAATTTAAAAAAGCAAAAATATTTGCAAATTTTAACTCATAAGAACTTAAAAAAATAACATCCCCTTCATACATTTTTATTAGACTTATATGTACCGTAAAACTTTGAGTATCTTCCCGAGAATTAGCTTACACTTTGTCTCAAACCCCAAGAGTTACAAGAGACCCAAGAGCTGCTAGAGAACTGGTAGTTACGTGGAAATTTTGTGCCGGCAAACTTCAACTGAATTTTGTATCGACAAGTCAATACCAACACATTTTACTGTATTATACAAAGACACACAGTAAATACTAAGGACCCTGGGAGTTACAAAAGACACTCAAAGGTTCTCGAAACGTTCCCTTAAACCCCGTAAGGCACGGAAAATTTGATAGTAAATCTAAGAGGTACAGTAAATATTTAACTTGGTTGTAGGGTTATTTCCACCCGGACTTTTTCCACGTCGACTCATCCTTGTTGGATAATTTCTGCCTAGATATTTTTTATTCACGACAAAACCTACTATATTGGTTACTACATAAAACAATTATGAACTACAAAGAAAATTGTTTACAACTTCTGTGTTGTATTAGAAATTTGAATTATTTTCATTAATATTTAATAACCTTTTTCACTTCAGTACTACACAGCAATAGCTAAAATAAATAAAAATGCCTCAAAGTGACCTTTTAAATGCTGCCTAATTTGCTTTTACTTTACTTTGAAAAAGTAAGCTACCTTTGCCATCAAAAGCATTTGTACCCACTTTATTAGGATTCACTGATTGAAATATCTGCTCATATTCGTTTGCGTGTGCTGTGAAATAGCGGAACTCCCATGAATAGTTACACTTAATATTTATTTCTTCAATAATTATGGTAATGAGTAGGCAAAATAGTAGGTTTGTTTGAGGGTGGTAAATGTCTGGGTGCTGTAGTTCTGGGTGGACATAATCTGTTGACTATATAATTCAATTCAAAACAGGATATAGAGGGCTCCTTCTAATGTATACACAAGATATAATGTCAATGTGTAATTTAAAAAAAGTATGAAGTTGCTTTTATTAATAAAAAATTTGTTTTGATTTTGAAAAAATTTAATCTTCATTGCATTTCAAAAGTATGCACTTGTGAGAGTAAAAGTACGTTTTATACTATAAACACACTACCTACCTACATGGACAGGTACTTGGTGAGTACAAGAGTAGGTATATTATGTATCAGTTCCATACATAGCTAGTTCAATACATTTCCAAAATCCATTGTAAAATTGTTTAAGAGTTGGTCTATTTGTTTACATGCTTTTTACGTATTACATACTAACTAAATCGTACAGCATATTTGCATTGCATTTATGGGCTAATCAAGGTGACGAAAATAATATTTGTTTTAAAATGCAATTAAAAAAAAGTAATATACACGCAGATACAGTATATATATTGAATATAAGAAACAATTGCTAAAGCTCTTGTTTTATGGCAGCCCTAACAGCAAACTTAGGCAGTTTGAATTTGCCGCCAAATCCTAATTGTCAATTTTCAGCCTGTAAATTAAGGGACGGCAGCCGTGAAAGAGTAAGCTGCGTGGATCATCATGCACGTGTTTTCAAAATCTCAATAAAAAATATAATTAGGTGAAAATGCCTTTAGGCGACTTTCAGTTTTTAAAAATTAGAAATCTTATTCTTCAAAATTTAACCAGTCACTCAATGCTAGTATAGACAAATTATACACTAAAATGACGGAAAACATGAGAAGAATCATATGTGTTAAATGTGCACGCAGACGCTTGAATTTTAATTTTAAATTCGAAATTTAAACTTAATTACAGGTATAATTATTAGTAAATTAAATAATTTTCAAATTTTTTTGAATCTGGTATTTTTAATTTAAATCAAGCTTCAACATGAAATATCGCTTGTCTTATTTGGTTAAGAATTGCAAAAGCTGTCTAAATTATAGAGATAGGTAGGAAAAAAACCAGCAGAGAGACAAAAATTGTTTACTAAAATGTACGAATGCGTATCTGTTGGAAATGCAAAATCACAAGGCGTCATATATCTATTACGTTAACAAAAGTTTCACTTTTTGAACTTTTCGCACCCTAACCTTGTCACTATCATTGAGATTTTAAAAAGACTGCTTTTCCCTAAGACGTCTACAGTAATGTTTAATAACTTTATTCGGTAATTTTGTTGTAACATACGTTTATGATTTAGTAACTCGACCATCCTACAATGAATTTGAAAAATAAATAATTTGTGCAAATTCAAAAGTTTGCTAACATAAGGGCATGTAAAATCAAGACTAATACTTTCAAAATGTTCAAGACGTTTCTAGAATCTTAAAACTTGAATTTTTAAAGTCTGCTTTAAATTAAATAATTTAGACATTATGAAGGTTGTCTTATTTTCAGTCTTAATTTCAAGACTCTTAAATTTTTTAATCTTTTGAAATTCTAGATTTCAGGAGTCTTAAATTGGCGATACTTTTGAAAAGCAAAAAAGTCCAGAAATTGGCTTAATTTAAAAAGTCAATTTGGGATGAATTCAAACTTTCATTTTCTGCTTTGAAAGGTATAAAAGACATTTTTTGTTAGACTTGATTTTGGGACACTTGAGAATACAAGCCGTACGTACGACTTCTAAAAGTATCGTTTTGAAAATTTAAAATTTTAGGACGTGACGAAATTGAGTTTAAGAATCTTTATTGTATTGGATTAGTCAAGAATTTTCCAAGATTTAAATAGAAATGTAAGACAATTTCAAGTAACGCGTGCAAAAGTACCCAAGTTATGGAGAAAAAAAATTTATATAATATCAGTTTTTAACCTATTTAACAAAATTAAATCTTTGGATTGAATAAATTTCAAAAAAACCTAAGAAACGCGAAACAAATTGTCAAGACAAGTTTTTGTAACCCCATCTTCTCTTCCCTCTACTTTGAAGTGAGGATTAGTTAGCACGCATCTCAAACCACCCCCCCCCCCCTATTGTATCTGTAGACGTTATAGAGGTATGGCTTCTAATATGTGGGAGCGTGTGTACTCTATTGTCTCTTGTCTTGGCTCGTAAGCTTGGTCAGAACAAGTATTTCCTCAGTCGTCGTCAGCTATTCCTACTTGTAGCACCATTTAAAATTCAGTGCGTGAAGCAGCAGAAATATATATTTTAGAGTTACAAAAAACTACTTCGATTTTTAATAATTCAAAATTATACAACTTTTTTGGATGAAAATGTCAGGTAAGTCTTGTGATCTTAATTTATACATACAAAGCATGTAATTTTATTTTAAAGCAACTTCATTCATTTCTGTTGGATAATATTTCTTGCAATGCATAATCATATAGAAAAAATAGCGAAATGATGTTGAGTTACGTTGTTTTTTGTAAAAAATTGTTTATTGCTTCGTATCTATATACTTAACTAGTATTTTTTACAATCAGAAATATTTGACCGATTTCACCTTCTGATACGCTATTAGAAAGGTAAAAACTATTGGAGTGCTAATTACTGAATAATAAAGACAGCCTAAATAATATAAACTTGACACCGTCAACTAACAACGATAGCTGATAGGACTCAGTGTGCGTTTAATAATATTACTACAATTGACCATTATTCACAAAACAGTGTTTTCTAGCCAAATGGCAAGAAATAGAAATACATTTTTAATAGTTTTTCAACGGTTGAAAAATATTTTTATGAAATCAGTTTTGTTGTCAAACTTTATTTTCATCTGCGAATGAATTTTGTGTTAGTAGCACCCACACATAAGGATCCCACAATGATTAAGCAAGTGCCTACATAGTAACTAGATTTGCCTAGTTATTTTAGTTTGAATCGTATGTTGCTCATTTGTACTCTTATTTAGGTTGTCAAAATATGGATTTTAACATTAAGAGGGGAATAATATATTCCTGACTTGTCAAATCGATTTAGCAGCTTTAATATCCTTAAAGTCCGAAATGATTATGAACAAAGGAAAAAATTGCTTTTACACAATTTTTAAATCGATACAAAATTAAAACTGCCTACCTACAACGGTACTCCTGCAATTTAAAAAAGCAAAAATATTTGCAAATTTTAACTCATAAGAACTTAAAAAAATAACATCCCCTTCATACATTTTTATTAGACTTATATGTACCGTAAAACTTTGAGTATCTTCCCGAGAATTAGCTTACACTTTGTCTCAAACCCCAAGAGTTACAAGAGACCCAAGAGCTGCTAGAGAACTGGTAGTTACGTGGAAATTTTGTGCCGGCAAACTTCAACTGAATTTTGTATCGACAAGTCAATACCAACACATTTTACTGTATTATACAAAGACACACAGTAAATACTAAGGACCCTGGGAGTTACAAAAGACACTCAAAGGTTCTCGAAACGTTCCCTTAAACCCCGTAAGGCACGGAAAATTTGATAGTAAATCTAAGAGGTACAGTAAATATTTAACTTGGTTGTAGGGTTATTTCCACCCGGACTTTTTCCACGTCGACTCATCCTTGTTGGATAATTTCTGCCTAGATATTTTTTATTCACGACAAAACCTACTATATTGGTTACTACATAAAACAATTATGAACTACAAAGAAAATTGTTTACAACTTCTGTGTTGTATTAGAAATTTGAATTATTTTCATTAATATTTAATAACCTTTTTCACTTCAGTACTACACAGCAATAGCTAAAATAAATAAAAATGCCTCAAAGTGACCTTTTAAATGCTGCCTAATTTGCTTTTACTTTACTTTGAAAAAGTAAGCTACCTTTGCCATCAAAAGCATTTGTACCCACTTTATTAGGATTCACTGATTGAAATATCTGCTCATATTCGTTTGCGTGTGCTGTGAAATAGCGGAACTCCCATGAATAGTTACACTTAATATTTATTTCTTCAATAATTATGGTAATGAGTAGGCAAAATAGTAGGTTTGTTTGAGGGTGGTAAATGTCTGGGTGCTGTAGTTCTGGGTGGACATAATCTGTTGACTATATAATTCAATTCAAAACAGGATATAGAGGGCTCCTTCTAATGTATACACAAGATATAATGTCAATGTGTAATTTAAAAAAAGTATGAAGTTGCTTTTATTAATAAAAAATTTGTTTTGATTTTGAAAAAATTTAATCTTCATTGCATTTCAAAAGTATGCACTTGTGAGAGTAAAAGTACGTTTTATACTATAAACACACTACCTACCTACATGGACAGGTACTTGGTGAGTACAAGAGTAGGTATATTATGTATCAGTTCCATACATAGCTAGTTCAATACATTTCCAAAATCCATTGTAAAATTGTTTAAGAGTTGGTCTATTTGTTTACATGCTTTTTACGTATTACATACTAACTAAATCGTACAGCATATTTGCATTGCATTTATGGGCTAATCAAGGTGACGAAAATAATATTTGTTTTAAAATGCAATTAAAAAAAAGTAATATACACGCAGATACAGTATATATATTGAATATAAGAAACAATTGCTAAAGCTCTTGTTTTATGGCAGCCCTAACAGCAAACTTAGGCAGTTTGAATTTGCCGCCAAATCCTAATTGTCAATTTTCAGCCTGTAAATTAAGGGACGGCAGCCGTGAAAGAGTAAGCTGCGTGGATCATCATGCACGTGTTTTCAAAATCTCAATAAAAAATATAATTAGGTGAAAATGCCTTTAGGCGACTTTCAGTTTTTAAAAATTAGAAATCTTATTCTTCAAAATTTAACCAGTCACTCAATGCTAGTATAGACAAATTATACACTAAAATGACGGAAAACATGAGAAGAATCATATGTGTTAAATGTGCACGCAGACGCTTGAATTTTAATTTTAAATTCGAAATTTAAACTTAATTACAGGTATAATTATTAGTAAATTAAATAATTTTCAAATTTTTTTGAATCTGGTATTTTTAATTTAAATCAAGCTTCAACATGAAATATCGCTTGTCTTATTTGGTTAAGAATTGCAAAAGCTGTCTAAATTATAGAGATAGGTAGGAAAAAAACCAGCAGAGAGACAAAAATTGTTTACTAAAATGTACGAATGCGTATCTGTTGGAAATGCAAAATCACAAGGCGTCATATATCTATTACGTTAACAAAAGTTTCACTTTTTGAACTTTTCGCACCCTAACCTTGTCACTATCATTGAGATTTTAAAAAGACTGCTTTTCCCTAAGACGTCTACAGTAATGTTTAATAACTTTATTCGGTAATTTTGTTGTAACATACGTTTATGATTTAGTAACTCGACCATCCTACAATGAATTTGAAAAATAAATAATTTGTGCAAATTCAAAAGTTTGCTAACATAAGGGCATGTAAAATCAAGACTAATACTTTCAAAATGTTCAAGACGTTTCTAGAATCTTAAAACTTGAATTTTTAAAGTCTGCTTTAAATTAAATAATTTAGACATTATGAAGGTTGTCTTATTTTCAGTCTTAATTTCAAGACTCTTAAATTTTTTAATCTTTTGAAATTCTAGATTTCAGGAGTCTTAAATTGGCGATACTTTTGAAAAGCAAAAAAGTCCAGAAATTGGCTTAATTTAAAAAGTCAATTTGGGATGAATTCAAACTTTCATTTTCTGCTTTGAAAGGTATAAAAGACATTTTTTGTTAGACTTGATTTTGGGACACTTGAGAATACAAGCCGTACGTACGACTTCTAAAAGTATCGTTTTGAAAATTTAAAATTTTAGGACGTGACGAAATTGAGTTTAAGAATCTTTATTGTATTGGATTAGTCAAGAATTTTCCAAGATTTAAATAGAAATGTAAGACAATTTCAAGTAACGCGTGCAAAAGTACCCAAGTTATGGAGAAAAAAAATTTATATAATATCAGTTTTTAACCTATTTAACAAAATTAAATCTTTGGATTGAATAAATTTCAAAAAAACCTAAGAAACGCGAAACAAATTGTCAAGACAAGTTTTTGTAACCCCATCTTCTCTTCCCTCTACTTTGAAGTGAGGATTAGTTAGCACGCATCTCAAACCACCCCCCCCCCCTATTGTATCTGTAGACGTTATAGAGGTATGGCTTCTAATATGTGGGAGCGTGTGTACTCTATTGTCTCTTGTCTTGGCTCGTAAGCTTGGTCAGAACAAGTATTTCCTCAGTCGTCGTCAGCTATTCCTACTTGTAGCACCATTTAAAATTCAGTGCGTGAAGCAGCAGAAATATATATTTTAGAGTTACAAAAAACTACTTCGATTTTTAATAATTCAAAATTATACAACTTTTTTGGATGAAAATGTCAGGTAAGTCTTGTGATCTTAATTTATACATACAAAGCATGTAATTTTATTTTAAAGCAACTTCATTCATTTCTGTTGGATAATATTTCTTGCAATGCATAATCATATAGAAAAAATAGCGAAATGATGTTGAGTTACGTTGTTTTTTGTAAAAAATTGTTTATTGCTTCGTATCTATATACTTAACTAGTATTTTTTACAATCAGAAATATTTGACCGATTTCACCTTCTGATACGCTATTAGAAAGGTAAAAACTATTGGAGTGCTAATTACTGAATAATAAAGACAGCCTAAATAATATAAACTTGACACCGTCAACTAACAACGATAGCTGATAGGACTCAGTGTGCGTTTAATAATATTACTACAATTGACCATTATTCACAAAACAGTGTTTTCTAGCCAAATGGCAAGAAATAGAAATACATTTTTAATAGTTTTTCAACGGTTGAAAAATATTTTTATGAAATCAGTTTTGTTGTCAAACTTTATTTTCATCTGCGAATGAATTTTGTGTTAGTAGCACCCACACATAAGGATCCCACAATGATTAAGCAAGTGCCTACATAGTAACTAGATTTGCCTAGTTATTTTAGTTTGAATCGTATGTTGCTCATTTGTACTCTTATTTAGGTTGTCAAAATATGGATTTTAACATTAAGAGGGGAATAATATATTCCTGACTTGTCAAATCGATTTAGCAGCTTTAATATCCTTAAAGTCCGAAATGATTATGAACAAAGGAAAAAATTGCTTTTACACAATTTTTAAATCGATACAAAATTAAAACTGCCTACCTACAACGGTACTCCTGCAATTTAAAAAAGCAAAAATATTTGCAAATTTTAACTCATAAGAACTTAAAAAAATAACATCCCCTTCATACATTTTTATTAGACTTATATGTACCGTAAAACTTTGAGTATCTTCCCGAGAATTAGCTTACACTTTGTCTCAAACCCCAAGAGTTACAAGAGACCCAAGAGCTGCTAGAGAACTGGTAGTTACGTGGAAATTTTGTGCCGGCAAACTTCAACTGAATTTTGTATCGACAAGTCAATACCAACACATTTTACTGTATTATACAAAGACACACAGTAAATACTAAGGACCCTGGGAGTTACAAAAGACACTCAAAGGTTCTCGAAACGTTCCCTTAAACCCCGTAAGGCACGGAAAATTTGATAGTAAATCTAAGAGGTACAGTAAATATTTAACTTGGTTGTAGGGTTATTTCCACCCGGACTTTTTCCACGTCGACTCATCCTTGTTGGATAATTTCTGCCTAGATATTTTTTATTCACGACAAAACCTACTATATTGGTTACTACATAAAACAATTATGAACTACAAAGAAAATTGTTTACAACTTCTGTGTTGTATTAGAAATTTGAATTATTTTCATTAATATTTAATAACCTTTTTCACTTCAGTACTACACAGCAATAGCTAAAATAAATAAAAATGCCTAAAAGTGACCTTTTAAATGCTGCCTAATTTGCTTTTACTTTACTTTGAAAAAGTAAGCTACCTTTGCCATCAAAAGCATTTGTACCCACTTTATTAGGATTCACTGATTGAAATATCTGCTCATATTCGTTTGCGTGTGCTGTGAAATAGCGGAACTCCCATGAATAGTTACACTTAATATTTATTTCTTCAATAATTATGGTAATGAGTAGGCAAAATAGTAGGTTTGTTTGAGGGTGGTAAATGTCTGGGTACTGTAGTTCTGGGTGGACATAATCTGTTGACTATATAATTCAATTCAAAACAGGATATGGAGGGCTCCTTCTAATGTATACACAAGATATAATGTCAATGTGTAATTTGAAAAAAGTATGAAGTTGCTTTTATTAATAAAAAATTTGTTTTGATTTTGAAAAAATTTAATCTTCATTGCATTTCAAAAGTATGCACTAGTGAGCGTAAAAGTACGAGCACTTGAGCATAACTACAATTCAGGACTAACAGTGAAATTGCGTTAATTTATATTTTAGAAGTAAACTAAGCAGTTTTGTGGTAAGCAACACTTGGTAATATAAAACAACCTTATTGCTTTGTCACCGTAGCAATGCATAAGTAGCTTTAATGTTTGTCTGGTGTCTGGTTTTCTATCAAACCACCCACCCTCTTCCCAGATTTTTTTTATACTATAAACACACTACCTACCTACATGGACAGGTACTTGGTGAGTACAAGAGTAGGTATATTATGTTTTAGTCCTACTTTACTTTCAACTTCATGATGCTGGATCTCTTTTTAATACAATACAATGTCAACGTGTAATTCAAAAAATTATGAAGTTGCTTTTATTTATGAAAAATTCATTTTGATTTTTAAAAATATAATTTTAATTGCATTTCAAAAGTATGCACTAGCAAGCAAAGATAAGTGCAAATGTAGGTATATTATGTATCAGTTCCATACATGGCTAGTTTAATATATTGCTATTAGATTTGCTTTAGATCTAAGTATTATTAGCTATTCCGGGGCCGCTGTTACGTTACTCCACTTTAATAAATTTATGTGGGTTTTGATCTGGTTGTCAATCTAGTAAATTTAATATACTTAAGAGTTGAAAAAGTGCAACTGCGCGAAAGAATAAATTAGTTGGCATTGAATTGATGTGTATAATCTAATACGCCTTTCTGAGGTAACTGGAAATGCTGCCGAATAGATGATCTGCATGAGTGTATAAAACTATGAACTTACTCCGTCGAACTGGACGTACCGTTTATTTTATAATAGTGCGCGGGTCTGTATTAGTACGCTTATCTGTAATAGTACACGGGTCTGTTTTTATATGTTTTTTTATCGCCATCGATTAAGTATTTTTACACAATTAGCTATTGTATAGGCCTATGTCAAAATGGATTGTCAAACGTAAATCAATTTACATTTGTAATAATATGCACTAACAAGTTAGGTATGTTGTTTCAAAATTGTCTGTATAACATATTGCAGTGAAAACAATAGTGCTGGGAAATTTGTGTAAGTAAATAATGCATTATCTAAAAACATTTGCAATTTATAAAATGTATTCCCTAAACATTAACATTTTGAAAAATACTTGTACCTACATAAAACAATTTGCAATTTTAAAAGTTAGATTTTGTAACAATTACCAATTTTCATACACGTGCAACTTAAATATTTAACTTTAACACAAATTAATAGCTTGAAGCCATTGTGCATTTCCCGAAAGTCATGAAGCTAGAAAATTTTTATTTAAATTACAATATTTTTTTGTTGAATCTATTTGTAAATTAAAAATCCGTTTTGGTAGGGTAAGGTCGTCTAATTGTGATAATCAGGTAATTAATAATAAATAATAATAATTTATTCATTGGGTCGATTTAACCAAAGTTCATACAACCAGACTCAACCAGTCACTGTGGGTGAGGAAATAGGAGGCTACCGCGTTAGATCGTCTCGGTCTTTGTACCCTTTCACTTATCCCCGTTCCCTCCTCCACAGTAAAGGAGTCTCATTCCCTAGGCCCCTAGAGTAAGTAGTGGTCACTAAGAAGCACCGAAGGAGATTGGGTTTCAATCAACCATCCAGTGACGTTTACCGTACAACACCGAGCCGTAAACGATTAGCAGTGGCCGAGGATTGAAGCCGGGTCTGAGACTGTAAACTTCGTTACAGTCTGCAGTCCTAACCGCTCACCCAAGCACGCCTGCTTTATAATCAGGTAATTGTGATACTATGCAACCGTCTCCTAACGAACGACAGCCAATGCTCGAATTTTGTGTTACTTTAATCAACGACTCAATGTGTAATAGTTGATCTTCGCCGTGAAATTCGGATATCTTGTTGAAGAAAAAAATCAAAACATCTATGATTGCCATTTAATTAGTGAGAAGAGTTTGTTTTCATTATATTCAAACCTCTCTAATTACTGTTCCGAAAATATTCTCAATAATTCTAACTATGCGAGAGATAACTATGGTTAATAGGCACAAGATAAGCTCAATTCAGATTGAATTATAATTTAGTCTTTCTTTTGGTAAATTATTTTTGAAAACGTAAGTCGCTTCGGTGTGACGTGTAAATGTGATACTAATGCTATTAAGCGTGCAACTGCAGTATTGGAATATTTTGACTTTGACCTGAACTGTGCTGATTTGTCTGTAAATAATGGATATTTAACTGCAAAAGCAGGTTAAAAGTATTATAATGTCACACTTTGAACGCTAATTTTTCATACCCGTAATTTACCGTGTTATATGAGTTCAAGATTTATTAACACATTCAGTTTGATACTATCAATGCAATAAACTTTGGTGGGCATACAGCAAAATAAAAACGACGATTGGAATGACCAGTCATTCACAATTACATTAATACAACAAATTAAGCTTATTTACTACGTTTTTAGAGTTTAAAAGATATTACTTTCGACATTATATTAGTCGATCACAATTAGACGCAGACGTATCACAATTACCGGACTTAACAAACTTCCAACTCAGCCAAGAGTGAATTCCTTAAACTCTTGTAGATGAAAGATTAACCATCAGAATTTTATGAAATTTGGAGGAAATACTCAAAATTGTATGTTTGTTAAACTTCAAAGGTCGTTGCTTTCGAAACTGTTTCTACAAAGTTTTACGGATAGCACAACAAAAAGTTTTTCAAAAAGCGATCACAATTAGACGACCCTACCCTAATCTTGTTCTTTGCTAGGTGATGGCTGGATAAAATAAATTTCATAAACTGGCAATTTCTACATTTTATTTAGTACGCGGGTTTGTAATAGTACGCGGGTTTGTAATAGTACGCGGGTTTGTAATAGTACGCGGGTTTGTAATAGTACGCGGGTCTGTAATAGTGCGCGGGTCTGAGAGGTCCAAATTTGGATAATACGCGGGGCGTACTATTATAGAATATACGGTAGGTACATTTAACTTTGTACCAGATTTCTCGCTTGACACTTAAAAATATATAAAACATTAGAAATGCATGTTGTAGTGCGGAGTGTCTGTTGGTATGGAAAAAACCCGGTTTGGAAGACTTCAGTCCTATTATATTAAGTACCTTTTATTTTTAGTGGTAATCAGCTAAATATCACATAACTGTAAATTCGAGTTTTGAGGATGACATTGCTATTGAACTCTGCTTGAGAATGAGCAGACTAATAATTCGAAGCAGCAAGAATTTGCATTCTCCAAACACCTCTGCGAGATCAAGCATTTATTAAAATAATAAAAATAATATTACAGTTTTTCTACGTTTGCACTTAAATATTTTCGAAAATCGCCAAAATTCAAATCAAGTTCAAAACTTCTCAGATAAGAACTTGCTTTCTAATTAATACCTATTTTTTAACTTATTAATACGATTTTTCTTGTGGATTGTTATTGATGCAATGCATCGTATGCCTAATTTTTCAGTAAAAGTAAACATAATAGTGGTGAGTGGTGTCTGTAAGCCACATAAGGATATGCGTTTTACAAGAAAAAAAGCTGGACATAAAAAACAGAAAAATTGAGGTTTTCATTCAACCTGATTTTATTGTTAGCAAACAAATACGTCTAAAATTACCTTTAAAAATAAATTTAGAGATACGTTTTATCAGCTCAAACCCGGGTCCGGGTGCAGCGGTTTCGGGTTCAGGTTCGGGTTCAGGAACGGGTGCATTTTCGGGTTCGGGTACGGGTCCGGTCCCGGGTTCAAGAAATGATGTGCATAGTGGGTGCGGGTGCACAAAAAATTGAACCCGGGACTACGGGTTCGGGTCCGGGTTCAAATTTGATTGAACCCGTGATTCGGGTCCGGGTTCTGGTGCTGGTCTACGATTTTTGGACCCAATCGGAGCTCTAGTCCCCATTTACATAATTTGGAATTTTTTTGAAGTACTCGACCGATTTTGACGAAAATATATATCATTTTGAAGACCTTGAAAATAGAAGAATTTGTTTACTTTTATCAATTAATATTACTTACGACACTTTTTATGGTGATTTTTTGAAATGTAATGCCGTTTTTTCTCGAACATTAAAAAACTCATGTAAAATATCACTGAGCTTGAAAGAAATTAGATACTGATAAGTGCGTACCCAAATTAAAAACTATTTTATTACTAATCAAAAATCGTTTCTCAGCTAATAAAAAGCTCAATCTCATCACAGATACCAATTGATAAGCAATGAGGTTCCATGAACTTTTTCCCTATTTAAACTCTTATTATTATTTATTACTCATATTCTTACTATTTAGCATTTGTTTTTACTTTCAGCCAATGTAACACGTTATACGTTATATAAGGATTTTAAAAAACTCTATTTTGAAATTGTTTTTAAACTATTGAGACTAAAGTGGTATCCAAACTCATGGAGTGGAAGGCGGAACACATGCAGAACTCAAAGCTGCACTCCACTGAGTCCACTCCGCTCCACTGACCATAGAGAGAAGCGGAGTGAAGCAAGAGTTCCAAGGTACCTTTGACGTCTGACTAGTGACTTCGAGCTCCACAAAATTATAAGATCCAATGTTCAGGAAATTCCCTGCCCCGGACATTTCCTACCCAAAAATGTTTTTTGTTGTAAATTGCAAACAAAGTATTGCATCTTCGCAAATTAGGGGCCAGACACCAATGACGCCACTCAGATTTAGCAAGTTTTAGGACCCACCCACCTCCTACGTGACCCTCTTCAGCATCGCGTCAACAGCCATGTTTAACATGTGTTTTTTCAATTTAACCTACCCTCTACATGGTTGGCGTCATTTGTGTCCGGCCCCATAAGATAACAGTGATAGGAGACAATTTCAAGTTCCCGCAAAAATCTTTGTCGAAACCGAAAATTCGGTTTTTAGACCGGTTACTCAACGAGTATGGGCTGAAATAATACATCATTCGAACGGCAATGATTAGCAGAATAAAACTGCATGTGAGTTCAGCGAGATATTCTAACAGTTAAGAAATTTCAATAAAAAACCAGTTTTTTTAGGCGAATTTGCGAGAATTTTTGAAAATTCCCTCTAAAAAGTGTTGTACGGGCTCATAGTGAAAAATGAATCCCCTAATGTTTCTATTTTTTTAAGAGCTTTAAAATAAGCTACAATGCGTCAAAATCGGCTAAGTATTTCAACAATGTAATAAATTATGTGAATAGGTAGTAATAAAAGGCAGGAATGTGAAATAATTCTTGTTGTTGTTCAGATGGGTTTTTGAGTTAGAGTTTCGGCTTCGGCTTCGGCCTCATAGCTTCGTCTTCATTTCTTCAGTCTATCGTCATCGTCATGCTATAATGCTAATGTGGAAAACTCAACTCTCAAAAACTCCCCAGCGCACACTGCCTCCCATACCACCACCACTAATAAATGCTACCACCTCTATACCACCACCATTCAGTCCTACCAACCAACCAACCAGCTCATGATAAAGAAATTCTTTGAGACTAAAAATGCATTTATGCCTAACATGTGTGAGTGCGTGTAAGTAGCGTAATTGAAATGAAATGGAAGTTCTCTCTCTCTCAGTCTCTCAGTGAGCTGACTTGTCTCAAAGTCTTGAACATTCACAACTCTTATAAGACTTGAGACTCGAGGTGAGTTGTTGATGTTGATGCAGACGTAGTAGAATTAAGAAAATCACGTAATGATCCAGCCATCCAGCCCACCAAAACCAAAAAGCAAATTATGAAAGCAAAGTCAAACGCTTGAGCCAAGCGACGCTACGCCAAGGCGAATCATTATCAGTAATCAGGACTGTAGACTGTAGACTTTAGTATAGGAGTTACTTTTCAAGTTGGGAACTGAACGAATATTTTCTTCACTTGTTGTTACATACTTTTAAAGGCATCTTGCATTTCATTTTGGAGTTGGTCGTAGTATGTTTGCGCTCTTGACTGACTTCGACTTCTTATGTACATATTATATAGGTAGTCTGCTATATTACATACAAATAAATCCACTATAGGTACATAGGTGTGTATCTTAAGAACATTGGTTTTTGGTTTGGTTTGGTTTTAGTTTTCATACTACACTGCACTGTTGCTCTTGACGTGATAGAAATTTTATTCATGATCCATAAACAACACTAGGTACTCAAATTGAATAGGTATAAATATCTGTGTAGAGAGGACGAACGAACTTATGAACGAAGATAACTTACATTTTTGTAAATATTACTATACGGTAGCTGCTCTGCCTAACTCTCTATTTAAATTCTCCCGTTCTATAGGTTTAGGTCTCCGATTCCGATATGACTCAATGTATCAGTGGGCTAATCGTACGTAAAGTAAAACTAAAAGCTAAAACTGGTAGTAAGGTAGAACACAAGTCATTAAGTCATTATTATAAAATGTACCGTATTTCCTATATTATAGTGCACCTGGCTAAGGAATACGGAAATCCAGCATACTATTTTAGAAGTTCATGCACTATATCAGTATTGGAGATATAATTTTGCAATATACTTAGGTATAGGTACTTCAATAGATATAATGGAATTATATCCTCGGTGCTAAATGCTGTAGCTACATATGCATACATTGAGATGCCCCAAATAACATCTCATATTTACAATTTACATGCAGAGGGGAGCACTAATACAAAAACATTCGTCGCTTGAACCATAAAAGAATGCTTCCCTTTTTCACGTGTGAGATGTGACATTGCTAATTGTAGAATTCATTATTTTGCTTGTATTTTGTATACAACAAGTTTTAAGCTTATTATATTGCAATATTATGTCCGCCCGCACCTCATAAATGATAGAGCACATTACAGTCTACCAAAACATTTGTCACTGGCATGAATTTGTCCCCATTACAAAACAAGTAGCTCATACATAACAGCAATATGTATAAAAATATTTTTTGAATGTGTACTTACCAAAGTATCAGGACAAGTCAGACAGTGAATTAATTTGAAATTCACAGATTTACAGAACAGAAATGCACTGGCATGACATGCCTAGAAACCGAACTATTAAAACACGTCAATCTTATCGTGAGAGAGAAAGACAACTTTATTAAAATAAACTTGACACACTGTCGTCCAACGACGATAGCCCAAAGGACTCAGTATACGGTTACACAATTTTGTTTATGCTTTTTAGTGTAATTATATTTTAGTAAAAATTATTATTCAGTAGGCACAAAAACGAGGCACATGAATTGGTAGTTCGTATTTGCATTCCAGTCTACGAGTGAAAGTTGAGGCTGCTTGGTTTTCTGTCTGCATTCATCTAAAAATGAGGACATAGGGCGGTTTCGAAATTGGTTTCTTTTGCTAGTGAGGAATACGGTGACTTTAGGGGCGTTTATAAATGATATCATCAAAACAAATCTATTTCTAGGACCCTATGACTCCCCTGTCATCAGCTTAACTATTGCGTAAGTTGACTTCTATTGACTGTATTATCAGCATATAGAAGTAGGTATACATATATCCCTTTTAGGCTCTACATATTTTTCATTTTGGTATTATAAGCGTTAAAAGTACACACTTTATACAGCTGCACACTACATTTACATTTTTGTACAAATACTATGCGATGATACAATTTTTTATAATGTTGTTTGTATGCGCTCCACCATTTTTAATATGTACAGATAAGCTTCTGTATAAAGCAAAAATTTGAATTGTACTGCAACTTGTAACTGCAAAAATAGGATTTTAATTCCCCTTCCCATTTAGTTGATAATTGTATTCAAATAAAAACGTAGGTACCTGTGTATTATTCTTAGCACACGCACCATGCTACCAGAAGGCAGATAAAACATCTGGCATCTCAGAATTCAAAGCATCTAGACGTGAACAATTGATTTAAAGGTTCTCGAATTCCCAGCACACACGACATTACTCCAACATTATTATGCTAGGAAAAAGGCCCGTCGTTTCAAAAACGACGACTAGTGATTGTAGGTAATCACGTTTCGCGTAGTCTTATAAAACTAATAATTTTATAATCTATGTTAGAAAGTTGATCTGTAGTATTTGCATATCTTTCCCGTCTCATTTTGATGCTAACTTCTCTAACTTCATTTTAAATTGGGCGCAGAGTGCGCCTCAACTGCTGCTGAACTAATTCTGCGGCTTTTTGGGCATCTTGTAATGCATTATTATGGGCCATCAAAATTTCAGTTTCGAAAAATGAGACAATAATTTTAAATCTTGTGAGTGAAAAACTTTAACCTTCGTGAGTACAGATCTCCAACCCTTGTGTCCAACTTGGACTACAGTTCGTCAAAGAGCCATTGCTCATTGAGCTCTTTAATACATAATACAGTCATGTCACAGAAACAGAAATTAATAGTTGATCTACAACGACTGTTTTTAATTGAATGTGCAGTGTTACTAACTTGTTGTCGATTGGCATTTAAAACAATAACGTTCTGCCGTTACATATCGTTAATAGCAATAACAAAACAAATGCAACAATTTACAACACATTGCAAATAAAAATGCAATTAAGCACTCTAATTAACAGCTGAGTTGTTTATTATTAGTGTACTAATAATAATAATATGATACATGGGCACAAAAATTTGAACGTAATGAAGACGATTGTAAAATCGAAAATGAAGTCAGCTTTGGAACTATTCAGAATGAGACTCCAAAACTGTAAATTGAGTAAAGAAGTAAATTAGAAATGGTAGTCGGCTTCGGGAAATCAAATCTGCCAGCCAAAAAGTAGAAACAGTAGGTTTTATAAGAATTTCTGCAGCATGCATGTAAGAAGGCAAGCATTAAGGGAGCGGAAGCAGGGTGGACGAAGGCTGAGTATTATTAGCATAGAAAGGCGATCGAACAGCAGCAAGAGATCGTCCATAAATGATGTCATCAGTAATTGGGTATTAATGACATGCTAAAGATAGCCACTTAAGTAATGTTAAATGGTAACATTGGGTTGGGTGTCTCCTAAGAGAGTAGTAATTTCGGTGACATCATTTATGGTCCAACCCTGAGAAGTTGTGAAGCGTCCAGCCATGCATGTACTTTTTACATTGGTTTTTGGTTGGTGATTTGGTGGGAATCAGAATCTGAAAATATATTCCCGCATAAATTTAGTCGACGGCTTATTCAATGGAAAGTGTCAATGGATTCATGCATAGGGAAAAAGTAAGATCATAGAGTAGTGGTGGCTTCAACGAAGGGGTCTTGCTTATCTAAGTAGATAGATATAAGTAGGTAGATAGATAGCATCAGCAGTACAGTAGGTATGACCGTACGGACGGTAGGATGACTCAGTACGGGAGCTTATTATTAGAGTGGATAGAGATATTAGATATTTCGAGATATCTGTACGTGTTTAAAAATTCCAAGCGAAGAACGGGCCTAGACACTCCTCTCGTGTATGTAACTAAAATAACTCTGCTCTCAATCTCTTTCTGAGGGGACTAATCACCATATCTGCTGTACTCAAGTAGCTATGTATGTAGATTTACACCATATTGTATTACCATTTACATCGTCACACATACTTAGTATCTTTCATTTCAAAACTATTTAAATGTTGACTGTTGAGAGAGAGAAAGAGTAAATGTTTATTTACAACTGGCGCCACTATTATGCTTACCATTTGGGCCCAGTAAAAATAAAATACATTCGGTAGAGATATTAAGAACACTGACAGAGCAAAATGAAATATCTTCATAATTTTACAACTGCACATTTTAACATATAGCAAACTTACATCATGATGATTGCATAATGCATGAACGCCGAAAACTGTATTGCTGTATCCAAAATCCTATAATAAAAGGCGAGGTCGTTAATAGTTTATGGCGCCAACATTCTTCTCTGACTATAATTATATGTGCATCGCACTATCCTTAATGTACGTGGACAGATGTAACATCAGTACACAGAACAACTGACACTGCCTATAGTCTTCCTATATACTATCCAACATAAGTAAAAAACGTATTCAAAGTTGATTACCAACCACAAGACCGACAACGACAACCAAAACCTCAAGTTCAAGTCATGAACACTGCTGTACTTTTACCATTCCACAGTTTACAATTTCACTTATCTATGCTAATAGTTATATGTACTGTAGACTGTAGATATACCTTTCTAACTTTCTTTACATGTATGGTGCTCATCTAAGAAGCATGTTCTGGTACTGGTCATTATATAGGAGTACACATTATTATGTCAGCAGATATATAATAAAACAGATACATATTATGTTTAATTCTAATCAACCCCACTGACTGAAAACTAAAACTCTGTCCTAAGCTGACTATGAGGATTAACCTCCTAAAACATTTTTTTTCAGCAGAGCTGACAATTATTATAATCTTTATCGCACTGTCGTTGTCGTTATCATAAATATGTGAATAGCAAAGGGAAATAATATCGTCAGTGAAGAAGCAAATGGACCTTTATCCAATTTAAGCTAGAATTAAAAGGAGCTATGTCAAAAAAATCTTGCAAAATTAAAAAGAATTTTATGCGTAAAATGTAAATACGAGTTTTTTAAAAGGTGCAAAATATTCTAATTACATGTTTTTTAAAGGTGCAAAATGTTCTATTTACTTCTTTTTCAGAAGTGCAAATTTCTAATTTCAAGCTTTCAAAATCATGATATTTTAATACTCTTGTAGAAAGTGCATTTTGTTTTTTCCTAAAAATGTATTCGGATCGTTTTGGTTCTTCACAGACGATATGCGAAATACTTATGGCATTGCTTTGGCTCTTCGGCCGCTTGGCCAAAGTGGGGAAAGCCCTCGCCGAGTAGATTTCGGAATCGAACAAAATTCAAGAAGGCACTTGATTTTCTGAACGATTTTGATTTTTCTCGTATATTTTACCCCTCTCTTTGGTCTTACTCTTTGGTATTCTAATGGTGCGGCGAGGGAAGATGCAGTTTCGGTTCCCGTTCACACGTTGGCCATGGCTTTGCCTTTCCTCGCTTTTCACGTTTCCTTTTCTGGTCCTGGCCCTGGCATTGAATTGTCTCGCCCGAATCCGAATACCAAAATTTGAAAATATTCTCTCGTGTGTCTTCCTTGAATGGTGCCCGTTTAGCAGGGCTTCAGATCTCCCACACACACACACAGTCACATTCAGACGTAATCCACTTGCATAGAAATACATGGGCATTGGATAGGAATCTACACAAGATATGCAGGAGGCATCTTCTTTATAAAGAAAGGAAACTCAGCCCGGCACATTTCAGATGCATTTCCTACCTTTGTGTCTGCCCTGGGTTGCACTCGTGTATCGTGTATCGGATTGCACTTTATTTGAATTTGAGTGTATTATATTTCCTTATAGCGAGCAGAGCAAATATACCGTACAAATGGGAGGGCATTGTTGATTGTACCGAAACCAATGCATATAGCGGTACTTGTAAAGCTCATAGCATACCTACTAAATAGTCTATAGCTTGGAAAGTGAAATTTCTAAGTAAGTGTAAAAAAAAATAAAAGAAGGCAAAAGTAAAAAAGCACGTGAGTGAGAAGGAGGGAAATGGATTGTAGAAAAAGTCCGGATGAACTTACTTGACAAAGGAATCATTTGTCAGTCAAGAATCATCCGCTTCCTTTCCCAGTCCTAAATATAACTGGTATAACATATCAGTATATATAGCATACGGCCTATGCCTATATGCCTATGGTGACCGTGAAGGTCTACGGATATACTCACTGTTATTTCTTCAAAACTGCACTATATTTTCGTTTTTCGTATTCTGTCTACTATCTCTATTTTACAGTGCGTAACTAAAGGCGTATTCTTGTGTAGTTCTATTTTCTATGCCTATCACTACGTACTGCATAAGGGATCGCTCACAAATGACGTCATTGAAAAATTAAACCATTTATAGGACCCTACGGACCCAGCTTAGCCACTGCGTAAATGGCTACTTTTAACATGGGAAGTAATCAATATAATGGCCAAGTACATCCTACCTATAACGTCATTTGTGGACGATCCCTGGTACATTGAATTGCCCCATATATAAATTTCTACCCGTATTTTGTATCCTTCTTTTTATCCTATGTCCTATGTATTTCTTTCTCCTGCCTCTTGTGTTGTGTGTGTGACTCGTGAAGGTGAGAAGTGAAGAATGCAATCAGAGCCGCAGCAGCACAGTTATGGTTATGGAAATGCGGTTCCTGCAACTTGAGACATCTCAAGACACGCAACTTCTTCCTGTCTCTCAACTTCACATTTACACTCCCTAATCTCCTATCTGCACTCCCTTATATGCGTGAAGAATAGAATTTGGATATAAATACGACAACGACAACGTTTAGGATTAGATTCTTTTTAGACGGGCCGGGCCACGATTTTCGATACAGGAATCCACACACACACGGTGTCTCTTCCACGTTGCTTTTCCTTTGCATTCCCGTTTCTTCCATGGAAAATAAGAAGATACAATTTGACTCGAAGCCTCACAGTAAAACTGCATTGAGCACAGGGCCGGGCGAAGGAATTGCTTTTGGCCAGCAATTTGTTTCCATACAAAAACCACAATTTTGATTTTATTGATGGTTTTCTTTGTAAAGCAAAATGTTGTATTCACATTTTTTAGAAAGTTTTGAAATATTCTTTTTACTTGACTCAGAAAAGTGCTCAATGTTCTATTTACATGTTTTTGAAAATCGTAAAATGTTCTATTTACATGTTTCGAGAAAAGTGGAAAATGTTTTATTTCCATGTTTTTGAAATGCACAAAAGAATTTATTCTGCATGTTTTTGAAAAGTCAAAATATTTTCGTAAACATAGTTTTTAAAAGTGAATAATGTTCAATTTACGTTTTTTGAAAATTCAAGCAGCGGGGGCTGCCTGCGCTCCCCGCATTATCCGGCTCTCACCATCAGAAATTGTGTATTCCATTTACGCCGTCTTACAGTCTACAGTACAGATAGACTCAATCCTGCACTTTTATAGTTGCATGTAATCAGTAATCAAAATAAAATCCCTTTACTAAAATACACACAACACAACAGTATTTGTGCCGCTAAAGCGCATCCCACGTTGTGTGTAGAAGCCCTGTATTTATATTCGTGTGGAGAATGTTGGCTGTACAGAAACAGAAGAAAATCCAAACCACATAAGTCACGAGCGCATCTTTAACTTTAAGCCTATGGCCTATGGGATGCGGATAGGATGAGAATCTCCACTCCGAAATTCCTTACGAGATTCTCATCTTGATCTCGTCCATCTCCCCATCCACCATCCGTCCATCTATCTCAAAAGCACTGAGCAGACAAAGGAATGGCAAACGAAACGAAAGCAAAAACGAGGCATGGGGAAGGAGCGCGGTGAAGAAAATGGAAGGGAAGGGGAAATGTACACAGACACACACACAAAGTACAATCTACAATCTACAATATTATAAAAGATTCATGAAGACCCCTGCTGTTTTCTGTTCCGTCGCTTTCGACTTCGGCTTTGGCCTCGGTTTAGTCGGTTTCCACTTCATTCAACGTTGACAACGTTGATCTTGCTGTCTTCCTTAGGTAGTCGCACATAGCCGAAAATGCAACTTGTCTCGAACTCCAACTATGGAGCTGGCAAGTTTCTCTTTATTGAGCAACTTTGTCTTTTAACTTAACAGGAAATCAATGAATTGTCAGGCTACTGCACTGGTACCCGTAACATTCACGCTGGATGTTCCAATCTGGAATGCTCATTATTAGCATCTCTCAGCCCGACAAAGATGAGAAGACATTAGTTTGAGGGAATGCATCCGGAGCGGAGTAGTAGTAGTCGGATTTCGTTCCTGTCTTAACGTCTTTTCTTATGTCCCGTTTGGATTTTTAGAGGGTGTATCACACTGTTTAAAATGTCAGTTCTGGTTTTTCTGTACTACGCCAGGTCGCTAGGAAATTTGACATTTTTTTAAAATTTAACTTATATTACTTTTATCCGCTCACTTCCGTACATCAAAATCAGGCATCATAAATTTTAAATTTCAAACATGGAGTAATCAGAGCCCAGCATCAATATTCAATAACAGCATCAGCATAAGCTGTGCTCACAAATTTTTAAGGAAATTCCACACGAATTTCATTTCTATTTATTTGCACCACCTTTTATGTTTTTTTATTTCTTTCCTCCGAAATTTTACTACTCGTTCTCGTTGCATTCTTTGTCTTATTTTATTAGTACATCATTAGTAAGTTTTCAGTATTCAGTACGATGCACTTTTGAATTCGATAATTTCTTCGAATTTTACCGGAGACCTTTTTGCTGAGGGGTCGTTTAAAAATTACTTCTACTAAATTAGAAACCTTCGTAAAAACCGTACATAGGGAGAACGAGTCTATAGAAAGCAATACGCTTTAAAATCTGATTATATATAATTTACATCTTGTCAGTCTCCAGTAGAAAATCCTGTACCGACTGTGTAGACTGTACCTAGTAGTAAAAAAGAATAGAGACTTGAAAAATTAAGATTGAAATTGAAATGGATTATCTAAACGTGCAAAAGGCGTGAGCAGATAATTTTACAAAATTGGTACGAACTATTTTACGAGTGCATGCTCGTCATTTTTAGTGGAGCGGCGTCTAAGGGAGTGGCTATATGTGATCTGCATGGTGTGGTCTGTCCCTTTATTTTTGCACAAATAAAAATAATTCCAATACAAATCCCTATTATTTTGTTCGTAAAACGTATATTGAATTTTGCGTACGTAAATCTAGTGCATTTTGGATTGTTGAAAATTATAGCATTATATGTTATTACGTAGTATTTTATTTTTGAATCTCAAAATTTCAAATAATGCCTTTGCATATAGCTATATCATCAGTGAAGCATCAAAATAGTCCATATTTAATTCAAACGCTAGAATTTAAATGAGCTACGTCAATTAAAAATAATCCCCATGAAGGGGATGCGTGAAATATTATTACGAGGTTTTGAAAAGTGCAAAATGTTCTATTTGCTATAGCTTTTAAAAATTGCAAAAACTTCTATTAACATACGCTTTTGAAATTTGCAAAATGTTTTATTTACATGTTGTTTAAAAGTGCAAGATATTCTATCTATAAGCTTTTGAAAAGTGCAAAATATTCTACTTACATGCTTTTGAAAAGTGCAAAATTTTTTATTTACATGTTGTTTAAAAGTGCAAGATATTCTATCTATAAGCTTTTGAAAAGTGCAAAATATTCTATATACATTCTTTTAAAATGTGCGCAAAATTTCATTTACATGCTTTTGAAAAGTAAAAATTATTCTATTTACCTGTTTTGGAAAAATGTAAAATTTATACATGATTTGAGGATCTTAATATTTTGTTTTATAGATAGCCCTTTTTTTCACGAAAAAATGGGAATGGCTCATTTTGATTTTTCCCTCACAATATACACCATATAAAATGTTTCTCAAATATTGCAATATTTTTGGAAAATAAAATAAAGTGAGGGAAAATTCAAATTTTCAATAGAATAAATTTGTATAAAGAAATAACTGTAAAAATGTTTTTAATACATTTTGACTGACAATGAGCCCAAATCCAAATAGGTGCGTGAGTGCCACAATGCAATCTTAATTCCACTTTACAATAACTTTATAACAAACAATAAGTTTACTACCTGTAATTCAAATTTTCCATACAATGGGAAGGCAAAGACAGTTACTGTTACGTTTAATGGCATAATACATAATATTATATAGCTTTAACTATCTTTGTATTGAGCTCTTTTCTTGGCTGCAGCCAAGTGGCCAAGTTAACAGCTCTGTACTTAGGATCAGGAATCAGGATCCACCCCCAACAGCGCAGAGGGAAGGGGGCAAATAACAAAGATAAGATTATGGATTGCATATGATTCATATTATTTACATACTTAATAATATGGCTTCAGTTTTGTATTTTAAGTACAGACTGTCCAATATGGCATCTTCTTCTTTATGTAACTGGTTATAGGCATCATCCATAATTGACGTCCCGTGTAGGGACGTCTGAGTGGAATATCTGGGTGTATAGTGTATACCAATGTATGAAGAGTTGTTTGGCAAAACGGGTCCAGTCTATTAAATGATTTTTGGCAAAATGGGATAAGTCCACCTAAAAGATGCATTTCTGATTTAAATTGGTTTTCCAGTGTTTTCGTAGTTTGTAAAAGACAATTCCCGTGCGTAAATGTTTTTCATGCAAGAAAAATTTGAAGTTAAAAAAGTTTGGTTTCACTCAAAACGATTATTTCAACCCACGGGCTTATTCCTCCACGTTAAGTTATTGATTTTGAGGCCAAATGGAAAAAGTCCACAAATTAAAATTTTGCAAAATTTTATAAAAAATTCCAGTAATTCTAGATTTACGAAACTTGTTGTAATAACGCTTTGTCAGTTACAGTACCTGTAGAAAAAAAATGAGTTTGAAAAAATAATCCTGTCACCTTTTATTCATTATCCATTTTTCCTGTGAAAGCTTTGATGAACTTGGCCTGTTTTGCCACAAAACTCTTCGTAATATATTGCTTGTCGGCCCCAGAGGGTTTGTACTTTCGAAGCAATCATTTTCACCCACGCAAATTGACAACTGCTCATCTGCTGTAAACTTGCAAAGAGGCAGTAATGTAATGTAATGTAATAGCTTTATTGTCAGATTATCTCAGTTATTACACTGATTTCCAGAAATTGACATTCGCAGTCCCTACAAACTAAAACTAACTAGGTAGTATATACAAATATTGCATGAGAAATAATTGTAGTAGACAATTCAAGAAAATAAACTAAAATACACAAATAAATAAGTACAGCATAGCAGTTCAATCAATTTCCATAATTGAGAGTGTATAGTTCAACTCAATTTAATTTTAGCAGCGCAGTTTAGGGCTTTGTCAAAGATTTGTTCATTGTAAACCGAGCTTTTAACTTTTAAGCATTAATGCATTCGGCAGATCTAGAAACTCGCCAACAGAGAGGTTAACAGTTGACAATTTGAATGATAAGCAAAAGATTTAAGAGCTTGTGTCACCGTGAATTGAAATTTGAGAATGTCTTATAACGGTGCTCGAAAAAATAGTCATATCTGGAGCATATCAAGATTTTGCATGGAAGCGTATATAGTCACCACAGAATAAACTCAAGCACAAAGGGTGCGTAAGGTCTACAGGCAAAATATACGACATTATTTCACTCCCGTTGCCCGTTATTTACAACAACGGAGTATCGATCTCAATATTTCAATGTCAAAACTCGAAACTCTAGCCTATGTAATCTTCACAATATACAATTAGCTATATGTCGTTTATTAATTTTGTTTGCCAGGACGTTCCTATCTTATATATGTACCTACATTGGTATATTGCCTATTTTATTTCGCCCTGTTCTTGTTTGAGACAGCCACGTAGGTCCTATTTCACTGTACAAAAATGCTGTCCTATCAATTTTCACGAAATGAACTCATTAGTTATTGATTTCCATCTTGGTTAAGACACTATCTGAAACCTAAGACGAAGACCAACAAAGCACACACACACACACAATTTCATTACTTACGATTAGAAAAATATACAAAATATTTCCTATGCAGTATCATATGCACAATACAGCAAGACCTCCATTAATTTTTATGTGGAACTGGACGCTCCTCCGCCTTCCTGCGTCCTGCTTTTGTTTCCACACGTTAAATCATCAAGACTGGCTGACCGTTACCGTTGTGCTTTAGAATCGTAGCCATCGGCATCTGCAATAAATATCTGTAAATAAAAATTAAGATTTGCGATTTACGATCTGGTATCTATGATGTTTAGATTTTGAAGAAGTTGAAAGTTAAGAAACAATTCTCAAGTCGTTTGATATTTCAGCCATCTACAATATAGGTGCTTTAAAAACAAAAATTACTCAAACAATCCCACTCAAATTCTCAACTATGTAATCGTGTGTTTATTTATCTATCCCGCTGACTGGCTCACTGGCTATCCACCATATGTCTAATGTCAAATGTAAAAACACAGAAACCAACACGAACCCGAACCAAAATCCAATGTTTTGAATATCTCAACTCAATTCCTATAGTAATTTTCTGTATAGTCTACAGTTCTACAGAAATACGCTTAAACTGTAAATTGGTATATCGTATATCTGATCTTCATGTTGATATACCTCTATATAGCGAGAGCTAAGAATCTCCGCTTCACTTCATGAATTCTAATTCTTCGTGTTTTTAAATAGGATTCTATACATCTGTCCATGCAGCATCCTTGCGACTGTGTAAAAAAAACAAGAAAAAAACAGTAAGGTTCACTTTTCATTTTCTTAGAATTGAGATTCCAAAAGGGATTTTTGTTCGAGGGAAATCTCAGAAATAGAGGCGTGAAATAAAATTGTTTATTTTCAATTAGTACGCACGGGATTCTTTCCACAAACAAAGCGGAGAAAAATGTACCAACGGCTTTGAGACTCTATGATCTGATGAAGTATTTAACGGAGCAGGACCCATTCCAACTTTGCTAGTACATTTAAGTACATAGCATTGCTTATCCATAGAATAGAAACGCTGATTACGCCCTTTACAATCTTTAAATTACAGCATTACATTATGTACCTACTTGACTCAGTCAAACAACTCGGATTTTTGTTAAAGCAGAGATTTTACTTGATACCGAATTAAACCGGATGTCCCTACAAATGTGTATAAAGGGTGAACCGTATTCGTAATCCATATGCTGTGTAGAATCTGCTATCTTCTAAATTGGAATACAAGCATTCCAAGTAACTTAGTAATACTGTGTGAATTCGGGGTATTTATAAATAACCTGGGGAACCACAAAAGGAGCAGCGAGTGAAACTCAAGACATTTCATTCCACACAGAATCCAGATTATTTTCTGTTTTCAACTTTTCAATAGCTTCCATTTTTTCCTTTCATTTTCTGTGGTTGTTATTACCTTTCCCCGTACCCGCCGCCGTATTGACACGTCTAATCTATCGTATCTTAAAATCCTAACCTAAGAAGATGCGATTTTACCTCACTGACTAAAATACGAACAAAACAGAGAAACAGAAACAGGCCGGTTTAATATTTACTTACGTCGACTTCAAATTCAACTTTGGCTTCATTACGAGGTCTCATTAAATTTCAATTCCAAATCATAATGCAACAACGTTCGTTGCGTTGACGTTTTTATTAGGTACAGGGCCGGATAATGCGGCCAGGGCAGGCAGCCCCCGCTGCTTGAATTTTCTCAAAACATGTAAATGGAACATTTTGCAGTTTTCAAAAATATGTAAAAAGAATGTTGGACTTTTTCAAAACTTACAAATAAATATTTCTTTTTGTAAATTTCAAAAACATGGAAATAAAACATTTTCCACTTTTCTCAAAGTATGTTAATTTTTGTATTTTAAAAAGTATTTTAAATTTTTCTGAATCAAGTCATTCGAAAATACACTTTTTAAAACATGTAAATACAAAATTTTGATTTACCAAAGAAAACCACCAATAAAATCCAAATGATTGTTTTTGTATGGAAACATATTGGTGCCTAAAAGTAATTCCTTCGTCCGACCTTGATTTAGATATCGCTATACATAGCTGATACGGATCCTTATTTCTTAGGTATTGGATTTTCGACTTTGCTGTGTTTACTTTTGATAGAAAAACAGGAAAATATCTCTAGACAGCGGATGTATATAGGATGTGGAGTGAAACATCATCTTGAAAAATGAAAACTATCAAATGAAAAAAAAACATTGTGAAGCGTGGACGGACGGCGACCGGCGACGGTGATGTGGAAGTTTACAATTTAATAATAATATTTACTATGATGTTATGTTGGTTTTGGCTCCTGTGCCTGTGCTTAAAAGACTCATCTATTTGCTCTGAGATTTATCCACCCGACAGGAGTACATTAGGACCCAAAAGTAGGAGACTAATCGTCCATCGTAAATAGTACCACAGTCTTAAGTCTCTGAGGAGAATATCTAATCAGTTTATTTTATTTTATGACGGACGGGGAAAAAAAATTGGGCCTCTCGGTATGATGCACCTACTTACCATTTAAACTGTTGTATACCGCATAATTGCATATTTATGCGCATAATTAAACATATACATATATTAGTGGCAGTAGCAGGAGACTACTCATATTGACCCAAGTATTTTCGGTAACAGGACAGAAGAGTGCAGACACAATATCCATTTAATTTGTAACTCAAAACAAAGCCCACTATCTACAAAAATATTTAAATATGTATGTCTTGCAAGCATTTAAATAGAACATTTTCACTTTTAAAAAATAATTAAATACAAGATGGATTCAAGCACATGGAATTAGAAAATTTTGAACCTTTTCAAAAACATGGAATTGGAACATTTTGCACCTTTTTAAAAACATAATAATAGAACATTTTACGTTTTCAAAAACTCCTAATTAACATTTTACGCAAGCTTTTCATTTAGCGTTTATGACATAACAATTAACGTCACGGTATTTCTCTCACCTATACTATATTTTACAGTTTCAACTTTACTAAAAATTTTGTCGACCTCAGTGAAAGTTTTTGATTCTATAATTCAGTACCCAAAAGTAGCTTTAAAACAGTACAATGCGGATGCTTAGAATGTTTGTCTTTTCAGTTCTTTGATGAGGAAAGCATTGTGCTGTCTTCATTACTGGCTATTTTAATTGTGATGATAAATTGTCATTAAAAATTGCATTGCGCCACATACGTAAGTATTTTATATTTATTTTATTTCGTTTTTGACATATTGTCGGTGAAGAGTCATTTAGCGTAAGTCCATCCAATTCTTGAAATCACTCTGTCGCAAGTCCGTTAAATTTGTATATGCTGGTATAGTCAATTCAATGGACTCACGACAAAGATTTTGGAAAAACACCATTCAAAGTTGTAAGTAAAGGCTGGAGGAGTACAAAGCACTAATTTGACAATAGAAATTGGTTTTTTGTTCGAAATAACTTAACATATTTTTACACATTTATCGTCGTCTAATCTCTTTGTACGGTATAGAGTACATAATTTGTGCTTAGGTGGGAGTAGATTGACATCGAAAGACAATGAAGCACATTTGGCAGAGCCATACTACAGAACTGCAGACTGTGTACAGCATACGGCAATTTACATGTATTTTGGCTCCTCTACATTCTTCTCCACTCTGCGCACACCAATATTTTATATTCACAATTTTATTTTTATGTATTTATGCACGTTGAGTGCTATCGAGTGAGTCCACTTTGTCAGTATAAGAATACAATACATTTAATGATTATGTGTGCATATATACATCCGTATCCGTATCCGTATGACCGTACACATGAGTTGCCAACGATAAATATATGGAGAAAGGTTCCTATTATTACTTAGGTATGTAATATCCGCCAGATTTTTAAGTTTGCATTTTTTTTTGTGAGCAGTGAATTCGACTTTAAATTCGATTTGGACTTCTTGAAACTTATAAGCTTAAGAATGCTTAAACGCTATACACTATTTGGTTAAAGTTGCAATTGAAGTTCTGGCTAAGGCAACGGCAAAGTCGTCGTTTAAATATTACTTTGTATTTACATTTACATAGTACAGACCTAGAACTTATATTATTACTATTGCTACATAACACGGCATGGGTGGTTTAGTTTGGTTCTCTGGTTTGGTATTAAATTGTAATAGTGCTTTTTAAATGCTATGAATGTCGATGTGGATGTGGATGTCGATTTGGGGGTTGAGACTTCTCCCTACCTTGTAGACTGTGACTGCCGTCTGTGTCTACAACCATATGGCTGTAATTATACATAGATATATCTGTATGTAGGAAAGTACGTGTGCATTGTGCAACTTGAACTATATAGTCTGTCTGGGTCCTGGTCCTAGGTCCTATGGCGGCTATATAAGTAGTATCCACTATGTAATGGGACATTCTGGCAATGGCCGTGAGCCCACCATGGGATGGAGAGAGTAACAATTTGTAATCACGTACGTACTATATTGTACGCCGTATGGACATAAACATAAACTGAGCTGGCATTGGCATATAACTGGCAACTGGTAAGGCATATAAAAAACAATGATATCAGATTTTACAGACATTATTATATTAGAAAATTAGGTGGGAATGGGAAGTAACTTTAAATTACAACAACTACTACGCACTTTGTGAATCTAGAAAAAAGGAGTCAAGATACTATTACAATATTGCTGGGATGGGATACATATATTAAAATTACTTTTAGGTACCTATATGTACAAACTTCGGCTTCATTATTAAATTCCTATTCCTGTAATGTCACTGTCAACTGTCACAATCTTTCCCTATAATTACGAGCAGGTAGGTATGTTAATTGCTTGTTGCCATTTATTGTCACATAACTCCACTCACTCCCTGCGATTTTATTCACTCCCTTGGAAAAGCTCCCTTCCCTCCCTTTATATTCCCAAATATTCCCAATTGCGTAGGGAATTTATTGGGAATATTAGGAATTTTAGGAATCTGTAATTAAATCAAATCGCATGCAATGTAATTCGTTTAAAAATGCCTATTACAAAAATAGCTTGTTTTTAAGCAATTTACTCTACTTTTTATTCAAGTTAACTTTAGAAAAGCTACGTATTTCTTAAATAATAAATATTGCGCTTAGCTTCAAATAATAACTACGCTCAAAAATAATTACTTCTAAAAATGAAAAAAATGTAATAAATTTCGTCTCTGTAATCTTCGTGCCAAAGCTTTCAGATATCAACTCTAAAGCAGTGTAGGGAGCATCTAAAGCATCCAGGGCCGGATAATGCGGCCAGCGCAGGCAGCCCCCGCTGCCTGAATTTTCAAAAAACGTGTAAATGGAACATTTTGCATCTTCCAAAAATATGTAAATAGAATATTTTGGCATTTCAAAAACATGCAAAATTAATTTTTTTGTACATTTGAAAAACATGGAAATAAAACATTTTCCAATTTTCTCAAAACATGTACATAAATGGAACATTTTGCAATTTTCTGAACCATGTAAAATAAACATTTTGCAATTTTCAAAAACATGTAAATACAACATTTTGATTTATCAAAACAACATCAATAAAATCAAAATGGTGGTTTTTGTATTGAAACAAATTGCCACCCAAAAGCAATTCCTTTGTCCGGCCCTGTTGAAAAGTAACTAGGTAGTTAGAGTTGTGCAAGTGGAGCGAAAAGTGAAACCACAGCGGAGCCTGAAACTAAAATCCGAATCCAAGGAAACATGAAACAGAGAAGGAAAACAATGGAAAGGGAAAATAGAATGGAATTTAGTGTAATATGGAATATATGAAATATTCAGTGGGGCCTGTCGCTGTCTCCTTACTGAACTAACAAGAAAAAGATGGAATGCCCAAAGCAAAGTGAAAAGAGTCAGTAAACCAAGAAGAAGGAACTCGCTCTTTTCGCCCCAGAGTCTTCACACAGCTTGAAATACAAATCCGCGAATTCGAATCCGAGACCGAATTTGGATCCGAATCCGACTCCGAATCGAGCAATAATGTAATGGTTAAACTTTTCCTCCTCAGTTTGCTGACTTTAACTCATTTTCCCGAGTGCAAACATACGCATTACTGCACTTCAAGTCATCTGCTCAGCAAAGGTTGAAAGTTGTCAGTCTACGCTTCGGTTCACCAAATATTTTTCTGTACTTGTGTACAATGTACGTTTCCCCCCTCCACACTCACAGATTCTGGAGATTCTCAAGTGCGAAAACGATAAGTTTACTTTACATTACTTGTGATCTGGTCCTGAGCCTGATGGTACTGGTACCGCTTGCGGTCCCGGTGTTGGTCGTTGAGAAACCAAGAATCCGGAAATTAAAAAAATTGCAGAAATGCAACTTTATATTTCGACACATTGTATCACATCAAAGTCTCTAAGTCTCTTCTACAAATAGCATTTTTATGTTTTTTTTTGTAATAAAATAAAAATCCTAAGTTTTTGTTTACCAACGCAAATAAAAAACAGTGCTTCTTAGAATATGTGTTGGTTTTTGGTAGTTTCGTTTTCATTTTCTTGTACTTTGTATCATTAGATCGTCATCCCACTTAAAGATGTTGCATTGCATTAGAGTACCTAATATGGAGGACGTGGGAAATACAGAAATCTCAAGTATATCCTTATCTTTATAGCATGCTTAAAACTGTAGGAATGTGGGTACATCTTTTCTGCATATGGTAGGTACCAGGCGCGGGTCGAGCCAGGGGATGGGCAAAAAGGGGGTTGCTTCACCCCAAAATTAATTTTTTATAGCATATAGGGTAGGCTAACATATGGGGCCTTTTAAACAGAGATGGCTGACTTATGGCGTGAGTGAATTGTTAAAATGATCCATTTACATTTTTAGCCAGAATTAAAACTCACTGTCCACAAAATTAATTCCAATATCATGATCCTAAAATTGCATGTAAATGGAACATTTCCGAAGTTTCTAAAATATGCATGTAGAATATTTTGTAAGTTTTACAAATATGTCAATAAAATATTTTGCAAGTTTCAAAAGTAAATGTAAGTAAGTAGACAATTTTGCAAGTTTCTTAAAAATTTAGGTAGGTATACTGAAAAATTTGCAAGTTTCAAAAACATGTAACTAAAACATTTTAGACTTTTTCAAAAGCATGTAAATAGAGCAGTGTGTATACCTTTCCGAAACATGTTAACTGAAAATTTTTCAAAACATATTAATAGAACATTTTGCAAGTTTCAAAACATATTAATAGAACATTTTGCAAGTTTCAAAAACATGTAAATAGAGCAGTTTGTACCTTTCCGAAACATGTTAACTGAACGTTTTGCAAGTTTCAAAAACATGTATATAGAGCATTTTTGAATTTTTCAAAATCTTTAATTTACGTTTCAGGCATTTTTTCTAATACGGTTTTTTTAGTTTTTAAAAATTTAAATTGGAAAATGCGAAATGGGCCATACTGCTTCTTCATTCATATGATATGCATATTGCCCACCCCATTAAATATTTCTAGATCCGCCCCTGCTCCGTACCTATAGTATGCACAGGGACCAAATTAGCTTTATTATTCGTATTTTGTCTGTATCTCTGCGCCCAGGGAAGATTGGGGTAGGAAGTTCTAAGTGTGAGAGGTAGAACGGTGTCCGTATTTTTAATAATGATAATTGTCAAGAGTGCTTTGGGGAAAATCTCACTGTTGCAATTAGAGTTGAAACACAAGAGCACTGAGCACTGCCACTCGCAATGGCTTCACTACAGTGCACTACAAGTAAACGGAGACGAGAATTATTTAGTAAGTGTCTATATGTGTCGAATGTGGACATTCCCGAAATTCCTAATATGGCAGATACCGCACGCTACACGCTAAACGGTACATGAAATCGAAAATGATGGCAGGGCCACAGCTGCAATTTTATCATTAACATTTTAGCACATCTATAATATCACATCAACATCAAATCTCGTCGAACGAATTCGAATTTGAATTCGTTACTTTTTTTCCCCCATCATCTTGTATTAAGTGAAGGCGTTTGATAAGAGAGTCAACAACTACACAGTAAACTGTAACTGTAGTTGTATTGCCAATTTTCAATCCCCAGGGCCGGATAATGCGGCCAGCGCAGGGAGCCCCCGCTGCTTGAATTTTTTATGGATTACGGAGTACGGTATACGTAAAATGCGGAACCTTCTGTTCCTTCTTGCTACTACGTAATGTGTTGATATTTAGATTCGTTTTAGAATATTCATTCAGTCTTGTGACTGTTGCCAAATATATATAGGTAATGCAATTTTTATTTATTCAAGCATAACATCTGTGGATTCGTAAAGGAAAAAGACGAAGTAATTTAAAATACATACCTAGTTGAGTAAGGAAGGACCTATTGAATCATGAAGATATGTAAGTTGAGCTAAAAATAAACAAGTTCAGACTTTGCTACTAAAGTGAAAATGACTAGGCATCTACATTTTACTTATGCCTCCACTATATATGATAGTTTAGGATGTGATGTGTTTCTCTTTATCTTTTTCTCGAGCTCGCTAGTGACAGCGACTGAGTGAGTGAGTGGATTCTTTTTTTCCCTTTTTGACTATGCTCTTCTTGATGTTTTGAGCGTACTACGGTAAGGGACTGAATGAAGATATTGCTTTCTATCTTGTTCTATTATATTGCCATCCCATTTAATTTTGTGTTGCCAAATGGTGACTGTAATAGAATATAAGGAGTGTGTGTAGGAATGGGTAGTGTATGAAATGAAAATATTTGTAGGTAAGTAAGTGTAAGAGACAAACTTTATTAGTAGTTTCAGTTTGTAGTTTGTTTTGTATGGTGAGCAAGTGGGAGTCGAGGTAGAAGTACATAAGACCATAAGAGATAAGAAGCAACAGGGTCATGCAAAAGTTAGAGTCAGAGCACACAGAGCATCATGTTACACACATTGGGTCTGAGTCAGAGTGAGGTCTGCTCCACTATAATTAATTATGTTTGAAGAATTTAACGTCGCAGTAGGAGTCAGGAGTCACAGTATCAGAGCAGTCACCAAAACCAAAGCAATGTGAAATAATGTGTAATGTTGAAAGTGTTATGAGCTGCCAAAGAAAGTCAAGTGATTTCTAGAGAATGAGAGCGAACGCTGTGGAAGGAAAATATAATTTGATCACATTCCGGATCTTTTCACATTAGGTACCTACATTACCATTACATAACTCTATATACTTCGTTGCCTTCCGTCGCGTTTTGGTCCTTTTTTTCAAGGCTTCTTGAACAATCTTTCAACCCAGAAACTCTGTGAGATGTCCGTGTACTAATATGTACCATCCCATCGCGTCTTCCCTCCTTATCTTTTCCATTTGCATGTTATATTTCATGAGTCTCATTTCTCATCTTCGTCCCTGTCCACAGAAATGAAATCCTTTGACACATGACATGAGAAATAATCTCTTCACAAAACTACTTGTATAAGTAAAAACATGTGGCGATCTTGGAATAATCAGAGTTATTTTTTTAGCATTAGTTTTATATGTTGTGAATATATTTTTGTACGTATGAACATATGCATGTGTGATTCCATTCCCTTTACTTTATTCAGTATGTCAGTTGACAACTCCTATTTAATAATTTTAAAATTGGAATGTGTTTTTGAATATTTTGAAGTGCTAGGATAGAATTTATTATTACATTGATAATATATTAATACAGTAATATCTACAGTTCTGGGAAGACTAGAGGGTATCAGCAATACCTTATCTACTTTAAAAAAATGTAAGGCCATACCAGTTCGTACATACAAACAAGTCAAGTACGTTTCAAATACCTACTAAAATTTAACTGTGTATAATTGTATTGTGCATCGAGGGCAAAATGTTCTTAATAATTTCATGTATTTTTAAAACTGTAGAATCCTCCAATTATGTTGTTTTTAAGCAATTAAAATTGTTTAATTACGTGATTTTCAAAAGATTAAAATGCTGTAACTAAGCGGTTTACAAAACAAATTCTTTAATGAAGCGATTTAAATTTTAAAGATTACAAATTCATTTATTAAGTTATTTCCAAAATGTCAAAATTTGGTAATTAGATACTTTTAAAAAGGTAAACTAAATTTTATTCTCGCCTTTGAAAAAAATAGCAAATATAATATAAAACAAGCCCCGATATTGAACCACTATCAAAATTAAACTGCTCCACTAATTACATAGGTACCTGATTCGCCCAGGTTCTGGATTTTGATATAATTTTGGTTTTATTTCAATTTTTAACTAACAGAAAAATGCTGTAGTAAGGGAAGGGCTTTTAACTCAAACTAAATTGTACTGATTTATATATGTACAAGACAAATTTATGTATGTATATAAAAAAACGAGAAATTGAAGACAAAAATTACACGAAATTAGAAACTACAGAGAGATAGTGCATCGTTCATATCGTATTGTAGATGCTATCCTATATAGTAGTATATACCAAACTATGCACACCAACTAATGCTACAGAAATATCAGTACATTTCAGATTACAACTGCCACTACTCCTACTGTGCTGTCTGTACTAGTAAGATATTACATGAACTTACATAGTGCCAGTACATACAGTATAATGCATCACGTCAAATTTGAAACTGGATAATCCACAAAGAAAGAGACCCATTAATAAGAAACTTTAAACATTGTAGATTGTAGAATTGCGTCTGCTATCTACTGTCTACTGTCTACAGACAGTCTACGGTTGCGTAACATACGGTTTTAAACCGGACTCTTTTTCTGCATCGTTGATTTTATTTTTCAGAATTTATAATTAGTCATATAACGCTCCCCCCTTGTGACAGGTTATGACAAGAAGCATCAATTTGGCTCCTGAACAACGCAGCTCTGTTTCTATTGTTTTGTAATGTCACAACTATTGCACATTTTTTAGTCGACCATCATTCCATAATTCCAACCAAAACCAAACCACTGGCTGCACTGACTGTTGTTGACTGTGCTGTGAGAGAGTCAATTATGATTACACGTATTGTTTTACGCTTGGTAGTACTATCTGTAACAGGGACATTATTTTTTATTTTTACTTACCAAGACCGAAATAATAATTAATTTAAAATATCTTACAAATATAAACCATTTGCAATGTTGCTGTACATTAGTTGGAACACAACAAAAATATTAAGGCTAGTAAATAATACTTTTATCGTTAGATTGATGAAAATGTATCAAGCAATTAGCTAGAAAAGGAAAAAAACTGTACGACTGTATGAGCCTTGAGTACAATTTTGTTGATGATGTAGTATTTGTAAACTTGCCTGTGCAATATTACATCACACTCACACAATTATGTCGTTACATAATTGAGCTTGAATTAATTATTTTCACCAGCTCATTAAATGGAGACAATTCCTGAGTAGAAGTCAAAGACTGAACAATTCGTGGAATTTTTCAGAAAGTTAACATTAAAGTTACGTTTCTCATATTTCGAATTCAACTTGTTTATAATTTATTTTGAATTATTGAATTTGAGTTTTGAACTCGACTGAAGTGAAAAGCAGGAGACGGAGGTACAATATGCAATATCTTTACAGGTCATATGTTAATTGCAAGAAACTTTGTGCGCTGTTATCTGCAGTGTGCATATCATAACTAACGCAAAAGTTGCAACAAAATGTATTGTTTGAAGTGAGACTGTGAGATAAACTATAAACCATTCCCATTGATAATTTTAAAAAAATTTAAAACAGGTTCTCTCCTCTTCCTTCCATCTTAAACACAGGGAACAAAAGCAAACGTGCTTCTTTACAATGGTTGTATTTAATAAAAAGGAACCCAGACAAAGTTCATCTCATTCATCTCATCCTAGTCGACATTGTAAAGGATTGTATTGTATTTGTCATTCTGAGAATTTGACGTACTGCTTACACTATACACATGTTTACTATGCAGTACTACATTCTATACACAGCGTAGGTTACCAATAGACAGTTTGAATAATATTACAATTTAGTAATTCGGAGATTTTTTCCTCTTAACTCCAACGAGTCATCTTTTCTTTCTGGTCTGGTCTTCTTGTTGTAATATGTACTTATGATGCAGCCTTAACAGTTACGTTAGGCAGTCCTTGCCGGCAAATCTTAACAGTCAAGTTATAGCCTTTAAAAAAAATTTCAAAATTCCGGTAAATTATGTAAATAGGGAGTAACTAAGGGGGGGTAGCCGTGAAAGAGTAAGTAGTGGCAATTTCAATGCAGACTTGTAAATCTCAATAAAAAGTATTTCAGACAAAAATGCCTCAATGCAATTTTTAGTTTTTGAAAAGTACATTTTTTTTAATTTCCCGCCAAATCTTAAAACCGAAATTTCGACACGTTACTCAAAGCGAGTACACATGAATCATATATCATTGAAACAAGAATAAATACGCGAACCTAGGTATTCAACTTGTAGTTCCAGCTCAGATTATGATTAATTTTTAATTGCAATTAAAACACTTACCTAACTAATTTTTTGTCAAAATTGACCGATGCTAATGCATGTTATATCATTTTAAATTAAAGCCCTTTTAAAACTCAGAAACAAAGTATTTTGTTTTAGGCTTCTGACTCAAACAAAAATTTTGAGGCGGAATTTTCAAAAAAAGTGACGTTTTTTTAAAATGGCAAACGCTTGTGAGTACACTCTACCAAAATCCGTTATTCAGAATCTACCCGTCGTTACCTTTCGAATGGTATATCACAAGTTGAAATGGGCCAAATACTTCGATATCGTGAAAATTCCGGTAAATTATGTAGATAGGAAGAAAAAATACTCAAATTTTGCAAAATGTAAAACTACTACTACTTCAAAACCACAGGTTTGTAATGATTAAAATGCTGTATTTTCTCATTTAAAAATCTTGAAGATGTTCAAACTTTTCTAACTATGCCATTTCAACCACAGCTACAGGGGCGGACCCAGGTTTGGGAAATTGGGGGCGGGGGGGAATGGGCTAACAATGTTAAGCGGTCATCTTGGAAAATAGCCGCTTCTATCTCTACCATGTTAAAAAAGCTCCTCATGGAGGGGGCTAAAGCACCTAAGACCCCCCGCTGGATCCGCCCTTGCACAGCTATATAGCTACACGAATTTTTTAATTAAATACTATACGTCAGAATGTTATTTCCGAGCTTGGCAATAAAAAAATTAATAATTTAGTAATATTTGCATTTTTTTGATGCTCAAAATGTTTTAAATTTACATGTCATTTTTATTAGGAGTTAAGTTAATGTGTGCAAGGTATTTTTTCTGGATTTATTTTTAAATTCATTAGCCGTTTGAGAGGTTGTTAAACCGGTTTTAGTTAATTAAGTTTTAAGAGAAAATCAGCTATTATTCGCTGTGACTTATGAAAATAAATCTACATAATAAAATCCAAATCACGGAATCCGGACACCGGACATCCCGGATTCCGTGAGGTGTATAGTGTCCGGCGTCCGGTATCGTGTCGGGTTGCCCCTTCAGTTTTAAAACTTAAACCAGTGATGTGTGTGTAGACGTACAATATAACAACAATGAGCTAAATTTGCACATTAATTGTGCTACTTGAGTGCAAAAATGAGATTCATAAACCGATTAGAGATTAGAAACCTTGTCACAGTTTGCGGGCTTCTGCTAGGTAAAAACCTTAACAATGATACTCAGCAATGTACCAATCTGTAAAAAATTAAATTGCCTACATTTTGACTTTAAATTCATTGTTTTCAATCACACGAAGTATGGCCTTTAAAAAATTACAAAAGCTTTGATTTAAATATATTAAAATTTCATAAATGCTGTTACATTCCGTCCGTAGGACGGGCCGGGTTACTGGTCAATTTAATTACTTACTTACAATTAGAGGTGTTTTTTTTCTTGAGGTCTTTTTTTCAACCGGTCAACTAATAAGAGGTTTTTTGCCCTGCGGTCATAAATATGTGAGGTCTTTTGGTTTGGAGATAATATTTCCCGAGGTGGTTTTTCCACGAGGCGTTTTATTTTTCGGACTTATGGCCAAGGGCAGATCCAAGGGGAGGGGGTTAAGGTGCTTTAGCCCCCTCCATGAGGAGGTTTTTAGCATGGTGGAGACTCAATCCTGGATCCGATTAAACGACTGTTACGACAATTGCAATTTATTGTCTTTAACAGTAGGTATTCCAATTATAGGGGTTTCTATGCAACTGGAACAGTTGATATGATAGAACAAGTAGTTAGCCGTGGGACTTTACTCATAGCATGTAGCAATTTAGTTTAACTTTAACGGCTTGAGGGTTAAATAGAAAATTCTGGACTTTGGTATTTGCACGTGACAAAGCAGAAGGCTCAAATTTAAATTTAATTTAATATAAAGTTACACATAAAGTTTACGATACACAAAAATTTAACAAGTAATTAACTAACACTATTTTTTTTGTTTCCAGCTCACATATCATGTCTTGAATGTGTTCGCAAAGGGTTCATATACACTGGAATTGTAGAGCAACCATGTGTATACTCCCTTAAGGATATCAAACTATCAACCGAAGAGATAGATGCCGTTTTGACAAAAGTGGACTGTTTGGTCACGCACCCGTAAGTATATTATACGTACATGTACATGAGAAGCAAAGTTCATTAATATTATTTAACAAACAGTTATAAATAAGTACGTAATGGCTGTGTAGGATGTATGCAGTTTCAACCAAATCAAGGGATAAAGCCCTATTGCCCTATACAGTATGATTAGAAAAGCAGTTTGAATTTGCCGCCAAATCTTAAATTCAAATTAGGTATCAGTGCGTTGGATTTATTGGGGTGTTCTACTTTTAGTTTTTGCTCCCTATGTCCAATACCGTTAAACCAAAACCAAATCGCAAAATATCACCTGAGGCAATTTTTAGGAGGCAAAAAAGAGTATTCATAACTATTAGTAACTTACTGAAAATGCATAAATAATATACATAATAATGGCAATGTTTAGTTGAGTCAAATGATCCTGAAGTTACTAGCTTAAATTTTCTGAATGTTTCCAAAAATCCATTTTAAAAAATTTAGCCTAAAAGGAATCTAATCTGGGTGTACCATTTGGGGTGGCTTTCTTACATGTTCTGTCCCAAACTAAAAGCGTTTTTGTCCAAGTCCATGCAAAAATGAAATTGTACCTATTACATACTTGGTAGCATAGGGTAGTGGGTAGTACAGTGCAAAAGGTAATGTTAATGAAATTAACGAGCTAAGTATGGTATCTGCACCATTAAAGTGCCATTTGTATTATCTTTTTCTCATAGCAAATGTAATATCAACTATCTACATTGTTAAATTGTAAAATTTAATATCTATACCATTGAATTATTAGCCGCATTATCCAGCCCTGCGTCGTGCATACTTATTAGTATTAGTTTATTCTCTTAATGTTTAATGCAAAAAATTGTATTGTACTAATACTACTAATATGATGCTATAGATACGAAAGAGTCCGTATTTTAAAATCAGAGACAGCGTTTTTATTGCACAGAATTGAAGTCCGATCACTCACGAAGTGTTATTACTATTAGGATAAGATTATAAATTACGAGTAGAGCGTTGGCGTTCGATTAGAGTAATTTAGTACGGACTGATAACACGGGAATACACTGTAAATTCACAAACCTCGTGACACCAATAGTAAAAATGTCAGCTAAAATAATGAATAATTAATTACTTAACGACACAACTCACCATTAGCGTCCCTCTCCACTTCTTATTAATCTTAATCTTAATCGTGTAAATCATGGCGAAAGTTACTAAGCAGCCAGTTTCAGTGTCAGTTTCAGAGTTTCAGAGTTTAAGTGGAGGGAAAATAGTCGTAGGAGTTGGAATGCGGAATTTATAATTAACATAAAATATGAAATATAAGCCTCTACGCAGAGTTGTACTTTCTATCCTTCATTATTCTTAATTTAACAAGTAACAATTTTGAATGTCGAATCATTATGTCTCTTCAATTTTGAATTTGAAAGTGTGTAGCTTCAGGGCCGGATAATGCGGCCAGCGCAGGCAGCCCCCGCTGCTTGAATTAAAAAACAAATGTAAATAAAACATTTCACAGTTTTTAAAAATATTTAAATGCAACATTTTGCAATTTTCAAAAATATGTAAAAAGAATATTTTGACTTTTCAAAAACATGGAAATAAAACATTTCCTACTTTTCTCAAAACGTGTAAATAGAACATTTTGTAATTTTCTGAATCAAGTAAAAAGAACATTGCACTTTTCTAAAACTTGTAAATACAACATTTTGCTTTCCCAAAGAAAATCATTAATAAAATCAAAATGGTGGTTTTTGTATGGAAGCAAATTGCTGCCTAAAAGCAATTCCTTCGTCCGGCCCTGTGTAGCTTCTTGAATTGTGATGGGAAATTACAAAAGTGCAAAGTAAAATAAAAATAATATGACATTTTACAAAGTAGCAGCACAAAGAAATCAACAACAGTCCCACGTGCATAGTAATAAGAGTAATAAAAATATTGTTAATAATACACTATTGTAAATGCATAGGTTTGCTCTTCAGGGTGGTCACGGAAGATTTCACACGCTATGTAGCAATAAAAAGATGAGGAGCGAATTTGAATGTGCAAAATGGGCTATCTTAAATTTTTTTAAGTGCTCAGAAAGAAACGTAATGTATTTGTTTACACTTAATTATATCAGAATTTTACACCCCGGCCACAGACAGATGAGCACCATAGTTACTATATGCTACGCATTAGTTAGATTTGTTGAAAATAGTGAGTAAGCATTAGACACTTGGTAAAATAGCATCAATCTTGAAGTTGAAAGAATGTAGATAACAGATTTTGCATTATACGCAAATATTTATCGTCCTTGATGAGTCAAAATGACAGTTTTGCATTTTTAGTTAAAATTAAAATGCATCAATACCCTAAAAGTATGCAAATAGAAAATTTTGTTGCACGTTTCAAAAAGACGCAAATGAAACATTTTGCAATTTTCAAAACGACGCAAATAAAACAGTTTGCACTTTTAAAAAAGGCGCAAATAAAACATTGTGCACGTTTCAAAAAACACGCAAATAAAACGTTTTGAACATTTCAAAAACACTCCAAAAACACAAATATAAAATTTTGCACTTTTGAAATACCTGTAGTTAAGATATCATCAGTGAATAACCAAAGTGGCCCATATCCATTTTCCACTAAAATCAAACTGAGTCATATCCAAAACGTTAATAAAACAAAATGACCCAAATCCAAGTATTTCCACGCGTACGCCCAAGTCAATGCTAATACAAAATGCGCTAAGTGCAGGTTTGGACAGGAATTTTCCGCATGGATTTTAGGCCTACGTGTGAAACCAAATGGATTTGGGTCATTTTGTTTTAAAACGTTTTGGATATGGCTCAGTTTTAGTGGAAAATGGATATGGGTCATTTTGGCTCTTTACTCAAGATATTACGTATTGATTTCTACCTATTTACATAATTTATAACACTTTTGAAATACTTGATTGAATTGATCGAGTGATAGCTCATTTTAAAGCCCTTGAAAAATTAAAAAAATGACTTTTTTTTATTTTCCCGTCTAGTCCATACAACACTTTTTATAGCGATTTTTCGAAAAAAAAACCGGTTTTTTCAAAATAATTCCGAAACTGTTAGAGTATCACCTATGAACTCCAACATAATTAGATTCTGCTAATCATTACGGTTTTAGTGATGTATCATTTGTATGCAAATTCTGTGAGTGACCGGTCCAAAAATCAAATTTTACATTTCCACAACACGTTAGCGGGAAATTCAAACTGCTTCATTTCATACGGCTGATTTTAAGTTTTAGGAAATTCAACACAAATAGTGCCAATCACATTGAGGGTGGGTCAGCTGAAAATAAATAACACCCTATCATACACATCGCCGTTTTTGATGTTATGTTTAAGGAGGTGACGCAGTAGGTGGGTGGGTGGGGGGTGGGGTTAAAATATGCTAAAGTTGGCTGAAGGACTTCAAAATTCTATGTTTTCCTGAAAATCGGTCGAGTATTTCTAAAGGTTTTCAGATTATTTAATTAGGCAGAACTAAAATCGGTCTGTTATTTTAAAAACGTACTAAATTATGTAAATATTCACAAATAAAGAATACTATAAATTAATCCTAGAAGAAAAACAAATACAAATGCATATACTTTTTACTACTACTGCCCCATATTACTGTTAAGTTACCCTTAAACAAGGGGCGCAGCCCCTTGTTTTATCTGGTATAGTTTTGTATGGACTTAAATCATTTTAAATCTGTACTACTGATATGGATGTATCTACCTACATTTTCTCCCAGTTTCTTTTGTACTACATGACGCACCAATAGGAAACCAAACGTGCTTCTGTCGTAATATGTTATACCATACCACTCACTCTTTATTCACCCTATCTCACAATAATCCTTTAGTCCACCGTATTTTTATATGTCCACTTCAAGCCCCATTGACTTCATAATTCTGAGCTTTCAATATCAATTATTCTCCTCACCTCTTGAGCTGAGTGAGACGCTAAAGCTGAACAACACTCGTGCATCAAGTTCAGACGGACATATTATGACTAACTTTAAGTTATTAAGTTACCCATTCCCCATTCAGTGTGTCCCAGAGAAAAAGAGCAAGAGAGAAACATTAATTTTTGAGGCTTATGACTTCCGAGAAACTATTTTTACAATTTCCCAAACACTCAGACATCTCTGCCCATTTGGAATACATATCCACTATCCACTATAGCTACTGAAACTGAAATGTAATTCGGATCGCTGTAATATGCTTAGGAATCGTCCATAAATGATGTCATTGATGACATCGCGTTTTTCTGATACACCCACCCACCCTACCAATCAGGGCCGGACGAAGAAATTGGTTTTAGGCAGGAATTTATTTCCATAGGACAACCACCATTTTGATTTTATTAATGATTTTCTTTGGTAAAGCAAAATTTTGTATTTCCATGTTTTTGAAAAGTGCAATGTTCTTTTTACTTGATTCAGAAAATTACAAAATGTTCTAATTACTTGATTCGAAAAAGTGCAAAATGCTCTATTTACATGTTTTGAGAAAGGTATTAAATGTTTTATTTCCATATTTTTGAAATATTGAAAAAATTTATTTTGCATGTTTTTGAAAAGTCAAAATATTCTTTTTATATATTTTTTAAAACTGCAAAATGTTCCATTTACATGTTTTTTGAAAATTCAGTCAGCGGGGCTGCCTGCGCTATTGGGCCCTGCTAACTATACCTGTAAAATGACTAATGACACAACTTTTGTAACATTGTCCTAAATGGAGAGGGTTTTAGGAGCCCTTTTAGGAAGATAATGACAGCAGCTATGGAAGATCCCTAGTGCAATCTTACGATTAAAATTTTTGTAGCAAGTTTTTGTACGAGTATGTAGATAGGACATTTGGCAAATTGAAAACTGCATGGACAATGGAGCTCTATAAGTAAGAAGGAATCAGTATCCCACTAAAACTATAAGTTAATAAACTGCAGACCGATACACTACTCTTACTATGAAGTATAGTATAATCGTCTCTTACACGGCCTATTAATTTATCTCTCACTGGCACCCCACATTGCTCAGTCCCAGCAGCACACCATTCATTTAATTTATTGGATTAAAATGAATTAGAAAAGTCATCAGGAATCAAGGGCTACAGGACGACAGAATACCAATTTTTCCACTAGGTACTAATCTTAAGGTGTAGAGTGTCTGTCTTATACTAAAACTAAAATTCCGAGCCACTACTATATCGTCAGTGAAAAACCAAAATGACCTATTTCCATTTTAAACTAAATTTAAACAAACAAATCTACCTAGTTTATGAAAGAATACAAATATAGGAAATTTCGAACTTTTCAAAAAGATGCAAATAAAACATTTTGCAAAAAGATGCACATGGAACAATTTGCACTTTTCAAAAACATGCAAATAAAACATTTGGCACTTTTCAAAAACGTGTAAATAGAACATTTTGCACTTTTCAAAAACGTGTAGATAGAACATTTTGCACTTTTAAAAAACATGTTTTGGTATTTTTTCCACTTCAAAAACATGTAAATAGCACGTTTTGGCTGCTTCCAAAACACGCAAATTGAACACAAAAAAATGTATTGGAACATTTTGCATTTTTCAAAATACTCGTAACTAAAATTCGCAAATATCGCAATTAGTGTTTTTTTTTCAAATAGCTCCTTTTAAATCTAGCTTAAAATGGATACTGGTCATTCTGATTCTTCACTCACGATATAGTGTAACGTGCACGGGCTAGATGATAATGGTGTTTAGGAAGTGACGGAGTGATAAGAATAGTATTAATACTCCGTGTTATCATCTTTTACGACGAGATAATGTATATCTCATAAATGGCAAATGGTCCAAATGTAATTATAACAATATGCTCACCTCCCCAAGTAGCTCCTTAGTATATGTTAAGTATATTTAAAGAATAGGAAAGTCAAAGCATTTTTTGGGAGCAACTGCTACAGTCAACAGTCAGTACAGAATTGTGTCTTTATTAAAGCAGAAGCAGATGCCTATACATTCTCCTATAACAAACATATTTATTTAACTTGGGTAATCTGACGCTCGCACAAGGCACGGCAACGGGAACGGCAAAGGCATCACAAACACAGACGCAAAAAAATCTTCTATAGTAGTGACCATCATTTATCTCCATCTTCATCTTGAGCCCATGTACCTACCTATATTCAAAGCACTTCACCCTCCCTTCCAATTCCAAGTGCTCTGCAAGATTTGAATTTACATTCAAAGAAACGCTCAAGCATCTTTAACTTTTGAGCTGCTGCGTCACATTATTTATATTTGGAATTGATCACGTCAAAAGGAGTCAAAGACTCGAGAGTTTAATTTCCAACTTGAATTTTTAAGAGCAGGATAAATAATCAGAAGAGATAATTATCACGCCTCTCACCGTCGCGTCACCGTCTTCAGTCAGAAATTAAATCATACATAGGTACATTTACTCTGCAGAGATTATATCCCAGCTCAAAAATGCACTGTCACACAACAATAACAATGCTCCAGGGCCGGATAATGTGGCCAGCGCAGGCAGCCCGCGCTGCCTGAATTTTAAAAAAGCATGTGAATGGAACATTTTTCACTTTTCAAAAATATGCAAATAATTTTTTTTGAACATTTCAAAAACATGCAAATATATTTTGTTGTACATTTTAAAAACATGCAAATAAAACATTTTCCACTTTTCTCAAAATATGTAAATAAAACATTTTGTACTTTTCTGAATCAAGTAAAAAGAACATTTTGCACTTTTCAAAAACATGTAAATACAACATTTTGCTTTACTAAAGAGAACCATCAATAAAATCAAAATGATGATTTTTGTATGGAAACAAATTGCAACCTAAAACCAATTTCTTCGTCCGGCCCTGCAATGCTCCTTCAACTACAGGCATAGTACACGCAATCCAATCTAATGCAATGCCTCCAGTATTTTAGAGAGTAAATTCAGCTTGAATTGTGCGTACAACAGAATCTTGAGATTTTGAGGCTTAATAAAAACTAATTTCGCTAGCAGCAGCAGCAGCAGTATTGTTGAAGTTGACAGTGTAGGTTTGATAAATAAGTAATAATGATATCCAAGTAATTTATTTTTCTTAGTCATTAATGCAGACGTGGGGAAGCATAAAAATAAAAGTAATTCAAATGAAAACCAGATTTAATATGATTAATCAGACCAAGCCACTAGTTTTAGGGATCGTCCATAAATTATGTCATCGGTAGGAACGGGAGTGGGTCCGGTGTAGTCTCATGAATGAAGAGAGCCGTTTATGCAAGTACGTTGTCATAAAGGTATAATATAGGTGTGGGGCGATTTTTAAAGAGTGATTGAGTATGAGACATCATTTATGGAGCATCCCTTGTAATACTATTTGTGTAGAAGAGGCACAAAAGGAAGATAGGTACATAGGTAGGTAAGTACTAGGTAATAAACGTAATTTTCCTTCGCTAACTATACAACAATACAACTACGTCTGCCTCCAGTCGCAGTCCCAGTTCCAGTCTTCCAGTGGAAAGTGGAACTGTTTGTTTGCAAGGGGTGTCTATTTTATAGTTTATATGTACTACTTGGTACTACTGATAGGAGCGGCGGATCTAGAAATATTTTCTAGGGTAGGTAATTTATATAGTAAGTGAAGTATCAAAATGGTAAATTTCCAAAAGCTAGAATTAAAATGAGCTTATTAATAGAAAACTGCCTGACAGAGATGTGCAAAATGTTAATTAATGAGTTTTTGAAAAGGGCAGAATGTTCTATTTACATGATTTTTAAAGCGTGCATAGTTTTAATTTCAAACGTTTTTTAAAAGTGTCAAATAAGTTTTTACATCTTTTTAAAAAGTGCAAAATTTTCTATTTACATAATTTTGAAATTTTGAAATATTCTTTTTACTACAATGTTCTTTACTACAATTTTACTAAAATGTTTTAATTACACAATATTAAGTTGCAAACTAATCTAACTACATGATTTTGAAAGTGCAAAATGTTCTAACAACATTGTTTTAAGTTGCCAGCTAATCTATCTAAATGATTCTAAATATTAAAAATGTTCTAACTAAACGGTTTTAATTTATTATATTTATTCAATTATCGGTATTTATTCTAGCCCTGAATCTGCTTCAAATTGGATGATGGTTACTGCTGGAGTTTGCATTACAATTGCCATAATTGTGTTCATCGGATTTATGATTTCTCAAGTAAAAGAAAATAGAAAAATCCGAAGGAGAGTGGGGCTCCTTGAAATGGCTGTGAAGCCAGATGCAAGTTTTCCTGAGTAATACGTGAAGATATTCGGATTAATAGATTTTGGATTAAACATTTTGCATTATAAAATAAATTTTTAATAACAAGATTGATAATAAAAGTTCCTAATAAAATTACAATAATTTAATTGTGGACTAAAGGCTGCTTAGAAATTTTTTACAGCTAACTTTAGTTATCATTTTTGGAAACATTCTGCCAAAAAATGTACATTGGGCAATTTTTCCTGAATAATTCTTTCTTCTAGATTTCTTGGTTTCGTCTGGTTTCTTCTGGTCTGGTCCAGTGGAGTTGGAACAGACTAGACCATTTCGATTGGATTTAATTGCAATAATTATTATTGGTAGAAAACCATATTATGGTTAAGCAACAAGTAAGACTCTAAAACTAAAAAGTATAAAAAAAAATAAAATCAGCTTCCGTTTCATTTATAGTGTCAATGTAAAAGCAAAGCTGCCAATACCGATACTTCCTAGTCCCTACTTTTTCTTCAAAACTTAACATGTAAGTTGGATGTACAAAAAGTAGCAACCGGCAAAAAGTTGGCACTCGAATGTTTAGAAATTCAAAAATAGACAAGATATCTGTGTAGACATATTTACGATATATACATACATATATTATATTATTTCCCCTTGCTTTCAAGTCGTCTCTCCATCTAACCGAGCTCCAGCCCCAGGTCTAGGCTATAGGCTGAGCTATTTTGAAGTAACGAAATACAGAACACAACAACAAGTACCATATCTATAGCACTAGTCTTCATTATTTTCATTTGTAACTAAAGGAAGTCATAAACTATGTCGTCACTTGTGTGTATTATACAAAAACGAACTTTAACAGTTATAACTATTTACTATGACTGCATTACCACTACCTTTCCTCTTTTTCCATCTCAAGCATTGGGATCTCTACGGTCTGGGGGTCGAACCTATTCATGGTTCTGGCAGCACAAGAAATAATTATAAGTTTTACGATTACCGGCCCATCTTCCTGACAATTGCATTAAGGGTGGGACTGCACCTTTCTGCTGTAACTTATAAAAGATGAAACATCGCCATTTCCACATACTTACATGCATACCCTAAACCCACAAAAATAGTGGGCGGCGTCGAAACTATTTTGTTTTTTGGAAAATAAATATAATGTAACGCTGTAATTGAATCAAAATTCGTAAACAAGCTTATACTTAAAAAACTCTGTAAGTTCACCCGTAAAAGCTTTATTACATTTTACCTAATGTTATTACCGAAACATTGTTTGTAATATTTATATTTCACATTTAACATCCATGTTTTGAATTTCATAGCATTGTTGAAAGAAATTTGAATAATTTTAACGCCGAGTAAAAAATTTCATTCTTCTGGGCTTTCACAGGCAATTGTCCACTACGTTACTCCACCCGCAGATTTTATCACTGCCTCATAGAGAACATAGGACTGAGGACTTGAAATTTTGTGTAAATTATTAGAAAATTTGGTAGCAGAAGCATTCAAAATAAATTTTTTTATACATAGCTTGAACAATTGCCTATCGACTGTCGAAGAGTTTTTGTCAGATTTCAATATGGAAGATATTTTATTTGGGCTTCGAAGATGAGATGTCGGGATATCTAAATGTAAAACAATGTTAAAAGTTTCGTGTTTCAAAAATCTGTAGTTTCACATTGAAAAACTTTTTTTCAGTTTTCTCTTCGACAATCGCTAGATATTACCTTTTAGTTACTGTACAAAAATTAAATGTATACCTATATGTCTTGGTTTTCAAAACACAAAGTGCTTTAAAAATCTAATGGTTTTTTTGTTTTAGAGTTAGACCTTGATTTCACTACAAAACTTAACAATTGTTAGCCTTAAGAAACACGCTTTAAGAGTTAACGATGGTTAACTCTGAAAGCGGGATTCTTAAGGATAATGATTGTTAACTTTTCTAGTGAAATCAAGGCTATCAAGGTCTTAAATTCCCCGCATAAATAAATCCTACATACAATAGTGCCCACATATATGGGGAAAAAGAGAAACAAAGCGTTGTTCAAAATCTATGTAGATGTTAAAAAAATTCATTTAAATCTGTCCTGGAACGGCCATCCCAACTTCTTTGCCCCGTTCCAAATATTCGATGGCTTTAAAACATATTACTGCTGTACTGACATTCTAAATTAGTTACATACTAGTACTAATACAATTTTAATATTTCTATCTGCTGACGTCGGCATTTCATCTGTTGCCCCACAATGAAGGCCCAATCCACATAATCTACATAAACTAGGAACAAAAATCCACGGAATTAAAGCGTAAAGCAATAAAGACTATACCCACGGAAAATATCTTGCAAATATTTCAAAATTTAACAAATGAAAATTTTAAAATTTTAGAAATTAAAAATTTCAAATGTTTTTATAAAATGTAGCACAACACCTTTCCAGGGGTGATGATTACTTAGGTCCCTATATAGGTCAGGTCTGGTCTGTATTACTAAAGGCGTGTGTTACCGCAACACGTAGTCATGGGTAGCATTCAGGATGGCGATGCTCAATTCTGTTTAACGGTGGTTGGTCTCGTATTTTCGTTAACTTGCTGGTATAGCATATGATATAGTCGCCTGCCACTACGGTCTCTACGTATCACTATCTGTGTAATTCACTTGCTATCTAAACTGCTTTCGTGAACTTACTTCTCTGTCTCTGTGACCTGCTTTTGAGACTAGTTTATTGAATGCCTATTAAACCGTGTTATCTCTCTTTCTCTCTCTGTATATATTCTCTACTGCGGTAATGTTATACTAATATGATATGGAATTGAAAGTAGAATTCTTTAATAATGAAATACAATGGTAAAATAAAGACTTCTCATAGTGAGTCAAATGGATGAGTGGTTTCAGGTTAATTCTTAAAAATTTCTAAAATTTTAAAATTTAATTTGTTAAATGTTGAAATGTTTGCAAGATATTTTCTGTAGGTATAGTCTATTGCTTTACGCTTTAATTTTAAATCAAAGTTATTAAAACATAATTCTGGATTGACCAAAAATCTAAAACCTGTAATTTTTTTCAATTAGGCCATTTCGTAACCAATTCTTGGCCGATTTTAATGGACAAGGTGTCAACCACATCTCCCAGAAATTGTCTTTACTTTGGTATATTGTTTGTTTTATTCAAATAATAAACTTGGCTTTTATAGCCTGCTACAATCCCGAGGAATAAATGGCCCACCCAGTAGATAATTTTTTTTTATCATGAATACGAACTAATATACTGAGGTAAACGTAGTTTCTTATGATTCCGATATAGATTTATATTATGAAAAATTTTTGTAAGGTAATTAATTTTAACGGAGTAAATACCTAATAGCAACTAGTATGCTGTAGCAGACTTGGTATTTGGAGTTAATAAATAATATTAGCTTTAATTTGTACTTTAATTTGACGAATTTAATACGTGAGAATAAAAACTAGCCCAACATTATTATTATTATTATTCTTTATTGTGACTCAATCCGGGCTTTACCCATTTCACAAAAATATATATTACAAAGTGATTTATATGCTTCTTATTTTTAGGATTTTTAAACAGAAATAATACATGTTACATACAAATTGAATAGAATTGGCGTTTAGAAGGTCTGCGAATTTGCTTCGATCTAAAGACATCAAGTTATATAAACCGAGTAATTTTTTTCTTTCGCTATCGTACCGTGAGCAAATTACAATAGAGTGATATACATCATCAATATCTCTTCCACAAAACTTACACATGTCGGAATCACTGAATTTTGAATACATGCCATTACTGGAAATATAGTTCACCCCAAGTCTAATTTGGGAGAATACACGTAAATATGTAATTGGTAATCGATAAGTTAAATACATCGAAATACATGAATCTGATTTAGTAAATTTGAAGTATGGATTATACGAGGAACCGGCAACTCTTGCCATATCTCGTTGAATGCACTGGTCGTTTAGTCTATCTGTGATTGCTTGAAGATTTTCGTGCAACAAGTCTGCTGATTGACTGTCCCACACAAAGTTAAATCCAGTATCCTGAAGTATCTTTTTAACATGAGTGACCCAGTTGTAGTTACGATCATTCCCTTTCAGGTTGTTGAGTACCAGGAGTCGGTTGTAGCATTGTTTTGGAATTCGATTGTCGCTTAGCGATAGTAATCTGGCCCAGAATAAGAGAGTAAGACGCGCGATTTGACATCGCAAGTCTTTTAATCCGGTTTCAACTCGAAGCATATATCCTGGAGTGTTTTTCGGAAGCCATAGGAGACGTCTTATGAACTGATTTTGAACAGTGGAAATAGTTTCAAGGTAGTTGTGAGACCAGATTGAAGCACCATATAATAGCGTGGCAACAATTATTGAGTTGAAAAGTTTTATCCGGCAAAACCAAGAGTCAGTATTACTTAACGCTAGGGTACTAAGAACCGCTCCAACAGCCTGTATTGCTTTGCATTTCATGTCCATAGCAGCTTCAGAGAACAGTCCTGAGGACGAAAACTTTATACCTAGGTAGGTGTAGCATTTTACTACTTTAATTTCCTGATTATTTAGGAACCACTTGTGAGATTTGCACAACTTTCCATGTTTCCGAAAAACGATGACATTTGTTTTTAGAAGATTAATTATGAGGCCGTTTATTTCACAGTATTTTTCTAAAATAGCCCAACATAATTAAATATAAATACATTTTACTTTATAAATCTCAACCTACAAAAACATAAATTAGCGCTGGGTGCACATAAGCGCCAGGCTGAAGGCTCGAACATTTACGTTACGTATAATATAATAATAATAATAAAAAAGCTGTATTTAAACATTGCAAAATTTAATTATAGTTGGGAAAAAAGTAAATAATATAATTTACAATTTTAAATGATTTTTTAATTTATTAAGAGGTTCAAAATAATATATTGCATGTCAAATGCCATTAAAAATGCAGAAATAAGATAAATTATGTAGATCGGTGGGATGTACTTGCATTGGTGCATTTTATTACTTTTACGTATTTTTTGAAAAGTGCACTTTGTTCTATATTCGATACTGTTATTTAAAATTTAAAATAATTTTATGTACTAGTTTTTTAAAACGTGCGAGATGTTCTGTTAACATATTTTTGAAAATGACAATCTCTTACTTAATTGTATAGAAAATGCAAGCATATTTATGGATAGAACCAAGATCAGGGACAGCTGTACGTTGCACTATTTCCGGAGATATAACAGGAGGTTCCCACTCTGGCAAGTTACTTTGACACGGTTTGCTTTTATATTCTTCATTGATTTATTTTATTTTTGAGTTCAACCGTTGTTTTTACTAATATTAAATTTATTTATGTTTCCCTGATGCAACACTGAATGTCTCTGATCAATATATTATTTTTAGATTTATAGTTGAAAACCATTCCATTAATGTTGTACAAGAACGCAAAACGAAATGCGGTTTCGCTAGGGGTAAGATAAATACTACTCCGGATTTTATGAATACCGTTGTTTAAAAAGCGTTACTTCTCTTTTAAAATTAAGCAATGTAACCCATTTTAAAATTTTATACCACCAGACGTGGCACTGAATATTACCATTTTCTAAAATGATTTCGAGCTTGGCTTTTTGGATACTGGAGCTTGCAAAATTAAAACCAAGAGCTTCGGAATTTCAAAGACCATTTAAGTGTCTTAAAACGTGTATAGTTTTTGAAATCATCTCTTTTGATTCTTGGTCCATTCAACTGCTAAAATTCCGTAAAAATCATATTTGAAATAGCTAAAACCTACACAAGACTTCTCTCTTGCATTTGTGGGCGAATAAAGTTTTAATTTAAATGTAAATGTAACTTAAATTTAATCGGTTCAAAAACGAACTGTAGCGTGCAACGTACAGCCAAACAGATAGCTCAATTTCAATAGATGAATAGATGCTGCTCAGCATATAAAAACTGCACTTCTGCATGTCTGTTTTTCTGTCTGTCCATAAGCGTATGGTACAAAAGTAAAAGTCACAGTTCTGAACCGATTTGACTCAAGCAAATTTTAAGCCCCTACGAGTGCGAGGGAGATGTACTGTATCGCTTTACTTCAGATCATACTAGCATTTTTCCGAAATTAACAATAGCATGTTGTTACTCTCAAAAACGTTTCCAATTACATGTACATATACGGCTTATAGATGGTCAAGATGGTACGGGATTGTCCATAAATGGCGTCGTCCAATATCACTATAAGGATTCCCATGGTTCTACTTACATTTTTTGCGGAATGCAATTTCAATTTTTCTGAATTTAAGTATTTTTACATCTTGTTCTAGACATCAACATTTTAAAAAAATCAAACGTTTTGTGCAGTCTTGATATTTCTTAAATATTTGCTAGCGTTGATTTCTTTGCTTGCATTTTTAGATCTTAGTTATTACATTTCGGATGTGTGAAAAGTACAAGCCAACATTTTCTACCTTCGAATAGGCTTATCTTAGGGCGCCAAGACCTTCATACTAACCCTTAAAGCAAATTCAAAACGAATGAATCTTACTTTTTTTAAACTTGTGTTTACAGCATTATGGTATAATTCTAGGGTTATAATGATTCTAAATTCTGAACTGTTGTTTACCTTCTTACTTCTTTCTATTGCTTCCTGACAAAAAAAAACTCTTAACAATACTCTTAACTTTAAAAGTCTTGAAGCCAATACCAGGATTACTATTAACATTTTAAATCTCTTGTAACTAAATTTTAGTTTTTAGGACACTTAAATGGTCTGCTAAATACCAAAAGTTTTGGTTTTAATTTAACAAGCTACGGTTATTACAGAGCCAAGCTGAAAGGCATTAAAAGCAGTGAATATATATCGCGAGTCAAAATTTTGAATGTGGTTGCATTTCAAAATCTTTAAAAAATTTAAATTAAGCAAGCTTGACCATTTCGAAATCAAGGCACTTACATTTTTTTGCAATTTAAAGAAACAGGTGAATAGAACATTAACCAGCCTTTACATTTTAGTAAAATAACAGTATGCAAGTTTTTAAAAACGCAAATAATAACTTGTCTCCTCTTTGATGTAATTTAAATTAGAACACTTGGCATAATTTCGAAAGCATTTTAATAGAACATTTTTTAAGTTTTTAATTATTAGGTAAGTAAAACATATCTTCTGAAAACATGTTGATAAAACTTTTTTTTATATTCCTCTAACTAACGTGTTTTAAAAAAGTTCGAAAAGTTCTAACTACACGGTTTTAGGTTTTAAACTGTTCTAATTAGCTGATTTAAAAAATTGCGATATGTTTTAATTACATCTTTTAAAAATTTGAGAATGTTCTAATTGCACATTATTACAATGTGTAAAATGTTCTAACTACAACATTTTAAAAGCGCAAAAAGCTCTAAATAGATGTAATATTCATTGGCCCGTAATAATAACATTTTGCCATTTTTAAAATCACTTACGATTAGATTAGTTTGCAACTCAAAACGACGTAGTTAGATCATTTTGTATTTTTGAAAATAATGTAGTTAGATTAGTTTGCAACTCAAAACGATGTAGTTAGAACCATTCGCGTTTGAAATCATATACATAGTTAGAACAGTTTGCGACTAAAATCATGTATTTACTGCATTTTGAATTTGTTTAAATCATGAAGTTAGAGCAGTTCGCGTTTTAGAATCGTGTAGTTAGAACCATTTGCAGTGGTTGCAGCCATATAGTTAGAACGTTTAGCGTTTAAGAATATGATGCAATTAGAACAATTTGCAAACTTTTCATAACCATGTTGTTGTTATGAATTGGCCAGCTAAAACGCTTATTTAAATCAAAATTGGAAGTACACGGATTTGCTTTTAATGTTAAATGGAAGGAAGGGGATTTGCTTCCAGCAAAAAGGGGAATGAAACATATTTGATCCTTTGCCAGCGATATATAACTATGTTTGTGCCATTAAATGATGATAAATATCTATAGCAATTTATTTAAACTCAGTGCAAAACAAAATGAAAATCCGTGTACTTTGCAAAAATAGTATGCAGCAAAGATGCGTTTAGTCCAACTTTAATGCTACTGCTCCCATGTGGGTATATAGGTAGGTACCTACCTACTTCAAAGAAAATAAACGAAATATATTTGCAAACTCAAAGTTATTCCAGAGAATGGATATTTATTCATTAATATTAAGTGTGCTAGTAACTGTAGACAGTCGATGTATAAAGAAAATTTTATTCAAACAAAGAATTGACATCGTCATTTAACAAGCATAAATGGATAAAATATAAAATAATTTATATACTATATAAAATAAAATATGAATGAATCAAATGGACTTAGCATATTATACTCAATACACTTGCAGTAAGATGTGCATCATCGAAAAAGATTTTCAAAGAAACAGTTTTATTTGATTGAACCTAATTTAAACTCAATAGAGTACTGAGTAGTTAAATTTTAGTCATATAATTAATCTTTAAAAAATCTCAACATTTTTGTACTCCAAAAGTTACAACAAAGTTGTCTACTTTGTATCTACATATACAATACAAGTACAATCAAAATTCATAATCAATATAATTAGTTATTAAAATTTATTGCTCAAGACATATCCTTCTCAATATTTAAAAATAGTAAATGTGATCTACATTATAATAAAATCCAAATCACGGAATCCGGTATCGTGTCGGGTTACCCCATCAGTTTTAAAACCTGAACCCGAACCCGTGATGTGTGTGTAGACGTACAATATAACAACAATGAGCTAACTATGCACATTAAATGTGCTACTTAAGTGCAAAAATGAGATTCCTTATAACCGATTGGAGATTGGAAACCTTGCCAGTACTTCTGTTAGGTAGAAACCTTAACAATGATAATCAGCAATGTACCAATCGGTACGAAATTAAATTGCCTACATTTTACATTACATTCATTGTTTTCAATCACACGAACTATTGCCTTTAAAACATTACAAAAGCTTTGATTTAAATATATTAAAATTTGAAAGTGAGGGAAAGTTCAGAAATTCTATGAAATTTAAATTAAAATTAATTATGCAAGAGACAATCTTCCTTTTGTTTCTAGTACACGAAGCAAAACTATACGTCATAAAAAGTAAGTGCTCTTGGGGCAGGATCTGCATTGCCTTCCATGTCAATATTGACATGACTAGGAATATCAGCTGAAAATATTTCTTCAATTGTCAGACGTGGGGAGGTTGAGTTGCTGAAGTCAATGAGTTGATCGAATCCGGGAGGTGTAATATTTAGGCTTTGTTGTTGTTGCTGAGTGAGACCAGAAGAAGCTTGTATTTGCAGGTATTGACTAAATCGACTCGCCAGGTCAGAAATGACTGTAAGGATGGATCGTGCTGGAGCAGGAATGAGGGCCAACAAAGGCGGAAACAGTCCGGAAGAAATTAGGATAAAAAATATTGATTTCAATTGCCTAGCAACACGTGTGTCTTTAAACCAACGATAGCCGAGAATAATGATCAGAATGGCAGCTATAATCCCAAAAATAATTGCCAAGTCTGCTGCAGTTGACAGACCCCATCCGAACAGTCCTTTATCCATTTTTCTAAAAATATTGAAAATTATAAAGATATTAAAAGCATGTAAATTAGCACATTTTACCTTTCAATGACAAAGAATTCAAGTTTTTAGAAAACATGCAAACAATACTTTTTTGCAATTTTTGAAAACCTCTAGATATAATACTTTGCACTTTGCGGCAGCGTGTCGTGAGTAACGTTAACTTTGAAGTGAATAACATGGATGGCATTGCTGGGATGTGGAAGTTAGTAGGTAGTTTATAAAGAAATGGGAACTTAAGATCTCGACTAGAATAGAAAGAGCATGATTATCCAGTTAAAGGATCCAAAGATCTAGACCAGAGATCTCGCATCAGACCAGACATGACCCAGTTCAACGCATTTTAAAACCAAATCTAAAACCCAAACCAAGGCATTATAGCAACCAAGACTTTCAACTACATAGGCATCTATCTGTATTCGTTTAGTAGTAGTAGTACCTAACATCTATAGTATATTTGTATCATCTCCTATCATAAAATCCCCTACGATTCTACAGATATTCTGTATATATAGTATTCCAGATTCTCTATCAGGGCCGGATAATGCGCGGCCAGCGCAGGCAGCACCCGCTGCTTGAATTTGCAAAAAAAAACGTGTAAATGAAAATGAAACATTTTGCAGTTTTCAAAGATATGTAAAAAGAATATTTTGACTTTTCAAAAACATGCATCTAATAATTTTTGTACATCTCAAAAACGTAAATAAAACATTTTCCACTTTTCTAAATCAAGTAAAAAGAACATTTACACTTTTCTAAAAACATGTAGATACATAAGAAAACCATCAATAAAATCAAAATAATGGTTTTTGTATGAAAACAAATTGCTCCTTTAAACTAATTCCTTCGTCCGGCCCTGTTCTCTATATCAGGATCCCTATCAACAAAAACTTGACTACCTAAGAATTGACGCTCCGCAAGTACCTAAGTACATATATTTTACTTAACTTCACAGGTTTATTTTATACACTTTTCTCAGGTGATGGTGATGGTACTGATCTGATGGTGGTGGTTCTTGAGATCGTAGTAGAAATCGGAAATCGTGGTTCGAGATCCAGAACGAGCAGAACACAAGAAGGAGAAGAAAGGGAAAAAAAAGTTCAAATCTACAATCTGACCAATCTGACGACGAAAGACGTGAGGTTTACATACACACGACCATTCTTCTACTACGGAAGCTTACAAAAATAACGTTATGAAAAAATCGGTCATTTTGACCCCTATCCCCGCTTTTTTGGTATGTACGCACGTGTAAAAGGATAGGGCAACTTGACCCCTACCCCCCCTAAAATCAATAACGTTATTTATGCAAGCTCCCTACTACTACTACAGTACTACTTGTCTTCATTCATAATGCAATGCTGGGATAGAAGAAACTGGGACTGGAACTGGAGGAAGTAGGTAGATACATGAAGCTAAACTGATAAACCGCTACCGTTACCGTTCCCGTTCCCCTCGGTTATAAAATAAGGAATAACTTTGTAAAGATGCAGATATGGATGCCACACATCACCAACACGAACACCATAACCAAATCTCTAGCGTGTCTCTTCTCTCACCTCCTCCGGTCCCGGTCTCGTCGGTTTCGGTTCCCCAACACAAAAATATCAAAGTCCGTAGTGTGTGAAGGTGGTGGAAAAGTGCCATGCAAATATTACCTTTTTTGCACTTTGTAAAGGACAAGTGAATAGAAAATTTTGCACTTTTTATCAATCTCATTATTAACAGTCCACAGATCTTACTTATTTATTGTTTTCATGACAAAACACTTTTTGATTCTAGCCTAAATTGGATATTAGTCATTTTGTTTCTGCACTTTCGATATGTATATTGTCTGTTTTTTATATGACATGTTGAAATAAATCAAACATTTATAAATTAATGTACTTACGGATAGGATACAACACAGTCTGCTTTTGTAGTAGCCTTGTTAATTTCAGAGCTTGAACTCTTAATTTCCGACATTGAATAAACGCACGGGGAATCGGAAACACCGGTGTAGATGTACCCTTTTTGGATGCATTTTACGCATTCCGAAAGACCTACACATACACAATAAAAAAACATTACAAATTATTGTACACATTAATTATTAAATGGTCACATCACAAATTATTAAAAGTTAGTGTCTAGAAATTAACAGTAATTATAGGCAAAATGTAGCCATAAAAATTCTCACAAAAAACTATTAAATAAATGAAATAAAATTTATGAAAAAATGTAATTACTCATTTTTGTATCTTCTTTTAACACTTGAAATAATGAAAATGTCTAAAAAATACAGGTATTTATCTACTTATGTGTAATTTAATTGAAATTTTACTCAGTTTGAAGGTAATTATATATGGGTATCCAGGTAGATGAATTTTTGTACCACTTTTCTCGCTCAGATTTCTAATAAGAATGAGAAATTTTTAGAAATGGAACCGACACTTTTTTACGGCTTAAATGATGGGGATGTGCATACCATGATTTGACGAAAAATGTAGAATTTTTATAGATTTTGTGTATTGCTATTATTAACAGCTCAATCGCATGTAGCATCAATCATCATGTGTGGATAAATCCATAATACAATACAATACATATTAAAGTGAGAAGTAGTGCAAAAAGCCACGAGGTCCTTCCCTTCCCTCCCTACTCCCTTTACAAAGTCCAGAACTCCAGCTACGACCACCCAAGTCGAAATTCAATTTGGAATTGATATAGGATCGCCCTTAAATGATGTCATTGGTAGGGTCAGTACGTCTAATTGAGCATTGATGACATGCCATATTAAAGATAGCCGCTTACGTAATTTTAAAGTGATGACATTGGGGTGGGTGTCTCCTGAGGGAGGGATAATTTAGGTGACATCATTTAAGGACCATCCCTATTGTTCAAACTCGCTCGTTTGAATTGTATTGGTTGTGCATACAGCCGCGCAGTGCATGTATCTTATAGTATTCTATGCATGTAATTATATTTATTTTTTTCCTATGTTGTATGTAATATATAAATATGCGATTGTATTTGTTTTAGGAGCGAAACTGCGAAAAATTGGACTCGTCTATTTCCTTTTATTATTTCCTGAACGGGACTCCATTGAACTCCTAAAAAGCACCGCGTAGCCTACCCTGCTCATTGCTCTGCCGTTCTTAGCCTCTCTAATTCTGGAGGTGGACCTATTATATCATATTATACATATTCCATTCAGACAAGTTATAATACTCAGTATGTTCATGCACCCAGTGTAGTGTGTGCTACGTGCACAATATGTATGTACATGTACACACGCATTAAACGTATTAAGCTTAATTGCTCGGGTGCGTATTTAATGTTTTCACAGTTATTAAATAATATAAATAATAATAAAATAAACTACAGATTCTTGAATTTACTTCTTGTGTAAATGCCATCATATTTACATATAAAGTGAGTGCACTGAATATAAATATAAGAAATTATGTATTATGCAAGTTGCATCTGTCTGTCTGTATGCATATTCCATTGCCCCGTTTTGCACGGATGCGATGGATATATGTTCAACACGAAAATGAAAACGAAACAAATACAAAATACAAGACCATGCATAAATTTTCAATTTTGAAAATTATTATTTCGATCTTTTGTCCACACGATTTACAATTTACAGCAAGTTATTTTTTTTACACATACTTTGCATAAAGCAGTATTGAATAACTATAGTGCGTTAAGATGTATAAGTTTTTAAGTTGAACTTTGGGGCTAGGAAATACCGCTTATCGTCTGTGAAGAACCAAAATGACCTATATTCAATTTAAGCTAGAATCAAAATGTGCTGTGTCATAGAAACAAAATGAGAAACACGCGTAAAATGTTAATTTGGAGTTTTTGAAAAACGTAAAATGTTCTATTTTCATGTTTTTGAAAAGGTTCAAAAATATCTAATTCAATGATTATGAAAAGGCGCAAAATGTTCTAATTCCATGTGTTTGAAAAGGTGCAAAATTTTCTATTTAAATGCTCTCAAGACATATTTGAATGTTTCTGTAGATCGTTGATATTGTTTTTAGCTAAAAATGGATATGGATCATTTTGGTTCTTCACATACGATATGCCATACACCATCAAACTACCACGAAAATTTAATAGAGTACAGTTTTCCATGTTCACAGATAACAACCTGTAGGTATCCTGTATATTTGTGTTTGTTCTTTTACGAGTCCCGAATGCTGTACACACTATTATTGGTACATATTTTATTTGTGTCTTGTGTCCCGGTATTCGGTATTAAAAGTTTTGAAAGCTTTGTTCAAAGTTCGAACTCATGGAATTCCTATTTAAAATTTAATGGAACCATTCATTGAAATGACATAGTGGCTGTGTCTCCAGTTCTACAGTCTACAGACAACGGAGTATTTATATACATTGATAAAAAATTGGAATTTTTAATCTAAAATTTTAAGTCCGACTCCATAGAAACACTTTATTCTTCTTGCTGTTGTATAACTCAAATCATATGCATAACTACGTAGGGAAGCTCATTTTACGTTTGTCTCTCTCCATTTAATTCCTGCTTCCGCAGTCATCCGTATAGTACTATAGTGCATGCGACTACGAGTTATACTATAATATAATTACTGATATTGAAAATAATGTAAAATCCATATTTCATGCGGTAATTTAATTTTCAAATTTGTATCTGTGTATTAATCTGTATCTAGATTGTTTGTTCTTTCAGGCATAGGTATAGTAGTAGGATATTTTATTTTAATACATTTAATTTTGTGAATAGACAACGGTTTAAATCATCTACTTTCCTGTCTCCATCTGTGTATACTATAGTTAAAGAATGAAAAGAATAGCAATCGCTATTATTGTTACAAGCAAAACACTATCTAAATTATAAGTTTTGGAATGTAAGTACAGGGCCGGATAATGCGGCCAGCGCACACAGACCCCGCTGCTTGAATTTTGAAAAAAATATATAACCGGAATATTTTGACTTTTCAAATACATGGAAATAAAACATTTAACACTTTCCTCAAAACATGTAAGTAGAACATTGTGCACTTTTCTGAATGAAGTAAAAAGAACATTGTGCACTTTTCTGAATGAAGTAAAAAGAACATTGTGCACTTTTCTGAATGAAGTAAAAAAACATTTTAAACTTTTCTAAAACATGTAAATACAACGTTTTGCTTCACCAAAGAAAACCATCAATAATATCAAAACGGTGGTTTCTGTATGGAAACAAATTGCTGCCTAACTAAAAAGCAATTCTTATTAGAATTCTTATTTTCTTAACTTTCTTCGTTCGACACTGGGAATATAAGTACTTTCTAGGATTCTTGTGCTTTTCAAAGTGGGAGAATTTAAATTCACGCATTGTTTTTAAAAAAAGCACGTACATCATTACCCAGTTTTGCAATTTTAAAATGTCAAAAATATGTACATATTTTGCCCGTTCATGGAATAAATGATGTGGTTTAACTTTTTTGAAAAAGTCTAAATATTTGATTTTGCACTTTAAAAAAGGTGCAAACGTTATATGTTTTGTACTGTACTAACTTGTATTTATAAAATTTCGAAATAAATATAAATCCCACCAAAATACACGACAAAACTGATCGCCAGCAATAATGCAGTGGTGGCAAAGTGTTACATCAACGTTGGAATGGGAATTGTAAATTATGTACAGTGTGACGGTATATCAGGCTCTTTAGCGAAGATGGTGCTTGTAAAATATGATTTATAGCTTTTTATTTTTACATACATAAACCTTACCCATGTTTTGCTGAATCAAAATTGAAAATTTTGTGATTGAAACTGACTCTGAATGAATATGGAAATGGGTGTAGAATTACGGCTTCTTGGCTCTGTAATTAATAATTTCAATCACTTAATGTTAGTGTTATTCCTGCTTGCCAGTAATCATATAACAGCCAGTAAATATTGCGTACACCGCAATTACTCGAATAGGTGCCCGGACGTTTATTAAATTATTTGGAGCGTCCACCCAGCGTTTTTTTTACCCAGTTCTTATTAATTTGTTTAAATTTTACACCCAAAATATGAAACTAATTTATAAAAAATTATGCTTACAGTTGCAGTTTTTGTTTATTCTTTATTGAATTCGTCATACTAATGCATAATTGTTATAAATTACTTTTATCCAAATTGTGGTCCTACTATCATTCATCTATTTTACATATGTTCCTCAATCCTTCTAACATGTTGGGCATATTTATGATCCAGTGCTTGTTTAAGACAGCGCTTATTTGAGCCTCCGGCGCTTATTAAATTACTTAGAATGAAAGCCCGGCGATTATTCAAGACCCGACGCTTATTTGAAGATTTACGGTAGTTAATCTTATTCGTAATACTGTAGACAAAACGGAACAGGCACATGATATAAAAATTATCATGACGTTTATATTGACACTTACAACACTAGGAGTGTACAGTAGGTATAATTAATTATTCTAATAATCGATATTTTTGTAGTTGTATAGTATACTAATTATTCCTGTTGTAGAAGTTTGCTGGAGGGATTCTTATCCATTGAATTCTCGAAATGTTTGATACTCAAAGATTTCGGGAATTCAATGGATAGGTATTATCTTTTGAATTTATTGCATTAGAGACTAGACACCAATTAAGCTTTACAGGCGTATCACATTTCATTTACTCTCTGATTCCACGTACGGAATTGCTACTTGAAGATAACAAATCCCGTTGTTTTATAATTGTAAACTATTAACTATTATTACTATACACAACTACACAAAAGCATAACAAGGGATAGGACCACCAACATTTCTTGAAATTATAGTAAATTATTATGCTTTATTCTTAATTCTATTACATTGCGGACGGACGTGACGGACCTACTATGTCACATTATTAGTGTATATTAGTAATTAGTTCTGGAACATCCATAACTTCACTAAACAGAAATATGAGTAGCGCTGTTCATACCGTTGGTGAAGAATCATTATGTCGTAAGTCCGCAGTGAACGGCTGAAATCATTCTGTCCCATGTCTATACGTTTCTTAAAGTCACTCTGTCGCAAGTCCACTAAATTGGTAGATGCTGTCCAGGTCGTTTCCGAGTTGTCCTACGCATTAGGTGGGGGTGGTGGTATAATACTGATTGTATCGTACTCATGACGTATACTTATGGGTTTTTCTACAAAAGACGCAATAAAAATTCCGATTCCAGAACATTTTGCGCTATTCAAAAACATGTAAATAGAACATTTTACCCTTTTGAAAAACATAAATAGAACATTTAGCACCTTTGAAAAGTATGTAACTAGAAAATTTTGCACTTTTCAAAAACATGAAAATAGAACATTTTGCACTTTTCAAAAACATGGAAATAGAAAATTTTGCACTTTAAAAAAAATTTAAATAGAACATTTTGCAATTTTCAAAAACATGGAAATAGAACATTTTGCACTTTTAAAAAACATGGAAATAGAACATTTTGCAATTTTAAAAACATGGAAATAGAACATTTTGCACTTTTCAAAAACATGGAAATAGAAAATTTTGCACTTTAAAAAAAATTTAAATAGAACATTTTGCAATTTTCAAAAACATGGAAATAGAACATTTTACCCTTTTGAAAAACATAAATAGAACATTTAGCACCTTTGAAAAGTATGTAACTAGAAAATTTTGCACTTTTCAAAAACATGAAAATAGAACATTTTGCACTTTTCAAAAACATGGAAATAGAAAATTTTGCACTTTAAAAAAAATTTAAATAGAACATTTTACCCTTTTGAAAAACATAAATAGAACATTTAGCACCTTTGAAAAGTATGTAACTAGAAAATTTTGCACTTTTCAAAAACATGAAAATAGAACATTTTGCACTTTTCAAAAACATGGAAATAGAAAATTTTGCACTTTAAAAAAAATTTAAATAGAACATTTTGCAATTTTCAAAAACATGGAAATAGAACATTTAGCACCTTTGAAAAGTATGTAACTAGAAAATTTTGCACTTTTCAAAAACATGAAAATAGAACATTTTGCACTTTTCAAAAACATGGAAATAGAAAATTTTGCACTTTAAAAAAAATTTAAATAGAACATTTTGCAATTTTCAAAAACATGGAAATAGAACATTTTACCCTTTTGAAAAACATAAATAGAACATTTAGCACCTTTGAAAAGTATGTAACTAGAAAATTTTGCACTTTTCAAAAACATGAAAATAGAACATTTTGCACTTTTCAAAAACATGGAAATAGAAAATTTTGCACTTTAAAAAAAATTTAAATAGAACATTTTGCAATTTTCAAAAACATGGAAATAGAACATTTTGCACTTTTAAAAAACATGGAAATAGAACATTTTGCAATTTTAAAAACATGGAAATAGAACATTTTGCACTTTTAAAAAACATGGAAATAGAACATTTTGCAATTTAAAAAAACATGGAAATAGAACATTTTGCACTTTTCAAAAACATGGAAATAGAGCATCTTGCACTTTTCAAAAAGTGTTTTTGAAAAGTGCAAAATGTTCTGAAAATAGAATTTTATTACGTCTTTTTTGGACGACCTCAAAGTGTAAGTCATGAGTACAGTACAGTCAGTATAACATACCACCCTTACCTAATGCATGGGACAACGCGGAAACGACCTCGACAGCATCTACCGATTGAATGGACTTGCGACATAATGACTTTAAGAATTATTTGGATTTGCGACAGAATGCTTTTAGCTGTGCACTGGACTTACGACAGAATGACTCTTCACCGACGATATATAACTTTTGGATTTTCAACTTGCACACTCCTGATCCTCTCCGTTGTCAAATTATATGCATACGTACTACTGTAAGTAGTAATCATTTGGCATTATTATATGCGGGACACTTACTTGGTAAAGTTTTATTATGCATTACAGAGTTATGAAATAACCAGCATTACTACCAACCATAGCGGTATTCAATGATGTAACTTTTGCTTGTCTCCTTTGTAAATTCTTTTTTTTTGTGCCAATGTCTTGAGTTTCTAATGTTTTCTGTAGTTGTACTCAGCATTGCAACAGGAACGGTTTTAAAATCAAGTCTCTGTTTAATTTCAAAAGGTTTTGTATAAAATTTTTAGCAGTACTTTTTTTAACTGATACATTAAAATTAAAAATTGTTAGCGTGTTTGAGCTAATTTACACCAATCATATTTGGTCAACCAGAAAATCTTCAGAATGAGTAATGTATTTATTTTTTTCTACCTATTTACATAATTTACTTTGTTTAAATGTATATTATAATGTTGCAATGTGTAGTATAGTTTTTACATTTATATTAACTAATGTGTTTACAATTATTTAAAAATTACTGATTTATTTTACACTTACATAAATGTATTGGAATTGTATTTTGCTGATACAAGTGGCAATCCATCAGCGTATTAGTAAAGCTAATTCCTTTCACTCATACACAAATGAATTAATATGCACGTTAAAATCTAATGGATATTTAATGTTTTTTGCTGTTTTCATTGCTTTAAATTTAAATTAAACTTCTTGCCAAGATAAATATCCAGCGGTGCATTAAAATACGCTATGGGAAATGTAATTATCAAATATCCTTTGTTTTGCTTTCTAGCTCTCTCTGCATGCTTTGAGTGTGTAGGAAAAGGTTATATATATACTAGCAACGAGAAAAATTCATGCGTTTATTCGTTGAAGAATATTCAAAGTTCAACTGTGGAAATAGTTTCGGTGTCAACCAAAGTTGATTGTATAATGAAGTTCCTGTAAGTATATTAAATTTATGAATTAAAATGATTGCTTTAATAAATATTTTGGACAAAATTTTTCAACGCAGTAATGAATGACTGTTTAAACTAAGAGTGGAGTCAAAAGCTGAAACTATTTTTTCTATATAAAACTTAGGGAATAGGGAATGTTCTAATATTATTCTTGGTATACGTATCACTCAGAAAAAATAAAAGTTAAACTGCGTTCAAGCTGCATAAATATTATCATTTAATAATAACTGATTATTATGACAAATCAAGAGTTTTCTGGTTAAATAACTAATGACTTTGCCTTTGCTTTTAAAAAATTTAAACGGTCAGTTTTAGCCACAATGGTGACATGTGACATCAGAAATTATGTTACTCGTTTAAAAGTCAAGTACAGTATATTCTATAACAGTACTCCCCGCGTACTATTCATATTTGAGCCTCTCAGACCCGCGAACTATGACAGACCCGCGAACTAAATAAAATTTACAAATTCCCAGTTTATGAAAATTATTTTCTATACCTTGCAAATAACAAGATTTTCAAAACGGAAATTTTATTTAGAAAAAGATTTTAACAAAAACATAATTTAAATGAAAAATACCATATAATTTCACTTTTCTCCTCTCTCCCCACCTGCTCGCTAAAACAGACACGCTTACTATTACTGGCCCGCGTACTATCAAACTGTGACCTCTCAGACCCCACGTACTATTACAGGCCTTTACCGGTACCATTGGATAACGCGTACTATTATAGACCCGCGCATTATTATAGAATATACGGTAATTGTTGTGACCCAACGTCACTCACATATTTTTATAACTTGCGGGTGCTGTAATTTACTTGGTACCGCTGCTGCAGCATGCAGTGTATGTACACAGGTATTAATACTTTTTGCTCAGTATGATGAAATTTTGAACTATTTCCGAGGCAGTCTGACCAAATTTTGAAATACTTTTTCGGTGCAAGTACCTACCTCAAACACAGTGGCCGCGGAACCACGGGGGACAAGGGGGCATTGTCCCCCCCTGAAATTTTAAATTCCTAATGTTAATAAATGTGTACATACTTTATTATGTACCTATGCTTAACATAGTCTTGTCCCCCCCTGGAAAATTGACCTTCCGCGGGTACTGCTCAAACATCAGTGGAGTGTAAAGTGTTCATCATGGATCATTTTCCACTTTTCAAAATCATGTAAATACAATATTGATAACTTTTCTAAATTATCCCAGTGCATTGAATAATGCCTGTGTGTAAACCTCAATTCTATAGTTTAAGTTTCAGATTATACAATTTCCTACAAGATTTCTCTCATTTTTAAACACATTACTAATATTGTCTAAAGTTGATAAGTATTTTATGGTGGAGTAAACGGTACGAATACATCATATTTTTGAACATATAACTTCATTTGATCGATGATTATCTGGTGGTGTGGTGTAGTTGATTCCCCGATTTGAGAAAAGTTATATATAAAATACAAATCAAATTAATTAAGGAATTATATTATATAGACGCGTAATTATTATTATTATGTACCTAATTCTATCTTAACTAGCACCGAAGTGTTTTGTTCGATTTGTGCCTTGCAAGTATTTTTTTTAGAGCTTGAAGTTTACCGTGTCTCAAAATCCCTCAAAGGGGCATTGGAACCTGTTTTAACGTAATTAAAAACTGTAACCCGGCACAAATTCCAAAATTTGCCAATACGAGCTCGCACGAACTATTAAACTCGAACGGCTTTGAAGCTGTCCAAATAATAATAATCAATATTAGGAGATCTGTGTCACAAATCAAAACTTTTCATATTAAACAACAATTAGTTTGAAGACTTTATGCCCAAAAACTTTAAATCACCAATTTTAGCAACAAAAAAGGTTGCAGAAATGTGTTACTGGTTCTCCAGTCAAATAATGGTTTACTTAGGCTTAGGCTCGACGCCACTCGCACATATTTAGCTGCTTCCTGTTGCCCCAATGCAACTGTCCATTTTTGATGTTTACACAGGTTTTGATACTTCCTCTATGGGTGCGTAATAGAATGAAATTTCGAGCTATTTCTCAGCCAATTTGAAAAACTTTTGAAACGTTTCTTTCGTCGAAACACCTACCTTAACCATTTATCTAGTTAGCCTCTGAGAGTTTTGTTCGATTTATGCCTTGCAAGTATTTTTTAAGCGGTCAAAGTTGCCGCGTTTCAAAATCCCATAAGACAACGCTAAAAATTTCAATCTTTAAATAATTCTAGCTCATAACAAAGCACCAAATTCTAAAATTTTCGTTAGTGTTTTTTTAGTTAATGCTCATAAGATGTCAGAGAAAATATAGCTTAAAATGTTTAACAGTTCAACATCCCTAATGCCGAATCATAGAGCGCAAAGTTCTACATCCGATTTTGACAAAATTTGATGTTTTCTAACGCTTAGACTCTTTTTTAAATAATAAATTCAGGATTTTTCAAAATCTAAAAAATTCCATTGTTTTGAGAAAATTGTTCTTAAAAATCCTAAAAGTTAAGCCTTAAAAAGATTGTTTTTCAAAAAAATTTCAAAAAATGAAAATTTTGAATTTTAAAAAATCGTGAAATTACTTTTTAGAAACCAATCTAAACATTAGAAAAAAACGAACTTTGTCAAAATCGGATGAGAACCATAGAAGTTACAAGGCGGCAAAATATGAAAAATTTGAATTTTGGCGGGCTACTGTGACCAAACAACACAAAATGCAGTCAAGTTACTACTAAAGAAGTTCCGTTTTCGAGGTCTGACTTATTTTTTTACTCATTTACTCAAAATCACTGACTCATGAGTCAAGTAAAAAGGTGGAGGTTCCGTTCCAATTTTACTTAACTCTGTGACTCCCAAAAGGCGGCAAGCATGTGACAAGCACTTCAAGCACTTACGGTCATGCGCAGTGCTGCTCAATAGTTGAGTCAGAGCGTTACTCAAATTTGGATTTTTGAGTAACTCTGACTCACCAAAATCACTCCTTTCTCTGGCGGGAACGGTTGCACCTCCTCTTTTTACTTTCACTTTGAGTAAAAATATAAGTCACAGGCAAAACGGAACCTCTTTACTTTCGATCTCTACTATTTAAAAGTAGCCTGATTTTTGCAGACATGCATTTTTAAAATTCGCGGGTGCCATGTAAATGCATTCCCTTTTTGGTGCAAAATTGCCGCCAAACATTTTTACCACAAATACCACTGTAGAATTTAATCAGTAGCAAAACATTTATAAATCAAATATTCCTATTTTAAAAGTGAGGTGTGTCCTTAATATACTATGAGCACCGTTTTTTTCATAAAAATTGAATTAAATATTGCTTTTGTTTAATTATCCTTAACAAAAGGTCCCTTTCTTGCTCAGATAGATGCTTTTAGAAAAATGGGCTACACTATTTTATCCCACGAAAAACGTTCTCAACGGAGCTTTATAAGTTTTAAGTACTGATTGATTTATTTGCCATCAGATCTTTATTACGACTCCAATTTTTAAAAATTGAAATAAAAGAAATGCATTTTGCTAACACCCAAATTATAGTGCAAGTTCTATTGGTAATATGCACAACGTTAAAACCATGAAAGTCAAAGTTTTCTAATTTCAAAAAATCTGGAAAATATTTTATAAACAATTATCTGGAATCTGGAGTCTGGAGAAGTTGTTTTACTGATTTTATAAAATCACGATAAAAACTCTGTGATAACGACCGCGGTAAAATGTAAATAAAGCGCTCTTTTTGAAATTGCGCGCGCCTCTGTGACCAAACAATGAAGTTTTCAATAGAGAAACAATGCGAGCAGATATCACACATATGTACAAATTCCACATAGTTTCGATTTATTTGTTGTGTCCAAAGTCCAAGTAGAATATATTCACTTATTATTAATAAATAATTAAACTACTGTTTTGTATTTAGTTTTTTTAGATTTAGAAGGTTATTTTGAGTTATTTAAATTATAAATATTAAAATGATGTATCCTTAATTATAAATTTTTTGTAGTAATCAGGACTCAAAAATGGATTTGGAAATTTTTGGATGGGGTCTGCCATTGTGGGCTGATCTTTGTATCATACTTTTGCCCGTCATTGGAATTATGTTGCTGGTTATGTTCTACGAAATGTATCAGAGAGCAATTCTTGAGAAACAGTTCAAAGCAGTTCTTCTGGTGTTGACTTCAAAAGGGTTCATTTCATCTCTTGATGATCTTCCACCAGTTCCTGGACACCATATCGTTACTTTTTTCTCAGATGTTTTCGCGTGCTTTCATGGCAGAGTCAAAAGGAACAGCGAAATGACTTTTTCAGCACCAAGCGTTTCCCCAGCCACTGATGTTCAAGCTTCACCTCCTATTGAGATGACTTCAATTCGTTCATTGTCAAATCCACTAGACATTGAAAATGAAAAGCTTGGCGATAAAGTTCAAGTTGTTGTTGACTAAATTAAAATATATCTGCATTAAACTTTTACTGTCATTATAATTTGAAACGCTGGTATTCATATGTTTACTACATAAAATCTTGTTTTGTAAATACAAATTTCACATTATTACAAATTGTAACTCTTAATAATTTTGATAAAAGTGTAACTTCAAATGACGATGTAACTTTCATGATTTTAGGTGTCATGTTTATACAAAATGGTTTTTTGTTACTTAAATAATATTGGACTATATGATATAGATATAATCCGTACACATACATACTCAGCTCGTTGGGTAATCCTCAATGGAGTGCAGTGTCAAATATAACTTTAAAAAAATGTGTTTACTCTCACTCAAATATTTTTTTGTATACACATTAGCCGAAGTTCATCCAAATAGAAATTGTTGTTTTCCTACAACAATGATTTATTTTAAAGATCATACTCTAAGATAATTATTTTCTTGTGTTTGCTATAGTTTCCTTTATTACGCACGGAAATTACATATTTTTAATTTTTCTCCATATTTTGCCGTTAAAAAAGAAAAAATATAAACTATGACAATGTAGTTTGTAATATTCAAAATAAAGAATTTGCATGTTATGCAGTTTTTAAAATGCCGTATAAATTAATTTTATATTTTAAACAAAGATATTATTTAGCGATTAAGTTGGTATTGTTATGTGAACCCAAAAAATCTAGACCAAATTAAGCAAAATAATTGTGAAAATATATAGACTTACAAATCAAAAGTGAGTGCCTACACACGTTGACGTACGGAATTTAAACATATCGTAAGCAAAGATTAAAAATGGCTCATTTCCAGTTTCCAATTTAAGCTAGAATTAAAATTATCAATGTCAAAAAACAACTACAGGACAGGAGATACATGAGCCAAATGCAAATTTCGAGGGTTTGAAAAGTTAAAAATGTTCTATTTATATTCTTTCAGGATCGTGATACTTTTAATTTTTTTGTGGACAGTTTAGTTTTTTTCATAGCCAAAAATAAATGTAAAACCTATGCTTATGTTACAAAAAATTATTTTGGGTGAGAAACTGCCTTTTTGCCCACCCTCTGGATCCGCAGCTTACTCTCTGAAATATACTTATACGAGGCTTCATTGTTTATTAACAATATAAACTTTATTTAACTGAAAAAAAGTTTTAAACTCATTTCCAGAAATCATGAACCTTATAAAATGTAAAAGAAATTTGGAATAAAAGGAATTTCAGAAACGAAATATTAAATATTGGTTTACAAATTTTTTGATTAAGATTTTAAAAATAAGAAATTTTAAAATTTTATAATTTGAAAATTTGAAAATATATTTTTTTAAATGTTTGCCAGGTTTTTTTCTGTTGGGATATTTGAAGCCCAATGTTTCTAGACTTCATTGATTCACGTTTTAATTTTAAATGAAAGTTGTTAAAAAATAATTTTAGGAATGATTAAAAAGTCTAAAAACTGATTTTTGTTAGTTAGGCCATTTTGTAACTTATTCTTAACCGATTTGAATGAATAAAATGTCAAACAAATCTACAAGAAATTGTCTTTATTTTGGTGTATTGCTGGTTATATTCGAATAATAAACTTGGCTTTTATAGCCTGCTAGAATCCCCCGAAATAAATGGCCCACCCTGTATGTGAAAGTCAGAAGCTAAGTCTTTGTTTTTATAAAAAATGAAGACATGTGTAAATGTTTTCACAAAGTATAAATGTCAAACGGCGTTGAAGCTATCTGATAATAAAAATCAATAATAACCGATTATTGTGACAAATAAAGAGTTTGCTGGTTAAGTAACTAATTAGAAACTTGAAACCTTTACTTCTAAAATTTTAAATGGTCAGCTTTAGTCACAGTTTATTATGGCGTCAGAAATTTTGTCACTCGTTTTCAAGTCAAGTAATTGTTTTGGCCCGACGCCACTCACATGATTTTACTAGTTGCTTCTTAAGAATTTAAATAAGTCCACCACCTCTGTGAGTACGCAGGTTTTGACACATCATCATGGAGCATCACAGGATAAAATATCAAGCTATTTCCCAGGCAATTTAACAAACTTTGGAAAAACGTTTTTGGTTCAAGTACCATAACCATTTATCTAGGCAACCTCTGAGAGTTTTGTTCGATTTATGCTATGCAAGCATTTGTTTTAAGAACTCAAAGTTCAGGTGTTTCGAAATCCTATAAGACTCATAACGTTACAAATTTAATTATTTAAATCATTCCAGCTAATAACAAAACAAATTCTAAAATTTTCGTTAAAGGTTTTTTAGATATTGTCCATAAGATGTGAAAGAAAATATAACTTAAATATATACCCCACCCCCCTTCCTCTCGAGTAGGAATTTAAACAATTTGATTATATTTATTTAAGTACACAATAACACAATAATAATAAAATGCCAGTCCCAGTTGTTTTCCTTGCACCTTTGATATTTCTAAGAAGTCTCGATCGCTTTTATGGATATTTAAACAAGGGCAAATATAATGCAGCATAAGTACTCAAACAGTTAAATTGATAACTGATTTTTTAAATCGAAAAATTTTATACAAGTATTAATAATAGCAGCATTTAATTCTACTTTTACTTTTGATATGTAATATGAAACATTATCAATGCGCTTAGTTGAGGATTTTACCTTCATTAAACATAGTAATGCATAACCCATGTAATATATTATATAACCAAACTTTCACTTTAGCGATAGCGTAGTAGCGAATTTAAGCGAATTGCGAATGAGTACTGTGAGTCTGTGAGTAGTAGCGTCATGCAGACTTTCGTCAAGTTAAATGGCATGATGAAAAGAATAAACACAATACTGGAATCTTTCTGGGAAACTTTCCCAAATTTCTGTCCCTACTGCCGTATGTTAGAGCGCAAAGGTCTTCTTGTGTCTTCCCCTTAATATAGGGGCAACGTGCAATGCTTTGTCTTTTAAAACTTGCCAAAAAGGTGCCTTCCTCTGTCCTCTCCAAGTAGGCTAATTATGTTAACATAATTTATGAAAATTTTGCCATTCTTATTCTTAACAATATCACACATGCAGAATATAATTTTAAACCTCTTAAAAAATAAAATAATTGAAACTGCTTAACATATTCAATATTTTTTGTGGGTTTTTATATAACAAATCAGATTTAAAATTGAAGTTTTAGGTGTCTAGGAGTCTCTAGTGACAAAAATATTTCAACTAGTCACTAAGATTTTTTAATGTAAAACTTGTCCATAGTTGCAGCGAGTACCAAGCCAAAATTTTTCAAATTAAGTTTAGCAGGAGAAAAAGCTCAATAAATACATGATTTAAAAACATTTTTCAATCCTAAAAACATTATAAGTGTGATACAATTTTGAAGCCGTTTAAATATGAAGCCTCCAACCCTCTAACCTCCCCTCCTCCAACTCCAACCCATACGTATTGTCTTTATTTAAATTTGTCATATAATAGTGGGTTTTTTGGTTAAAAGTAGAGGTTATAATAATTAATAATAGGCTCGGACATGGACCCATGGACGCTGATGACAACATGGGCTTTATAGAATTCAAAATTCGAGATATTCTCTGTTCTCTGTGACGAATCAAAATTCCCCAAATCAAATTTAAGCTAAAAAAGTACTAAATATTCTATTTGCATGCTTTTTGAAATGTGCAAAATGTTATGTGTTTTAATTTATTCAAAAGTGCAAAATATTCTATTTGAATGCTTTTAAATGTGCAATATGTTATACGGATTTTTGAAAAGTGCAGAATTTTATGTTTACGTGTTTTCAAAAATTGCAAAATGTAATATTTGAATCTAATGAATACGTAATGATAATTCGAAATATTCTTTTTACGTGATTTTAGAATCGATGCATTTTAACACGTATTATTTATTGGATGGAGATGATATAAAATCGAATGCGTTGGAATTTGTGGAGTCGTCTGTTGCAGAGTCGACGAGTTGATTCGATATTACGCATCGAATTGCATAAAGAATCAAAGCAACATCCACATTTATTTTCATGTTTTTGCAAATTGCAAAATGTTTTATTTACGTTTTTTGAAAGTGCAAAATGTTTTATTTGCATGTTTTTGCAAAGTGCAAAATGTTCTTTTTACGTTTTATAAAGCGCAAAATGTTTTAATTGCATATTTTTGAAGTGTAAAATGTTCCATTTACATACTTGTTTTAAAAATTGCAACATTCTCTATTTTCATGCCATTAAAGTCATGGTATTTTAATATGTTTGTAGACAGTAAACTCTGTTCCTGGCTGAAAATGGATATGGATCTTTTTGATACTTCACAGACAGACGATCCAGCGTCCAACAATGTTCAAAGACTGACAGTAATAAGTAACTAGGTAGGTACATGACGAAATAAATTAAAAAACTCACCTGCCCACACGGCCACTACCTTCTCGGTACTACTCCGTAGTCAATACATGCCTTCGGACACAAAATATTATTAGCTAACCATTATTAATTGAAATATGAATTTTCAAACTGTTTCGTAATTATGCTGAGTAAGCTTTAAGTTGAGGTACATATTTCAGCTTCAGCACTCAAGTCAAAAGTCAATTTAGATTAAGTAGGAGAAAAGGTAAAATAAATGCATGATTTAGCAACATTTCAGTCCTAATGTCCTAAAATCACGATACATGTGATACACAAAAAGCTAAAAGTTATGACGCCCTGCAAAATCCCTCGATTTTTTTCAAAACCCCACCCTATTAATATCATAAGATTCGGATTCCGTCCGTGCATGAATAAATAATATGAGGGGTACAATATACAATAGATCATTTTTTTCTAAACTCCCCGTGCCTCAAATTTTAGAACGCCCCCATGTCCCATGTCCCATTCTCCCATTTCCCATAACGCAATGGATATGTGATTTTGTGTGATGCAATGTAGTGGAGTTTTAGGTATAGGAGAAACATATATATACATATTTTTATAAAATGTTTTATAATATAATTATATGATATAATATATATCAGTATATCAGTAATCAATATATATAGTATTATATAGTGAGTGACATGTAGGTACCATCACCATCTAAATGACGCGAGTGCGAAGCGAAAGCGAAGTGCGAAAGCACGAAAGTTCACAAAACACAATGCAATTTGAAATTGAATTTGACTTTGACTTGAGTGGTCAGTTCTGACTACACTCAACTACACTGGTCTAGGTCTCGGACCTCCGCGTCCGCACCTCGCCTCGGACTCGGACTAGGGACTGGACACACGACACTCGACTGAACCTTGCAGATCACGGCAGAGTTTAGAACTGAGAAGTTTATATGCTTATGCTAACCTGATATACCTATAAATCCACATATATGCGTATGCACATATATTGCCATATTGTATGTGCATTACATTATACACATTTTAAAAAAGATTCCCGGCATTATTTTCTCCAGCATGTGTGCTGACTTGCTGACTCCATTTTTTGAGTCCAGCAAAAACATATAGAAAAAAGAACCGGCATTTTTTTTAAGCTTCATTTATCAGAGGCAGGCAGGACTGGTCTTACATATTTCTTTTCTCCCTTTTGGAAGTACCTCAGATTTAAGAAAATATTTTTTCATTCTAGAGAACGGAAAAAAAGCATCAGAACATTCATTATGAGTATGTATCTGCATTTTTTTTATATTTGTATTTTATAATTATTGTATTTTGATTTTTTGGTTAATATTTAGAAATCATAGAACGAACCTCACACCTCCATAATCTATGTAAAGTAATATCTATACAGCCTCTATTTAATCGACGACATATTATGAAGTCCGAAATTGTGTCAATTAGGAAATAATATAAAATATGTAGAACTAAATAATTAAAGGTACTAAATAAATTATACATCGTGTCATCTGCTTAACTTTCAGGTCTTGAAGCTTGTCTGAAATGCGTAAAAAAGAGTTACGTCTACACCGGAGATTCTTGTCTGTATTCTCTCAAAGATCAACAACATTCTGAAAATGAAATGGATCCAGCCAAAACAAAAGCTGATTGTGCGATTTCCTATACGTAAGTTTGAGTTTTGAGTGTAGTTGACTGTTGATGCAATAATTCAATATTTATAAACACCAAATATAACGTTATTAACTCAGAGGCGGGAAGCAATTTATGTGAATGAGCTACATACCTACGTAATTTACATGTTTTTGAAAAGCAAAACATGTTCTATTTACATGATTTTTGAAAAGTGCAAAATGTTGTAATTCCATGTTTTTGAAAAGGTGCAGAATGTTCTATATACATGTTTTTGAAAAGGTGCAAAATGTTCTATATACATGATTTTGAAAAGCGTAAAATTTTCAATTTACATAGGTTTTTGAAAAGGTGCAAAATGTTCTATTTACATGTTTTTGAAAAGCGTAAAATTTTCTATTCACATATGTTCTTGACAAGCGTTAAATGTTCTATTTACATACGTTTTTGAAAAGGTGCAAAATGTTCTATTTACATGTTTTTGAAAAGCGTAAAATGTTTTAATTCCATTTTTTTGAAAAGGTGCAAAATGTTCCATTTACATGCTTATGAAAAGCGTAGCATGTTCTATTTACATGGTTTTGAAAAGTTTAAAATATACTAATTCCATGTTTTTCAAAAAATGCAAAATGTTCTATATATATGTTTTTGAAAAGCGTAAAATGTTCTATTTACATACGTTTTTGAAAAGATGCAAAATGTTCTAATAGGTATTTTAAATCCCATTTTATGTATGGTTGTGTTGATAAACGAAACCACCGACGTCCGTGCATTAATAGTATTTTTATTTTTTAGGGCTGTTGACCACGGATTGCTTGGTATTGGCCTCACCACCCGAGCTGAAATGATAATTGTTTTCAGTACAATTATTATTGGATTGGTTGTTTACTTGACTTACCGACATTGCAAAACATCAAAAATCATCAAAGATTTAAAATCTCTATTTTTGCTGATGTTGCAATCTAACCTGTTCCCTACTTTAGCTGCGATACGCAGTAGAATTGATGGTCCATTCAGAACTTTTTTTTTAAGCCTTGCAGACAAAATGGGAGAGACACTGCAGCAAAAAGCAATTAAATCTAGGGAAGAAAGTACACGAAACAGGAACGACAAATGGCAACAACAACTTCAAAAACAAAGAGAGAAACTACAACAACAGCAACAACAACAAGCACGAGCTCCTGGGCCTGGAGTTGCTATTCGACAAATTGGAGAGGATGACCAGTCATTGGACTCTTACAGATCAAGTCACGAAGTTATTCAGATTCAAGCTGAGGTGCACCCAGCAATTATGCCCTATTGATGGATTGATTGATTGAACTTTATTAACGTGTTATTTAAAACAATTTGGCACAAAGCCATTTTTCCATTGAGTAACACTACAATAATATTAGTTTACAAATGATAAAGTTATTGGATGTTAAAACATAATTAATCTTAATGTTATAACTATAACAAAAATGGCTAAAATTGATTAATGGCTACGTTTACATAATATGTATACATGGTTAAAGTTACTTAAGTAAGGCTCTATCCCTCCTAGATTTTGTACTTTCTAAAGACACCTGTGTTATGTAATATAAATGCTGTTACGAGAATTTAGGCAACACTGTATGATACCACATTTTTTGAATTTTTCAATATTAACATCTAAGTTACTTAGTGCTACAGGTACAAGGTTCCAAATTTTTGTTGCAATGAATACCCCAGATTGTTGAAAAAATTATGTTTTTTTTTGGTCTGCCTAGCAGAATGATTAACTGTACTAATAATAAAATGTACATAATATGTAAACGACACACACTGCCTGCCCAAGATTTTTTTGTAATGTTATTGGGGTCTGTGTGTGAAGTGGAAGTGAAGAAGTTAATTAATTAATTAATTATTCATCTAGTTGATATTTGGCCTGAGCCCTTACAACCTCTTAATTTTTCAATTAAATGTTACTTATACAATAAATAAGTGGAGAAGTTAGTGTCTACGATGGACTGAGTGAGTGGAGCCAGAAAAACTTGTATAATTTAACATTATTCATAATAACATAATTTTACGGGAAAAAAAGGTGTCCGAACCATAGCAAATGAGGACAGTTAAAATATAAATAAATACCTTAGTAAAAAACCATCTATTGGTACCTATAGGCAAATAGTTTTTGTGTAATTATTATAAAATAGAATATACATCAGTAATTGTGTTTGAAAAATGTAATCCAAAATATCGAAGTCACATCAACTTCACTTCAGTGTATTTTAATTTTTGTGTATCATGTATGAGTGATGATTTTTGTAATTAAAGATTTGCAAAATATGAAGTTAATTTTTGATTTGTTTGTATTGTTACACTAGTAACTGCACTGCATTCAATTTTGTAACATGTATATTATAATTAAATAATCTTGCATCCATATCCATAAGCACATAATTTAGTTAAATGCAAAATACCCAAACAGGATCCCTCCGGATGGTTCAAAAATGATTTCATCAGTAGGGTCAATGCGTCTTGTCCAGTATTGATGACTTGCCATGTTAAAGATTTTTAAGTAATGTTAAAGTGATGGTGTGGGGGTGGGTGAGTTTTGAAAGTCAAAATTCAGGTGACATCATTTGCGTACCATCCCTTATCAATAAAATAGCTTAAATATCTTTACTTATAATATTATGCTTACAACGTAAATGCCAAATTGATGGTACTATACTACTCTTATCGTCGTATATGCTTTTTAGAAATTTCAAGATTTATGCTTTCTAAACGTACATAGTTGAAATGGTAATGGTATTAATGGTAATGTGTACATAATGCAAAGCAGCTTATTAGCAAATAGGTAAGTACGTCTGAGAATATGATTCATTATTCATTACTAATTTATGAATGTTATATACTTTATGTCATTCGTATGCACTAAGTGAGATGTAAATGCCCAAGAATCTAAAACTACGACATACTAATTATTAAGGAATTATAACGGATAAACAACATCGATTTCGAATCCCAAATTAACAAATATAAAAAACATACAAAAAGCTGTAAGTCTAATTATACAAAATATAAATAAGTACGTTCAAGTTGTCTACATTTTTGCTGACGCGACATTCCCACTTGCTGAACTCTAGTGCGGACTGCTGTTGTCTTGATAAAATAAAATGGGGGGCAAATGTTGGGTAATTTCTTGATCAACCTACTAAATTGTGATTTTAGCATCGTAATAGAATGTATGTAACTTTGAATCCCTGTGCACTGTGTACAATAACTATGTATGAGGACCACCACTTTTTTCTCAACGCGAGTTTAAAATCAAAGTATTCAACCCTTAATACTTACACTTACTGCTTCTTCAAATACAATACAACAATACACTTACTGCTTCCTGAATTTGAGCCTAAAGCATGGAATTCACAGCATTTAAATTTGCTAATATATTGCATTAATTATTACAATTCACCGGTAATTTAATCTGCCTACAAAACCATTAAAAGAGCGCACTACTTACACACCATCGATGTTTTTTGTGTATAAAATAATTTATTAACAAACTTCCGTCTCAAAAAATGCACACACATTTGACTTCAATTAATTTTTGATAATTGTATTTGAAAAATATTCTGTTTAAATATTACATGACAAGTGCACGAAGCCTCCAGGTTCAGCGTGGAAAATGGTTAACTCCACGAGCTCACGACTTGTCAGAGGAAGTGATTTGCGATAAAAATCCACAAAACTTTAAGGGTCTTGCTAATTTCTTTACCACTGCTCTAATATTGGCTCGATTCGATTCGAAATGGAAACTGGGTATTATCACAGTACAAAAAACTTATTTCTACTTTCTGATAACCTTAGATAGATACCTACATATTTCCCTTTAGCAAATCACGGATGTACTTCTAATGAATTGTAATCTCTAGATCTATAAACTTGGACAAAAGTAGAACTTCACACGAAATACATATGTCAGAATCGAGTCATACCTATACGAAAACCAGTTCTGCCACTTAAGTACTTGATTAGATAAAACATGTAAGCATATAGGGATGAACTTCATGAACTCAAACGTCAAAATTAATTTCTTCCGTACAATTAATCTACAAAATTTATAGGGAAATATTCTAACTATAGTAATGCTACGAAATGCAGAGGATTGACACAAGCGATTACTTCAACGATTCGATAATATATGAAATATCGTCTGAGAGGATTCAAAATGACCCATATCCAATTTTAGCTGAAAACAATATCAACTACCTACAAAAATATTCAAATGTGTGTTGAGAACATTTAAACAGAACATTTTGCACTTTAAAAAAATAAGTAAGTTTAACATTTTACACTTTTCAAACATATGGAATTAAAACATTTTGCACCTTTTCAAAAACATGGAATCAGAATTTTTGCACCTTTTGGAAAACATGGAATTACAACATTTTGCACCTTTCCAAAAACATGGAATTAGAACATTTTGCGCCTTTCAAAAACATATAAATAGGACATTTTACATTGTTGAAAAACATGAAAATAGAACATTTTACGTTTTTTAAAACCTAAAATTAATATTTTACGCATGTTTCTCATTTTGTTTTTATGACATAGCTCATTCTTATCATAGATTAAATTGGAAATAGGTCATTTTGGTTCTTTACATACGACATGTCCTTATAGTTATAAAGACAATACCTACATGTATTATAAATTTAATTACATTTTTGATTTATAAACGGAAAAGAACACAAAATTATGTCAAGATGAGAGATGACAGAATTTTTTGTTGATGTATGTATGGTTAGTCGAAATCTGATGTCATAGAATAATCATCGTCATCATCAGGATCTTGAGAAGCAGAGGATGAGGGATGAGAAACTTTACTCTTATAACTGCTGGCTATATCTTTGACCGGCTTTGGAACCCCTCCCTATGTAAAATAAAAATACAATTACTTAAAATTTGAATTTCAAATTATGACTGTTTTTATTTTGTTATAATGCTTAACAGCAGAGAGACGGAAGAATAAGTAACTAGTATGTTCCATTACTAACACTATTTTTTGGATTCTGAGATATGCAGGAAGATGGACTAAAACGAGCTGCTCCCAGTCACTCTTAAGCTGAAGATTAGCTTCGATCAATTTTCCCAGAGCATCTTTAACAGCGGATGAAGCAATGCTGAATGTACAGTTAACTAAAATTAGTTTAAATGTATATCGTCTGAGAAGAACCAAAATGACCCATATCCATTTTTAGCTAAAAATAATATCCACTATCTACAAAAATATACATAGTAAAATGTCTTGAACGCATTCAAATTTTAAATAGAAAATTTTGCGCTTTTTTAAAACATGAACATAAAATATTTTACACCTTGCAAAAAAAAAGTTATTGAAACATTTTGCACTTTTCAAAAAAATGTAAATCGAACATTTTACACTTTTCAAAAACATGTAAAATAGAACATTTTACACTTTTCAAAAACTCCTAATTGAAATTTTACGCATGTTTCTCATTTTGTATTTATGACATAGCTACTTTTGATTCTAGCTTAAATTGGATATGTGTCTTTTTGGTTCTTTACAGACGATATGCTTTAAAATGCTTATACTGGATTTGAAAATAAATAATACTTCGAATCATAGAACTGATATTTATTTCTTAATTACGTCCATTTAAGTCTCTCCACCCTCTGATAAGAACTGAGCACAAGGAGAATCGATTCGCCTTTAAATTGCAATCCACCATGTTGAGATAAGTCCCCATATGAATTGATGGAGAAATCCGAGAAGCTTGCCAATTCCCATGAGGATGATCTTTGATGAGATTTACGCCGGAAGAAACTACGGCGGGCCACCGTGGAGGTTCGCCGGTCGCTATCCATGTCGCCCAGACTTCGCTTGAACATGAGGTCTTCCTCGACTCTGGAAATATAAATTACAATTACATTAAAACCAAATTATGAGCTACAATACAAAAAAATTACATTTTTTTAAGTATGTGTTTATTTCTAGCTAAGAAAGAATATCCCACTTAAGCTTGGACGGGATAATTTCCCAAAGTCTTCGATGACCTTCTGAGTCCACTTTCCAAGCTCTCCATTCTCCATCGTCCAGGTTTTCCATTATACATTGTATTATCCACATACAAAATCTCATCCTTGTGGAAACTAAGATGTTGAGGATCTGGATTTCCAACATGATCACTGGACAAGGCTGGGTCCGCTGGGTCGGTTGGGTAGTCAAACGGGGAACGGATGTAGAAATGTAGAATCCATCACCGGGTTGATCCTTGATTTCATTGTAGCCTACAATATAACGAAAATTAATCACATTATAGATAGGTATTTTACATTTACCATTTTCAAAAATCATAGCGCAAAAATCATAAATTATATTATAAATGTGTTTGATGTAAACAGGGCCGGATAAAGCGGCCAGCGCAGGCAGCCCCCGCTGGTTGAATTTTCTCAAAACATATAAATGGAACATTTTGCAGTTTCAAAAATATGTAAAAAGAATATTTTGACTTTTCAAAAACATAACATGCAAATAAAACGTTTAACACTTTTCTCAAAACATGTAAATAGAATATTTTGCACTTTTCTGAATCTCGTAAAAACAACATTTTAAACTTTTCTAAAACATCCAAATACAACATTTTGGTTCACCAAAGAAAACCATCAATGCAATCAAAATGGCGGTTTTCGTATGGAAACAAATTGCTGCCTAAAAGCAATTCCTTCGTCCGGCCCTGCCCTACCATCACTCCGAATCCTAAACGGAGTCCGAATCGGAATATACATTAAGAACAGTGACAATATGACTGGCTGGTGTTTGTCTGTGCTGTTAATATCATCATAGTAAAGAGAGTGGCTTTTTCGGTTCCCTCATTCCCACACTATAACCAACGACGGCATCCGCACCGCACCTCACCGTTATCACATCCACATCACCATTACACGAACCCACCACCACCAGCATCAGCAGTATAGCAGAGCACAGCAGTTCTGTTCTACAAATCTCTTCGTCCCAACAACTCAACACACACAACTATTTTTTTTCCTCCAGTTTTTCTCTCCTCTCTGTCGCTATAATTACTTTCCTGAAGTTTCCTGTGTTTCTATTTCTTGTCAATCTCCTTCCCTTCCTGGTCCTCCTCGTCTTGATTTTTCCTCAACTCCGTTCTTCGTTCTCGTTTTCGTCTTGTGTCGTCCAAGTGAAAAGTCGAACTAGTGACTAGTAGTAACACAGCCTCGCTTCTTTTCTAGTTAGTTGCCCCAAAAGGAACCATGAGGACGGCAAAACGTGGAAAGGGCACAAAATTAACATCGGCTTCTGCTTCAGTTTTTCAGTTTCATCATCCAACCCTCCAAACTGTGAAAAATAATAATTTACCACAACAATTAAAAACTGTTTACATAATTAAATAATTACTGTGAATTCACTTTAACTGGCTACCTTGTATTTTTGCAAAGAAGACTACAGTTAAAGTTTATTGTCACAAATACATCAAAATTAATATACCAAAATTACATCTGATTCCTTATATCGGGGTGTTTGTTAATTTATTACATTTGTGTGTGAATATTGACTGACTGTGGTGTGCGAAGCGTATATGAACTTTCCTGCTTACTTTTGAAAAAAAAATCGACATCGACACTGACACCGAAAAATTGGAAATTTGAAAAGGGACGGAAAGTATCACAAATTCGGGTAAAACTTAATTATTATTAAACAAAAGCCGCATGCTTTCAATCTTTAAATGAATTTTAGTTCTAGGTTTTCATTTCGTACACGCATAAGTAGGCTATGCCTTTTTTTAAGGTGACGGTAATTTCGTAATTTTATACACATTGAATTGCCTATATTTGACGACACAACTGCGACCCACGTAAACGTAACACGCTTGCCACTTTACTTTTTTTACATTTTACTTTATAACATTTTCCTTTTTGAAGAAAGGCATAAAATGGAATTCAGCAGTTGATAGTTAAAAAAAAATATGAGGGAGGCTAGAGTAACGTGGATTTTGTTTTTGAAGAAAATGATGTTACATATTCACAACTTTTGTGGAGAGTTTCCAAAGAATAACATACAACATTTACTTAGTATGGAATATAGCTGCAGATTTCAGATAGTGAAGTCGTACTAGAAAATCTAAAGCAAAAACTACTACACATTTAAGATTTAAACCAGTCAGATAGAGAAAGGGAAACTAGAACTAGAAACAGAAAAACGAGACTGTGACTGCTGTTCCGTTCCGGGTTCGTTCGTACGCACACAAACACTCTGATTCCGTAGTCCCCGTGCTCGTAATCTAATCTAAATAGGTACACATACAGCAGCTTGTTGCTCTTGAACTAAATCTCCTTTTTTTCACACATGTCTCCCATTTTTTTCTTCTTTCTTTTGCATTACAAAACTTAGCGCATTACTCACTCATAGTGTTTACTTGATTTTTGCCTCTAGGAAAAAAAAACTTTGAAGTGACCCTTTCGTTTCGGTCCTGTGTGAAGACGCAAAATCCATTATCCAGGTTCAGGAACATATTATTACATAGTGCTGTGAACTTGAAGTGCCTGTGAAAACCAAAAATAAATATACATAAATAAATAAATTTTAATAAATTATTACTTTGGAAAAAAATATATTGAATTAAATTTCCATTAAATCGTGAAAAAGTGCCCCCAACGACCCAGTCGACAGCCTGTCTTCCATTTTGACAACATGGCTTAGAAAATAAACAAAGATAAAAATGTTGTCATAATGAAATGGAAACGTCAACAGGGACGAACAAGGAACATTAAAGAAAAGATAGTGATCCAATAAATTAAATTCTACAGTAATTATTCGTAAGGATTAAAATCATACCCCAGGATTTTTGTGGACTACTCTCAACTTTTTTCTACTCAACAAAATAAACATTCTTAAAATGTCTGGTGTGGGGGCGGCGGGAGAGCTGCACCTAGGCCATCACTCAAAACAACCAAAACGGAAGTAGTGCATTTGTGTCTGGAGGACCCGTTGTGCAAACTGTTGTTCGACAAACTCAAAGTTTTGTGACGTCATCCAGCACATCGTCGGGTGGACTCCAAATGGAAGGTGTTCCATCTGCAGAGGTGAGAATAATCGAGATTTTTTTTTCGCTCCTTTAAGTTTATCCATATGACGCTAATTTCGAGAGTAAAAATTGCTGGAGCTGGGATCTAAAGCGAAAGGGAATCAACAGATTTTTAGTTACAGATTTTTAGAATAATTTCAATTTGTCTAGTCTCAACATAAATCAAATTAAAACTTATATATTATAGCGTTCAACAATTCTAAATAATCAATTTTTATAAAACATACTTTTTTAATTTTTAATGAATACTTAGATTATTGATTTAAAAATAATAAAGTTAAAAAAGAATTGCAGCAATATTGGAGTAAGTCAGTGGAAAAATTAACGCACACGTGTCAAGCCACAAACACTAAATTAGCATATTTTTCACCAAGCACTAAGTTACGCAACTGTAATTGTAGAGTTAAGCTTTAAATAATTTTTACTACAAAACCGCTATTGAGTTTAGTATTTTACTTAATTTGTAACGCGACGTCTTTACGCATATAGTAAATAACTGAATATAACTGACTGGGCCCTATCTACATCTGATAAAATCTGTCAAATTAGGAAATTCTTCGCTTTGTAAAATGCAATCAATCCATTCGCAACTTCCCAGCTGTTTCATCTCTCCCTTCGTGTAAAAAGTGAACATGCCATATTAACTTAAAAAGACGTGAAAGCACGAAGGCAGAGAGGCAAGAAGAAAAATATCTATATTTTTACACACCGCCGCGTTGTGTCTTGTTCTTGCGTCCGTGGAAAATAAATTGTTTCACTTTTATATAAGCGTGTAGGTAGATGAGTATAGAAAAAGCGAGTACATACCTACCTACTTATTTGCATAAAAATATTAAAAATAAACGTGTGGATATTACGTATACAATAAAAATATTTCTAAAATTTGCAGGTAAAGGAGTCTATGAACAACCTCGCGGAGACGTTTGAGCAGATTTTATCAACGACATCATCATCATCAAATGAAGGAGCCCCAATAAACTTGCCAAGTGCTACAAATAACGTGACTTCTTCCTCAACAACTGTCGAGTCCTCAATTAATGTCCAAGCATTAGGAGGAGTCCAAGTTTTGCCTCAAGCCCCACCGCCAACGCAGCTTAGAGGACAAGATCCAGAACCACCCACCGAAAATAATCCCAGCATCTCCGCAGACATTGTTCCGTCTCCAGCTCCAGGTTCAGCTCCAGCTCCAGCTCCAGGCCCACCTCAAGAGTCACAATACAAGGCCCAGCAGCAACTCCTTAAGCAACAACAACAACAATTTCTCCAACTCCAACAACTCCAAGCCATGCAACAACGACAGTCCCCAACCCAGTCCCAACTCCCTACCCAACTCGTCCAGGCTCAATAACAACAACAACTCCTCGCTCAACAACAGGCTTGACTCAAAGCCCCACCCCCTGGAGGAACTCCTTGCTCAAAAACAAAAACAAGTATTTGCTCAAAAACAACAGGAATTGTATGCGGAATGCGGAGCAGCAGAGGCAAATTCTGGCTCAGCAGGAGGCAGAGGCTCTTGCTCAACAACAACTCCAAGCTGAGGCCCAAAAACGTCAAGAACATTTAGCGAACCAACTCGAGGATTTGCACGCCCAAGAAAATGAGAGTCAGCAACAATTATTGGAGGAACAGCAAAGGGCTGAGGAAGCCGCACGACAATTACAAGATCAAGAAAGGCTGGAAGCACAGAGGCAATTACAGGAACAGCATCAGCAAGAAGCTCAAAGGCAGGCTGAAGAACTCCAACAACAACAACAACTTTTGGAGCAGCAGCGATTGGAGGCAGAACAGCAAAATCTTGAAGCACAGGCAGCAGCTGCAGCCGAAGTCCAACCAGAACAACCAGCACCAGCGGGGACTGACCAAGATCTGGAACAACAATTACAAGAACAGCTCCAACAACAACAACAGCTTCAACAGCAACTTGCAGAGCAAATCCAACAACAGCAGGGTGAGCAACAACCCGATGGACAAGAAGTAGCACAGCCACAACAACAAAATAAGCCTGCATCGGTTCCTGCATCGGAGATTCCTAAAAGTGCAGAAAGTGATCAACAAGCCATTGATGCACAACAATTAGCAAAATTAGAGTCTCAAATCGGCCAACTTACGGGGAGCGAACCAGAACCCGAGCAACAACAACAGCAGCAGGAAGTTCCCCCAGAGGCTGCTCAAGCAGAAGTTCCTCAACAAGAACAACAGCAACAAGTACCCCAAATTCAACCCAAGCCCCAACAACAAGTTCAACCTGCACCAAATCAAAACGGTCTGGGTCAACAAATTCAACAAGAGTCGATTAAAAATGCACTCGAGGAAATTATTAGTGAAATTGATAAAGTTGTAGACTCGGATGGAGCCGAATTTACATCTTACTCACCAGCTGTAGTTCATAATTTATCCCCAGCACCTTTCTTCCTCAGCAAACAGAATCCAAACCCTGTTTCCATCATAAATGAGAATTTATACAATGCTACACATCAACAACAGCAAGTTCAGTCATCATCATCATCAGTCGTTTTTAGCGAAATCCAGAATACTTCAAGTCAGAGTTATAGCAATGGAATCTATAGCAGTGGAACTGAATATTTACAGGTATGTTATTTATTAGATTGTGTTCTTGGACATCGCGCTATTTTAATTAACCATACAGATTTTCGATTTTTTTAATTATTGATTACACTCTCAAATTTTTCAAAAACATGTTCTTCTATAACTTTATACAACAAAGACAAAAAAACAGCACAAATTCAATTTTTGTGATACTAATAAGAAGGTATTTACGCATACCACAATACATAATTCACTGGCCACTAAACTTGTGCTTAACTTGTCAATAAGTTCAAAAACACATTAATTTTGACCTCAATTTGTCAAACGCTCTTTGAAATCTACTTAATCGCAATCGTTCCTAGGTCAATAATTATCAAAATGCGTTACGCAAACACTTCCGTAGAGTTGCGCTTTACAGTACTTACAGTTATTAGTTGACTTTCATCCACCAGAAGGTTTGCAAGATAAGGCGAAAGAAATAGCGATAATATAAACCGCGACAAATTATTATTATTTTCTATATAAATGTAGATCAACAAACTCATCCATTATCATTTGTCACCCACGCTCACTTACAGAGTAACCACCCACTACAAACTATAAATTGTAAAACGGCAATTCAACTATAGTAGTTGAAGTTGAAATGAGGTTGTGTTTACAAAAAAAGTCAAACGTAAATATACACTTTTAACTGTTGACTTTGCATTCTACATTCTACTCTACTCACCAAGTACTTACTATAGTTAGTAAGTGATTTTACAAAACGGCTATTATTTTTTGTCATTTAATTTCAAAACTCTTTCTGTTCTGTTTGCATGCATTCTCCTTTCTCTACATTGTGTTTTTTACTTCTTTATATTGAGCTGAGCATGTTTAATAAATTATAGAAAGGAAAAAATTATCAATTTACACCTAATTATTAACTATCACTTACACTGTAACTATCATTTACATTGAACTATTATTAATGATCGTGACAGTTGTCAATAATTACATTTTGCATTGTGTGATCGATAAAATCAATATCATATAATATAATGCATTACTTTTTTATCATGCTATACATTCAAATATAATTACACCAAAAACTAACTAGTAAGTATGACCTAAGTACCTACCTTTTCTTACAATAACGTTTTGTTTTATCGTTTTATTTTTAAAAGGTCATTGTAATACTATAGTTGGTAGTAATTAGTTAATAGCTGTTAGTCAGTCACTAAATAATAATATCGTCTGTGAAGAACCAAAATGACCCATATCCATTTTTAGCTAAACACAATACATATTAACTATCTATCAAACTATCTACAAAAATATTCAAATGAGTCTTGAGAGCATTTAAATAGAACATTTTGCACCTTTTCAAAAACATGGAATTGGAAAACACCTTTTCAAAAACATGGAACTAGAACATTTTCCACCTTTTCGAAAACATATAAATAGAACATTGTGCACCTTTTCAAAAACATGAAAATAGGACATTTTACGCTTTTCAAAAACTTGTATTATAATTTTACGCATGTTTCTCATTTTGTTTTTATGACATAGCTCATTTTGATTGTAGCTTGAATTGGATTAGGGTCATTTTGGTTCTTCAAAGACGATATATTTATAACTATCAACTACTAGCAATTTATTAATGCTCAGCTACTAATGACTAGAATTGCGATATTAACTATCAACTACTTACTGACTATTATATCAACATTCAATTTACAATTTTTAGGAATTTCGTGCTTGTTGTCATGTGTCCATGTCTCATTGTTTTGTCATTATCAGTGTTCCTTGAGTGATTCTAAATATTCTGCATCTGCTCCTACTACCGTTACCGAACCAACACTTATTAAATCTCTCAACTCTACTACTACTTCTTCTTCTTTCCTCCCCAATCTAAATCCAAATCCAAAATCAAACTGTGAGAGGATTAGAGGACAATCCCAAGCCCGCAGTTCCGGAATATAAGAGCTGCATGGATATCGATGATTTTGGATCCAAAGTCAAAACAACATCCTCACTAATTAATTACTTCGTGTCCCCCTCTCCACTACCTCCTCCCATTGCATCTTCTAATTTGAAGTCAGAATCAACTAATAATGACATTACCATGAGTAGTTCATCCACAACCACAACCAAAATTCCACCCTCATCTCCTATTATCAACATCGGCGGCACTACTCCATCTTCTATGAGTACATCATTACATCACATTTTTCTCAAAACATGTAAATAGAACATTTTACACTTTTCTGAATCATGTAAAAAGAAGAATTTAAACTTTTCTAAAACATTTATATGCAACATTTTGCTTTACCATATAAAACCACTAAACCACCAATAAAATCAAAATAGTGGTTATTGTATGGAAGCAAATCGCTGCCTGAAACCAATTCCTTCGTCCGGCCCTGGACTTATCCCGTTTCGCCAAAAACAATATTTTGGCTATTTCATAAAAAGTTATTTGGTTGAACTTTGACATTTACTATTAAATGCAGTAACGTATTTAGTTACATAGTACAAGAAACCCACAAAATCTTAATTTTTCTTAAAAATTCGACGTAACCCGGTTTGCCAAACAACTCTTTATAAGAAAGGCTGTAAATTACAATGGATCAAGATTATTTTTATTACAGTGATCTAAAATCGTCTTAGTCGGCATTTTTTTTGTTCCACTGCCCTTTGAGTTGTCACTTAATTTGTGACATTTGAAATTTAAACGAATTTACAAACTTGCGATGACTTAAATGTGATACCTTTGACAATGATCTTAATCTCAAGTTTAGTTGTCCTATTACATAATGTATTTAAGTAATTTGCAAAGCTCCAAGCTGTCGCCAAGCAAACAACAAAACTGCATATTATTCAATCCAATAATAATCCCTCAAAAAAATAATAAAATTAAATCCAAGAAATCCACTTTGCTGTTTTCAAAAATTCTGTGTCAGACGCATATTAAAAATTCTGAGCAGAAACAAAGAAAAATGTACTATGTTTTGTGTCAAACGAAGATGCAGATGTGAGGATGCTGCTGGTCGCCGGTCGCCAAGCAAAAGTGAGGAGTCGTAAGAAAGAAAGAAGTGAAAAAGGAAAATAGGGAAATCCGCTGGGGTTCATTGTTTCTTTCGTTCGTTGATTGTAAGTGTCTTAATATTAAATTCTTCCTCTGCTCTTCGCCGCGGGGGGTTTGTGTGCCTCATCTACTAGAGATTTCCAAAAGTGTTGACTAGTCAGTCAGTCAGTCAGTCACGTTTTATCGTCTCACGAGCATGTACATACTTTATTTCTCTCTCCGTTGTTGGCGTTGACCGGGACTGTTTGCTACTGTGATATGGTATGGTTCACAGAAATGAAAATAAAATATAAAGATTTAATTAATTACATTCACGTCAGGCGCTTCCTGAATTTCTGATACGGGCGTGATACGTGTGTATTTTTCCCTTTATACTTTTATAATAAAAATGTGTGAAGAAGGTGTTTCTTTGTATTCTGTCCAAGATCGCGATCTACTCGTACAGGGCCGGATAATGTGGCCAGCGCAGCGCAGGCAGCCCCCGCTGCTTGAATTTTCTCAAAACATGTAAATGGAACATTTTGGAGTTTTCAAAAATTTGTAAAGAGAATAATTTGAATTTTCAAAAACATTTAAAATAAATATTTTTGTACATTTTAAAAACATGAAAATAAAATATTTTCCACTTTTCCCAAAACATGTAAATCGAACATTTCGCACTTTTCAGGATGAAGTAAAAAGGACATTTTGAACTTTTCTCAAAACATGTAAATCGAACATTTTGCACTTTTCAGAATGAAGTAAAAAGGACATTTTGAACTTTTCTAAAAACATGTAAATACAACATTTTGCTTTACCAAAGAAAGCCATCAATAAAATCAAAATGGTGGTTTTTGTATGGAAACAAATTGCTGCCTAAAAGAAATTCCTTTGGCCGGTTCTGGATGTAAATGTAATTCTTGAATATTTTATTTTAAATGTATTATACTCACGTTGCATACTATACTGTGCAAGAACTCCGACTTTATCCAGTGGTTTTTGCTAGTTCAAAAGCAGCTTCTTCCGCTGTAGCTTGTCTCAAATCTGTTCCATTATACTCCATAATTTGGTCTCCAGTTCTATATACAAACTGAAAATAAAAATTTGATTACTTCTTCGCAAGGAATAAAAGTCACAAAAAAAAACACTTCGTGGAAAGCAATTTGTGCAAGTACCTCAATCCCACTGCCCACGCCCACTCGGTCAGCAATTGAATCAGGTTGAGCACTATGAACAAATATGCCTACAGCATTTCCACCCACGAGGCAAATCCAAAGATTGGATGAAGTCTTTGACAGTTGCAAAGTTAGAAATCTGGGTGTATCGATTCCGCCTACACTCCCCTCCCGTTCCCGGACTGACGATCGTAGGGACGACTGTGGATCTCGATCTAGTGTTTGAAGTTTTTGCTGCTGTTGTTGTTGTTGTTGCTACTGTTGTTGTTGTTGTTGTTGATGCTGCTGTTGTTTTTGTTGCTGTTGCTTTTGAAGAATGTCATGATTTTGTTGTTGGCCTTGACCCTATTGTACCACTGATGGTCATATTCCCCATTTGATTAATAATTTGTGTAGCTTGATGCTTGACCTGGTTTCTGTTGTAATTGTGTTGAGGCTGCGACAACGGACACGGGCACGACAGGGGCAGAACTACTCACCCCACCACCGCCGCCACCGAGAGTATCCGAATTTTTATTGTGGATTTGGATGGAGGAGTTCGTTTTGGAATTACGAACGAGTGTTAACTGTTGAGAGTCGCATGGAGTGGGTGAAGGGTGGGACTCATTAATTGATGAGTTATTCTCTTCGCCATCATCATGATCTGACGAGGATTCTCCGTCCGAGCGAGAACCATTAGAATCGTGATCCAAGCAGAAACCCTCATCGTCATAGACTTCTTCCCAGTATTTATCAGGTAAGTACTGGACGAGCATTGTGATGGAGTCACCACACTGCCGAAGGACGTTAGCAGCTAAATTGTACGTGGCAGATCTCATGTTTATTCCGCATACTTCAAGGAGTTGATATCCAATCTACAAATGCAAGTCATTATTTATTAATAACAAATTTTATTAATACAGGACGAAAAAACAACGATTACAGGGACTCGTTTTTTAAAAATCTCCATGCTAAATGCCATCAAAAATTTAATTTATAATTTCGAATTTTGTTATTTTTTTAAACTTCCAAAACGGGCATATGCATTCGGCTTATAGGTGTTAAACGACTATAAACATGCAGAATTAGAATATCTAAGTACATCTTGTTTAAAAATTGAAAAATCAGGTCATGCGGGTTGCTCGTTAGAAACTAATATCATTTACAAAGTATTAAATTACAATTATTAAAAATAATATCTATTCGCCGTACCTGTACCTGCAATCCCACTTGAGAAGCTAGTGAATGCTCTGACACAGAAGAAACGAATACTCCGCCTCCATTCGCTTTGCACGAAATCTGCATTCCTAAAGGCTCCGTAGATTTATCATATTTGTCAATTCGGACCTTTCTCAGTTCTCCCGAAGCCGGTTTTCGAGGCCATGTACTGTAGTCCGAGGCTCCCGAGTGTGAATGTGAATTGTTCCCCGGATCTAAAACCTGAGTGTCACACAATTACAATAAATATCCTTAGTCAATGCTTCATTCCACGTGGATGCGAAAGAACAAAAATTGACTGGTGTAAATATAATAATTTAATTTGAATTAAGCTGCTGTTTTCTCTGGAAATGTCGAAAGTGAAAAGTGAAATACACATGCAAACTTAAAAATTCATTGATCACTAGAATTTTATATTTGGAATACAAATAAGATCATAGCGTATTAAAAATAATTATAAAGGTAAAAACAATGAAATTTTGAAATAATGTGCAAAAAAACAAGCCATAAATTGAAAAGTACAAAAATTTAAAAATGGTACCGAAATTCTTCTCCGAGGTATATGTAGTAGGCATAGTGTAGCATTAAAATTTATAAAATTTCAAAATTTAAATTAGTGTATAATAGAGGGAAATAAGAAATAACAATAATAATACTCTGCGACAAACATAATTCTATATTACAAAATTACTTACTGTATGCTGTATAGACACAATTAAGCAATGTGAATAAAATTATTAAAATTGTAGGGGTATTAATAAAAAGGCGAAATCTAAAATATAAAATTACCTCATCATGATAAGTTGGCATAGGACTATTCCTCAAATCAAATTTTTCAGCTGAGCTCCGACTTGTCACGCTTTGATTGGATGGGATTCTTATCCTTTGAGGTACTTTATTCCTAGGGAAAGTTCCACTCAATTTCAAAGGATAACTTGGATGAAGGAGCAAGTCGTCGGAATTACGGAACAAATTGATTTTATTCCCAGTCCTCCCACCCCCAATTGCCCAATAGACATGGATGCAGAGGATGAACTCGGCTCAACGGAGCCCCGTCAACCAATCCCACCCCCACCATGCGAATGCGAATGATTGTGATGGAAAGTGGGCTCAAGGCTCAAAGGCAAAACTATTATTTCCACCCATCCCCATGGACAATGCCATTCGGCGGTTTCACAGCTCATTTAAGACGTAAGAATGAATAAGGCTCCACCGCACCTTTCTACAGATGATTGATGATTCGTTGCCTTTTCGCTGTGTAATCTAAAGGGGAAAATAACATTCATAATATAACAAACTAGAATAATAGAGACATTTCATTTTGGTTATTAAAACAATTAACCAGATGTAAGAAAATATTTTTGAATCAACAACAATTTATTTAAATATAATAATTTAATATCTCTGCAACTGAATCGTATTTATCGAAGTTGTAATTGTTTCACTAACCACCAATTAAGTTTATTAATTATTAATAATTATGATTAATCCCTTTACTATTTTAATCTTCATTTAGATAGTATTAAATAATTAGTTAGGGGTTAACAAAAATTGTCGAAAACACAAGTTAAAATTGTAAAAAAAATTAAAAGTGGAAACTGGAAACTTTTCTCCTGGCCTTGTACATGTCTGCCAAGAAGCTGGGAGAGATGAAATAGCAAATATAAATTTTAATATACCTACACTATAAAACAAGAACTTCTGACTTCCGTACAGGTTCTCCACTACATTATTTTGGAGAACATCGTACTCCTGACTCCTACAATTCTAGGGAATATGTTTTTCGCTCAGTGGGTATAGTCTAACTGTCAGTGCATATGATCTAACGTGCAGTGACAAAATGATGTTTTGGCAGTGACGAATTTGCAGTCAGAATTTTTTCACTGAAAATATGAATATGAAATAAATTTAATATATTAAAGCAATAACTTACACTAGCTATAAAACGCCATTTGAACTCTTGGCTGGTTAGTTGGCATATTTTACACCGAAATTCTCCGTTTCCCAAGTCCACAACCTGAAAACAGCAAAAACAGAATAAAAAAAAGCAAACTTGTCTTTTTTAACCATTCCATATCATAGCAAATTAAGGAGGACCTACCACAAAAAAATACTAGACAATTTCGAACATACCTGACCATATCGTCTGTGAAGAACTAAAATGACCCATATCCATTTTTAGCCAAAAAAAATATCCACTATCTACAAAAATAATGAAATATATCTACAAATACATGCAAATAAAGCATTTTGCACTTTCCAAATGATGTAAATACAACAATTTGCACATTTCAAAAGCATACAAATAAAACATTTAGCACTTTTCAAAAAATGTCCGAATAGAACATTTAGCAATTTTAAAACATGCAAATAAAACATTTTTTGCTTCTCAAAAACTCTTACATTAACATTTTAAGAATCTTCATTATTTCGTGTTTTATGGCATATAGCTTATTTTGATTGTAGCTTAAATTAAATGGTCACAAAATGGTCATTTTGGTTCTTCAAAGACGAAATAGATTGTAATACACGTGATTGTTGTTTTAGAGAATTAAAAATAGCCTTACATTTTCATTACACTTGTCAGCGGAACAAGCTTGGGACAGAGTATTTTCCCTCTTAATAGCAGCAAGTGTAACTTTAGACTTTAGCCATAAAATAATCTGGTTTGTCCATATCTCCGGCGTTCACTTCATTCGCCTCACTAATTACTTTCCATGGAGTTGGTCCGTCTGGACCTCCCCTCCCCGCACTTGACCAACTCTGGGAAGCTTGAAGGACCCCTTCATTGTCAAACGGACCAACCACGAAGGTTATGTGCTTCGGGAAGATCTGGATTTATCTGTAGGACGGAGGACAGAAGAAGACTCAGGAAGCGACCACTAAAGTCTGAAACTTTAGCCCCTTTAGCTTCAATAATTGGGGAATTGTCATCGTTGAAATCCTCAGCTTGCTTCCCACACAGTGTCTTCCTGACTTCCTTCAATGTTTTATCCCCTAAGGTCACCATCGGCTTTATCAACTCCTTCCCTGAACTCCGGACAGAGATGGTTTGAACCGGTTGGTAACATTTGCACACACCAATCACATCTATATACACGCAAATAAAAACATTAAAATATGCTTCTATATCTTCAATACTATCTATATAAATATTAAAATATCGTCTGTGAAGAACCAAAATTACCTATATCCATTTTTTGTTAAAAACAATATCCACTGTTTAAAAAAATATACATAGTGAAATATGTCTTGAACACATTTAAATAGAACATTTCAAAAATTTCAAAAATATGTTAATAGAACATTTTGCAATTTTTTAAAACATGTAAATAGAACATTTCCTTTAAAAAAACACGTTACTGGAACATTTTGCACTTTTCAAAATAATGCAAATAGATCACTTTACATTTTTCAAAAACACGTAAATAGAACATTTTACACTTTTTAGAAACTCTGAATTAACATTTTACGCATGTTTCTCATTTTGTTTTCATGACATAGCTACTTTTGATTCTAGCTTAAATTGGATATGGGTAATTTTGGTTCTTTACAGACAATATGCTTTAAAATTCTAATGCTGGATTTGAAAATTAATAATACTTAGAATCATAAAACCGATATTTGATACCTTACTGTTGGTCGTGTCCGGCTGAGCATTTTCAATTTCACCAATACTGAGGAAATTAAAGGTAAGAGATGGGATATCGGAGGTATCCTTCAAGTACAGCAAAACCGGGCACCGGGCAAGACTTGAGTTTCAGGGGTAAAGTTCAGTTCGTATTCGTGTGGAATACTTGTGAAGTTCTTATTAGCGGACTTGACTTGAAATTAGCTGATGTAGTAGACACTGTTGGGCTCAATCATACTCTGTAGTATTGGTCCACAGACTGATTAAATCCTGTCATTCGAATCTCCCCACTGTCATCCAACAAATCAATCGAGGATAATTTTCCATCCCCAAGAGAATTGGGCCAGGTTTTAATAGGTCCTTTGTTGGTCACTCGGGCCCAAATCATTCTTTGCTATAAATAAACGAAAAAAATAGGGCGCATAGGTATTTAACAAATTATTAAAATTTTGCACTGATATTTCATTTACGACACTTTTCACTATAAAAATAGTTTATAATCGATCAAACGATTGACATTTTATAACCATATCGTCCATAAAGAACTAAAATGACCCATATCCATTTTTAAATAAAAACAATATCAACTATCTACAAAAATATTCAATTATGTCTTGAGAGCATTTAAATAGAGTATTTAGCACTTTTCAAAAACATGGAATCACAATATTTTGCACCTTTTCAAAAACATGGAATTAGAAGTTTTTGCAGCTTTTCAAAAAATAAAAATATAACATTTTGCATCTTTTCAAAACATGCGAAAAGAGCATTTTACACTTTTCAAAAACTCGTATTAAAATTAACATTTTACTTGCCTTGCATGGAACAGGATTACCGATTTTGGTACTAACCTCGCTTCCTGGAGTTGCCACATCCATATTTAGTGTTACATATTAGGATCTTCCTAATTTACAAAAATAAATACAAATTATTTAGTTACGATTATTGTATAATATATCGTCGGTGAATCTACAAAACTCATAAAATAACATGATGTAGAATAGTTTGCAATTTTGGAAAACATGTAAATAGAACATTTTGGACTTTTCAAAAACATTAAAATATAAAATTTTGAACTTTTAAAAAACATATGTTAATAGAGCATCTTGCAATTTTGAAAAATGTGTAAATAGAACATTTTGCACTCTTCAAAAACTCGTATTTAACATTCTACGCATCCCTAATTATTATATCACTTAGCGTTTTTTGACATAAATCATTTTGATTCTAGCTGAAATAGGATAAGGGTCATTTTGGTTCTTCACACACGATACATACGTACATTGTGTTGTTATTTTAAGAGGGTCTACTAAAATATGGTTTATGTTGGTAAATACACTTTAACAACTGCCAACTGTAGTTAAAGAAAAGAACATATAGATGACAAAATAATCTATTTACAGGTAGGATATTAATACTACATAATAGTTTCATATTTGTTCATCTTTTAGCTTTTATAGCTTTTACAGCTTTTTATTTTGAATTCAACCATGCACTTCTACTCAACCTGGACACTACTTACTTGTTGTTCATGGTATTGCAGACCATCTGATTGACTTTAATAATGCAATTAAGGTGTGTTCTCTACATCATAGACCAAATGGTTGAGCTGCGTAGCAAGCATAGCAAATGTATGGGAATATTCCCCACCTGAAATGTGGAGACGATATCGCTCCGACCCACCCTGACCTGAGATCTTCTTAATACCCTGAAATGTAGGAATAGAAACCAAAGGATTACAAATAAATACAACTACTAACTATTTACAATAACTTGCAACATTAAGCCAACGTGGACTGTTTAAACACGGGCTGATTAGTTCACTGGAATCTGACAACTGAACACAGTTCATTTAATATTACTAAAAACGGCTACCGGAGAACTTTCAACTTTCATTGTTTATTTAGTTCTATTTTTTATAATTTTGTAATTCTGACTGAAGCTCTTAAGAACTTACCAAAATTTGGAGCAAAGGACCTTCCGGCAAGTCCTCATCACGCATTGCTTTCTGTAATTACACAATTAAACAAGAAGATATGAGATGACCGATGACCCATGAAGAATAGCCAGACAGCCGGAACCCGATTTTATAAACTTTTAAGAATTCACACTTTATACTTACGATTACGATGATAGTTCAAATGAAAAACATGTATTTAAATCGAAACAAACTTTTAACTTACGGTGATAACACCACCAGTCAACTCGAAGTGTCCCATATTTAAGTAGATGTTGGACGTCGATGATTTGCCTTGATGATCGATATCTTTGATTTAAATTACTGATGTAGTCGGTAATAATTGTGGGTATTGCTTTTAGTACCACCATTACTACCGTTACCACCGCCTATAAAAATTTTAGAATTCCACTCTAAACAATACGCGCAATTACCACCACAAACAAACACTGTTGAAATAGATTACCAATTACCACCAGTACCACCCCCAATAAAAGTTGTAGAATTGTCAATAAGGACCTGGAAGATGACTGACAACAGTGACAACTGATAATAATATAAACGCTACTTACAACTTCCGAAAATACGAAATCCAAATCCAACTGATGACTGACTGGGTACGATTGTACTGACAAATTACTTCTACGGTTTTTAAAAATTAATTTTGATTTTTGGATTACGAATGTTACGATTGACGATGAAAAATCCACTGCCTGCCTGCTGACTGTAACTTAAGTAGGTTGTAGGTAGGTATTTATGAATATAAAATATTAGCAGAAGTATGAATGAATAAAAAAATAAAAATGCACATTGCCAGTTGAGATACTGCTTTAAAATTTTTAAAGTAACCAAAAAACTAACTCGAGTGTTCAAAATTAAGAATAAACTAACTAATATAAATTCAAAAACGAAACTTGGAAAAGTTGGAATTGTTGGAAAGAAGTAAGCGAGAAAAAACATATTTTAACATTCTGAATATTCAATTTAAACGAAATACTTAAAACGCGCCATTTCAATTCCTCCGCAATTCAAGACGGATCTATATTTTATTCAGCTTGTTACAAATCAGTCAGAGCTCCATGGTTGTCACCTTACGGATGAAAATTGCTTTATTCCTTAGCTATATGTTTATATGGACAGTGAAAATCATTACATATACATAAGGATTTCGCGAATCGCGATTCTTAACTTACCCCCGGCTTGCACTTGGGGCCGGTGGCCGGCTGGCGGCCTGGCGGCAGGAGGCTGCGGCTGCGGCTGGCGACCGCCTCCGCGATGCTACACGAGTAGAACAGCTGCCGTTTTTCAAAACACATAAATAGGGTGAGGGTGCCTAATGTTGGCATAATTGTGGCCACCGGCTGTATATCTGAAACGAGTCGATGTATAACAAGAATGCAATTTTGGTTGTAAAGTTCGGTTTTCTATCTACTGATTCTGCAACTTCGAGTTTAAAAAGTGTTCGACTAATACGAATTTAATCCGCCGGCCACATTCAGGCCACAATTAGGCACCCTCACCCTACAACATTTTACGTTTTTTCGTATGTTTAATTTTATAAGTGCCTTTTTTCCCCGATGTATCCGATTTCCAAATAACGCACTTAAAAGGTACATAATTCTAGTTTATAGATATTTCGCTCTTTTGATGAAACCCCAAAATCCTCTAAATCATCCATGAACGTTGCTACAATAAGGTCCCACCCATTTATTGAAGCTGTTATTCGGTGGAAGCTCAGCATCTATTTCGGGCCGACGGTGGACAAATTATGTGCGAAGCGCCGGATTTTGTATACTTTTGCGAGTTTTTTACACTATGATTTGGAGTTTTTCCTTTTTCGAGGAGTCGTCTGGTCAGTTGGTGCATTTGTACATGCGCACCCACAAAACCAAAATTAACCCACGAATTCCGATGTCGTATTTTTGAGGCTTCTTTCGATGCTGAGGTATGGTGTAGTCACGTGGGTTGTATTGCACTGTTTTATTGGGATGATACATAAATGACGTCACACAAATTAGTGGTCGTCCATTAATGATTTCATGGAAATATACCAATTTTAGGAGCCCTAGGACACACGTATTAGCAGCTTAACCATTATGTAAATGGCTATCTTCATCTTCAACGTGGCATATGATCGATAATGGAAGGAAACCGACTTGATACTTCATCGCTTTGTCCTTTGTTCCATTGAATAACAAACGCCGCATTTCCACACCCTGTGTCGACAATCTAGGTTACTAAAATTTCGTTTCAAGTTTTCACTTCATCTGATGGTTTTTATATTCGTAAACAGTGCGGTGAGCTCTCACGAAAGTAAATTTAATTAACGTTGAGACATTGTTTTGCTAAAACTAAAAATTACCTGGTCTGTACTATCTGGTCTGTAGAAGCTTATTGAAGCTGGTGTAATTTTGCTTTGATGTATTAAAAATAAAAAAATCTAATCCAGCAAACTTTATAGGATACGAATAATTATTTTATTTTTCAGTGCAAACATTTGCAATGTCGATTTCTGTCAATTCGATTCTTTTTCGTGGTTTGTGTGTAAATTGTGCGCAGCTGCATTGCTTCCAACGGTCCTGGATTTCGTGGAGCACCAAATGACGACGCATCTTGAGGAATTTCAGGCCCAAAATTTAAGCGCGGAGTGTTTTTTTTGAATAGCGGACGCTCTTAGAAACTGCAGATAACTGTGGGTATGGACATTTTTTTAAACATTCATTTTTAAAAGTAATACTTGACTTAAATTAATGCAAATGTTTGCAAACGTATAATTAAATAATTCTTTTAAGAGATACTTCTGATAGTAAAATTATATGGCTCATTTTATGCAAGTGGATATTTTAATCGCATTCAGTTATAACATGAATGAAAAAATTTTGGAGTATCAGTACACAAAGTTCCTCTGAGAATTCATCACTGATGGAAGATCCACTGAACACTGAAGGAATAACACTGACCACGTCCCAGCACAGACGAAGAAGTGATGAAGTGTCATAAATTGCAAAATGACTGTACAAAGTACTGCTACATAAATGAATTTGTCTAAATAAACTACACTAAAGTACAAAAGATGGAGGATGTAATATAAGCTAATGTGTACTGCATAGTCCTTATAGAACGTTTATAACTGTAAAATGAAAATTCATATTTATTCGGATAAGACAATAATTATATAACTACATTGCAAAATAAAACTCATAGCTTATTACGTGTGAATACTTAGATTGAAATACTACTCAGGGTCGGATAATGCGGCGAGCGCAGGAAGACCCCGCTGCTTGAATTTTCAAAAAACATGCAAATGGAACATTTTTCAGTTTTAAAAAATATGTTAAAACAACAATATTTTGACTTTTCAAAAATATGCAAATAAATTTTTTTGTTTATTTCAAAAAGATGGAAATAAAACATTTTCCACTTTTATCAAAATATTTAAATAGAACATTTTTCACTTTTCTGAATCGATAGTAATAAGAACATTTTTCACTTTTCTGAATCGGCAGTAATAAGAACATTTTTCACTTTTCTGAATCGGCAGTAATAAGAACATTTTTCACTTTTCTAAAACATGTAAATACAACATTTTGCTTTACCAAAGAAAACCATCAATAAAATCAAATTGGTGTGTTTTGTATGGAAACAAATTGCTGCCTAAAAGTAATTCCTTCGTCCGGCCCTATATGATACTACTGAAAGGCAAAATGTCCCTTGACAGATTTCTGCTTCAGATAAATACATTTTATTCAAATCAATTGCGCTTTGCATTATGGTACTGAAGTTAAGTTGTAAAGCACAGATGTGTGTGTTTTCTGCAATTATTGAGGATCAGCCTTGTGGCTGCACGAAATTCCTTTTTTTATTTTTAGATTTGTAGTAATTCATTAAGTAATAATGTTGATTGTTTTATACTTTGGTACCGTTTTGAAACACTAAATCCATTTGCTCGAGTGACACACCATTAAATTTTGAACCTCTTGAAAATCCGGTACCTTTTCTTGATATAATTCGCCCTTACAACATTTTTTAAAGGGAGGTTTTTAAAAATAGGTATTGTTTTATCAAAAGATTTCAAGAATTGTTATAAAAGTTTTACGCTGAGCTAGACCATTACATTCTACTAACTAGTAAGCATTACATTACTGTTCGAATCCTACTTACGTCATGTTTTGCATGTTTACTTAGTGAGTCTCGAGTAGAAATTTCAAAGTTTAGATTAGGAGAGAAATTCAAATATTCTATTTTTTTAAAACTATGTACTTAGGTCAAAAATCCGCAATACGAAAAAGTAGTAAAAGTAATAATAATTTAGCACAGACTGGATCTAATGGATTGGCGAGTTCTCAGTCCGAGAAAATTCGCATTCTGAATCAAAATTGGTGAATTGGGCGTCAATTTTCTTCAGTGTCACCACCTAAAATCATTTAAATTTAATTTACATGAAATCCAATTGCAAATGAATTATACTGCCTGCTTCAAGTAGTTACTACCAATTCTTGGGTGATTTAAAAGCAAATGAATCTGATTAGCATATTATGCCGTGCACTATGAATTGCGTCCCCTCCCTCCAGATACAAAATAATAGTAATTGCAAATAAATTAATAAATCACTCATTAAATTTTGTATTCTGCTCGGTTTGTTGACTTACTGGGTTTCGTGTAGAGTTTCTCAGGATTTATTTTTGAAGCTGTAACCCCTCCCCCGTCAAGCTCCTCCTCCTCCTTTCGCACCCCCGGCCCAAGTTTGGAAAACTCTAAAAATACATATGTTAGTTTAAAAACTCATAGAATATCATCCATCATTTTGCAAATAGTAAAAATCAAAGGCTCGAGAAAAAATTAATTGTTTCGTTCCTTAGAGTCAAAGTAATAAAAACCGAATACTTTGACGTATTTTTCTAGTTAATAAATTGAATATTTCAAAGATGAATTGAGAGGCCAGAATTAAACGTTACCTTCAGAAGTTGTCGGTCCAGCTTTTTTGATGTGCTGAGCCTTGCAAGCGTCTCCCTTCCAGTATCCGTCCGAGACGCCGTCGTAGAATTTGCACCGATTTTGGTTGCTCGAACTTGGCCCTGCAGTGACGGCCTCCAGTTCTGCCACCGTGGGATTCAATGCGGGCAGATTGCGAAGGGGATGGCTCAGGAAAGACAACGGATCCCAAATATCGAAAATGCCCGGGGGTAACTTCTTTCCCCCTCCATTCCACGCAACAGATTCCTCCGGATTTTGACTGTTCTTTTCCCCTTCGACTGCGTCTTTCTCGACTTTCTCCATGATCACGCAGATCTTGGAGCTTTGTACTGTGAGCTCAACTGGTGATGGCGAAACCCCAAAAGTGTGATGCAAATGCAAATTGATATTTAATGCAACGCGGAAGATGTCCACCTTCAGCTGTTGTCTCACTTGTAAAATATTAGACTGCCAGGGTTGAATCAGAAGCAGAAGCAGAGGATATTAATTCAACTACGAAATGGCTGCTCCCTTAAAACACGTACGTCCTACTCGCACCAACAAATTCGAATGATTTATTGGAAGAAAAAATGTGACAAAGGAAAATGACGCTGGCAATTATAACTATATAGTACGGCTGCCCACCACAAGACAAGACCCAAGAAAAACTCCCAATCACCATTCAGAATTGAGGCCTGAGAAAAATGGGCTGGACTATTTCAAGACAAATAACGGATCGTCCATAAATGATGTCATCGCTATGATCAGTGAGTCTACTTGCCCATTCATCAAATCTGGCATCTTTTCCCAATGGTTTTAAATTGATGACAAGGGGGTCCTAAGACTGGAGATTTTTCGATGACATCATTTGTGAAGGATCCGTAAAGAGGAGTATGAGTCAAAAATGGGTAGCATTTTGGCAGAAAGGAAATTTCGTGAGTATTGGAAAATCCACTCAAATTATTTGTCTGACAAATTCCTGTCGATTTTAGCTTTTCAGGAGAGAAATTTTGCAGTTTTGCTACAGAACGACCTCTGTATCCAAGTACGGGTCCAAGGGGGGAGGGGCTAAGGCGTTTTATCCCCCTTTAAAATGAAATTTTCAAAACTGCAGAGATAGGAGCGACTGTTTTGAGTCGGTTATTGAGTAGAAATATACTGGTTCTTGAAGCTTTGAAAAAATACACTCGGTTACAATTAGGACGAACCCAGCTATACGAAACGAATTTGGAATTTAGCAGTTCTGAAAAAATAATTTCGAGCTCGTCCATAAATGATTTCATCAGTAGGGTTAGTGCGTCTAGTCAGGTGTTGATGACACGCCATGTTGAAGTTAACCATTTATGCAATGATAATGGGATGACATGGGGGTGGGTTGGTCCTAAAAGTGTGATAATTTGAGTGACATCCTTTATGGACCATCCCTTACCTTATTTACAGAAATTTTCGAACAGGAATGAAAATAATGCAACCGGTTCAGTTTGCCTCGCTTAAAAGGATATATATAGGCATATTGACTCTTATGGAAAAATGGTCGCAGTTTTTTGAAAATTCTTGTTCTAACCAGAAAAAGCCTGAATGCGGGTGAAATCACATTCGAATTACTTCATGAGGAACTTTGAATAGCAGTTCATAGAACGAATATAAATTATATATATCTATTTGACGTTGCTGACAGCTGGGTGAACAAAGGACAAAGATTTCACAGGTCTACAACAGGCGGAAATTAATATGGAGTTGTGAGAAACATTTTTATTAAGTAGTACAATAATACGTAACAAAAAAATTGTAGAGCAGCTACAAGAAATTTCTGAAATTATTCGATTTCGGAATTTGTGAACTTAAAGAAGATGGTACCCGGGCACTTTACGCAGTTCAATGACGAATGACTGAATGACCACAGATGTATCTTGAACGAACGTAGCTGATTCGAACTGTTGATCACAATTTTTACCAAAGCAAATCATCCCTCGCTCCCCCTCAGGAATTATTTGACTTTCTCTCTTGTACGTTTCAAGAATCGCAGGCGCCCGACAATTAACATGGTGAACAGGCCCAGGCATTGTGAAAAGGCAAGTACAACCTGTTCCACCGCCCCTTAGCCTTTCCACAACGTCTAATTTTGAACCTCCTTCGATATGATAGTCGTTCAAAGTCCTTTCGGCATGTAAAAATTGTTTTCCTGCAAAAATGAGACGCTGGTAAGGAATTGGGAAGCCTGCCTGATCCCTAATCTTGGACATAACGTCTTCTATCGTGTCACTTAGGTTTACGTCCAATGTAAGCATTTCACCAGTTAAAGTTTTCACATAGATCTTGCTGGATGCTTTCGGAGACACCTGGACGTCAAATTTGATTCGACTGACCATTTCCGATGCGCCCTGGAAGGTCATTCCATGTTTAGAGGCCGCAGCCGCAACAAGTACTTGGCCATCGTATCCAGACTGTTTGATGAAATGCAGTTTTCTCCCATTGGTTTCCAATGCTCTTAAAGTTCCCTGCGATTTGTTTCGCTGAACAAATCCGTGTATCTTGCCGTGAATGCCCAAATCAAATCTAACATCCCGACCGTCTGAGCCAGTGTTGTCAATTATGATTTCGAAATCCACGTCGTCTTCATCAAAGTGAGCGAAAAAGACATTCTTCTCCGGACTGACGGTTATGGGAACTTCTTTTCTCCTTCCGCTCCCCTTCTCAACGTACGCAAAACCAAATTTAGTCCCGGAAAAAGGAATGTGGAGTTTCCTTTCTTCATTGGGAACTGCCAGCAACATCTTCGCCATTCTTTTATCAGGTAATTTGATCTAAAATTAAAAACAGAGAACAGATAAATCAACATGGTCGAACTTTTTCGCACATTATCCCTTAGTAATACCTATTTATTGGCATATCGTCTGTGAAGAACCAAAATGACCCATTTCCAATTTAAGCTACATACAGTCAAAATAAGCTATGTCATAAACACAAAATGAGAAACATGCGTAAAATGTTAATTAAGAGTTTTTGAAAAGTGTAAAATTTTCTAATTCTATATTTTTTAAAAGGTGCAAAATTTTCTAATTCATTGTGTTTGAAAAGTGCAAAATGTCCTATTTAAGTACATGTTTCTGAAAAGTGCAAAATGTCCTATTTAAGTACATGTTTTTTAAAAGTGCAAACTATTCTATTTAAATGCTTTCAGCACATGTTTAAATATTTTTGCAGATAGTGGATATTGATTTTAGCTACAATTGGATATACGTCATTTTGGTTCTTCACATACGATATATACGAATACCGTATTTTCCACCAAACTATTATTACATCTGCTTGCTGTGTAATACTGACTGATAGTGAGCACAAGTAAATAGCAGCAGTTGCAATCAAACTAGAAACTTATGACTTAAAATGGTACTTTGTAAGATCTTGTGATGATTTGGAAAAATATTGTTCAGACTTCAGCTAATTTATTTTTTATCTTTAATATCAGAAGGAATTATAAATGAAAAAGTTCAACTTGGTTGTTAACCGACTCAACGACGACGAGAGTATGACTTCTTTTCCAAACACTGCAATGTTTCCAGCCAAGAAATTAATTATGTACTAGTTTACTCTTTACATGCCTAACGGAGGACAGCGTCAATTTAATTTCTTTTGAATTAATGTCTTAATACATTTTTTGATTCTAGTGAAGACAATAGCATTGATTTTTTATCCTGTTTGTGCTGTGACAACGGAGCTGTTGAAATTGAGTGCAACAAGGATTCTACGACTCTGGGTCGAAACGACATTTCACCGTCGACATTCCGTCGACGACATTGAAAAGCAAACGACAGTAGGTCGACAGACATTTCGTAGTACACTCCTCGTCGACAGACATTTCGTTGTACACTCTTCGTTGGAAGACATCTCGTTGGCAGACAATACGTCTAATCTACTAAGACGAAGGACAATGAGTCGAAAGCATCTTCATACGGTATATTATTTTGGCTTATCGATTAGGATTCAAATATTATGATTCTCAGAACTGCCAGCTTTGTGCAGCATTATAATTCACATTACAATGTACAGATATTTATGCAAGTACTTATGGTAAGTAAAAGAAATAAATGAACCCAACATAAATGATAATTTTAAATATTTCCATCATATCCAAAATCAGTAATTCTAATTTGCATGCTTTACCTCAAGTATGAAATCAGTCAACATTAATGCAGTTATTTAAATGTTCAGCTTGACACACCAATTTCCAGAACGAGCTAAACCTAAAATTATTGTCAGTTGCTCCCTGTTATTTTCACAAGTTGGTTATTAAATATCTCCTGCCGCAACTGTCATTAAAAATGGCGTTGGATCAGGTTTGTAGCACTTCCAGCTCGCACTGGCTTGTAAGTACAAAAACTGGCGAGAGAAAATTAGTTGATTGTGATTATTACAGTTACACAAGTGACAATAAAAAAGATAAAGCCAAAAAATATTATCGTTGCTCCTTGCGAAGTGTGTGCTCATGAAAATGTGATTGGCACAAAGTATATTTTGTTCATGCAGATTATCGTGTGCGCCTATCTGTTCTACAACATATGTACATATATGCATGAGGACATACCTACACTGTTAGGGTTATATTTAGTTTTTTTAATTTATAGAATCCTTGTAAATTTAATTTTGTTATTTGTTTGTTGTGAGAATATTATTGCTGACCTTAAAGAATTGATTATACTTACAATTAGTTATTTATTAGTGTACTGATAAGAACTTGAAAATATTAAATCAATTTATATGCATTACAAAGTCTATTGCCCGATTTTTAATTCGTTTCTGCTGCACGATATGAAATCAATTATCACCGCATGCTGCATCTAATAACTACTTAATGTATGACGGTGTAATATTATTAGTCGTAGTGTCTACCAACGCAATGTCGTTCGACGTACAGTCTTCTACGTAATGTCTACCAACGCAATGTCGTTCGACGTACAGTCTTCTACGTAATGTCTACCAACGCAATGTCGTTCGACGTACAGTCTTCTACTTAATGTCTGTCGACGCAACGTCGTCGACCTAATGTCGGTTCGACGAAAAATTTTTCGGCGGAATGTCTGGCTCCGAAAAGTCGTCGACGGAACGTCGTTTCGACCCAGTGTCGCTAGACCAAATAAAGGTTTCATATTCAAAGACTGCGTATACTACGTATACATAGTATGTAAGTAATTATGCCAAATGGGCTATAGAAATCTAAGTAACTAACTAACTAAGCAAGCTTTATTACACAGGAAACTTTTTATTAATGACATAAATAATTTGTCTGTTCGTGATTTACTTGACACTTTGTAATAGTCTATGGGCGCCTGAGAAAAACAGGAAAAGGAAACAATGTAGGTACGAACGAATGAAGGCTTCGCCTCACAATTTTAGTATTGCACACCAGTCAAGCGAAAGATGAAAGCTATTAGTATTAATAGCTTTTTACGTTAATTTGATATCACCTCCATTAATTTTAATTGATTGCTTCGTGTAACTGATGTTCACGCTAATTGGCCTTCTATCTACGACTCCAACTATGATCTGTATGAGACTAGAGCATTCTCATGTTCCTTTTAAGATGCTGACGCTGACTGAGATGCAATGTAGCAATCTATTTACGTGGAATCGTCCACAAGTGATGTGATCAAAAATCCTCAATTTTGATGTTTGTTAGGTAACTATACCCGTTCAAATATGTACATAATTTACGCTGCACGATTGCTGTTCTATTCGAGCGGAGTCAGGCATGCGGCATATCATGTTTTGAAGTTCTTCCAAAGAACATAAAATGCAAATTAATTACAGTTTTAGGTTTTCTATACATATACACTTAAGTACTAGTTGATATGTTAAAATGTTAATATTGTGTCGATTTTCAGGTTCAGTTGCGTAAAATTCGCACAAACTTGCGTATTTTAGTTTTGTCGTATTTCCTTATAAATATATGAGAGTGTAAAATAATAATGTTGATGATTGTTTCTAAGTAATCATAGTTTGGTCCCATTTTGAAATACTGAACCGATTTCAAGGAGTGATACATCATTTTGAAGCTCTTTGAAAAACAGAAGACAAATCTCCTGTATTTTCTTTTTTGACATAGTTTGGCCCATATAACAATTTTGGAGTAATTTTTTTAAATGTGTTTTTTCTAAGAGATGTCAAAAACTATCAAGTTCGTACGCTGAAAATTAGAATCTAATAATCATTACATTACCGTTCTGGTATGCATAATTTTTTGTGTATACTCAGTGAGTATTGGGTCGAAATATTAAAGTTTAGAATAGGCGAGAAAGTCAAATATTCCATTTTTTATAAAAAATATGTAGAGGTCGAAAATCTGATATGCGAAGCATTACTAACTAGTATAAATAGAACCGACTGGATCTAATAATGGATTGAAGAATTCCCAGTCCGAGAAAATTCGCATTCTGAATCAAAATTGGTAAATTAGGCGTCATTTTTTTCAGTGTCACTACCTAAAATAATTTAAATTTAATTTACATGAAATCAGATTGCAATTAAATTCCTCCCTGCTTCAAGTGCTACTAATTTTTGCGTGATTTCAAAGTAAAGGAGTGTGTATTAGCATGTGTCGTACTTTGAAGCTCGTCCTCCCTCTCCAGATTCAAAATAATAGTAATTGAAAATAAATTAATAAATCACGCACCGTTCCCTGTTCGGTTTGTTTTGTACTTACAGGGTGTCGTGAAGGGTTTCTCCGGATTATTTTTCGAGTGACGCACCTCTGGAGTGGGAGATGGAACGACTGGTGCCCGTGTCTGTCTGCGTGTTACAGTATGTAAAGCCTTATTTTAAATGGGAAAAATAGTTGAGGCGACAAAAAATGATGAAAAATTAGTTAAAATTAAGTAGCAAAAAGTTACTAAACCAAAAGTTTGAGAAGAAAAGATTCGATGGCGAAACATACGGAAATATGAAGCTTGGATGTCAAAAGTCGTATTTGTCACGCTTTACTTATTGCCCCTCTCTCTCTCCTGCTAGATTGATATTATATCTATAAATCACGTAATTACCTGCATCCTGCACAAGCCACGCGGTAGGTAAATAGATCAAAAACTCCGAAAAGACAAAACATGATAAACGAACTACGAACGAAAGAATATATAATTCAAACATGTCAACAATCACAACAAATCAAATTCCCAATGTATTTATTCTTATTAAAAATAATTTCAATTCATCAGTAGGTCCACACAAAAATACACCTCAAAGGTGGCACAAATCAATAATTTCCAAAATACAAATATCACACAGATATCATGCAGGAAATCCTGTTTCTCTACATGTTACATAACTAACTTAGAACAATTCATGGACCGCTGTTGATGTGCAAGTTTAGCGAAGAACACAGCAATATTTCTTATTCGTGTAGTTTGAACTGCGAAGCCATTCGCATCTCGATCACAAATGGTTGAATGCAAATGGATTTATCTGGAATGAAATCGGCTGGACAAAACTTTTGATCAGATTTATCTCCGAAGCAAATCACACCTCGCTCACCAACGTGTAGCTTCCTGGATTTTTTCGGAGGCTCGTCCTCGGTTTCGCTGCTTTCATCTCCTTCTTCGTCTTCTACTACTGAGCTTCTCGAACGTCCATCACCTCCTCCACACATCCGTAAAACAAGATGCAAAGTGGAATTATTTTCTATTCCGAGATCATACATCTTATCACGATCTCCAAGCTGCTTCCCCGCAAAAATTAGCCGTTGCGCATCAGATGGGATTCCTTCCTCGCCTTCAATCATTAATTTCAAATACTCAATTGTGTCATGCGACGACACTTGGAGCTCGATAATTTTGTCAGTCAACGATGCAACAAAAATATTCATACTTGTCGGACTTAAATCACTTCTACCTCTACGTAGCGGTGAACCTGGACGTACAACAAGGTGGATTGTGAAATTATCTTTTATTCCGTAATCACACAACCTATAATCGCCTTTAAGCAGTCTTCCCCCATAAATTAATTTTAGATGATCAACTGGGATCCCTTCCTTGTCTTGAATCATTGACTGCACCTGCTTAATTTTGTCATGGGACGATACTTTTAGCTCGATAATTTTACCAGTCAGAGTTTCAACAAAAATTGTCATGTTCATCTTCGTCGGCAACAGCTCTTGGGAGTACTGGAGGCTGAATTTCATTTGACTCACCATCTTGGACGCGCCTTCGTAGGTCATATTATGCTTCGAAGCAGCAGCTGCTACTAACGCCTGCCCATCACGACCTGACTGATTCATAAAATGGAATTTTCTTCCATTCGTTTTCAGTGTTTCGAGAAATCCATGACTTTCTTTGCCAAAAATAAAACAGTGCTCCTTCTCCTGCAACTCTATCCCCAAGTTAATATCCCGGCGTGTTCCATAGTTGTTGATGTCAAGGCGGAAATCCACATCGTCTTCCTCGAACAGAGCAAAATATACATCCTGCTCAGGGCTGACAGTTAAGGGAACTTCTTTTAGAGTCCCGGTTTTCTTTTCCAAATAATGAATGCTAAAGATAGTTCCTAGCGGGAGCTTCAGTTTTGGCACCTTCGACTCCCATGCTTTCCATAATTCTGCTCTCAGCATCATGTCGTGCACTAAAAAAGATGAGAATTAACGGAATAATTACATCAGTATGAAAGCAAATCTGGCGTAATAATGCTTTTTAGCATTAACGTTGGTCGACTATCTAATTGTGCCACGTTTCATACAACGCAACCTTCGTAGTTTTATTATTTGTAGTTATATGAGCTATTAAAACCATTATACATTGTTTGTACCGTTCAGCCGTAACTTCAAACTTGATTGGCTAATTATAATATGCTAAAAACTAAAAATGCAAACAAAATAGAGGAATGAAAACTGCAACATCATAAAATGTGCTTTGTCGGAAGTTCACCTACCATCTTCATTAACTACTAGCAACTAGCGAAACGCTACAATTCTACAATCGACAATTCGTTGTTATATGTCATATGTTTTACTACAATAACATGATAAGTTTTTAAATAAATTGATAAATTGCTATCCTAAGTACTCTTGACTTTTTTTACTGTCTTACTAGTTAACAATCATTACGGTGGAAATGACAAACTGGCCATCAACAGGATGTCTACGAGAGACGCTGTCTCAAATCCCATTTTACTCGGGATACTCGGGAAACATTTACTATTATTGTTGCAAATCATAAATCTCACAAGCACAGTTGACAGTAGAGTAATCTTAAATGTAATTTGTAATTATCAATAAAATTATTACCTAATTAAATCAAATGACAAATGATACTCCATACACTAACTGGTCTCTGCTTCGGGTGTCAGCCACGTTGTCACGTCCGTTAAATTGCCCTGCCTGTTTCTGACTGAATAGACTAGTGTGGCAGTTTTCTTTCCTGTGGTGTCTGTTATTAGTAAATGATAAATGGCCGGATGACTAATGATTGAACGATGAACGACTACTAACCTAAGTAAGTATCGGGCAGAGGTTTCGAAGCGTAATTTGTTGTAGGTAGTATTAAGTACTAAACTCCCACAATTAAATAATTTCACTACTCTTTACCACTTTTCTCACTGGTTAGCATAATCTTCACGTTTCCGTGTATCGTCGTTGACCTTTTTGGTGAGAGACTGAGTGGAGTTCAGTGGAGAGAAATGCAACGGAGACGAGTAGACGAGACCTGCTGGCGGCCAGGCAGCATGGAAACATGGATAAAAGGCAAAGGCAGTAGGCTGATTCTGTAAGGGAGCTAACACAAATGGCGCCATCGACTATATGGGTGGGTCCATTCACAAAATAGTGATGCGTAATGACAATATGGGTGGGTGAGTTTTGCGATAGTGACGCCACTTGAAATGAACACAAGTTTCTCTTTTACACTATTTTAAAGCTCAACACAACCATACACAACACAAAAATATAACCAATTGTTATAATATACGTTTAACATACGTTTTGAATTTTTCCGCAAAAAGTAAAGTGACGCCACTATTGGTAGGGGGTGGGTGGCTGTGGCTTATAATGACGGTGTGTGACAATGGTATGGGTGGGTCCCAAAAAGTGAATTTTTTCGATGGCGCCATTTGTGTTAGCTCCCTAATAACGTAGTATTTATTAAAAAAGCTGTGCAGTGTGCAGCATACGAACATAGGTGGGCATACCTCATGAGGGATGAGGGCATGCCTCGCGCTCACCCTCAGCCTCATTGCCGTGAGGGCGAGGGATGAGTGCGAGCGCCGATTTAAATTTTGTCTACCCATCACCGTGAGGGTGAGTGTAGTAGGACCCAGCAAACCCCTCATGAGGGTGAGGGTGAGGACATGCAAGTTGCACTCATCGCTCATCTCACGGCAGCAGTAAGCAGAGAAAATGATGAAATTTCCATTTTCGTATTTATAAATTAGAAAAATACTGTATGTAGTACGCTGTCTAAGGTCGTTTTTGCTTTATTTGCCTTAGAATATTGCTTATAATTTTGTTACTTTAAACTCTACCCGCCTTTTACTTTGCCATTTATTTGATTTTTTTAATTCTGCATTAAACGGTGAGGCATGCATCATGAGGGAGAGGGTGAGTGCCTTGTATTTGAAAATGACACTCCTGAGGGTGAGTGCGAGCGAAAGTTTTTAGATGGTGTGAGCGTGAGGGTGAGGCTGAGTGCATGATCCTTTGTAGGTACCCCTCATGAGGTGAGCGTGAGTCAAATATTTTTGCCCAGCTATGCATACGAAAACGAAAAACAGAACGTATTTTTACAAATTTTGAAACTCCCGGTTGCCAAGGTGCTCTGTACCACTCGCCAACAAGTTTTGAAACCGACGCACTCCCGCGGCCGCCGCGGCGCCCGCCGCCCGTATCAGCAAATTAGCATGCCCGCCACGCGCGCAGTCCACGCATTTCACGCGACACGCAACTCGCACGCTCACGCCGCGCACGTATCCGAGACCCGGACCCGATACAGTAACCGTAACCGTAACCGTAGTAGTCGTGTTCCGTTTCCGTCTTCCCAGGTCTTCGAGGCGGCGATTGTCGATTCTGATTCTATTGTATCCTCCTCATTATATATATTACACTAATTAAAAACTAGTGATCTGTGTAGTGTATGTGTATATGGTAACTCTGACTCTGAAGTCTGAATGTGTATTTTGTTGATTTTACGTGTCGTGTTATACCAAATCAATTTTCCTAATAATTTAAAGGAAGAACCAAATTGGTTCAATTGAACCAATTAACTAATACATATTGTCTTGGTGGCTGATTTGGTTTTGGATTGTTTAGGTCAGAGTTTTATGTAATTAATTCAATCAGTCGTGGTGTCACTACTGCATATTTTCACTGTCCTTAAAATATATAACTTTTGCAGTACGATTTAATATTTTGGTACGTCGGCAATCGACATTTTGGCACCAATCGGAATCGGAAATGTTGAAACTTTACAAAAACCGTAAATTTCATTGTTACATTTCTTTGCAGGTAACTTCAACCTTGGTCAGCAAGCACGGATTTTAATACATTTTATTATCTTATCATTCATGGATTCCTCAGGTTCTAATGAGCTGGAGCAAGAAAAAAATAAAAAGTTAAAGGGTGACACCGAGTCCCTGCCTGAAGATGTTGATGGCGCTTTTTTACCAGCAGAGCCTGTCTCAGCCCCGGCCAATAGACTTGGTGAAGATGTAAGCTTTGACTTTAAATAAAAAACTAACGAACTATAAGTAAAAATAATTTTATCTTTTTTAGCGTAGTTTACACATTTACAACAACTTACTAGGTTTTAGAGGCAATTCTCTGACTAGTGAGTAAAGAGTAATCCCTATTCATTCGGAACATTTGTTTTTTTTTGCAGGAACTATGCTTGATTTTTAGTAGCTCTTGGATCTCAACAAAGGACCTACTCAATTTCAGACTTGTGAGTAAAAATTGGCGTAACGCAGCCACCTCAACTCTGCTTCGACGTGACGCCTGTTATGTTGCTTTTTCTCTGGATATGAAATCTTTGACCCCTGGAAATGAGGATGATAGCGCTAGGACTGGGGACAGAGAAGACTCACATTTTTACAAACTTTGCGACACAAGGAAACCCTTCTATAAACTTACTCAACTGACGAATTTAATTTCAAGTTCACCAAAATTCCCAGCATCTGACTTTCGTATAAAAACTTCACTTGTATCTGCTAGCCAATACTCAGGCTTATCGGATCTGTTGTGTTTTTTTAACCTTCATGGGGGAAAAATCAAAACATTACGTCCTGTTGGCATTGTGTCTCCGCAATATTTGCTCGATATTTTCTTCACCTTTGCACCCAGTCTGGAATGTCTGGACCTGAGCGAAGCAACGCTGAAGCCTTCGAAGAAACAAGGAGAGCTCAATAAGAAGGAAAGTAAGTCGCTCTGGGCTTTAAGAACTATTCCAATTCAATCTCTGATCATTGGCCATAGCTCGTACCAAGACAGTAAACCTCATCGGGAAATAATGGATCTGCTCCTGTCCTCCCCTTCGAGGTTAAGCTGTATCAAAAATGTGAAGCCCGGTACGTTACAGGACGTTCTGAAAAACGGGAAGGGCCACCTTATAAAAAGTTTCGAATACGCCATACCCGGGTATAGAGCTGGTTTTGACGCCTCATTTTCCATTATGGATCAAACTGAACTTGCGGCAATAAAACCAAAACTATGCAAGTTAACGTTGGCTGTGAATGACTTGGGACCAAATCCGAATTATTATCGAGACACTTTGAAGGCAATTAATGCATTAATGGAGTCCTCAAAAGAAACCTTACAAGAATTGGATCTCCGCATCGATCCAAAAGACCGTCGCACTAATTTGAAAATCCCGTCAATGAAAAATTTAACATCAATTGCTTTAACTGGAACTGGGAGCAGTGGAACTGGAAGGGCTGGGACGGCAGCTTCCGTTCGACCCTGCTATGGCAACGGCTACGGCAACCAAATCGTTGAAAATGATGCCGATCATGGTTTTGTTTTCGGCTTTGACGATGGAGTCTCGGCGGCGGAATATTTTCCTAACTTGGTCAAGATCGTTCTAAATTCCCAAAATGGGAGTATCAAAGAAAATCTTTTGTGTTTGAGGAAATTCATTTCTAATAAGGATGGGAGTCAGAGGGACAACAGTTGCTTCAAGAAAGTGGACACATTAAGAATGAGTTTTTCTTCCTGGCCTGATATGGCAGATGCAAAGTTAATAGCCGAGACTCTTCCGAATGTTCGTATTTTGGAAATCAGGTGCAAGAATTTAAAACATTTGCACGAGTGTTTGTGGGTCATGTGTCCGTTGGTGGAGTTCATTGAGTTGAAGGGTCTCACAAGTGAAGGATTTCATCTCACAGAAGACAGATCTGCTTTTTTCGACACGCTTTTCACGGGGTTTTCTCATGAGATGTGCTTCCAGTTACTAACCCAAGACCATTCACAGCAGTTCAGAGATACTCCAGAGTCGTTTAATCGCCTACGAGTTAATCCATCAGTTTGCAACTTACAAAGTGAGAACTTTCCTCTTCGTAATCATCAAGCTTCACGCTTACACGTTTTGCAATATCACAATCATACCCAAAAATATTGAACATTTGGGCTGAAGTAAAAATAATCCCAAATTAATTTTGTATTGTTATTTTTATTACAGATTTGAAGGAATTTAAATTCAAGTATTCAGGACGAATGGGACTTATGACTCATGTGAGTCTTGTGTACGCATTTTCCCGAATGCAAAATACGAAATTTAATTTTATATACAACTCTGAAGAAGAATATCCTAGAACTACACGTAAGTATGCAGATTGTAGATAAAATACCTAATCTAATGCCATTTATGATATCGTCTGTGAAGAACCAAAATGACCCATATCCAATTTAAGGTACAATCAAAATGAGCTATGTTATAAAAACAACATGAGAAACATGCGTAAAATCTTAATTAAGAGTTTTTGAAAGACGTAAAATGTTTCATTTACATGTTAAGGTGCAAAATGTTCTAATTTTCCATGTTTTTGAAAAGTGTAAAATGTTCTAATTCTATGTATTTAAAAAGTGCAAAATGTTCTATTTAAATGCTCTCAAGACATTCTTCAGGTTCTTCACAGGCGATATTTTGTTTCGTCGGAATTTGGAATGGGATTTGGATTCCAGTTTTTCCATCTTTGAAGTCTGAATTAAGGAATTGCCCTAGTATTTATTTGCATTTTCTTACATAGTACATATCTCTTGCATTTTGCTGCTCCAAATAGCCAACGTGCCTAAGTATTTACCTAGTAAAGTAATTGTACGACAGATTTTTGCATTTATACGGTGACAAAGTTGCATGAATAAAACTGGCATGACTTTACGTTGGCAAGAATATTACGCTATTACCCATTTACCCATCATCAATCTTGTATTTTTTACACGTTAATTCCAGCTCTGTTCGAAGAATCTGCGTCTGAATATGATGCGTATGTAGAGTTAGACGACTGGATGTCTGAGCAGCTTCAGGAAGGAGGTGACCAAACTAGTGACGATGAATTTGATGAAGTCGATGAAGATAACGAAGATGATGAAGAAATTGATGAAGATGATGAAGGATTTGAAGACGATGAGGACGACGAGGAATATGAAATTGATGAGATCAATGCACTGGACGAAGATGATGACACCGTCGCCGAATAGCTATTTTAAATTAACATCCATCAGGCTCTGCATTGTGCATGTTTAACTACTTACAGGGTGGGCCACTTCATTTTACCTATTGTGACTGGCCTTAAATTCCAAGTTTATTATTCATTTTTAACAAGCAACTCTTTGCTCCTTCAACAAAAATGATAATAATGTTTTATAGTTTTACAAAATGTAAAGGTAATAAAGTAAAACTTCACGTTTTTCATATTCACTATTCACCAAAGTTTAAATAATTAATATTTTAATCAGATTTGTATCCCACAAATTACTTGTGAATTGAAATTAATTGCACGAATACAGCTTATTGTCTAAACGTTATATAAAAGTAAACTAATATTAAGAACCAGCTTACAATCAGGGTCGCTGGAAAGTACCACTTTAGACGAAGGACTCGGGCGAAGGAATTGGTTTTAGGCAGCAATTTGTTTCCATACAAAAACCACCATTTTGATTTTATTGATGGTTTTCTTTAGTAAACCAAAATGTTGTATTTACATGTTTTAGAAAAGTGCAAAATGTTCTTTTGACTGTAGATTCAGAAAAGTGCAAAACGTTCTATTTACATGTTTTTTGAAAGGTGTTGAATGCTTTATTTCCATGTTTTTGAAATGTACAAAAAAATTAATTTTGCATGTTTTTGAAAAGTCAAAATATTGTTTTTACATATTTTTGAAAAGTACAAAGTGTTCCATTTACACGTTTTTTGAAAATTAAAGCAGCGCTGGCCGCATTATCCGGCCCTGACTTTAGACACTTTTGGATTTCATACTTAAGCCACACATGAAATACGTGGAAAACAACTCGCTATGTTAATGCGATGCGTTTAATTATTCATGTATTTAAAAAATAATACACAGCAATAAATTACTGTCTATACGTTTAAGCCGATGGCTCAAAAAGGGTCAATATAAAAAATGTACGGACATGCTCACAGCGATATCTTTGTTTGGCTTACTGACGCTGCACTTACAGATACAGATATTCATTCATTACTATTATTCAAGTTTATTCAACTAATTGATACTGAAAGCAAAGATATAAGAGGAAAAAAAAGATGCATAAACAGAAGAACATGTTATATTATTATGTATAGAGTTTAGTACATATCCCTGCTCAACTATTCACATATTCACATCCACCTAATTCGATTTTAGGAAGACATCAATGCAGTCGTTATCTTCCAAGTGAAGATCCTCTGGAGTCCGAGTTAAATCAACATTTTCCCCATCAAAATGAAAGTATAGCCTGTCTTCCACTGCTGGTTCCAATTCTAAGGCCAAAATGGAGCGAATTTCTAACAGACTCATGAATTTCGACACATCCATAGTGATGGGTGCCCTTAGCCCTGCTGTTTGAAATTTCAACCTTATTTCTCCAATACGGGATTTCGCCGGAGTACTTCTTGGGATTTCCGGAGTTCGTCGGACCGCTTCTAATAAAACACCCCAACCTTCAATGGCGTCAATATTGTAGTAACACAAAGGTTTCCCATCAACCATTTTCTGGGAATCTGCAGCGTAAATGAGGAGCTCATTTTGAGGAACGTCTGTCAATCTGCTCAGTTGACGACGAACCCTTTCCATGTCCCATCCCTACCATAAAATCAACAACACAATAACAATGGATACAAAGATACGAGAATTTAGTTCTTAGTTATTCTTAGTAGTTTGCTATGCGGTCATATTGAAAAATGTACACTCCGAGTTGAACTAACCCCATTCCCAAGAAATTTGTACTCCTGGCCATTGAACTGAATCCTAATTATCATCTGATGACCAACATCATTGAGGTGGTCGTGTGCAGCTCCAGGGCTAGGCGGCCCACCAAGCTCTACTACATCATTATCATCATCAGAATCCGAATTGTCTTGAAGCACTGCAATTTCTGGAGGGGAAGGACTCGACTCTTGTTCCATTTCATCCAAATCTTGCATAAACCGTTCAAACGAAGAGTGAATATCGTCGGGGTCCTCGGGGTTCCTAAAAAATATTGAGCATTTATTTACATTATAATAACATTAAATTAATTCGGTACGTAATATTACATCACGTTATTTTAAATATTTTCTTGATTATACGAAGTAACAAAGGCAATTTGCTGCCTGACCATACCGTATTTCCTGTAATAGTGGACGGGTCTGGGAGGTCAGAATTTGAATAGTGGACGGGGTTCACTAATACAAGAAATACGGTACTCTTTTGTCATATATACAAATAATGATAAAAATAATTACTATCATCTGTAATGCATGCAAGCAGGGCCGGACAAAGGAATTAATTTTAGGCAGAATTTTGTTTTCATGCAAAAGCCAACTAAGTATTTACATATTTTAGAAAAGTGCAAAATATTCTATTTAAGTACTTGGGTCTAAAAATTGCAAAATTTTCCATTAACATGTTTTCTGAAAGGTGTTAAATGTTTTATTTGCATGTTTTTGAAATGTGCAAAACTTTTTTATTTGCATGGTTTTGGAATGACAAAATGCTCTATTTATTTACATATTTTTGAAAAGTGTCAAATGGTCCAATAATTACATATTTTTTGAAAATTTTGCCTGCACTGGCCAAATTATCTAGCCCTGCATGCAAGTTAATACGAGTTTAGAAATAGCAAGATTTCCTTAAGATTACAAAGTTATCATTTGTGTATTCACGTACTCAAGAAATTCTCTCGTTATCAATTCCAAATTGTTGATTCCTTTCGTAATTTCGAACCGTCGACAGAGTCCAAGTAAACTCAGCTTAGTGTTTGGCGACATTTTCATGGCATTCAGATCATCCACATACCATGTATCTGCAGTAATCAGCTATATAGGATAAGAAAATAGACAGAAATTAAAGGGGAATTCGAATTCGGGTGCTAAACATCAAACGCCAAAAAAGAAATATATCCACATAACTTACCTTAACAAACAGCTTAAAAATAGTTGGATCAACATCAGGTAGAGAAATTGCATCGCCGTCTTTCATCAAGTAGAAAAATGGCCTCGTGCTATCAAATTCTTCCTGGAAAACGGGCGACACTGCTTTGAGAATAATCTTGACTGCATTCACTTTGACCTTGTCTGGACCAACGCTGAAGGTGACGTCGTAATTGTGAGGAAATCGAGCCAGAAGATCAGCCATCTGCTCCCCGAGCCTTTTTTCAACTGGAGTCAAATGTGCCATATTTTTGAATTTTGAGTTCGTTACTTTTGGTTCCTGTAATTATTGCTTGATAGTATGATAGTGTAAATACTTTGGATTTTTCCCTTCTCGAAATGATATGAATTAAAGAATACCGCCAACCGCAGAGATTGGTTATAGTTAATAATGGTTAATATAGTTGATAATTACGTATGAAGTTTATCTTTGTAGTAGGTAACTTTATTTACTCGTTATTTAACTTATACTTTCTTAACTTTAATTCTTGAACACGGTTTTGATGGGCTAATAATACAATAATAAAGATGTCCAAAATACTCAATTCAAATCCAGGAGCAAGACTAATGTGTGAGTGAGTGTCAACAATTAAAATTGGTATCAGTAGAAAGAGGAAATCTTATACTATAGTTCCGTGCTTTTTTAAACTCTGTAACTAAAAAATTTTAGCTCCTTTTAAGGAAAATTAAAATCTATTAGTAGTTAGAAGAAAGTAGAAGGTATTTGGTGCAGCTCACTACAGGGTGTCTCATAGCTAGAATAGTGTGTAGTTCTGCCTATCCTGTACTGTAGTATAGTGCACGTGGTGATCCTGTTTGGCTACTGAACGTTGTGGAGATAGCCATGTATTGATCTGCTAACATGTGCAGGGTCTCTCGTAACTACGCTGTGCTTCAGCCTATTAACATAAGCAAGTAGTAACTTTAATAAAAGAAAACAACAAATAAAACTAACGACACCAAAAACTGCGTAACGTATAGTTTTAAAAATGCCAAGAAAAGGAAAAGTAGCTACGAATCCGAATCCTAAACCAACAGATACGACAAATAATGATGCAATAAACAAGAAAACAAAAAATATAAAAGTAAATGTAGAAGTAAAGTGCCCATTTTGTGATCAGCTATGTAAGGGAGAGAAGGGTCTTGGCGTTCACATTCATCACCGCCATCAAGCCGAACATCGAAACAAAATTGCAGACTCATATCAACCCCCAGACGAATCCAATGAGGAAATCAACCAATTAAAAGAATCTGAAGCCTCTATTAAAATAAATCAAAAATTAAAGGTGTTCCAAATCCAGCTGATATCTATGAACGCAGCTAGCTCCAAACCAAATCAAAATGATTTCTCGGATATCGTAGAACGTATCTCAACGACACTTAAGGAGGCAATTGATATTCTTCCGGGTCCAAAAAATCCAAATACAAAATTCTTAGAAGCACGGAAAAGAGGCGGCACCTTTTCTCAAAATGACAAAAATTGTGCACAGTCTTCAAATCCTCAACGGGACTCAAAACGGGACAGAGCTCGAAGACGAGCGAAATATAATTTTGAGCGCTTGCAGTATCTGTTTCATTACTCTAGGAAAAAGGCAGTTCGTATGCTACTTCAATCCTCTTTTTCTTCAGACAGTTGTGCCATACCACTTGAGTCAATTCACGAATCCTACACAAACAAGTGGGGCGCTGAAAACATGTCAACATTAGACGACTACGGTCCCAAATTCACAGAAGAAGCCCAAAATATTGAAGATTCAAAATACTGCAACAATATAACAGCAGATGAAATTAAAAGGGCTACAGTTGGGATAAATAATGATAGCTCCTGTGGACTTGATGGTATTCCGGTACGTATAATTAAAAAATTAGAATGCTATGAAATAATTGCTCTTATCGCCTCTATTATGCAGAAATGGAATATCATCCCAAAATGCTTTCGCACGGCCCGTACAGTTTTGATTCCAAAACACGGCGAAAAAGATGACATTAACAACTGGAGGCCAATATCCATATGTAGCATTCTTCGACGTATCATAGAAAGAGTCTTTGATCGCCGGCTTGGGGAATACACACATTTAAATCCAAATCAAGTGGGCTTTAGCAATCAACCTGGAACATTTCTGAACTCATCAATTATAAATGGATGTCTGCAGAAAGCAAAACGAGATAGTTCTGACTGTTGTGTTGTGTTCCTTGACGTAAGCAAAGCTTTTGATGATAGCAGTCACGCCCATATTCAAAAGACGATGGAGCACATTTTGATGCCAACAGACCTACGGAATGTCACTATCTCACTATTGCAAGGCAACGAATCCAAAATTCAAACCCGAAATGGAGTATCAAAAGAAATTATGTTAAAACGCGGAGTGTTCCAGGGATCCCCCATGTCACCAAGGCTCTTCAATATATCCATTGATCACGTAATGAGGGAGCTAACCGAACATGAAATAAGTGACTTGTACGGATTCCGACTTCATAGCGATATCCCAAAGGTATCTGCAAGAGGGTTTGCAGATGACGTCGCACTTGTGTCAGAATCTCTAGACGGGGCGCGAGAACTAACCAAAATAGCAGTAAGAAATTTTGAACGAGCAGGTTATTCCATTAACTACTCAAAATGTAAAATTATTAACATTGTAAAAGGAAAACTTACAGAAACACCTCTAGTCTTTGATGGAATTCAGATTGAAGCTTTAAAAAAGGGTGAAACTATCCGATACCTTGGGGTGAATTTTGAAGATGAGATAAAGTTTGACCCCGCAACTACAATTAAGCAATTTACCAAAGATCTTCAAAATTTAATTGGCACATCGGTGTTATATCCTAATCAGAAGCTTAAGATTATAAACCAGTACCTATGGCCCACACTAATCTACCCTCTACAAACTGCCCCACTCAGTAAACTTCCAAAAAAGTTTTTAAATGATTTTGATAAAATAATCCGAAATTCTATTAAGGAAATTATTGGACTCCCTGCCGACACACCGGATGCAATGCTTTATTCGCCAAAGAAGTTTCGAGGGCTTCAAGTTGTACGCGCATCTTGGGAAGCTTATTTGCAGCAGTACAGTATATGTCAATCTCTTTCCACGTCAAATGACGTGTTCATACAACACGCAAGACCCCTACAGGAAGAAATGGACTTATGTGTTGAAAAACTACTTCTTAACAAAATTGAGATAGAACTTGCCTTTCAAGCCCGATTGAAAGTAAAGCACTCCCATATTATGAGGAAACATCTACAAAACGAAGAATATTCGAAATGGTGCAATTTACCTCACAAAGGCAAAGGAGTCATTTTATATAAAGATGTGCCCGAATGTAACAAAATAATCATAAACAAGGACGGGTTAACAAATTCCGAATGGGTGACGAGAATTAAAATGTCATCAAATGTGTACCCTGTACGGACCCTTCCCGGTCGAAGCCAAGATGGTACTCTGTGTCGTCATTGCACAGAGCGTGAAACCCTTGCTCACATCTTAGGCAGTTGCCACCGAGGGGACCTTATCAGGAACGCAAGACATAATGAAATTCGTACAATCATAGCAGACCATCTGCGCTATACCTGGTCAACAACTCTAAGCGATGGGTACAAGTGGAAAATATTTGAAGAAGTTCACTGCTCGGGTGAAAATGATTCTACAAGGCGGGTTGACATTCTATTCTTCAACGAACAAACAAAAAAGGGATACATATTTGATCCGACCATTAGATTCGAAGTAAACGAAGAACAGTCTTTGGAAGTAGATCGGGAAAAAAAAGCAATCTACAATCCTTGCATACCGTATTTCAAAGAAAAATATTCCCTGGAAGAAATACAAGTCAGGGGACTACTAATTGGAGCAAGAGGCACTCTAACTTCTTACTTCAACGAGTTTATTAAAGAATTCTCACTTTCAGGAGCAATACGAAAGAAAATAGTAGTAGCAGCACTTCGTGGCTCAACAAAAATAGTCCACCACCATTGTTATAATAATTTCAGCATAAATTAAAATCAAACCAATAATTCAACATTATAATACTTAAACCATAAATATAAATTTTATATTGAAAACTCTGTTTGTATTTTTACTGTGTCTTTGAGGCAATTACCGTAAAAGGTAACAGTGTAAATAAAGTTTACTCTCTCTCTACTCACACCAAACCATAGTGTATTAAAGGAAACTTCCGTCGTAAGACACCACTATCGAAGAAACTGTCGTTTAACACGCTCGTCATAGCCGATGTCCAAAAAAGTAGCCACTGGGGCAAGACGAGCTTTGCTGAAAAGTTTATGCTTAACCATAGGAAACTACTTTATGGTGTGCATGGTCTTACACGTGTATATTTAAGAGCAGCAACATATTATTGTTGTAAAATTACTCCTAAACTTAACTCACATGTACGTACCAAATAAGTTAGTAAAACATTCTAACTTAATAGCAGAAAAAAATAATTCATTTAGCTGCTTTTTGCATGCCAGTAAATGGGAAGAGGAAAGGGAGTAATTACCTTTGATCACAGCGCCACCGCAAAAAAGTTTCGCTCTATCTAAACTCTGCCATTAGAGTCACTTGGGCTCGAGCTTGATGCCTTGACTTATTTCTCACGAGCATTGTACATGACCCTATCACGCAATATTATTACAAAATGTAGTTAGTCGGATTCAGCACATTGGACTTACTAGGTAAACACATGTCCTTCTTCAGCCAACTGCCGTTTTCATTTTTAAAAAAATTTAAAAAAAATTTCAAAACGAGTCGAAAATAAAAACCAAATTTTTCTTATGGAATTTTGCATGCAAATTTTTTAAGAACACGACCGTGTATTGTATTGTATGGAAATTTTTCGGTTTTTGGGCAAAATCATAAATTTTGAGATTTTGCGTATTTTTAGATCACCTGCATTTCTCGTACATAGAATGCAATATATAGATGCTAAAAGTGCTATCTACAAGGCTAAATTTTAGTTCGGACCTATTTCCGCTTCTAATGAACACAACATCATGTTTTAATAATAAGAATAACGAACGCCTTAAATTAGTTGGGGTATTAGTTGATATATTAGGTTGACATATATCCTTGAGATATGATTTTACTAAAAGGCATGCAGGGATCGTGCATAAATGACGTCATACAAAATTTACTATTTTAGGGATCCCCACTATCATAAGTTTAGAAATTAGGTTGACATAATAATATATCCTTAACATAGGATTTTACTAGTATGCATGCAGGGATCGTCCATAAATGACGTCATACAAATTTTAATATTTTAGGGATCCCTACTGTCATAAGTTTAAAAATTAGGTTGACATGTATTTTTAACATAGGATTTTACTAGTATGCATGCAGGGATCGTGCATAAATGACGTCATACAAATTTTACTATTTTAGGGATCCTCACTGTCATAAGTTTAGAAATTACGTTGAAATATATCCTTAGCATAATATTTTACACGCGTACATACAGGGTTTGTCTCTAAAGGCCGTCATACAAATTTTACCATTTTAGGGATCCCGGCTGTCATAGGTTCAGAAATTACGTTGAAATATATCCTTAGCATAAGATTTTACACGCATACATACAGGGTTTGTCTCTAAAGGCCGTCATACAAATTTTACCATTTTTGAGGTTCTCATGCCTTTAGTACCCAAATTAAGTTAACTTGTATCCTTAACATCGAATTTTACAAGCTTAGGTACGGGGATCGTCCCCATACAAATTTTACTATTTTAGAGATCCTCCCTGTAATTAGTTCAGAAATTAGGTGGACGTATGTCCTCAACATATGATTTTACTAGCATTCATACGGAGATCGTTCATAGATGGCGTTGTTTAAATATTACTATTTCAAGTATCTCGCCTGTCATTAGTTTTAAAATGAGGTAAACGGGTACTTATATTATGGAATGCTTCCAGTATTCATACTGGGGTATTCCTTAAATGACGTCATCTAAATATCACTATTTTAGGGATCCGCTCTGCATTTGTTCAAAAATTAGGAAAACAGATACTTTGAAAGCAGGATGTTACAAAATAATACATACACGGATCGTTCAATACTAACTTATTAAGTATAATTATTTGAATAATCCCCCAGTTATTTGTTACGACTTTATCAAATTAAAAGTTCAAGTAGAAGCTGAAGTTGAGTTAAGCGCTCTCGTAGTATCAGCGTTGCCACAATAGGGTTCTACTCCTTTATTAAAGCAATTATTCGCTGTAAGCTCAGCATCTAGTTCGGGCCCCTCCGGTCAACAAATCCGGCGCGAAGCGCCAGATTTTTTTATTTCCAGCTTATGCAGCACGTTATGGAGCATTTTCAAAAAACGATGTATCAAATTCATGGAGCTTTTGTTGGAATGATACAATCTTAAATGTCTACGATATTTCAAATTTAAGGCGTTATTCTTATTATTAAAACATTATGTTGTGCTCATTAAAAGAGGAAATAGGACCTAACTAAAATGTAGCCTTGTACTTTTAGCATCCAAATAATGCATTCCATGTACAAGAAATGCAGGTGATCTAAAAATACCCCAAATCTCTAAATTTATGATTTTGCCGAAAAACCGAAAAATTTCTATACCTAAAATAGTAAAATTTGTATGACGTCATTTATGGACGATCCCTGCATGCATACTAGTAAAATCCTATGTTAAGGATGTATGTCAACCCTATTTCTAAACTTATGATAGTGGGGATCCCTAAAATAGTAAATTTTGTATGACGTCATTTATGCACGATCCCTGCATGCCTTTTAGTAAAATCATATCTCAAGGATATATGTCAACCTAATATATCAACTAATACCCCAACTAATTTAAGGCGTTCGTTATTCTTATTATTAAAACATGATGTTGTGTTCATTAGAAGCGGAAATAGGTCCGAACTAAAATTTAGCCTTGTAGATAGCACTTTTAGCATCTATATATTGCATTCTATGTACGAGAAATGCAGGTGATCTAAAAATACGCAAAATCTCAAAATTTATGATTTTGCCCAAAAACCGAAAAATTTCCATACAATACAATACACGGTCGTGTTCTTAAAAAATTTGCATGCAAAATTCCATAAGAAAAATTTGGTTTTTATTTTCGACTCGTTTTGAAATTTTTTTTAAATTTTTTTAAAAATGAAAACGGCAGTTGGCTGAAGAAGGACATGTGTTTACCTAGTAAGTCCAATGTGCTGAATCCGACTAACTACATTTTGTAATAATATTGCGTGATAGGGTCATGTACAATGCTCGTCAGATTCTTCAGCTATTTATGATAAAACAAACATTCAAAAAATTATGATTCACATTCTTGACTTGACACAAGAATTTTAAACAAGACAATTATAACATTCAACATCAGATTATCAATTGAATAAAAAGAAACATGAGTACTTGTGTACAACAAACATATATACAAAATATATTATTTAAATGTTATTTTTTTTTATTTACTTTTTTAAGTTTGTAAAACTTTTCAAGAGCCTCTTTACCCCTTGGCGTAGTATACGCTCCTTACGTTTCGCATTTGTTTTTTGGTTGGCTTTAGTTAGCTCTGCCCCTGTCTTCCCCTTTGTTCGCCCATATTTTCGACCTTCCTCTTGTGCTTTCTTTTTTGGGCGCTCCGCTCCTTTCTTTTTGTCCCCATGGAATTTTTCAGGGTTCTCAAGCCTTCTTTTATCCTTGTTGCGTTTACGACAAGCTTTAGCATTTGCTTTCTTCTTCTTTTTCTTTTCTTCAAGTGCCCCAGGCACGTTTTTCCCACTCCCATCTATTTTTAACCGATATCTGGGGACCCGACTTTCTACAAAAGATTCCTGTCGATGATCATGATGGTGCTGCTGCTGATGCTGATGATAATGAGAAGACAAAGAGGAAGAAGATGCTTTTTCTCTACCCATTTCATAGGATTGACGATGATGACTTTGTTCATAACTTCCTCGATGATCACCATGGGAACCAAAGGTTGCATTAGGACGTGGCACGTTCAAGTCACGATGATGAGAGGAAGAACTAGCTTGTGAACGATGCGGAGCATGTCTATAGCCTTGAGGAGGTCCAGGGTACTGGCCCGGTCCATGTCCGTGACGAGGTCGATCCTGACTTGTGTGGTGAGAACGAAGAGGAGGAGGAGGAGGAAGAAGAGGAGGACGAGAACCAAAATTAGAAGAAGATTGTGGCCGACAAGCTTCGAGACAACTAAATGGGTTCTGTGAGAGCTTTGAAGAGTCTAATTTGAGCGTTAGTTGAGAATGAGAAGGCCGAGATTCATGTCCTACAGTAGATTAAACATTACGAGACATACTAGCAGAAGAATCATGATGAGGACGGGTAGTAAGTGATGAATCACTTGCTCTCATACTTGGTTCATGCCTTTGGGGGTAGCTTTTATGAGACGTAGTTCCTTCCTGCTGAAATGCAGAAGAAGAAGAAGTGCTGCTTGGACCAGCAGCAGGACGCTTCTTATCTGTCATTGACTCTGAAAAAATATGCGTTCTAAATGGGCCAAGAGTTGGGGGTGGTGGTGGTGGTCGCCTATCTACATTAACTTGAGCAGGATTTGATTTTGCATGAGCTGAAGATAATGATGACGATGACAATGATAGTGTTGGTGGGACATTCTTGGATGTTTCCATTGGCTTTTGACGTTTTAAAGAAGCGCGTGCGAAAACGTTAGAAAGTGCCTTATCGGCTTTGTTCAACTCTGAACTTGTATTTGGTGTAGATCCTGTCACGCGAGGTCCCGATGAAAGTGCCAATTTTTTTTGAGACTGAGGCTGAATGGATTCAGTTTGAGGTACAGGCTTCTTAGGTACTACTATCCTTTTTCTTTGACTCTTCCGCCCTGGCCTTGTTAATTTCCTGGGCCACATACTGAGGTTTAATGCCTTTTGGCAACTTGATGGGTGCTGCTGGCGTTCCAGTGATGATTGGTGGTGGTAGAGAAGTTGGTGGAATTACTAATGGCCCAAACTCAAATGAAACAGATTGCATCAGCGGGGTTAGTGCTGTAGAAGCCGAATGAACATTGCCTGCATGCAAGACATTACTTAATAAAGATGATGTTGTTGGATCAGGAGCTTGATTAAGATTTTGAAATGAAGACTGAGATTGAGCAAAAAGATCATTAAGCGACGGAAGGGGTGGTAATATGTTTGATGCTTCAGGTGTCGACTCTGACAATCTTGAACTTTGACCAAGAGCTAAAAGCTCCTCTTCGTTAGAGGAAAGTAACGATTCAGAAGAGGAGGAGGAAGAGGACGACGACGACGAGGAGGAGGAGGAGGAGGAAGAAGACAAGGAGCTGTATTGCACTAAACACGTCTTTTTATCAGCGTCTTTTACTTTGCATTGCTTCTTAGTATCCTCAGATGGTGCTGATGACACAGCGTCTTCTTGATGAGCATCAATTTTCATTTCATCATTATTATCTCATCAGTTTTTTATAAAAACTTCTTGATCAGAATCATTACTGAATAGCTCCTCGTTATAAGGCCCCAAGTGATACAATGAATCACTTGGACATGACTCTGGTTCATGCCAACGCGGGGAGATAATGCTAGTAGCATTAGAATCTTCTTGTTGAGAAGAAGCACTTGGAGCAGGATTACTCTCCTTGCCATCAACATCAAAATTAGTCTCATCATTATTAGATGAGGCGTCGTCAGGAGGGAAACTGAGAGCGTCAACTAATTCTTCCCTATCTAAACTTTCGTCAACTACTACCATTGGTTCTTCTTTATTTTCAGATATTTGGACATCTTTAACTTCTTCAAATGCCCCAATTTCCATTTCTTCAACAGGTGAATCACCAACTTGTTCATTGGGTACATTTAAATTCTTTTAAATAAAAAAATACAATAATTTATTTAAAAAGTATTCAAGTTAAAATAAAAGTGAATACCAAAAGCAGCAACTTTTTGTGTTTTTTTCCTTATCTTTCCTTGTCTGACAAATACAATAAATTGGATAATTTTAAAACTTGATTCTTAAGTTTACATGTATTTAATTAGCTTTTGTACTTGAACGAATAATTTGTAGAATAAATGAATTGAATTATTTAATAATTTAATTTTACATGTTGAAAAAACCAATAACACAATAACATTTTTTTAAAATCACAACTAATGTAACAAATATTTTTTTTCGCAAAATAAAAAATGTATTATTAAGTATTAGCAATGAAATAAAATAAATTCACCCTTGTTCTGAAGTAAAGTCAACCAAGAATACCACAAGTAATCCAATTGAAACATTCTAAGTATAACAAAGAAGAAGCATCCAACCATTGTCTGCGTTGAAACCTTATTAAAAAACAAGAAATAAAGTCAAATAAGTTTACTTAATTTTTACCTTTCGTTAGACTTTTATGAAACTAAAATTAAAAAATTATAAACATAAAACCAAAATGGTCCTTAATTGAGGTCATAAAATTTAAAACAAATACCTTACCTAAATTTTTGAAGTTGTCATATCAATTAATTTTGAAAAGCAACAAAACGGTAGAGTTCATGAAATCCACAATCAACCAAAAGCGCACCTGCTAAATTACACAGTTTGAATAATTATTCTCTGTGTGTGCAGCAATTTTAATTATCAAATGCAAAAAAAAGGATAAATGTTAATAAAAACAAAGCTTCAACATGCACTACGTGTTTCTCTAATATACAGTTGCACATGCAAAATACTTGTTAACTACCATGCTGACTAATTTTTACGCTACAAAATAATAAATATATCTTAAAAAAGAAACCATCTGAAAATAAACAAATTTGATTAGTTAATACTCAAAATAAATCATTATTTAGTAAAGAAGTTATAGTATTGAATAATAATTCCAAAAAGTAAAACTGCCTATACACTATTATTTTTATTTTGTATGCATTATTATCATAGCAACTTCGTCAACAGACTGCATGGCCTTGGAGATAAAGTTGCTAATTAGTTCACATCACTTTTATTGATCTCTAAAAATTTTTAGTATTTTATATTTACATCATGTCAGGACACAAAGGAGTAAATTACAAAATTACAACGAGTGACATTAGAGTCAGGGAAAAATGGAATGTACAGGATAAATAGATCAATGCTCGTAAAAACACTAATTATTATAGATACACAAAGTACTGATAAACATTCTCCAAACTGTAAGACAAGGTTATCAGATAATACCTTTTGCATCAAACAGGTCCACCTTTCAATGCAAACTCGAATTAATTTTCAAAGGAGATATAGGACTTTGAAAAACGGAAGAGAATTGTGAGACTGTCTTTTTAAATCAAAGTCTTACAAAAAAATTGTAGCACTGCAAACAATGGAGCTTGCCAACACTGTAAAAATTTCTTGACCGACCTTTGAATTTACTTTTTTAATCTTATAATATTAACCGGGGAGAATTCCTATCTTCAACTATTACCAGTATCCAAACGTTCTACCTTGATAATCAAGCCTGATTTATATTTCAAAGACAAAATGACTTTGAAAAGCGGTGGTGAATTCTTTAAGTATGATTAAAAAATCAAACTTTTAAAGAATTAATTTGGAGCACTCAGATTCTGATGATAAAAACTTGCCAACATACAACACTTTTTTCCGACCGACAATTGAATTTTCAATACTCTTTTCTCATCTTCTACTATTATTGGCATCTAAAATATCCACCTTGGCAATCAAGCCTGATTTATATTTCAAAGAAGAAATGACTTTGAAAAGCGGTGGTGACTTCTTTAAGTATGATTAAAAAATCAAACTCTTAAAGGAATAATTTGGATTACTCGGATTTCAAAAACTTGCCCACATTCATAACTAGTTCTTGACTGACATTTGAATATTTAAACTATTTTCCTATCGTCAACTATAATCAGCATCCAGAAGTTCTACCTTGTTAATGAAGCCTGATTTATATTTCCAAGAAATGACTTTGAAAAGCGGTGATGACTTCTTCAAGTATGATTAAAGTATCAAACTCTTAAAGAATTAATTTGGAGCACTCAGATTCTGATAATGAAAACTAGCCAACATTCAAAACTTTTTCCTGACCGACAATTGAATTTTTATTACTCTCTGCTCATCCGTATTTATTACTCGCATCCAAAATTTCCACCTTGGAAATCAAGCCTGGCTCATATGCCAAAAAACAATGACTTTGAAAAACTGTTAGGAATTGCGAGCTCTTATATGAAGAAGCTAAAATTTAAACTCAATCCTTGTAAAGGTTCATTATGCTTTTCAAATTTAAAAAACAATAATAACAAGAAAAACGTTAACGATGGGCTTAAGTTTAAAACACATTAAAATAACTCACGTCTTGTGTTGATATAGAAATTGGCCTAACTACAGTTACGAAACCTACACAATAATATCCAACTCTGATTCTAAACAAGGAACGATAATAAGGAATGGTACGTAGCCCTAAGTTGTTTTCATCCAGCCAAAGGTGCATAACTTTTCCGCAAGCATCTTTATCAGAACTCAAGAGTCCTTGAAAAGACGTCAGGCTAGCGTACAACCCGTGGCTTCTTCAGTTCCTACCGAGAAATTTCCTGCTCAGACCACAAGGTCTAGGGCGGAGAGTTACTCGATGCATGGAACCTTCTGTCCTGAAGTACTCATCTGCTTGAGCGCAATTGCTGTTGAAAGTAATTGTAAGTCTCTTCTGTTCCAAGCAAAAACTTTCTCCAATAGACCATCAGGCCTTAGAGGAAAAATTAGTCACCATCTGGAACTCGCCACCTCTTCTGCTAGAAGAAGCACATCTTCTTGACATAAATTTTTGATGAATCTTCTGGGGGTTCTTCTGTTCCAAGTAAAACATCCCCTAAGTAGATCTCATGGCCTAAATCAGGGTATTAATCACTGTGAGGAACCTTCCAACTCTTTATTCTAGATAAGGACATCTTTTTGAATTTAATTGGTGTTGACTCTTCTGGGGTTTCTTCTGTTCCAAGTGAAAAAACTCTGATTGGGTCCAAAGGCACTACAACTAAAGTTTATTCTTTTTATGATACTCTGCATATTTTCAGTCAGGATTGACCCGTCATCTTGAATAAATTGGTGTTGACTCTTCTAGGGTTTCTTCTGTTCTAAGTGAAAAAACTCTGATTGAGTTCAAAGGGACCACAACTAGATTTTAATCACTGTATGGAACTCTGCATCTCTTGTTCCTGAGTATAAACGTCCTTGTCCATGCTATTGCTGTTGACTCTTCTAGGGTTCTTCTGTTTCAAATAAAAAAACTCTAATTCAGTCCAAAGAGACTATAATTAGAGTTTATTCACTTTAAAACTCTGCATCTCTTCTTCCTGGGTAGGGAGGTTCTCGTCCATGTTATTGCTGATGACTCTTCTAGGTTTTCTTGAGTCCTCAGTAAAAACACTTTAATTAAGTCCAAATGGACTATAACTAAAGTTTATCCACTGAGGAGGAGTCTTCATCTTTCCCTCGGGATGGCGTTGTCTTCTTGGGTGCCTCTGCTGTTGTGTCTTCTTGGGTTTCTTCAGTTCTCAGTAGAAAAACTTTTATTACGTCCAAATGGACTATAACTAAAGTTTATCCACTGAGGGGGAGTCTGCATCACTTCCTCTGGGTGGCGTCGTCCTCTTCTATGTGTTTGCTGCTGTGTCATTTTGGGTTCCTTCAGTCCTCAGTAGAAAAACTTTAATTAAGTCCAAATGGACTATAACTAAAGTTTATCCACTGAAGGACGGTCTTCATCTTTCCCTCGAGATGGCGTTGTCTTCTTGGGTGCCTCTGCTGTTGTGTTTTCTTGGATTTCTTCAGTCCTCAGTAGAAAAACTTTAATTAAGTCCAAATGGACTATAACTAAAGTTTATCCACTGAGGGGGAGTCTTCATCACTTTTTCTGGGTGGCGTCGTCCTCTTCTATGTGTTTGCTGCTGTGTCTTCTGTAGTTTCTTCAGTCCTCAGTAGAAAAACTTTTATTAAGTCCAAATGGACTATAACTTAAGTTTATCTACTGAGGGGGAGTCTTCATCACTTCCTCTGGGTGGCGTCGTCCTCTTCTATGTGTTTGCTGCTGTGTCTTTTGTTGTTTCTTCAGTCCTCAATAGAAAAACTTCTATTAAGTCCAAATGGACTATAACTAAAGTTTATCCACTGAGGGGGAGTCTTTATTACTTCCTCTGGGAAGCGTTGTCTTCTTGGGTGCCTTTGGTGTTGTGTCTTCTTGTGTTGTTCTCCTGTTGAGTCTTCTACAGGTCTTCTGTTTCCAGTAAAAAATTCCCCAAATAAACTGAAAAGTCTTAATCAGGGGGTATTTACTGTATGGGACTCTGCACCTCTTGAACCTGGATAAGGACATCTTCTCGGTCTTAAACGAGGAATTATTCACTGAATGGGACTCAGCACCTCTGTATCTAGGATGAAAACGTCTTCTTGTAACTTGTTGCTGTTAAGTCTTCTTTAGGTCTTCTGTCTCTAGTGAAAAAATCCCTGAATAGACTCAGAGGTCTTAACCAGCGAATTATTCACTGGACTCTGCGCCTCTTGAACCAGGATGGTGACGTCCTCTTGTGTTGTTTTCATGTTGAGTCTTCTACAGGTCTTCTGTCCCCAGTAAAAAATTCCCCAAATAAACCTAAAGGTCTTAATCAGGGAATTATTTACTGTATAGGACTCTGCACCTCTTGAACCAGAATGGAGACGTTCTCTTGTGTTGTTCTCCTGTTGAGTCTTCTACAGGTCTTCTGCCCCCAGTAAAAAAATCCCCAAATAAACCCAAAGGTCTTAATCAGGGAATTATTTACTGTATGGGACTTTTCACCTCTTGAACCAGGATAAAGACATCTTCTCGTGACTTTTTGCTGTTTAGTCGTCTTAAGGTCTTCTGTCCCTTGTGAAAAATTCCCTGAATAGACCCAGAGGTCTTAATCAGCGAATTATTCACTGTAAGGGACTTCGCACCTCTTCATATAGTATACGGATGTCTTTTCGAATGTAATTGCTGCTGAGTCTTCTTTGGATCTTTTGTCCTCAGTGAAAAATAGACTCAAAGGCCTTAAACGAGGAATTATTCACTGTATAGGACTCGGCCCTTCTTCGTCTTGGATGTAGACGTCTTTCTTTTGGTTGTTGCTGCTGAGTCTTCTTTGGATCTTTTGTCCCGATTGAAAAAATCCTCAAATAGACCCATAGGCCTTAAACGAGGTAGTATTCACTGTGAGGACTTGGCACTTCATTATTTTGGATAAAGACGTCTTTTTATTAGTTGATGCTGCTAAGTCTTCTTTAAATCTTTAGTCCTGAGTAAAAAATTCCCCGAGTAGACCCAGAGGTCTTAAACGAGGAATTATTTACTGTCAGGGACCCGGACCCTCGTTATCCAGGATAAGGACATCTTCTCCTTCATTGTTGCTGATGAGGCTTGCACTCATCTTCTGTCCCTAGTAAAAAATTCTTTGAGTAGACCCTGAGGCCTTAAACAAGAAATTATTCACTGTGGGGGACCAAGCACTTTATCGTCCCATATAGTAATGTCTTGTTCTTGGTCTTTGCTTCTGACTCTTGTCTTAAACTTAAGTCCCCAGTAAAAAATTCCTCAAGTGGACCCAGAGGTCCTAAACGACGAATTAATTACTGTGTGGGACACAGAACCTCAACGTCCTATATGATGATGTCTTTTTCTTGCTTGTTGATGCTACATCTTTTCTGGAACTTCAGTCTCTAGTCACAAATACCCCAAGTAGACCTAGGGGTCTTAAACGAGGAATTATTTACTGTAGCAGACCCAGCACTTCATCGTCCTATATGGTGTTGTCTTTTCCTTGGTTGTTGCTGCCGACTCTTCTCTAGAACTTCAGTCCTCAGTAAAACATTCCCCGAGTAGACCCAGGGGTCTTAAACGAGGAATTATTCACTAAAAAGGACCCGTAACCTTGTCATCCATGATGAGGACATCTTCTTGTACGTTGCTGCTGTTGAGTTTTTCTCTTATGTTGTGTCCCTAGTAAATTTTTTCTGGAGTAGACCCAGAGGTTTTAAGAGAGGAATTATTCACTAAAAAGGACTCGAAACCTTGTCATCCATGATAAGGACATCTTATTGTGGGTTGTTGCTGTGGAGTTTTTCTCTTATGTTGTGTCCCCAGTAAAAAATTACTCGAGTAGACCTATAGTACTTAAACGAAAAATTAATCACTGAAAATGACCCGAAACCTTGTCATCAATGATAAGGACATCTTTTTGTGGGTTGTTGCTGTCAAGTTTTTCTCTTATGTTGTGTCCCCAGTAAAAAATTCCTCGAGTAGACCCAGAGGTCTTAAACGAGGAATTATTCACTGAAAAAAACCCAAAACCTTGTCATCCATGATGAGGACATTTTTTGTGAGTTGTTGCTGTCGATTGTTTCTCTTATGTTGTGTCCTCAGTAAAAAATATCTCAGGTAGACCAAGAGGTCTTAAACGAGGAATAATTCACTGGAAAGGACCCAAAACCTTGTCATCCATGATAAGGACATCTTCTTGTAGGTTGTTGCTGTAGAGTTTTTCTCTTATGTTGTGTCCCTAGTGAAAAATTCCTCGAGTAGACCCAGAGGTCCTAAAGGAGGAATTAATTACTGAAAAGGACCCAAAACTATGTCATCCATGATGAGGACATTTTTTTGTGGGTTGTTGCTGTAGAAGTTTTCTCTTATGTTGTGTCCCCAGTAAAAGATTCCTCGAGTAGACCCAAATGTCTTAAACGAGGAATTATTCACTGAATGGGACTCAGCACCTCTGTATCCAGGATAAAAACGTCTTCTTGTAACTTGTTGCTGTTAAGTATTTTTTAGATCCTCTGTCTGCAGTAAAACATTTCTCGAGTAGACTCAGAGGTCTTAAACAAGGAATTATTCACTGAAAAGGACCCGAAACCGTGTCATCCATGATGAGGACATTTTTTGTGGGTTGTTGCTGTCGATTTCTTCTCTTATGTTGTGTCCCCAGTAAAAAATTTCTCGAGTAGACCAAGAGGTCTTAAACGAGGAATTATTTACTGAATTGGACTCAGCACCTCTGTATCCAGGATGAAAACGTCTTCTTGTAACTTGTTGCTGTTAAGTCTTCTTTAGATCTTCTGTCCCCAGTAAAAAATTCTTCCAGTAAACTCAGAGGTCTTAAACGAGGAATTATTCACTGTAAAGGACTTGGGACTTTATCATCTTGGTTGTAGACGTCTTCCTATAAGTTGTTGCTGCTAAGTCCTCTTTGGATCTTCTGTCTACAGTAAAAAATTCCTCGAGTAGACTCAGAGGTCTTAAACGAGGAATTATTCACTGAATTGGACTCAGCATCTCTGTATGCAGGATGAAAACGTCTACTTGTAACTTGTTGCTGTTAAGTCTTTTTTAGATCCTCTGCCTGCAGTAAAACAATTCCTCGAGTGGACTCAGAGGTCGTAAACGAGGAATCATTTACAGAAAAGAACCCGAAACCTTGTCATCCATGATGAGGACATTTTTTGTGAGTTGTTGCTGTCGACTTCTTCTCTTATGTTGTGTCCCCAGTAAAAAATTTCTCGAGTAGACCCAGAGGTCTTAAACGAGGAATTATTCACTAAATTGGACTCAGCACCTCTGTTTTCAGGATGAAAACGTCATCTTGTAAATTGTTGCTGTTAAGTCTTCTTTAGATTTTCTGTCCCCAGTAAAAAATTCCTCGAGTAGATTCAGAGGTCTTAAACGAGGAATTGTTCACTGAATAGGACCCGAAACCTTGTCATCTATGATGAGGACATTTTTGGTCGTAGTTGCTGTAGAGTTTTTCTCTTATGTGTGTCCCCAGTAAAAAATTCCACCAGTAGACCCAGAGGTCTCAAACGAGGAATTATTCACTGAAAAGGACCTGAAACCTTGTCATCCATGATGAGGACATTTTTTGTGGGTTGTTGCTGTAGAGTTTGTTTTATATGTTGAGTCCCCAGTAAAAGATTCTTCGAGTAGACCCAGAGGTCCTAAACGAGGAATTATTCACTGAATTGGACTCAGCATCTCTGTATCTAGGATAAAAACGTCTTCTTGTAACTTGTTGCTGTTAAGTCTTCTTTGGATCTTCTGTCCCCAGTAAAAAATTCCTCAAGTAGACCCAGAGTTCTTAAACGAGGAATTATTCACTGAATTGGACTCAGCACCTCTGTATCTAGGATGAAAACGTCTTCTTGTAACTTGTTGCTGTTAAGTCTTCTTTGGATCTTCTGTCCCCAGTAAAAAATTCTTCGAGTAGACCCAGAGGTCTTAAACGAGGAATTATTCACTGAATTGGACTCAGCACCTCTGTATTCAGGATGAAAACGTCTTCTTGTAACTTGTTGCTGTTAAGTCTTCTTTGGATCTTCTGTCCCCAGTAAAAAATTCCTCGAGTAGACTCAGAGGTGTTAAACGAGGAATTATTCACTGTAAAGGAGTTGAGACTTTATCATCTTGGTTGTAGATTTCTTCCTATAAGTTGTTGCTGCTAAGTCCCCTTTGGATCATCTGTCCCCAGTAAAAAATTCCTCGAGTAGACCCAAAGGTCGTAAACGAGGAATTATTCAGTGGAAGAGACTTGGCATTTTATCATCTTGGATGGAGACGTCTTTCTATAAGTTGTTGCTGCTAAGTCCTCTCTGTTTCTTCTGTCCGCAGTAAAAGATTCCTCGAGTAGACCAAGAGGCCTAAAACGAGCAATTATTCACTGTTGGGGAATTGGCACTTTATTATTTTGGATAGGGACGTCGTTCTATTGGTTGTTGCTGCTAAGTCCTCTCTGTTTTTTCTGTCCACAGTAAAAAATTTCTTGAGTAGACCTAGAGGCCTAAAACAAGAAATTATTTACTGTTGAGGACTTAGCACGTCATTATCTTAGAAAAGGACGTCTTTGTATAAGTTGTTGCTGCTAAGTCTTTTTTGGATCTTCTGTTCCTTGAGTAGGCCCAGAGGTCTCAAACAAGAAATTATTTACTGTGGGGAACTTGGCACCTCATCGTCTTAGATGGTGATGTCCTCTCCTTGGTTGTTCCTGCTGACTCTTCTCTGGAACTTCAGTCTCCAGTAAACAATTCCTCGAGTAGACCCAGAGGTCTTAAACGAGGAATTATTTACTGTGGGGGACCCAGCACTTCATCGTCCTATATGGTGATGTCTTCTCCTTGATTGTTGCTGCTGACTCTTCTCTGGAACTTCCGTCTTACTCACTACTTTACATTTATCGTGTTTGGTTTAGTTTAATTGTTTATCCACCATCAGGAGCACCAGCCGCTTTACTTACGTTTGCATTGCATCACAGACCTAAAACTGTTAAGGTTTGACTAATGTTTTAGGTAAATAAAGTGTTTGATAAAAAATCCCTATTTGCGTCATTATATTACAGTCGTTATAACTAAATTAAAATTTAAAGAAACGTAATGCAGCTGCTGAACATAAAGTGTTGTATAAAACTCTCTCTCTCTCTCTCTCTAAACTAAAGTTAAGATTAAACGTAAACTTTGAGCAAAAGTTTAAAACAAAAATATTTATTCATATTATTATTTATTTAGAAGAAATAGGCCGACAAATGCATCCTTACTCAAAAAATGTGTTTATATTTATAAGAATTAGACATTCAACAGCATTTAGGCTGGCAAACTGAAAATTATTTATTTAAACAACGTTTTAAAGTCAAAACGACATACACTTTGTAACAGTCAGTCAACAGACAGGCAAAAAATAGTTTTAACAGACAACAATTAGACGTAGGCAATAAATACAACCACACCAGCATACATTTATTTATACGTACATACATACATTTCTCCATACACTCACTCATTTAGACAAAAATGCATACATATGAACACATACATATGCAAACAAGCAGTAAGACAGTCAAACATACCAACACACATACGTGCATACATTCATACATTTATTTATACACTCTCTCATTCAGACAAACTTGCACACAAGCAGGCAGACAGTCAAATATACTAACATACATGCAGACATGCATTCATACAACACCTTTGTAACCTAAAGGGGAAGCAACAACTTTTAGGGCCCATATCGATATACTAACGCCAAGTCTGCCGCTAATGGCTACTTGAAACGCAGTACTGAATCAGTTGTACCACAATCATGGGTGACGCTGTGTTCTCGTCTTAGCAAAGACGAGTTTTACAGGATAGACCGTTGCTGTTACTGTGCGCCAACACATTTAACCCTGCGGGGCCGCCTCTGCCAGAGCCATCACCCACTATGCGATAGACCTTTATAGAACCCCAAGCCGTGCAATTAAACTATAGTAACATTGGTACAACTGATCCTTAGACCAATTGGCACAATGTTACTATAGTTTAGGGAGCTAACGAAATAAAAGGGTACCGACAAAAGTGGGACAAAGAAAACGACTACACCGATGGTAGCACTATAATCAAAGGTTTTAGGATATCGTATTTCATAGGTAAGGAAGTTTTATAAAGGAGGGAGGATATCGTATTTCATAGGTAAGGAAGTTATATAAAGGAAGAAGGATATCGTATGTCAAAGGTAAGGAAGATTTATTAAGGAGGGAGGATATCGTATGTCAAAGGTAAGGAAGATTCATAAAGTTAAAAGGGTATCGTATGTCAAAGGTAGGGAAGTTTCTTGGAGGAAAAGGAATATCGTATTTCAGAAGTAAAAGAGTTGTTGTTTCTGGTGAAAGAAAAGATTTTGGATTTGAGAGGATTAATTAAAGAAGTGGTGATTTTAACAAAGAAGGATATTTTATTACATGAATATAGAAGTTGTGCGTTGAAAGGACAAAGTATATTGTATTTTGCAGTTAACTGAGTTGTTTGGTTAACAAGATAAATCAATAAAAACAGAAGGTTAATAAGACGTTTAAAATGACTAAAAACAACCCTATTACAAATACAACAAATGTTACAGTTTTTTACGGGAAATACTTATGAAAAAAAGTAGAAGTCATGTCAATATTTAAGGAAGCAAAATACCAAATATAAAATATTTGTAAAACATCTAGCTAACGGCAGTACAAATAGCTTCATCTAAGCCTCAGAAGGCATAGTTTACCTTCGTCGGTAGGTATTTTTGGCAGTGCGTGTACAACATAAATTAAGGTTCTGCACCTACTAAACGTTATTTATCACTCCTTTTTACAAAAACGACTGAAAAGTTTTTGTTTATTAGCTGTAAGCAAAAATTTTCCTGCAAGTTTTGGTGACTGGTCCCGAATAAGCTTTTTAGGTAAAATGAGCTAGTCTGGGGTTTCGTTTCTACAAAAGCTACATACAAGCGCATACATAGTGCGGAAAGGTTGACCTCACACTATGATACCTTCGCAAGTTACATACAATGCAGATCAGGTATTAGTTGAGGTTGAGTTAGGTTATTGAACTTTAAGTGGTTGTTATAATTTTTTTTGGCCGATGTTTTCGTTTTTTTATGATTTTTGTTGCATGTTTGTGTGTTTCTATCTACAAATTTACAACATTTAGGATTTAAGCAAGAAGGTCGTATTTATCAAAGCTTTATCTACTTTCATCTTTAAATCTCGCGTAAAAACTCAGGCTTTTGCTCACTTTGCCCGTAATATATGTTAAGCATGTTCATTTTTGTTGTACAGTTTCAGTTTTTCAACGTTTTTATGACCTTACTGATGACTTGCTAATAATTCCTAACAATTTGTTTTTGTAACTTAACGTCTTCATTAAAATTGATTTTATTGTTATTTTTATAGTCATACGTTTGACCCGACATAACGATTTTATTAGAATTAATTCATAATTAACAACAAATTTAAAAACTCGTGCTTTGTCAATTATGTTATATGTGCGTTATAGTAAGACTGAAATTCAACATAATTAGCACTTTGACAATGAAAATATCATTATTTTCAAAGAGAAGACTCTTTCAATCTTTGATAAACTCTTTTTGTTTTGATCTGTTTGAGTGAATCCCGAGACGGTAGCGTGTTTGCGTCTTGTTGCACACAATTAATAGATACGATCTGACCAAACCAACACCCACCGCAGTCCGCAGTCCGCAGCCGCAGTAGTATTATGTTAAAACAGCAATACATAGGCGAGGGTACGGGCGTACGGGATTGTCCATAAATAACGCCATTGAAATATCCCCATTTTTAGGATTCTATGACCCCCTCCCTGTCATAAGCTTTAAACCATTGGTCAAATCTTCCACTTTTTACTTCCCTAGAAATCAAATCGGCTATCTTCCATTTTACCTTAAAATCAAATCCGAGCCCGTCTACTTTTGATTTAAATAAGCGTTTTAGCTGACCAATGACCAATTCATAATCACATAGTTATGAAAAGTGCAAACTCTAATTCCATATTCGAAAACGCAAAACGTTCTAACTAAATGGATTTTAAAACTGCAAATGGTTCAACTACATGATTTCAAACGCGAATTGCTCTATCTACATAGATTTAAATTGCAAACTAATCTAACTACATGGTTCTAAATTGCAAACTAATATAAATACATAATTTTAAAAAGTTCAAAATGTTCTTATTACGTGCTTGAATATTACATGTAGTTAGAGCTTTTTGCAGTTCTCAAACGTTGTATTTAGAGCATTTTGAATTTGTAGTATTTTGTAACAAGAACATTTTAAAATTTTCAAAACATGCAATTAAAACATTTTGCACTTTTTAAAATCATCTAGTTAAAACAGTTTGCACTTAAAACCATGTGGTTAGAACAAATTGCATTTTAATATCAAGGTAGTTAGAATATTTTGCACTTTTTAAAATTATGTTGTTAGATTAGATTGCGAATTAGAACCATGTAGTTAGATTAGTTTGCAACTTAAAACCATGTAGTTAGATTAGTTTGCAACTTAAAACCATGTAGTTAGATTAGTTTGTACCCCAACACGTCACGGGAAAGTGGAACGGGAAAGTGGAAATCGGAAATTGGAAAGGGATAATCGGAAAATGGACGCAGAAGCGTCTGTTGGATTTCATTAATATAGGGATACTGGAAAACACCAATCCAATTATTTTTGTGACATACTCCATAGGTTCATATAATGCAAAAAAAATAATATGCCAAAATTAATGGACATCCGTAAATGCAATATGGCAAAAAAAATACACGAAAATGCAGGTTTTATTTTTAACTTCTTTGTCGGAAGTTATTATTTTTTATCATATTAATATTCATTTTATTCCCTTCGTATTTCTGTACTTACTTTTTTTTCATCTCCTTTTTTAACATGAATATTTTATTTTGCTAGTATACAATTCTCTATGCAATACTAAAATGCTTAAATCTATACTTCCTTAATATTTAATACCTGGGTATATGTTATCATTGACATTTTCATTACTCCATTTTTTGATACTTTTCTCTTTTAGATAATTTTATCTACTTCTACAAGTTCCGTTCAGACACTCGTCCAGCGATTATTGGCTCCAGATCCAAGACATAGAACAAGAACTTTGAAATAGTATTTTTTTACACAGTACATTTTTAACAGTGGACTATACGAATGAATTGTTATAATTAGAATTAATAACGTGTTATTATTGATATTACACTATATAGGTAACTACATTGTACATAACTGTTAATTTTTAATGCTGATGTTCCTGATGAACCAAATTCTAGACTATGATCAGTATTAACTGCAAGTTCTTTCATCTGTCAAACTTGATTTAATTTTCATTATTTTTCTGGTTTTTGACAAATTTTCCGTTTGGACACTGAACATAAAACATTTTTCTTTTATCTGTAAAACTCTTGATGAAGCCTTTTGTTCTTGTGTCAATTCGATGAATTTTAATAATAAAATTAGCATACGTTTTTCAAGTATATGTAAATTCAGTTTTTGAAATCAAATCAGAGAATCTGCATTTTCCTAAAATATTTGTTGGGGGATTTCGACTTCGTTCCTTCCTTTCTAACAAATCACTATACTGCAGTCTATATGACTTATTCCTTTCTCTACGTTTACTTAATACGCCTACACATAATTAATTACCCGTTCATAGCATTTCGCCCTTTTGTTTCGATTTCGTGTTGAAAGAAAAAAAGGGAGAAGCTGGTCGAGGTAATGTAATTAGTTTGACTATAGTCTCCATACTCATTCTCCAGTTCCAGCAAATTGATCCATCAATTTTGATTAAACTTTACTCACACTCCGGTTTAATTCCTTACTTCATACTTAGGTACTTCGAAAAATATCTTTACGAAATGCAAAAAATGAGTTACTTAGGTACTTCATTGCAATTTATATTGACCTCTGACCCTGAAATTTCCCAGTCGTTTCCCCCTCCCTATACCCCCCATCCAAAATATTACGAGTTTTTGTTTGTTTTTGATCGTTATTCATTTATTGTCAGGTTATAATATGCATTTCTTTAAAGGGATTCTGAATTTTTGGTTAACAGACGGCAAACTTATATAATGATGTTTTCAATTTTTGCTACCTTGGCCTTGTAAGGGATGGTCCATAAATGGTGTCACCGAAACTACCACTCTTTTAGGATTGGCCCACCCATAAGTATGTTATCAATTTAATATTACGTAAACCGCTGTCTTTAACATGGCATGCCACCAGTACCCGGTTCCACCCACTGGATCTACCCGTGACGTCATTTATGGACAATCCCTATAATTAAGTCTGTTTGACGTAAGTACTATAAGTACGCGCACGGTTCCCTTCGTCTGATATTTTTCGCTGGTTTAATTTTCTTTAAAGCTAATTTATTGTAGGAAGTAACGTGGAAGCGCGACTTTCAAAAACATTTCAGCTTCACAGCAGTTTTTTTTAGTTTTTCAAGAAATTCAGGAATTTAGTTATGGCACTGACACAGTAGTGCAGCTTGACGATTCATTTTAGTATCAGTGATAATACGCCTACTTTTAAATTTCGAATCCTAAAATGTGTTGAAAATACTATATATATATATACTTTTATGCAATTTGGAAATCTATTTTCATTTTCTTTTCTTTTTTACAATCTACTTAACATCGACTAAGTATCTACAGTACAAACTACTAGCTCGTCATTTTTATTGTTTTTGAAACATATATTTTTTTATATAGTTTAATAAATCACGTAGTCGGATTTCAGGTGTTTTATAGTTTTATGTAGTTACTATAGTACTTCATACTTATATATCTGGATTTAGGTTTGGAAGCCCATATTACCTAGTATTTATTGTACATATAATTATACGATTTTTCTACTTACTAACTTATCTACAATTCAACTTGAGGTATCGAATTCCCGATGCCGATAGTCGAATTTTGAATTTACTTACTTAACAGCTGGTCAACACCAGCTGCGGCTGTTGACTATGAGTAGCAATCATTTTTTTATGATTTGATTGACTAAATGAACTATATATACTGTAATGTACCTACAAGTTTGCTAATTATTTATTGTTCTCGCAATAATTTTGAGTTGCGTAAACTTTTAAAACTTTGGAATTTTCAGTGTTTCACAGCCGGCAACAAGACAATTCAGTTTGACAGTTGAAGTTGGTTTGTCAGTAATAAAAGCAGTGATCGACAGAGACAGAAGAACGGGAAAACACTGATTGTAGTAAAAGTTCTTTCTTTTTTTGAATGTCTGTCATATGTATAACATTTTTCTATTCATTGCACAGTTTAATTTGCATTTGGTTTTGACGCCTCTCAAGCATTGGTATTTAACTGTGGCCTTCAACATAATATCGTGAGTGAAGAATAAAAAAAAACCCAAATGCAATTTCAGCTAGAATTAAAATGAACTGTATCAAAAAAACACTAAATGAGATAGTTGTGTAAAATGTTAATTACGAGCTTTTTAAAAGTGCAAATTGTGCTATTTACGTTCTTTTCAAACTAACACAATGTTGTGTTTACACGTTTTTGAAAAAAGCAAAACGTGCTGTTTACATGATTTTGAAACGTGCAAACTGTTCTATTTACACGTTTTTGAAAAGTGCAAAATGTTCTATTTACACGTTTTTGAAACGTGCAAAATGCAAAATGTTCCATATTTACAAGTTTTGAGGATCAAATAATATTTTAATTTTTTGTAGTAGTTAAAGTGTCTCTTGTTTTTGGCTAAAAATGGAAATGCATCATTTTGATTCTTCACTGGCGATAGTGGCGATATAATGTAACTAATGTTTAACGCTATAAGTGCTTAATTCATTATCGTGCTAATCCAACGATGTTTCGTGCCTACTTTATAATTCCGTCAAATTTTATATAAAATTCAGATTTTTTAACTGTCATACGTGATGCATTTTCTAAAAATAGTCGGAATTCCAAAATGTAAAAGCAGTGCCTTCGTATTTCTAACAGATCGTAGATCGTTTAGTTTTTGCTTTCATTAGTTGGATCTATAGGGAGAGTTAGGAGTTTTATATTTTTATTTGTTTATTTTTGCATTAATAAAATTTTGTTTTCATTCTTACTGATTGTTGAAATTGCAGATTGTACTAGTACCACCCGTAGCCGAAGCCAAACATTGCATCAATTGCATGTAACTACAACATTGCAACATTTGGATGAAATACGTGTAACTTAACAACAACCGTTTTCGTTTTTCTTAAGCTACGATTTATCTACCTGTGAGAATATACCAGCTGCTTTAAATACATTATGCGCGTTACGTCGCCGGTTTGATTTGATTTTTTTGTTAGCGATTAATACCTCCGTGGATTATGTAAATTAGTGAGAGTTGGTTTTTTGTTTTTTAAATGCAAGTATTTGATTAAATATAAATCATGTTGAATTATTTAAATTGCTTATTCGATTTTCTTCTTTTAACTGCTTACTGTTTTTTGTTTCTATAGACTGCGTGCAGACTGCTATAGAGAGATGGAGTTTTGTCTTTTTAAATAATATTCCATTTCAATTTTAACAATTTTTATGCTATGAAGCCGAAGCTGTTGTGGATGACTAAACAAACTCTGATTAAAGTTCAAAATTCTCAAAACTTTTTTGATTTTTGTCAAGTTTCTATAACTATGTCGCAATTATGGAGACATATACATAGATGATTTGATTTTCATCTATAATTAAGTTACTTTTAATTGTATTAATCTTTTACACCTAGATCTTTGATTTATACCTATATACACACTTTTGATTTTTTTAATGAGCAAGTTATGAAGATAAAGACGTTAAAACGACCGCCCTCTGTCGTTCTCGTCAACCACAGTACAGTTTCAGTAATGGACTCTTATAGATTTTTTGATTTCTGGATTTTCTTCACATTCGAATCATATACAAGTAGTCGTGTCGCGATAGAGTACAAAAACAAGATTTCCATTCGAAATTTTAAAAGTCTACATGGAAATCGAAAACTCCTTATAGAACCTCAAACCGATTTCGATTTCGGATTTGACCAAAAATGCGACATGTTACTTTTAACTCTTTTACCAATCATGACAATTTATTATCTCTGTATATATACTTTTCAAAAGGTAGTCAATGATCTACTACCTCTCCTTTTTAAAATTTACTTTTTTATAATATGATTTTTCTTAATACTAATACTAAAATTACTTACATAACAATTTAGTAGTATAGCTACATTTTTACATTCTAGCCTAAAATTAGAGCACCATTGATCAGCTATATTTTTGTATATATTTTGATTTCTTTCAATCAAAAAATCAAAATTAGTAAAGTTTCCCCCAAGTTTGATAGAAGATTGGAAGAGACGCAATATACAAACTCATTACCTTTTTTTTACCTAAGTAAGTACTACCTAAATGTTAATGTTTTTACTACTATACTTAATTACTAAATCGTAAGACTAATAAGAATTTTTCACATTTTCATAATACCGAGCTGTTTCCCGTTTCATATATATTTTTTGTTAATGTTGCAGTTTTTTGAACTGTCAACTTTCATTATATATTTTGTATTTCTATATTTTACTAATATTTTTAGCTACTATTTTTTTATTTTAGTAATATTACTATACTCTTATTGAGACGACTATTTAATGTTATTATCATTATTATGATTTTTCTTTTTTTTACAATTTGAATTTGATTACGACGATTGCGATCGATGGAACACCTTTTGTATTATTTTTTTTCGTGTACAATATATTTTGATTTTCTCTACAAATTTTTGACTAATTATTTTTCTATTCTAGATTCTAGAATTCTAGAAATGACCAATGGAAGTCATTGTTCTATTTTTTTTAACAACATTTTTTAAAATCGACATCGACGGTAATGTTTTGTATCACCAAGATAATTTTTTTGATTTGATTACAATATATTATGATTCAATTTCATCTCTACAAAATACACAGTTTCCTATATATGTATAGTTAGTACTATTATATCATTTTTACCACTTTTGTTAAAACTACAAAACTACGACTCAGTTTTCAATTCTGAATCGGACACTGTATATTCTTTTTATTTTTTATAAACTCTGAAAATCTGAAGCACCATTTTTGCATCAAGGTACGGATATTATTTTATTATTTATGATTTAATATTTTATTTCTGTTATAAGCTATATACTGGCAATGGCTATATACTGCCTGCCTTTAAAGTACTATGTAAAATTAAAATAGCATTGACCTCTGGTTGCAATGCAATGTACATTATTACTACTATTACTACTATTTTAATTTTATAGATTTGTCTGCGTAGCGTAGAGTTTTACACACAGTGTGTTTGACACTGTTTTTGTTACTATCACTCATTATATGTCTATTTCATATACTGGCATATTATATTATGTACTATATACTTCGATTGATTTGGATTTTGATTAGACTCTACATACTACTTTTATTTAGTAATGTAATATTGTTTATTGTTTTCTTTTTAATTACTGTAGGATTCCATTGTATTTTTTCCGTCTTCAAAAATTTCATCTTGAAAACTTGAAACATCACATAATCTTCACAAAAGCATCGGATTTGGATTTTTTCCGGATTTCTTATATATCATCACGTAAATAAAAGGTGTACGTCTTTTGTCCCCAGCCAAGCTTTTGACTTTGACATGGAACTTATTTTTTTAAAATCCTCTCAACGAATTAAAATTAAAATGTGAATTTTATAGAAATACAGTTGAAGCTAAATCATATATAATATACATAGTAGTTTTAGTAAGATAACAATTTGTAATAACTCTGCTCATCGCGAGTGAGTGAAGAATCAAAATAATCTATGTCCATTTTTTGCTCAAAGCAAAATGTACTATTTACGCACACATGTTTAAAGTATCATGATCATGAAAGCATGGATGTAATTAGAAGATTTTACACGATTCATAATCATGTAAATAGAACAATTTGTCCATTTCAAAAACATGTGAATTGAATATTTTGCACTTTTCAAAAACGTGTAAATAGAAAAATTCGTACATTTCAAAAACATGTAAATAGAACAGTTTTACACTTTTCAAAAATATGTAAATCGAATATTTTGCACTTTACAAAAACATGTAAATGATACATTTTGCACTATTCAAAAACTCATAGTTAACATTTTAACCATCTATCTCAGTTAGTGTTTTTTGTTTGACATAGCTCATTTTAATTCTAGCTTAAATTCGACATGGACCATTTTGAATCTTCACTCACTATGTATTCCTAGTAAATCGTACGTACTACGTACGTTTTGTATACATTTTGTTTTGTTTTTTTTTGGTTCGCAGTTTAAAGCATTTTAAAATTTGACGTAAATACACATAGTGGCCTGCCTGTAAGTGTATAATTAGGTACTTGGGTAGTATATGTAATTGCACTATTACAACAAAATTTATAGGTACATAATAGAGCTCAGGAATTAATCAGTATTTTACAGATTCCCTTTACACAAGCAGATCAATAACAGCAAAACAAAAATTAACGAGAAAGAAGAAGAAGAAGAAGCAAAGAAAACTTAAAATGCAAAGTATTATTAATTGTAGCAGCTATTGAAGCTTAATTAAATGCAAATAAATGTCAACGTCAACTATAGTATTAAAATTAAAACATTTGGAACTTCCAAAGTTTCCAAATTTACAACGAATAAAATAAAGGGAAACATAAAAGAAAAAAGAAAGAAAAAAAAACAAAAAGTTTTATGTGTACAACATATAGAGCTTAAAAGTTAAAATATATATTTCGTTCTCTGCAGTTTTTCCCATGTTTTTTTATCTTGTTTTAAGAATTTAAGAGAAATCAGAAGTGAAGGGATTATTAAATTCGTGATCATTAAATCGTTTTGATTTTTTTGCTGGTTGGATTTTGTAGTTTTTTGTGTTTTCTGTTTCAGGTTTATTCAACATCACAGGAGCGGACAACCCGTTCACCGACTTCAAGTGGTGGTCTGTAATTAGCCAAGATTTGACCTTCAAATTCATCCTCTGGCTGCTTATCCAACCTTCCATAGCTTTTCAGTTGGCGGAAAGAATTGAGCTGAAAATGTAATAAATAGTATATCATTATTTTATCTGGATACTCATGAGAATGTGGGAGTCACACATGGAATTTTGTAACTTTGATTTAATTTGTATCATTTACTGTACGCAAGTTTCAAACAATTCAAACGTTTCCTGTTTTATGAGTTTTATCCCCAGTGAAGACGCAAAATGACGCATAACCATTTTAACGTTGCGTAGAATGAAATATGTACTATTTAAAAAAAAATTAAAATATCGTCATCCTAACAGTGCGCAAATAGAATATTTTGCAGTTTTCAAAAACATGTAAATAGAATATTTTGCAGTTTTCAAAAACATGGTAATGGAAAATTTTGAACATTTCAAAACATGTAAATAAAATATTTTGAACTTTTCAAAAACATGTAAATAGAATATTTTGCACTTTCCAAAACCAAAACCATGTAAATAGAGCATTTCACACTTTTTAAAAACATACACGAATATTTTGCCAATTTCAAAAACATGTAAATGGAATAATTTGCACTTTTCCAAAACATGTAAATAAAACATTTTACACTTTTCAGAAACATGTAAATAGAAACCTTTTGCACTTTCAGAAAACTCGAAATTAACATTTGACGCCTCTAGTGATTTTTTGACTTAAATTATAGATATGATACTGAGCATTTTCCATCTTCGCTCACGATATAAACTTACTGTGCACTGTAATTATTTCATGCCATTTAATCAAAGTTCGTTTTCGTTTGAAGGATTGGAAAATGACCTGAGAGCAACTGAGCAGCGGCAGCAGTGCGTTCTTGACCTGGCTTTGGTCTTTGTATTGAGTGGGTACATTCGTTTATAGTGGGAACGAGAACAATAGAATTTCAATTTTGCAATCGCTTATAGTTTATTAATTACAAACTTGAACTTGAAGTTCTCACACAAGTACAAGTCATTAGTTTAATTGTGAGGTTTGTTAAAAGAATAATTCACAAGTAGAAACCCTTAGAAAAGCCGGGGAAAAAATACTTTTTGTTTTCTTTTTCATTTTACAAGATTTCACATTAAATTAGGGGGAAATTGGCACTTTTAACAGACCACCAGGTGAACGCCTTAATATCATGCGTATGGCAAAAATTGAAAACTAATGAATGTATGTCGTCTGTGAAGAACCAAAATGACCCATATCCATTTTTTAGCTAAAAACAATATCCACTATCTACAAAAATACTGAAATATGTCTTGTAAGCATTTAAATAGAACGTTATGAAATTTTCAAAAATATGTAAATAAACATATTGCGCTTTTCAAAAACATGTAATTAAATGGAACATTTTACACTTTTCAAAACCTCTTAATTAACATTTTACGCATGTTTCTTATTTTGTGTTATGACATAGCTCATTTTGATTCTAGCTTAAATTGTTAAATTGGATATGGGTCATTTTGGCTCTTCACACACGATGACGATATTGCACGTAATATTAATACAGAAAACATTTTTGTCTGAAGCACACGTAAATAAACGTTGCACGTTGGAGAAAACAAATGGAGGTCTAACCTGGTCCTCGGAAATTTCGACGGGTTCCTTGAAAACGATCCACGTCACACTCTCAAGACCTGCAAAAGCAAGACAAAAAATAATTACTGGTTCGTATTTTTCTTTTGGAATTCTGCAGCATGCTTTAAATAAATAATTTATGTAACGTTTATTAATTTTGAAAACAAAAAATGTAGAAAATCTTACAAGGTGGCGTAGTGAGTGACCCTGCGTACGTCCAGTACGACTTATTTTCTGTAAAAAAATTATTAAATTAATTCAGTTTTGTTACTTCACATTTCACATAATACGTTGAGGACAGACATTGGTATTGGTAATTTAGTAATTTACTTAGCCTTAGTTGATAATAAGCTGTGACTTTAATTTTATTAATTAGAATAGATTAATTAGATTTAAAAATTGGAATTTTTTCATGCAGCTTTGATTGAACTTTGAGAATGATCCAAAATTTATTTACCTGGAAGAAAGGCAGCTGGATTAATTTCCTGTTCAACAAACAAATTGTCCCCCTTGTGTTCAATACGCGGGAGAAGTTCAACAATTTTTGCTAATTCCGCATGCTCCTGTCCCACCTGTAATTTTATTAGATTCCAATTAAAAAACCTGTCAATTTCATCGTTAACGACATGGTTCAAAAAGCTCTTTTATTAATTAAGTAGTTATTAATAATTGTATGTTACGCGCTCAAAATGGTGTAAATGATTTAATTTTAACTTTCAATATGCTGTAAAGATGTGTTTTTTGCACTTCCAAAAAGGGGTAAGTAGCGTATTCTGAAGCTTTAAAAATTTGTATCATATTTTGCACTTTCAAAAAAGGTGTAAATAGAGTATTTTGCATTTTCAAAATTGGTGTAAATAGGATATTTTGCACTTTTAAAAAAGGAGTAAATAGAATATTTTGCACTTTCAAAAAACGTGTAAATAGAATATTTTGCACTTTCAAAAAAGGTGTAAATAGAATATTTTGCACTTTCAAAAAAGGCGTAAAAGTTTCATATTATCATATCACCGCTTTTAAAACGGTGCAAAGTGCAAATAGTGTATGTTTTGAAGCTTCAAAAATGAGTATCATATTTTACACTCTCAAAAACTCATAACTGACATATTGCATGTTGCAGCAAGTTAAAAAAAAGCATAAATATCCTATTTTTTGAAATTTTCAAAATTAGTGTAAATAATTCGTGTACACGTTTAAAAACGTGCAAGTGACAAATGTCTTAAGTTTCAGTTGTATGTATACTACACACCCCACATATCCGTATTCTCATAATTGCCAGAATGTAACGTGCTGCTGTAATTAAATGGCTTTATTGTCAAGCCATATCAAAACGGGATATTTCAATTTTTAAATACTGAAATTTACTTTGAAATTTTCAAACTGTCAAAAACTGACTGAAAGGATGAGAAATTGGCAAATGGACTAATACATTAGTAAAAGGCGACGGGGACTGTACATAAGTCATTTTGCGTCTACAAGAAAATTCTTTTTACAAAATAATTCTCTTTGAAAAAAGCTGAGTGAAAGAAAATAAGTTTCCTGTATAAAAACGGAAAAGATAGACTAAAAAAATACTTTCCCTTTCAACTTCCTATTTTATTTATATTCCTTTTAATAAAGTTTGTTTTTACAAACTTGAAACAGTCTAATTATCCACAGTACAACTTTTTATTGGGTGCTCTTTCTGTCCTTCTCATACGTATTTGCTTATACTTAATTTTTCCGGGCCCTATGACTGAACACGAGAGCATAGTGTGCACTACAACTTAACACGTTGGCTGGTAGCTTCACGACAGATGTTAATTCACCCAAAATTAATTCAAAAACAAGTTTTTCTTTAATCTGTTCTCGGAATTTGAAATGGAAATTGGGAGGCAGAACAAGTCTACTAAATTAAATTAGGAATAAAATACTTGAAACAAACTATCCTTCAAAAAACGATGGTATACCAGTTTTCTAATTTTCTAGTTTACTTTGACTTTCCTTGAAAATTGTAATTTTTCTTTTTTGCTCGAAATAGTGGGTAATTTAAAAAATTTTAGATTCGAGTGACGTCATTTGTGCGTGGCCCCATTAAATAGTGCAGTTTTTGAGGCCGCTGCCGTTGATTGTTATTACCCTCAAATTCCTCCGGTGTTCCCTTCCCGAAAATTTCTTGACGATCATTACTTTTAATTAAGATGCTAAATTTCCAGGCCTCTATTTGAGCGCGGAGCTTAATGGGATGTTTATGGGGTAGTAATGGTAATGACGCTACGCGACGGTTATGACCGTTCGGGTTCGGGTGGCGGCGTAGTTTAAATTTAAAGTAATTGTATTTTATGAATGCGTATTATTAAGAGTGTACATTCAAAACGGAGAAGCGAACTGACCTTAAAGAAAACACCAAGAACGGCAAGTCCATCTTCTTTGTCGACGGATTCCTCAAAAGTGGCATATTTATCACAGTTCCAGTGCACCAAGTGAATCTACGGGACGCAAGGACAGAGAACGACGTGTTAATTAATTTATGGCATCATTCATTCATTTAATTCATTAACAACAACAACAACACATGGCTAATTAATGATTATGGCTTTCCCCTATTGGACTGGAGGCAGACATTTGAATTCACAAGGACTTAAAGATGGAAGAAAGGCTCAATTTTGAAAAGGGCGAGTGTGAGTAGTGCGGTTTGTTGGAATGGGATTAGACTCCGGATAATTAATTCAAATCGTCTTTGAAGAAGCAAAATGACCTATATCCACTTACAGCTAGAATCAAACTGAGCTATGTATGTCGAAAACCACGAAATGTTAATTATGGATGCGTAGAACGTTAAATATCAGTTTTTGAAAGGTGCCAGTGCAAAATGTTTTGTTTACATTAGATGCTTTTTTAAAAGTTGAAAACGTTTTATTTACATGCTTTCGAAAAGTGCAAAATTTTTCATTTTCATGTTTTTAAAAAGTGTAAAATGTTCCATTTACATGATTTTGAAAGGTGTAAAATTTTCTATTTACATGTTTTTGAAAAGTGTAAAATCAAAATTTTCTATTTACATGTTTTTGAAAGGTGCAAAATGTTTCATTTACATGTTTTTGAAAAGTCCAAAATGTTCTATTTACATGTTTTTGAAAAGTCCAAAATGTTCTATTTACATGTTTTTGAAAAGTCCAAAATGTTCTATTTACATGTTTTAAAAAGTCCAAAATGTTCTATTTACATGTTTTAAAAAGTCCAAAATGGTCTATTTACATGTTTTTAAAAAGTCCAAAATGTTCTATTTACATGTTTTTGAAAAGTCCAAAATGTTCTATTTACATGTTTAAAAAAAGTCCAAAATGGTCTATTTACGCGCTTTGAACTTGATGGTATTTTATGAGTTTTAAGGATAGTCCATTTTTTAATATGCTAAAATGGATATGGGTCAGTTTGGTTCTTGACAGACGCAATGATTTTGAGGGATTGCGGAGGTGTTTAGATTAAATACGTCCGCTCCTCTTGAATTGTCTGTTAAGTGTGAATGCCGCCGCTGGGGACTTGCGGTTTATTTTAATCATTTTCTGGATTGCTTCCGTATGCTACACAGTGATCTCATGTCACATCATCTCATCCTTTCATTTCTTTTGGTTCATATGCGTGGCAACAGAGCCCCGAGACTTGTTTGAATTTCATAAAGTGAGAAATTTGTGATGTGTGGAATTGTTGACACTCGAGATTCTTCACTGCTCACTCAAAAGTTGAGTCCCTAGGTGTGTTAACGTTCTGTTGTAATCCTAAGCCAATGACTTATGATTATCCCGTCTTTAATTTTCCACACACAATTCTCGTACCTCAATCCATCAAATCAAAATGACCTAATTGCAAACATATGGTTTTGAGTAGATCGGATGTTCTTTTTTGCAACTTACTTTATTTGACCGGACGCACTTTCCCTACAATTGCAACTGGGAATTATTGCCTATTTCATTACAAGGGAAAAATTTGTACGTATGCAAGATTTTGGAAAGAAAGATAAAAAGTTGTTTCTACTTGAAAGTTTTGTAATTTAATTAATTTAATTACTTTTTTTTAAAAAACATTGTGCAAATACTATGCGTTTCTTGGAGGAGTAAAATGTTCTAATTACGTGTTTTCAGAAAGTTGCAGATTGATTTAAGTATAAATTTTCGAACAGTTTAAAATTTTCTAATAACATGTTTTCATAAAGTTACAAAATGTACTAATTACGTCTTTTCAGAAAGATGCAAAATTTTTTAAGTATTAATTTGTGAACAGTGCAAAATGTACTAATTACGTGTTTTCGGAAAATTACAAAATGTTCCAAGTATAAATTTTTGGAAAAGTGCTAAATGTTCTGATCTTCTGTTTTTAGAGTTATACAAACATTACGTTTCTTGGAAGAGTAAAAAACGTTCTAATTACGTGTTTTAAAAAGCGGGGCAAAATGATGAAAGTACAAATTTTGGAAAAGTGCAAAAATGTTCTAATATTTTGTTTTTAACAAAGTCTTAAAACTCTTCTAATTTACCAATTCAAAAATTTCAAAATAGTTTCTTCTGTGACAAAAATCGTCACTTCTACAATACTACAAGTTACGCGCATTAATAATTTATGGAAACCTAATTTAACTGTTAAGTAAATCAATCAAAAATTTCTAATTTAAAATTCTACAAGTTTAGAGTTTTTTTTAAAACGCGTCAAGTCCAGTGCATAAAGTGTGGACTTGACGCGTTTTGAAAAGAAACTCCTCAAAAGTCTCAATTGTTAAATAGACTAGAAAAAAAGTAGAATAAAATTATTTGAAATCTCTGAATCTAAATAATACGCAATGATCAAAATCCCGTGCTTCTGCTCTCATTGGCCTATTGCTCCACAGAAAAATCCATTCCCCATAAGAAAAGCCTTGTAATTTATTTTACGTGGGACTATTTCGAGTTTATGTTTATACAGAATCAAACAAAACTTCCATTGAATTGACGAATCAAAATTTCTGCTTTCAAAATTCAAAATTACCAATTCAAATTTCCCTCTTTATACACTGCGGCCTCATTGTCTAGTTGTGAGACTTGTGTAATGAAGTTACACGGGAACTTTGACCCCTCCACAAAGCTCCCAGTTTTGAGATCTCCACTTTGTTTCCCCTCTCTCCTTTCAAAATGATCTTGTCCATGATTAATTTAATTTGATTTGAAATTCAAATGCCATTTTGTTTGGGCTTCCCAGAGTATGAGAGAATGCGACCAGTGACACTGCTCCGTTCTAATTTATAGGGCTCTTCCACAAATGATGTCTTCAAAAATCCCCATTTTTAGGATCCTATAACATGACCCCCCCCCCCCTGCCATCCGCTTAACCATTGAGGGAATATCATCCGTATCCAAGTAGAAGTAGACCCATTGACCCTACAAATGCCGTCATTTGTGGACGATCCCTTATGATTATTAATGTAGAGATGAAAGATGAAACCCGCTTCCCCGTCGCCCTCCTCTTTGTCTTTGTTGTCACACTGTAATTAATGATTAATTTTCAACTCCTTTCATACCCAATGACAACTCAACGACAGAGTCAGGGATCATCCATAAGTGATGTCATCAATGACATTTTACCCCCATTTTTTGAAACACCCTCCCACCCTAACATTAATTGTATTTACATTGCGTTAACTATAGAGTTTTTTAGGAGCCCCTCCCATTTTGTTGGTGACGTCCTGTATGGGCGATTTCTTATGGTTACGTGGCAAATGCCACTTCTACACAACTCCGCACTTCTCCATTCCTTTTTCTACAGTTTATTCGAACGGCCTGTCAACTTGACGCTATTGTTAACAAATATGTACATATCTGATTTTGGTTCTATGAACGACAACGACTGGAGGCCTATGGAGGGAATTTCAATGGAAATATTTGTACAGGCCTATACACAATATGCCATTGATATACCTATAGGCAGTGACACAAAATATAGAGCCAGGCCCGGGTAGTAATAATGGCTTACAGGGACGTCTTTCTCAATGTCAAATGTCACGCTGTATAATTAATTACGTTTGTATAATATATTCCCTGGAGTGGCAGTGGCAGTGCCCGTCAAAGGCTCAATTCAAAACCATTCAAAAGCTCCTATTTAGACTGTGTACTAGTACTACCCGCACCGGAGCCGGAGCCTACAACGTTTTACACATTTTTGTACAAGATTTTTTTGTGGAAGGAAATAATAAATTGGGTTGATAATTATTATTACCTCAGCTGAGAAAGTAGCTCCGTCGATGGTGTGCTCAGATCCCTCTTCAGGTGCTTTTCCCCAATGAACATGAAATTGCTCAAGTCTATATTTATCACCAGCCAATGGCCCACCTTCCAAAACTGCAAATAACAAAATACAAAATTCAAAATATTACATTTTATTTAGCCCATTTACAAGAATTAATAACTACCCAATAACCGACAGTAAATGTTTTTAGTAACCTTTTAAAATATCCCACTTTTTTATTTTGGTTTATTTTAAAATCAACCAATTCATATGTAATGTTCATAGTAATGTACAACATTTTCCCAGGCGCCTACGATTACAATGTCGTGTCGTGTGTTTTTAATTTGAAATTGTATTTTCGCGAATTCGAATTTAGTTTATTCTTTTTTATTATTAGAATTTTGCTACATAGATATGTGATCATAAATCTTTTATTTGTAAGTCGATTTTCAAAATTACTTTTTTGCCACATTCACGATAAGATTTTCTTTAAAATAAACTATCACATCGCATATACAGATATTTTAGCTGTCACATGTTATAGCTGTAACAGGGGAGGGGTGACAAACAACCGAGAGACAGCTCCCTGTGGTATATCTCAACACGGATATTATTGAGTGTAAAAATAAAAATCGATACGTCGTACTACATCAACTAGAAACAAAAATAATGTTGAGGCGTTGCGGTGTTTCGATTTCGAGGCTCTGAATTTGAACTTGAACCGTAGGGAAAATATAGACAGAAAAAAAACTGTATATAAATAAATATTTAAAATCCAATCGAATTCCAAAAATTTGGAACAGTAGTCGTTTGGGATCGCCCATAAATGATGTCACAGGTGGAGTGATAGGAGTTTATGTAATGGCATTGGATCCACCCCTATTTTAAGGGTGGGCCTTAAAATAGGGATAATTCGGGCGACATCATTCATGGACCATCCCTTTATGTTTTATTACATTTTCACCCGATTTCGCAATCAGGAGATGTCAGAGCCCAGCCCTCACTTTGTGAGAAGCGTGATTTTGGCGGCAAAATTCTAATAACTCACTCAGCAGCATCTTTCATTTGAGCTGTCGCCGTAGATCATTATGTATGTATATGTGTTAATTTGGAACGAGTCCTTTGTGTTCACCTCTTTCGCCATTGGCGCGCGTTAAATAAAATTGAAAAATTGTTCTCATTATTTTTTATGGGCCGAGTGCCAGTGCGAGTGCGAGTCTCTGCCCCAGACTCCAGACAAGACCACGGACCAAACATTTGCAAAATTGAAGAAAATTATTGAGATATGAGAAAATGTGTGGAGTGACGGACAGAGCGAGCGGAGCCCCGTGGCCTATGAGATGATGAAAGTTATAAATTGTCCACGTTTTGAGGTTTTTGATTAGAAAGCCAGTCGCAGTCTCCCACTTTCACATCTACCTTCTACACTTCTAGTATATCCCTATGAGATAATATCCATAAATTACCTTTCCAAAAATCAAAAGAAAAGTGGACTGTATTTATAAAACAGGGCCGGATAATGTGGCCAGCACAGGCACATGCAGCCCCCGCTGCTTGAATTTTCAAAAAACATGTAAATGGAACATTTTCCAATTTTTAAAAATTCGTAAATAGAATATTGAGACTTTTCAAAAACATGCAAAATAATTTTTTTTGTACATTTAAAAAACATGCAAATAAAACATTTTCCACTTTTCTCAAAACATGTAAATAGAACATTCTGCACTTTCCTCAATCAAGTAAATCGAACATTTTGCACTTTTTTAAAACATGTAAATAGAACATTTTGCTTTACCAAAGAAAACCATCAATAAAATCAAAATACATAGTGGTTTTTGTATGGAAACAAATTGCTCACTAAAACCAATATTTTCCTCCGGCCCTGTTACTAAATGTGATAAATTCTTCAATCGGGTGATCTATAAATAATTTCACTCAAATTATACATTTTAAGGTGTCTAAAAAATTTGTTTTTGCATTATGCGGAGAGAAGCTTTTAATTTTTTTATTTGACATTTTTTGGCACATGTAATTTATACACGACCCCCAAAAAAACGGCTTAACATATTTTCGTAAAATAAAAAAAAAACAGGGAGCCATAGGAATTGTAGTCTTAATTTTAAACACAAAGACAAAATTTATTCTGACATTCAGAGCGCAGTGCAGTTTAAATTCCCCCATTAATCTCAACCTACTTAAAATTCCATCAATAAAATTGGACCATCTCCTTGTCTGTGTTTTTCAAAAATGAAGTAGAACCCTTGTTCACTCTCATCCGAATAAAAGTATTACATAATATTTTATAAATAAATTTGACAACCAACTACTTACGTCAAGTGGGAGAATGCAATGTAAAATGTAGCAATAACAGGAACGCAATGCAATATAATGGCAAATGAAATTAAAACAAACAAAAATACTTTTCAAAATTCGTATTTCTCTTCCTACTTACTTACGTCCTGAAGGCTGACATTAGTCTGCAGCCAAATTTTAAGCCCAATGATTTACACTCTAATCATTTACGATTACGACTACGAAGACGACGATGACGACCCCAGCTGCGCTGCATTTTTAAATTCGATTTAAAAACTCGACGAATTTTACTTTTACGATGAGATAAAAAATGTCACAAGAAATAAGAAAATGTATTTAGAAAGTAAACGGAACAATCATAGTGTTTTTTTTCTGGTACTGGTGACAATAAAATTCAAATGTTCTGTGGAGGCTGTTTTCTATAATTTTTCTAATGTCCTTCTAAATAATCTAAATGTTTCCCACAAGGCGCAACCTCACAAGTAAAATTATTTCTTTTCAACTGGAAAATTAATAGCGTACTAACGGGTCACCCTTGCCCACAAACGGGTTTTAAAAGGACCAGCTGACGTCATTTATGGACGCCCCCGTAGTTGAAGTTGGACTTGGAATGTGAGGTGTGAGATGAAAGGATTATGTCTTAAGGAGCTTGCTTGCTTGCACGCCTCGTAATTTTGTATGATTAATAATCACATCATTTCATCACGTTGTAATCTTATCGCGAACATCTCTCCAGCACGCGGTTCTACACATTTTATTTATGTCCAAAAAATAACTCATGCAAATTGTAACTTGACTTGTTGACTACTTGAAGCATTTCAAATTCGTGTAATTTAGTAAAATTTAATCTGTCATATTATGGAAAGGGAGCCATATGAATAATATTCAGATGCAAAAGGGGCTATGCATTATTACATATTGCTTTTATGATGAAGTGTAAGTAAATGTCGTGACTGAAGAATTCATCATATTTAATTTTCGTGGTGCTATTTTTTCACATTTTTAGTATAGAGTTTTTGTACGTTTACTTGGCTGCGTTTTTGCATTTTCAATTCACTGGAAATTTGAATTTTAAAATCCTTTGCTTTACACTTGAGCAATAAGCATGTGTTAAAAACTTGTAATTATTTTTCATTTTGTACTAAATTCAACAAATTATTTCGTATTATATGGAAAATTAGTACCCGCATTTCTTTAATGATGATATATTTTGTAGTTTAAGAAGTACAATCTTATAAAAACTAGTTTAGGTTTTTTTGAAAGTGCAAAACATTCTAATTATGTTCTTGGGATGCTGTAAAGAGGTATACTTGTGGATTTTAAAAAACCTGCAAAATGCCATATTTAGACTTTTCAAAAACATGGACAAAATAATATTTACACATTTTTAAAAATCTGTAAAACGGTATAACTACACATTTTAAAAAATCTGGAAAACGACATAACTACACATTTTTAAAAATCTGTAAAACGGCATATTTACACATTTTTAAAAATCTGGAAAACGGTATAACTACACATTTTTAAAAATCTGTAAAACGGTATAACTACACATATTTAAAAATCTGTAAAACAGTATAACTACACATTTTTAAAAATCTGTAAAACGACATAACTACACATTTTTAAAAATCTGTAAAACGACATAACTACACATTTTTAAAAATCTGTAAAACGGCATATTTACACATTTTTAAAAATCTGGAAAACGGTATAACTACACATTTTTAAAAATCTGTAAAACGACATAACTACACATTTTTAAAAATCTGTAAAACGGTATAACTACACATTTTTAAAAATCTGTAAAACGACATAACTACACATTTTAAAAAATCTGGAAAACGACATAACTACACATTTTAAAAAATCTGGAAAACGACATAACTACACATTTTTAAAAATCTGGAAAACGGCATAACTACACATTTTTAAAAATATGTAAAACGGTATAACTACACATTTTAAAAAATCTGGAAAACGACATAACTACACATTTTTAAAAATCTGTAAAACGACATAACTACACATTTTTAAAAATCTGGAAAACGGTATAACTAAACATTTTTAAAAATCTGTAAAACGGCGTAACTACACATTTTAAAAAATCTCTAAAACGATATATTTATACATTTTAAAAAATATGTAAAAAGACAGTTAGACTTTTTAAAATGAAATTATCAAGGATAGAAGTATCATTTTGCTTCTAATTCTAGTGTAAAAAAATGAAGGTGGTAGATATGCTGTTTTTGTGACTGTTAAAAGGGAAGTGGAGTGTGATTCTCAAAGCTGTCCTAGTCCTACGTAAATTCGTACGTTGTTACGTCTTACTCTCTGGTTTTTCGTGAAGCTGCGGAGGGATGTGGTGCATGTGTTTAATACGAGATAAATGTTCAATTACGTCTCGTTTCTCTCGTGATGACTCGGATAAATAATGGGTGCGAGTTGAACGAGTTGGTTGGGTGCCATTTTCCATTTATCAACTTGGCGCGGTTGAGCCTCGTTGACTCTCGCAATGTGATCCTCATTGTCCCCGGACCCAGTGCATTGTCCCACACACAAAATAACTCTATCTACCCAAACCACAGATCCACATTCTTTATCTGCTATTTATGTGTACGATCCATCCTCTTGGCATCTTTGCATCTTTGACCTTTACATTACGTAGCAGCACCGTTCATAATACGTTTAATGGGAACATTTCCAAAAATCCAAAATAAAAGAATCCGAAATCCTAAATTCTAAATTATATTATGCTCAGCGTTTAATTTAAAATACTGACAAACTATAAAAATATACTCATGATATATCTAAGGGATTGTCCATACATGATGTCACGCGTAGGGTCAATGGGTTTGCTTGGATGCTGACGATAACATCCCATTATAATTATAAACATTCATTTGAGGAATGATAAAGCTGCGATGACAGCAGGGTCATAGGGCTCTAAAAATTTGAATATTTCTTTGACATCATTTATGGATGACCCCTAACCTAACCACTCTTATTGATTATAACAGTTTTAGTTTTAGCTATGCATTTTAAATGGGAGACATTTATTCGTATGTTGAAAAAATGTCCAAGCTGACAAGTGACAAGCTCAAAAAATGAAAAGACCCTCTTGATCTTTCCTGCACTTGGAACAAACAGAAACATAAAACGTGTTCATTACTCAAAGTCATTGAATTGAAATGCTATAGCGACTGATAATATAGTAGTAGGGAAAATGCGAGCCTTTTGATTTCAAAATAATCTATCTACATTTTCAAAATTATATGGTAGAGAGAAAGACATTCTTTTCCAAAATAGCCTAAGAGCATTTTAAATTTTAGCATTTTTTAAAAAATATGTGTAAAGGGTTTTGAGCAGGGTTTGAAAATGTGTAAATTCGACACTTTCCATAATTTAAAAAAGTATAAATATGAAATTATCCAGCGGTTTCGTAAAATGTGTAAATTCGACTTTTTGCATCATTTTGAAGAGTATAAATATGAATTTCTGCATCATTTTTAAAAGTCAAATTAGTCAAATATGAGTTTTTGCATAGTTTTGAAAAGTCTAAATATGAATTTTTGCAGATTTTAAAAATTCACAAATACAAATTTTTACACCATTTTAGAAACATGTAATTTTAATATTTTTTAACCTTTCAAAAAACTCTAAATTATTTTTTTTACAATGCTTCATAAACAGCAAGAGGTCATTTTTTAAACTTCAAAAATTTGTAAATACATTTTTTGCTTGTTTTTTAAAATTATTTGAAAAATTAAAAACTCAAGCTTAAAAGCAACTATTTTTTGTCTTTTTAAAATTTGTAAACACAGCAATGGGCTTTCAAATTACAGATGTTGATCGAACATTTCACTTTCTCACTATTCCTCAGGAACTATACATTGTATGTAATTATATAGATAACACATTATGTACTTTTGTACTTTGCTTTTGCATCGTCCTTTTTCTATTTGCACCACTGCCAACTCCCAAGCAGTATAGAGATTACTCAAGAGATCCCACAGACAGGGATAAAAGAGTTGTGCGCGTTCTAAGTCGTCTAAGTGAAGATTTTCTCCAAATGCTTTCCCATTTCTCAATACTTAAGAGCCACGTCTAAACCGAGGCCAAGAGAGCGTTGAAGTAAATGGGTATCCAAGAACGGATAGGGAAAGTAAGCTGGTCCCGGGACCGGGACCGGGTAGCGGGTATTTTAGATTCAGGCAGGTAATAACGTTATAGGCAGGTGGCTGTGAGCAATGTTTTGAGTCAATTCAGTAGATTGCATCCATTTTGGCTCTTGGCTCCAGCTCAACACACAAACGTTCCAACTAACTGCCTACTTAAAATATCTCCACACATTTTTATTGCTGCACATCTTATATATTGCCGTGCTATTTTGGCACTCGCTCATGCAAAATATCTTATCTTCATTTTTTTTTTAAATGTAGCAAATAAAATGCATTCGCCAGTGAAGAATCGTCTTATAGAATGATTGCAATTTTAAAAAGCTAGAAACAAAATGAGCTATGTCAAAAAGCACACTAAATGAAATAGACTGCAATGAAGTGCAATGCATAAAATGTTCATTGGAGTTTCTACAAATTGTTTAATGTAACGTGGTTACAAATTTTGGAAAGTGCAAATTCTTCTATTTGCATGTTCGGGAAACGTGCAAATAAAATTCCATAGTTATAAGTTTTTGAAATAAGCGAAATATTCTATGTATGTAAGTAGGTACACTTGTTTTCGAAATAAAAAGTGCAAACATTCTATTTGTTTTTGAAATGTGCAAAATGTTCTATTTACAAGTTTTTGAAAAGCGCAAATTATTCTTTTTACATAATTTTGAAAGGTGCAAAATGTTCTATTTGCATGTTATTGAAAATTGCAAAATAATCCATTTACATGATTTTGAAAAGTGCGAAATTCTTTATTTACATGTTTTTGAAAAGTGCAAAAATTTTGTATTTGCATGTTTTTGAAAATCGGAAAATGATCTATTTGCATAATTTTAGGACCATGATATTTTAATTTTTGTATGTAGATAGCGCTTTTTATTAGCTAAAATTTAAAATGGTTGATTTTGAGTCTCCACTGATGCCATGTATGTACGTGCACACTGTTTGTTGTAATGTTTTCAACGTCGTCCCCCTGTCACACTCTCACGTTCCTTTTAAATGTTCTAAATGTAAAGTGCTCGCAGAATTTTTCCAATTTTCATTTTTGCAAGAATTTTTGATACCATTGTCACGTCCAGGTCGATACTTGTTCCATTCTTTAATTTTCCCACATAAGTACACACATATATTTCCCCAGTTGAAAGTTTCGCAATTATTTCTTTTGCAAAAGTTTTCGCATAAAAATTGTTTGTGTTCGCTAAGAATAGTCGTGACTTTTGTATTTGAAGGAGGAATTTTTGAAGGCAGTTTTACTTTTGACTTTCGAACGCATTCCAAAGCACCCAGTACCCAGGTCCCGATTCGGTAACGGTAACGGTAACGGTAACGGTAACGGTAAAGTTCGCAAAATAGTAATAATTGAAATAGTACGAATTTTTGTGAGGGGGTGGTCCATAAATGATGTCACTAAAATTATCACTATTTTGGAACTCCCTCAAACCCAGGTCATACTTTTTCCACATTCGAAAAGAGCTATCTTTAGCATATTGTCTATGAAGAATCAAAATGACCCACCTCCATTTGTAGCTAAAAACAATATCCACTATCTACAAAAATATTGAAACATGTCTTGAAAGCATTTAAATAGAACATTTTGCAATTTTCAAATACATGTAAATAGAACATTTTGTACTTTTCAAAAACATGTTAATAGAACATTATACTTTTTTCAAAAACACTTTAATAGAAAATTTTACACTTTTCAAAAACATGTAAATAGAACATTTAACACTTTTAAAAAACATGCAAATAGAACAATTTACACTTTTAAAAAACTCCTAATTAACGTTTTACGCATCTTTCTCATTTTGTTCTTATGACATAGCTCATTTTGATTGTAGCTTAAATTGGATATGGGTCATTTTGGTTCTTCAAACACGATATGGCATATCATCAATACCCGCCTGGACCCTACCCTACCGATGACATCATTTATGAACAACCCCCAGGGCTTCTTTCAAGCGCCTACGAAATATAAAATGGTTAAATGGATAATGGATTTGAATTCGGAGCTGGTTCGTTCGTGTGTTGGTAGTAAATTGAATTAATTCGGGTTTGTTTGCGAGAATAAAAGCGAGTGCCGTGTATTCGTATGCAAAAATTTAGGGTTGGAGTGCAATGGGAAAGGCGAAGCGAAGGGGAAGTGAGATTTAATTAGACGGGGAATAAAATTAGAATTGGAAATTATAAATCAATGTTGAAACGAGGGCGACGAAGGACGGCGGATGGAAGTAAGACATCTCCAAAAAGCCAAAAAGCCAAGATCCGAATAAGAGCGGCTTACGATTAGTAGTGTGATTTATACGTCAACGAAGGAATTCATTAAAACGAGATAGAAATTTGCAGAATTAAATTGTGAATTGTGAGGTAACAGAAAACGTGTGAGGGAACGAGGCAATTTCAAACCTCATTTTACTATGCTAATGTTGAAAAATCCATTTCGCTATACTCAGGAATATTGGAATGTAAAAAGGACTTTTGAGACGGCAATACAAAAGCTATTGATTTTGTTTTTGTTTAATTAAAAAGTAAAGTATTTACATTTCTATTTGATTAAAATCTACGGCTCATTATTCAAATGAAGATGCGGATTCGACTTCAAGAATGTGAGGCTTAACTCAAATTTATTTTGTAGTTAGTTTGCAAATGGTAAATACATTAATGCCCAGTGGAAATACCATGAATTGCATTTTGAAAAACAGCTGTACATATAACGTGTTTTAAACACTCATAAAGCTGGAAATTATTAAGTTTAAATGTGAGATTTTGCACTTTTATAAACAGTGTACAAAGCTAATTTTGTAATTTTGGTATAAAGTTGGTAAATATAAAGTTTTTTGAAACTTTTAAAAATGTATAAAAAGCCCGTATTTAGGTTGTTCAAAGATGGGTAAATACCTCCTTTTGCACTTTAAGAAAAGGCGTAACTATAGCGTATTTTTAACTTTTAAAAGGCGTAGATAGCGTATTTAGCACTTATAAATAGGTAAAAAGTGTTTGTTTTGCACTTAAAAAAACGTGTATTTATGAATGGTGTAGTTTGTGCTTTCAAAAAGATGTAAATAGCGATTTTTGAACTTTGAAAAAGGTGCAAATAACGCGTTTTGCACTTCAAAAAAAGGTGTGAGTAGCGTGATTTCTATATTTGATAAGATATAAATAGCATATTTTGCACTTTCAAAGACATTTAAATAGAACATTTTACACTTTCAAAGAGATGTAAATAGAACATTTTGCACTTTAAAAGAGATGTAAATAGAACATTTTGCACTTTCAAAGAGATGTAAATAGAACATTTTGCACTTTCAAAAAGGTGTACTGTATTTTATACTTTCGATTTGTGTGAAAAATATCAAATATGCATATAGCATTTTTTTCAAAGTTGTGTATAAATAAATCATATTTTTAGCAAATGAAAAAATTGAAAATTCTCTCACATAATAATAACATTTGTCATTTCTTACAGCTTGCAGAACGCATAGTGTCCCCATAATTGCGAAGACTTATCTTTTCTTAAACGTTTTGCCTCAAATTGATGTCACGTTTTGATGATTTGTTTTTAGAATGGAAAACACATGAGACTTGTCAACTACTTACATCCTCCAGTAAAGCGAATCATTACCCCAACAAATTGTTTATTTTTGAGAGACTGATTAAAGACACATGCTGCTTCAGGATGGAAATGAGACATGCGTTATTTGCACATTATTTTATGAATTACAAATTAATGGAATGGTCCATAAATTATGTCAGTAAGTAGGGAAAGAGATCTCACCAATTTCAAATGGCAAATTGTAAACATTGAATATTGAATTTTGGCGCTGCTCTATGGCTCATTATTACTTACGCCGTGCTCTCTATATAATAATAATAATAATAATTTATTCATTTTGTCGATTTGGCGTCAGCCCATACAACATTGTTAGGTTTTTACAAAGTGATTATTTACAATTTGATCAAAGATCAAATGATCCTTGGTAATTTAAATATATTATTGGTAAAGGTTTCTTGTGTTGCTTTCTTGGTTGTGCTGTAAAAATAAATAATAAAAACTGCGTTTCTTATAGTAATCATGTCATTATAGTGCCAAGTAATATTGAGTTTACAGAGCATATATTTAATTTCTATAAGTAATAAAATAATATAAAATAATAGATAGATGGATAAAAAATGTGTTATGTGATAAGTGTTATGGTTGTTAAGTTATGTTCCTTCGATGCAGCTTTGGTAGAATTTTCGGATTCGTAGAGCTTCATCCCAGAAATTAAGAGTTTCTGAAAGCCCTCTGCGTCAGGGTAGCTTCTGAAGATTGCTGAGATGAGGTTCTCCTTTGTCGGTCTGCTGGTGGATAGCTTCATGAGAAACTTTGTCCGGGGTGGTTTGTAATGCGGACAGTCGAGCATTATATGGAAAGCATGCCGGCGGTCACGTTTTTGCGTTTGCTTACGCTTTGGCGTTTACGGAGAAAAGGGGTTCGACTCCCCTCAGCCTTCCTTTACTTTTACTGGTTTTTTAAAAAATATAAGATTCAATCTTATTTCTATTGCTACTCATATAGAGAGCATGGCGTAAGTAATAATGAGCCATAGAGCCGCGCCAAAATTCAATATTAAATGTTTACAATTTGCCATTCGAAATTGGTGAGATCTCTTTCCCTACTTACTCTCATATGTTTGTTCCTCACCTCACTCAACCCACTCATACTAATCACCATAAATTATGTCACCCAGCTTATGACCCTGTTTTACCCCACCCTCATGTTTTCAGTTTAACATTGCGTAAACGGCTATCGTTAGCATGGTATGTGACCTATATCTGACTACGACCCACTGACCCTACCGATGACATCATTTAAGGACGATCCCTGACTCAAAAATGTTAAGGATCACTTGTATGCGGCCCGCAGTTGTGGGTATGAGGCCCAGTACAACGCGAGAAACATCTCTAATTCATATATGAATTTTCCCCACACTGACAGACGTGTGGTTAGGACGAGGAAAATAAAGCAATGCTAAATGATTTAAGGGCCGTTCACATACTACGTCCGCAAAAAAGATGAGTGGGTGTATTTAAACCTTGCTATTTTGCTTAGAAGTTTTTAAAAATACAAAAATAAGATATTTTAAAAATCGTCTATGAAGAGCCAAAATGACCTATTTCTAATTTAAACTAGAATTAAAATGAGCTATATCAAAAAAGATACATGATTACAATGCTAATCACAAATTTCTAAAATGAGCAAATTGTTCTATTTACATGTTTTTGAAAAGATCAAAATGTTCTATTTACATGTTTTTTAAAAGGTCAAAATTTTCTATTTACATTCTTTTTGAAAAGATCAAAATGTTCTATTTACATGTTTTATAAAAGGTCAAAATGTTCTATTTACATGTTTTTTGAAAAGTGCAAAATGCTCTATTTAACTGTTTTTTAAGTGTAAAATGTTCAATTTACCTACATGCTTTTTAAAAATTGCTCAATATTCTATTTACTTGTTTTTTTTGTTAAAAAATCAACAAGATTCTATTTACATGGTTTCATGAACGTATATTACATAATTATTTAAATTTTTTCTGTAGAAAGTGCATTTTGTTTGAAACTAAAAATGGATATGGGTCAATTTGGTTCTTCATAGACAAAATGTAAAATATAATATCCACACGCCCTTTTTTTAAGTGATAAAAATATTATTTAGAACGTTTATGAAGCTGGAAACAAAAACTTGATTTTTACATCTTTTTAAAAATGCAAAATAGACTAATTTACAAGTGCAAAATAAAATCAAAATCATATGATATTTGCACGATTTTAGAATGAGAGTGAATGGGTACAAATTACTAAAATCGTGAGTTATTTATTTTTTTCTTTCGCACTTTTTTAAGCACAAAAATTTCCACCACGTCGCTACTTTTCTATTTCGTACCAAATAGCGTGTAGTATAATACATGATCGGCCCCGTATGTATACTTTCTGTATGTATGAAAAATAAAATCTTAAGAATATAAAAAAATAGAAACGAAGCCTCACCTGAGTCAGACCCATCGACAGTCACTTTCCAGCCACCACCCGTATTCGTAATGAGCTTGACTTTGGGTTGGTAGGCGGGGGTGAGGGGTGGACCCGCGGAGAGGGCGTCATCTGACACGCAGCCCTCACAGGAAATGTTGATAGGGGACTGACGTGGTCCAAGGGCCACCGGAAACTTGTCACCCCAAGTGTGAGGTCCTAAAACCAACAACCAAATTAACACACTTGATTAGTATTCAATTCATTTTGTCGCTACTCCGTTTTTATTATTTTTATGATTTCATCAAATTTAGGGATCGTCCATAAGTGATGTCATAGAAATATCCCAATTTTTACGAACTAATTAAAAAATGATGAAATAAAATTTAAATAAATATAAACGTGTTTCCTCCGGCAAATTTGCAAATTACAAAACATTAAAAATCCACAGAGAGAGAGAGAATAGTGTAATGGTAGAGATAATTTATGTCCCGGCAGTTCTACACCCACATCATTAGAAATTCCAAATATTAGCACTACTTCGGTGTTCAGTATGCAATATGCTATGTAGTCACTCGCACTTTGCACAAAGGAAGATTTCCTCTGCTTTGTATAACCACGCCCCCGTTTACTGGTATAGAGATTCAATATTGCCTTAATGGTACTGGTAATAATCGCCATCGTATTTTTGCGATGCAAATGTTTTAGATTAGCATAATTAATTGTGCCGCGTCTTTTCTCCATCTCCTTCATTAACATAATCACAATTTATAACTTGTTACTACAACCAACTAATTACTCATTCTGCACTAACATTAAGCTTAGTAATCACAATATTATTAGTTATATTTTTCTACAATAATTGTACACGGTGCCCCGTTCAAGTTTGAAGGCATTTTTAATTTTTTAAGGTTTTCCAAATAATACATTATCATAATGTGCCGTGTGCAAAGGATGAAAGTGACCTATGTCCATTCATAGCTAAGAACAAAATTCACTGTCTACACACCACAAACACCAATTTAAATATGATCCTAAAACATTTTGCAATTTTCACAAAACATGCAAATAAAATACTTTGCACTTTTAAACAATATGTAATTGGAACATTTTGCACTTTTAAAAAGCGTGTAAATGGATTATTTTGCCCTTTTTAAAAACATGTAAATTGAACATTTTGCACTTTTTAAAAACATGTAAATTGAACATTTTGCACTTTTTAAAAACATGTAAATTGAACATTTTGCACTTTTTAAAAACATGTAAATTGAACATTTTGCACTTTTTAAAAACATGTAAATTGAACATTTTGCACTTTTTTAAAACGTGTAAATGGAATATTTTGTACTTTTAAAAAACATTTAAATGGAAAATTTTGCACTTTTTAAAAAGATGTAAATATACCATTTTGCACTTTTTAAAAGCATGTAAATAGAACATATTGCACCTTTCAAAAACTCATAACTAGCATTTTAATTTTACGCATCTATTCCAATTGTTATTTTGACATAGGTCATTATAATCCTAACTCTCCAACTGAATATGAGCCATTCTAATTCTTCACTCACGATATGATGTTGTTTCGCTGACGATTTGAAAATTTTGCTGCTAAATTATGTAACGTATAATACAGGTAAAAATTTATTTGATCATAGTAATTTATTTCGGTATAATTCCCACATTTGAAACAGTGGGACGCAATTAATGGTTTTGAAAATTTTGCATTTGTATGCACTACATAGATTTGCATCCGTCTCACTTTCACTCGCAGGATGAGACTAACGCAACCTTGAGAATATGCATTTTTATATATTTGCGACAGTGGAATTTTATGTGGTGCTCAAACCAAATGCCAAACCAGAACCAGAACCAGAACTTGACTGCTTGACAGTTGACAGTGACACTGGCAGTGACACACGTTGACATTTAGTATGCGTTGTTTTTTTTTATTCAGTTGGAGACCCACCACTGTCCACTTCCACTTTCCACAAACAGAAACAGATACGGCAGAATCCCAATAAAGGAGACAGACAGTGTGTGTGTTTGTGTGTGTGTGTCGCTGTCGCCAACATTTTTAAAAAATATTTTATACTAATTCCCACTGCAACAGTAGAATGTCACGTAACTGTCCAACGTTCAACTATCAACGTTCAAGGTGAAGTCTAATGCAAAACTAATCGCTTAACTAATCTAAAGACTGCTGACTGACTGAAAAAAAATCTCAATTGCAAAATGTGGTATTATTTTTTTGCAAGAAAAACTGGACAACGGACAACTTAGAATAAAGTACGTGGCAATAATTACAAATAGTAATCAAACTTGATTTTGCACAGTAAAATTACTGACTGATAAAATTAACTTGTTTTTCTTTAAATCTTTTTAAAAAATTGGATATGATTGTAAAAATGTTAAGTAAAATTATTATTAAAAAATTCCTTCCTTCCTTCGCTTCTACAAGAAAAATATTTTGCATGCTTTTAAAAGCTGTAAAAAATTAACGTGTTTTTTCACTTTTGTTCACAATTCCAATACACGACAGTGTAATTTATTAAGAAACCTTTTGAAACTCTGAACGCAGTATACTACTGATATTTTATTAATGGTAATATTATTAAGTAGGATATCGTCTGTGAAGAACCGAAATGACCCATATCCATTTTTAGCTAAAAACAATATCCACTATCTACAAAAATATTCGAATATGTCTTGAAAGCATTTAAATAGAATATTTTACACATTTCAAAAACATGTAAATAGAATTTTTTACACTTTTAAAAAACATGTAAGTGGAAGTGGAACATTTTGAAGTTTTTAAAAACATGTAAATTGGAGCATTTTGCACTGTTCAAAAACATGTAAATAGAACATTTTACCTTTTCCAAAAACTCTGAATTAACATTTTCCGCACGTTTCTCACTTTGTTTTTATGACATGGCTCATTTTAATTCCAACTTAAATTGGATATGGGTCATTTTGGCTCTTCACAGACAACATATTGGTATGGGTATAGGTTCATATAACCATATAGGAATTATTGCTAAAATTAATGAAACGAAAGCAATATTAACCCCCAAAGCCCAAAGTAGATGCCTCCATAAATAATTATCTTTATAATACATTCTGTATGAGGGCGGCAAGAGCCAAAAGTCACAAAGTCACACAACTCACATTCTAACAATACATTTCACTGTGAAATGTCAAGCTAAAAAAGAATTTATGTAGCCACCACATGGACTAAAATTGAAAACACTTTCATGACTCTATATTTTAGATTTTCTATTATTGAGCTGAAGCTCTGTGGCATTTTCCCTTGCATTTAGGGAACGTCCACAAATGACGTCATGAAAAAATACACATTTTTCGGACCTACCTGTCACTGTCACCATAGCTTAACCGTTGCGTAAATTTCTATCTTTAGCGTGGGATACCATCAGTACCCAAGTAGACACATTGCCCCTATGGATGACATCATTTGTGAACGATCCCTTACTAACCAAGAGCTCACACAACAGGAAAAGAAAACGAGAAGAACCTGATTTAAGATTGAAGAATTCAGACAAAGCGTTCTGCACCCCAGCTGTGTGACGATCTCTCTGCTGTGGCCGTCGTATACAGAAAAACGGCAGCTAAGCTACGTATAGAGTTATTTATGAGTGGGAGTTAGCACTTTTTGATTTCGCATTTTACTTTCCTTTAGTTGTAGATTGTGCTATCTAAACATCCATTTTTTGCCCTTCTGATTATTCAAAAGTATATTGAATGGCAAATTGAAATCGAAATCGAGAAAAATCGAGAAATGCCCTCCTGCAGCGTGTATTGACATTTCAGATTTAACGATTTGACTTTCGACTTTCAAAATTTATTCCCAGATTTTTTTTTCTGTGTAGTATGAATTCCTAATGGAACAAACCAACAAGTCAAGACGGCAACTTTTTTGCACTGAATTTAAATTCTCAACGTTTGACTTTGATAATAATGCAAATAGTTAGCAACATCTCGTCAAAATTAACTCAGAAATCAAATACAAACAAATCTGGACATGCTAATTGATTGGAATTTTAAATTGCGTCGTAAGTACAACGTCCATCTCTTTGTTTAGATTAATTACCTGTGAATATTATGGATCTTAAATCTATGTACATTATGGCCACTGAAAAAAATAGCCGAATCTGACAGGAAAATAATACAAAAATAAAAAAGTACAATTCCTTATAGGAAAAAATATTAAAAAATTATTGAAATGCGGGCTGAATTATTAAAATGCAAAAAGGTTGGGAAGATCAGAGATCAGAATATTATGTACACAACAAGAGAAGATGTGATACAATGGGATGCGGATCTGTAGCTATCACGCCATGATGTGATGACTATGAATAATGATCTCTATGTATTGTTGTACTTTGTCTGTGAGAGCGTGGACAGTAATTGCAAATTCAAATTCACGGCAGGGAATGTCAAGATTAAAGGCAAGATAAGCTATCTGCGCTCTCTCCCCTGCATTATACAATGATCTCGTCCTTACCTAATGATTTAAATAGCATGCAGCGACAGTTATTCCTGATATAAAATAATTCAGTATTCAGTGTCCCATAAATGTTGTAAAATAAATTATTGATGTGACTTTTGCCCATTGCTGTGTGCGTGTAGAACGTAGAATTAAAATGAGTAAGGGGTTGCCCATAAATGATGTCACGTAAATTATTGTTTTTTAAGGACCCACCCCCACCCCCTGTCATCACTTTAGTATTGCGTAAACGGCGCCTTTGCTCTTTGACATGGCATGTCATCCTGACCAGGCCCACTAACTCAAAGAGTGACATCATTTATGGACGATCCCTTTAAAACGTAATTTATTCATATATACAACTACGATACCGCATTTAGACTTGTACTGAAAATTGCAATATTGCTGTGATGTTATGTAAATAGAAAATATAACCCACTGTATAATTAGGTAGATATAATTTGATTATTTATTCATTTGGCAAATCATACACAGGAATAAGGGATCGTCCACAAATGACGCCATCCGTAGGGTCAATGGAATACTGATGAAATCCCATGTTAAAGATAGCCATTTACGCAATGGTTACATAGGCTGGTGACAGGGTCCTGAAAATGGGGATATTATTTCCATGACATCATTTGTAGACGATCCCTAATTGCATAACCTGTCCTCCGGTTTCACTCTTGTCCGTGTGGTCGTTGGAATCGTAGTAGGTCATTGATGATGATGTCAACTTGTCACAAATTTTTACCTGACATTTTTGGATAAGTAGTTTTTATTTTTATTTAGACACACAACCAGAAACAGAAAGAACCTGTAGCATCCATTTTCCATTTAGCATTTTATGCATGATACTAAACTGTCAGCCACACTTACAAAAATTTATTCGAAAAAAAAATTCTACAATGAAAAATTCAATGCTTTTAAATATAGGGAAAAAATAGAAAGAAAGAGAAAATTAGAATATGGTAATTTGTGGATAAAATAAAAAATGTATAAAATCTTAAATAACATTTTTTCATTATATATTTTTTTAAACGACTATGATTTATGGAAGTTTTACTCCGCATTTACTGCGCATTAACGTCAATCCGAAATGTCCAAATTGAAATTTAAATTAGCTAAATAAATAATCATAATCAAAAATGAAAACTAGAAGCTGCTGAATAGAAGAATACGTTGTAATCAAAGAAAGCGTAGAGCCATATAGCGAATGAAGAATAAAAAAACAATCCATTTCCAATTTAAGCCAGAATTAAAATGGTCTATGTCAAATATGCACTAAATGAGATAGACAGGAATGTTTTATTTGTATGTTTTTGGAAATTCTTCATTTTTTTTATTTGGAAGTTTTGAAAAGTGCAAAATGTTTTATTTGCATATTTTTGAAAGTTGAATAACGTTCCCTTTGAATGTTTTTGAAAAGTACAAAATGTTTTATTTGCATATTTTTGAAAGTTGAATAACGTTATTTGATTTGCACGATTTTAAAAGTTGCAAAATATTCAACCTACCTACATCTTTTTGAAAACTTCAAAACGTTCTATTTGTACGTATTTGAAAGTTGAAAATTCCTGTATTTGCATGTTTTTTGAAAAGTACAAAATATTAAATTTGTTTTTTTTGTTTGAAAAGCACAAAATATTCGTTTACACAGTTTTAGGATCAAGATATTTGAAGTTATTTGCTGACACAATAAATTTTGTTTTTAGTTAAAAATGGAAATGGGTCATTTTGAATCTTCATACAAACATTTCGACAATTCCAATGTCATAATTTTGTGACCGAATTTTAAGGGAATTGAAGCCATTATAGCCGCACTATGGAAATGGTGTTTAATAATTCTAGAAATAATGTGTCCTTTAATTAATGGAACGAACGAGTAGTTTCTAATTAAGTCTGGGCTACGTGCGTAGTAGCTACACTACTCGCTACATGTTTTATTTTGCACTTTACAGTAGCAGTAGTAGTAGTAGTGGAATACATCACTCAAACTGTTGTGGTTTGTGGTTATGGTCATGGCTACGACTACAATTTACAATTTGACTTTGTAATGTCCAGAGTTCATTATTTAAATTTTATTTTTAATGAGGCTCCTCAACTCCTCACCACCTCAAAAGACGTGTACTAACACGTGTACATTGTACATACTTTTTAATACTTAATAATAATTCGTAATAATTATGTCGTCGCCTTTTCCATAATGAGTGCGTGTTAGGTTATAATAATTAAACGGTTAATTACTATCAACACTACACAAATATCACAAGGCACTAATCAACTCAAACTGACAGCGACTCCAAAACCGAATGACGTCCTTTTTGTTTTGTGCGGGATGAAATTTTGAATTTAAATTTGAAAGTCATGGGGACGGGGAAAATATGCTGGGGCTTAATTGGGATGTAGGTACGAATTATTTTTGATTCTATTCATGAAATAGGTGTGAATAATTTCTGCCTACAATCGATGAATGGACACAAGAAATTAACGGGGGCACATGGCACATAGCACAAAAGACATATGAGGAATTTAATTCAATTGAAATTGTAATTTTTTTGTGCATAGAAATTTTAATAATTTATTATTTGAACTATTAAATTATTAAAAAATCACGTGGAAAGTCTTTTGTTAAGCGAATAAAAAGTGAGTATTTAAGAGTTACATGATAATTGATCATAATTTATAATTTTTGAATGTACTAAATGGACCAGAACCAGGCCAGGGCAGGCCAGTGTCTGGATTTGCAAGTGAGAATTAATATGAACTAAATATATAATGTATGTATATTACATGTATTTGAATTGCCAATTTTAAAGTTTTGAAATTTTAATATTTATAAGTTTCTTTTATTTCTTTTATTAGGTATATAAAAAAAGATAGAAATAGAAAATTCAGAAAGGAAACATATAGATATGCTATTTTTTTTTCTTTTTTAAAGTATTTTTTAAACACGTACGAATACTTGATTAGTATTTCTTTTAAATTTTCGAACGTTGACGTTTTTGACGTCGAATTTGGAGACAAGACAGATTGAAGTTTTTCAGAACAGCAGATAGGACATTTTGCTTCTTTTTAAAATGAACAAATTGAATATTTTACAGGTTTTCAAAACAATGCAAAAATGGCATTTTAACGGTTTTCAAAAAAGTTCAGATATCACGTTTTTACTGTTTTTAAAAAATTTCAGATATGACATATTGACGTTTTCAAAAAAGTTCAGTATGATATTTTGTCGGTTTTCAAAAATGAACAGATATGACATATTGACGTTTTCAAAAAATTTCAGATATGACATTTTGACGTTTTCAAAAAATTTCAGTATGATATTTTGTCGGTTTTCAAAAATGTTCAGATATGACATATTGACGTTTAAAAAAAAATCAGATATGGTATTTTGACTTCTTCAAAATATTCAGATATGATATTTTGACGTTTCCAAAACAATGGAGATGTGACACTTTACAGCGGTTTTCAAAACAATGCTCACAATGACAATTTATATTACACAGAAATACAAATTTTAGATACTCTACACAAAATTAATTCTTAGGCATTTTCCATACAGATATGACATTTGTATCTTCAAAATCTCTAATCGATTGTAATTATCTCGTTTGTATTTGTACTACATAATATGGTAATGTCATAATGGTAAAACGTCCCTATAACTAAACTATGTTGTCTTTATAATCAGTAGATGCTACCCCCTTCTTTGTAAACCATAACTCTTCCAGCGCTCACTGACATAATTTATGGATGGTCTTTTTCTACAGGTGTAAAATGAGACAGAAATCCGGAGTATTTTTGTGTGGGAAATGAACTGAAAAATGATGATTGATTGACTTTCTCGCTTCATAGCTTCACCCTATTGGCTTCTCGTAGCCTCCGCCTGTCATTTTTTCGCTCACATTAACACATTCCATCCACATTTCCATATTTATTCTCAATAATCTGACATAAAATTCCCCCATGGAATTCCCTCGAATTCCAAATCGAAATCGTAGATTAAATTTTTTTACACTGAAATAAAATAATGGGATTCCAATAATGGAAACAGCAACGGGCAAAATTTGAATTTATTTCTGTGGGAAAAAATGTAAAAAAAAAAGAGAAGAAGAAAATGGGAGGAAGGCAGCTGCTTTGCGGATTGCTCGACTTCGCGATATTCGCGAAGCTTCCACGTCTCGATTTCATAGCTTTTTGCATTTTTTTGCGAGATTAAATTTGACTGTGAAGTAGACAATAGACGGGTTAAGTTACGCCATGGGTTACGTGTGCACTGAGCATCAATCATCTTTTATTTAGAAATCTTGTATTGAGTTTATTCAGGCGCACAAAGTAATTACCTTCTCGCTTCTCTTTCTCTCGTGATGCTCTCTCCTTTTTATTTTTCTTATTGCTTTTAGAGGGGAGGGAAGTGACATGATTTTTTGAATTTTTGAACATCGAACATGAAACAGATGACGAAGGAAAAATGTACAAGGGATCGTCCATAAAGGACGTCACGGGTAGGGTTAATGGGTCAACTTGGATACTCATGACATCCCATGCTAGAAGATAGCCATTTACACAATGGCTAAGCTGGTACTGGTGACAGCTTGAGGCATTTCTATGACATCATTTACGGACGACCCCAAAGAAAAACGAGAACGATCGAAGGATGGAACCTGAGGCTGACTAGTGAGTCGCGTATGGACTTGACAGGTAGTGCTCATATAATTTTTGTATATTATTATTACTGTATTGCCAAGTCCAAATCGATGAGACCAAGTTTTTCGCTGATCGCATAAGAAATGGTCCATAAATGACGTCACCCAAATCATCGTTCTTTTAGGAACCCATCATCGCTTTAAATTTACGAAAACGCGGTTAGATCTTTAACGTGGTGTGTCATCGTTGCCAATACTCGACTATAGACGTACTCAAGTTATCGATGACATCATTTATGCACGACCCCTACAACTGGCTGTTTGTTTTTTATAATCAGTCTCTGCTTCTGCTTTTTATGCCTTTTTTGGCGTGGGTATTTGGGTAATGAGCTCCTGGCTTTTTTTTCTACTAGTGAGATCTTCTGTGTACTGGAACTGAAATAAAACTGGTTAAGGGATCGACCAGAAATGACGTTATCCGTGCTCAATGGATCTACTAAACCAAAAATGTACGACGTAATTTATGCACGCTCTCAAAGGACAAGGACATAGGGGTAGGTTCATATCACATTGCTGTCAATGTTTGTCCAAAATACAAATTGGGAATGAAACAGGAAACAAAAATAGGAAAACGAGACTATGAAAATGAAATGGATACGTAAATTTTGAGTTCTGCTGCGATGTTCTGTCAAGTTTGAAAGAATTCGATTTGATTTCTTCTTTGAAATGTGATCTCTTCCCCATTTTCCTATCTCGTATTTTTCTATTTGTCTATTTTCACAGAGTCACATAGAACTGCACTCAAACAGACAAACTCAAACATCTGCTTCCCCACTCACTACTTCACGGCTACAGGGCAGGACGAAGGAGTTGCTTTTAGGCAGGAATTTGTTTCCATGCAAAAACCACCTTTTTGATTTTATGCATGGTTTTCTTTGGTAAAGCAAAATGTTGTATTTACATGTTTTTAGAAAAGTGCAAAATGTTCTTTTTACTTGATTCAGAAGAGTGCAAAATGTTGTATTTGCATGTTTTAGAAAAGTGCAAAATTTTATTTTTACTTGATTTAGAAAAGTGCAAAATGTCCTATTAGCATGTTTTTAAAAAAGTGGAAAATGTTTTATTTCCATGTTTTTGAAATGTACCAAAATTTTTATTCCCATGTTTTTAAAAAGTGCAAAATTTTCCATTAACGTATTTTTTTTAAAGTGCAGAATGTTCTATGTACAAGTTTTTGAAAAGTGCAAAATGTTCCATTTACATGCTTTTTGAAAATTCAAGCAGCGGGGACTGCCTGTGCTGGCCGCATTATCCGGCCGTCCGGCCCTGTACGGATACGACCAATCCACAAAACCAATTTCACACCCACCCACCCATACACACACACACACACACTTGCAAACATGATCATGATCAGGAACGAGAAGTACCTACCCACCCACCTACTTGCAGGAACAGAACCAATACTAATAAAATATAATGCCAATTCCAAAGTCAATGTAAAATATTACGCACTCAAAAACCTACCACAACTATATTCTATATTACGTGCACATATAAAAATCACAAAACAACAACAACAACAACAAAAAAAGAAACACACTTTCCACTTTTTCCACTGCCCCATATAAAACCACATAGCACGGATTGTGCAATCCAAATCCTACAAAAATGGTTTCAAATTTAAAAGTCAAATTGAGGCATTGAGACGCCGATCGATGCGGAATTATTATTACTGGAGTTGTACTTGGATTTTGATTTGAAGCTGTGTGAATAAATTGAGAGATTTAATTTATAATCTAAATCCCAAATCCAATTATAATCCGTCTGCACCACCATTATTATTGTCAACAGTTTCTGTCTGTCTTTGTAGACAAAATTCAAATATCGCGTTTGGGACGAAGCAAAATGAGCCACATCCATTTTTTTAAAGCTAAAAACAAAATGCTACTATCTGCAAAAAATTTAAATCATGATTCTGATAGCATGTAAATATATTATTTTGCACGCTTCAAAAACATGTAAATGGGACAATTTGCAATTCAAAAAAACATGTATGTGAATAGAAAGTTTTGCACTTTTTAAAAACGTGTAAATGGAACATTTTGCAATTTAAAAATAGGTGTAAAAAATTAACAATTTAATTTTGCAATTTTTAAAAAGATGTAAATAGAACAATTTGCACATTTCGAAAACATGTAAATAGAACAATTTGCACATTTCAAAAAAATGTAAATAGAACAATTTGCACATTTCAAAAACATGTAAATAGAACAATTTGCACATTTCAAAAACATGTACCTAGATGGAATATTTTGAAATTTTCAAAAACATAAATAGAAAATTTTGTACTTTTCAAAAATATGTAAATAGAAAATTTTACACTTTTCAAAAACATGCAAATAGAAAATTTTACACTTTTCAAAAACATGCAAATATAAAATTTTGCAATTTTCAAATACATGCAAATATAAAATTTTGCAATTTTCAAATACATGCAAATATAAAATTTTGCAATTTTCAAAAACATGCAAATAGAAAATTTTGCACGTTTCAAAAACATGTAAATGCAACATTTTAGCACATTTAAAAAACTCGAATTTAGCATTTTACGTATGTATCTCATATTTTTATTGTTTTACAGGCACAGGCTTAAACTCATTTCAATCCCAGCTCGAATGTCTCAAATTGTATTTTACATATATGGGTAAATTTGATACTTCGCAGACTATATTATATAGCTTACCCACTAATACCTATAGGCTAATAAATATGTTTTCTTCATAAATTGGATTTAAATGATATACAAAAATCATATTATAGCGTATGTGCAAAATTGTGAAATAGAAACCCAGACACATGGCATTGAAGAAGACTGCTTGTGAAAAATGAATATTTTTTGAAAATGTAAATTCATATTATTACTTAGTGATACACAAATCCCGTGACCGCCAGTTGTCGTAGTAATAGTAATAGCATCCTGAATAAATGTCTCCGTATTTTATACAAAGAAAGCAACAAAGGCACTTATGGCGTCTGCCACAATAATCGTTATAACGCTACACAAAATACTACACACAGAAATACTATGCAAGAAATAGAGATTATTACGAGGAGGCGATTCCGTGAATAGAATCTCTGCATGTAGATTATTTGATTATTATGATGTAGTCAAGTGTGGAAATCTCACAATGTCAATGTGTAGTCAAGTGTGAGTACGTGGATAGTGAATAGAAATTATTTAATGCTTCACTAAATTCAACTCCCCCCTCCCCCTCCCACTTATGTCCGCTCTCTCGTCTCGTCTGACTTTGGAAATTCGCAAGAATATTTAAAGAAGAAAACAAATCTGTATTCCCTCTCTACAGTATTTACATATGACGCTTTCCTTCGGTTTCGGTTTACATCTGACTAGAAAAATAAATCACAAATTCATAGCCTCAAGAAAAACCACAAAACCAAAACCGAAGCCGCGTCTTCGAGTTTCGAGACTCCGAATTCAAATTCAAAGCCTTTAGACATACACAAGATTAGGACAAAGATTGTATTTTTGTACCATATCGTGTGTGAAGAACCAAAATGAACCATATCCAATTTCAGCTACAATCAAAATGAGCTATGTCATAAAAACAAACTGAGAAACGTGAGTAGAATGTTAATTAGGAGTTTTTTAAAAGCGTAAAATGTTCTACTTACATGTTTTTGAAAAGGTGCAAAATTTTCTTATTCCGTGTTTTTGAAAAGTGCAAAATGTTCTAATTCCTTGTTTTTGAAAAGGCACAAAATGTTCTAATTTAATATTTTTGAAAAGGCGCAAACATTTTTAATTCCATATTTTGGAAAAATGCAAAATGTTCTAATTCGATGTTTTTGAAAAGGTGCAAAATGTTCTAATTCCATATTTTTGAACAGGTGCAAAATATTCTAATTCCATGTTTTTCAAAAGGTGCAAAATGTTCTAATTCGATGTTTTTCAAAAGGTGCAAAATGTTCTAATTCCTTGTTTTTGAAAAGGTACAAAATGTTCTAATTCCACATTTTTGAAAAGGCGCAAACATTTTTAATTCGATGTTTTTGAAAAGGTGCAAAATGTTCTAATTCCTTGTTTTTGAAAAGGTACAAAATGTTCTAATTCCATATTTTTGAACAGGTGCAAAATGTTCTAATTCCTTGTTTTTGAAAAGGTACAAAATGTTCTACTTCCATATTTTTGAAAAGGCGCAAACATTTTTAATTCCATATTTTTAAAAAGGTGCAAAATGTTCTAATTCCATGTTTTTGAAAAGGTGCAAAATGTTCTAATTCCTTGTTTTTGAAAAGGTGCAAAATGTTCTACTTAAATGATCTCAAGACATATTTGTATATTTTTGTAGATAGTTAATAATGTTTTTAGTTAAAAATGGATATGGGTCATTTTGGTTCTTCACAGACGATATGTGAGCTACACAGAAGAGCCAAAGGAAATCCAAAAATCATTGATTGCCCTTCGAAAATGTAGAAACAAAAAAAAAATGGCGGAAGCCGAATCGACAGGGCATGAAGTTTAAATGGTGACAGCACATAGTTAAATTTGAAAATAATATCGCAGTAAAAGAATCGCACACAAAAAAATAAAAGAAAAGGAAAAGGGAAATTGAAATACGCAGAGACAAAAAAAAAATCAAAATAAGAAAAGTCCTTGTTGGATTATTATTTTATTATTATCCTGAATCTTGTTATCGTATCGTAATCCTAATTCCTATTCCTAATCTTGCAATTGCATTATAGGGATCGTCCACAAATGATGCCACGTTCGTTTAAGGTGAGTGGGTTGGCATCTTATGTTAAAGATATAGCCATTTACACAATAGTAAAGCTCATGACAGGGGAGTCATTATAGGGTCCTAGATATGTAAATATTTCAATGCCATCATTTATAGATGATCCCTGACTGCACTGACTTTTATTTAATGGCAACTTAATGACTCGCTCATTTATTTGTGTTAATTTTTTTTGTACATTTGTAGTTTCTTTCGGGATTTGGCAATTTTGTGATTTCGTAATTTCGTAAAAGTAATAATACAGTAGGAGTGACGACATTACTATTACACGAAATGGAAATGGAAAAATCCAAGAGATAATCTGTATCTCATGGTTGCTCGGTGTCCATGTCGGTGTCGGTACTGCTCAATATTCAATGCATCCTCAGTGGCTACTTATAGGGAGCGTCCAAACATTACGTCATTTAAAATAAATGTGAGTATCTTTTGGAAAAGGATAGGGAGCTGCTGTAGACCCCCTCCCACAAATTGTAAGACGTAAGTTGTGCTCGTACCTCTACTACACCTTATTAACGTAGGTACATCATAATCATAATCATAGGGTCCAATTAGGAGTACGACCAGCATATTATGTACTTGGGGTCGTCCATAAATAATGTCTAATTCGCCAACAGAGCTACACCGATACCGATATACCGATGAAAACATTATTTTATAGGGATATTGGGAATATATATGATGCACTGGTGGAGGGCGACAGAATTGTAGTCGACGACGAACACGTCCTTTATGGACGACCCCTACCGTTTACATGTGCACGCTTGTAATCTCAAGTACTCAGACCATTATATTATCCATTGTCCATTAGGGATTATGTGCCAGTGGCACTATGGACGCTAAAGCAAGCAAAAGTCCAAATGCAATCTTTGTTAGGAGTCGTCCACAAATAAAGTCATGAAAAAATCCTCACTTTTAATAGCATAATATGACACCCCTGACGTGAGTTTAACCATTGTGTAAATGGCAATCTTTAATGTGGGATGTCATCAGTAGCCAGGAAGACCCATTGACCATATGCATGACGTCATTTGTGGACTATCCCTTAATGATGATGATGATTATTTTCGCATTAGCTTTTCTTTGGCTTCGACTTTAACTAAAGATTATTGACAGTGACAGCCACAATATTATTTTTATTTTTCAAGTCTTTCTTCACCGTCCAGTCCACTGTCTACCGTCCGTCCGTCGTAGATTTACTGATTATTTTTTCATTTCTGATTCTTTTTGTCAGCTTGCCAGGCTTTTAACATTATTAGTACTACTGCTATTAGTACTACTGCTATTATTATAATGTACAAGGGCTGGACTGCGGATTAAACAACCATTCAACTTAATTACTATCAGTCAGTGGACTCCATTTTTATTTTGATTCCTTAAACAAATATCAGAATTTCACAGGGTTCCTTCAACTACCAACACCAACCAAACCAGCAACCAACTACAAATAAAAGTCCCAAGTCCAAAAGTCATTCAAATAAATTCTCAGAGGTGTCATCAATTTTTAGAGACAGCGATGAGGTGAAGCTTCCCTTCAAAAATGGAAAATCTATATACCTACGTACACATGAAGAGTTTTATAGCAAAATCGGATAATTCAATTTTACAGGAACAACGGATAATGAATAAAAGGCCACAGGATTATTTTTTCCAACTCAATTTTTTCCACAGGTACTGTAACTGACGAAGCGTCATTTCAAGCAGTTTCATAAATCTGGACTGACTCTGGAATTTTGTAGAAAATTTACAAACATTTTAATTTGTGGACTTTTTCCGTTTTGCCTCAAAATCAATAACTTAACGTGGAGGAAAAAGTCCGTAAGATGAAATTTTAATCGTTTTGAGTGAAATCAAAATTTTTTGTAACTTTTAAATTTTTTCCTGCATAAAATAATTATTATTACGCACGGGAATTGTCTTCTACAAACTAAGAAAACACTGGAAAACGGAATTAAATCAGAAATGCGTGTTTTAGGTGGACTTATCCCATTTTGCCAAAAATTATGTAATGGACTTGACCCGTTTTGCCAAACTACTCTTCAAGTCGAAAAAGTTGAAAGACGTATGTACATACAACGAGAACGAAAACGAAACCTAATGAAAAATGAAAGCGAGAAGGGGCACTTCAGTGAGTCAAGGGACATTTTTCAAAAAATAGTAATTTCAGCCCTATATACTACCAGGAGACCGGAGGACCAGCACCAGACACCAGTATATCGGTGCCAGTAAGTAATGGATGGATTGGTAAAATAGGAAATAGCGTACAAAAGTCAAAAGTACGTGTCTGGAATAGAAATTGTAGTCAATCGTCAAACACAAACAAAAAGACTCATCTTGAAAAATGACAGGAATAAAAATGTTGACATTGAAATGAATGATTTTTTTGACACTTTCCAATTCGCAGTTTACTTACATACATCATTGGCTAAAATTCTAAAATTTAATTTTGCCTATTTAAATATAATATTTTTGAAGGCAAGAAATTCCTAAAAACGCCTATGTGTTTCTTTGCGCAGATTTTGCAAGACAACATTACGTAATCCAATTTAATGTGTACCGTTACCGTTACCGTACAAAATCCCTTTTCCCCAGATTTTCTTTTTCATTATACAACTGAAAAACTGGCAAGAAAACTGTGTGTATTTCTGACCATAAAATAATTTCCTGTCCCGTCGCCTATATTTCCTGTGGTAACCTTTGCAGATAAATAATGGCATTTAACCCGGAGAGCCATTGGCCAGCCAGTGTGTCAGTGTGAGACTTGACATTAAGAACGTCCAGCAGAGTGCAGAGTATAATAAGACCTACGAATCTGTTTTTATTGGGTAATAACACTGCATAATATGTAAGGAGCATTACGGATACGGATATGGTGCAATACAATAGGGCATGCTGGGTGTGGATAGAAGAAAACCGAAATGAGAAAGAAATACAATGACTGAATGACCATGGCCTATGAGCCAACTTCCCCTCACATTTTTAGATGCTGAGCTTTTTTTTTTGATTATGTGCTCACAAAACCGCTGAAAAAACAGGAACCGGAACCCGAACCCGAACCGGCAGCGGTCGCAGTCCCGGTCCCGGTCCCGGTACAGGAGTACCCTGCTTAATTTTACGAGCATATAATTCAAACGAAAAATTAATATATTAGGTATCACTTCACGTGGGGTATATCAGTAGCTCATATTTTACTTGTATCGTATGTACGAACGAGCCCACATATTTGTAAAGATTGCGTAGCAGTTTCATAATATAATAAATAATATTTATTACACTATAATCACACCACCTGCCTCTCTGATACTGCTTCCTGAGAAGCACCTCTGCTTTTAATAAAGCGGCGAAGTACTCAAACTAATCTGCAAGAACTGTCTCGCGCCCGAATTTTTCAAAGTCCCGCCAAAAATGTTACGAAGCGCTATATCGTCTGTGAGAAACTGAGAAACATTCGTTAAATGTTAATTTAGAGTTTTTGAAATGCAAAATGCTCTATTTACATGTTTTTTGAAAAGTGTAAAATATTCTATTTACATGTTTTTTGAAAAGCGTAAAATGTTCTATTTACATGTTTTTTGAAAAGTGAAAAATGTTCTATTTCTATTTTTTTTTAAAAGTGTAAAATATTCTACTTACATGTTTTTGAAAAGTGTAAAATATTCTACTTACATGTTTTTGAAAAGTGCAAAATGTTCTATTTAAATGCTCTCAAGAAATGTTTGAATATTTTGTAGATAGTGGATATTGTTTTTAGCTACAAATGGATATGGTTCATTTCGGTTCTTCACAGACGATATGTTTAGTATTGCACGTTTTCTGATTTTCTGTGCCTTGGCATTTAAGCAGTTCAAAAATTAATAATAATATTAAATATCGATTAGTACTTCAGCAAATATCGAAGTCCTTATCGTTTAGCTTTGAATTTCAAGTTTCGACCCTAATTAGTAAATTGAGTTAATTAGCGTCAAATGTCACCTTGCCCTGTCTGCCTATAGCCATAATTATATTATTTGAGACCAATCACTCAGATGAGTAATTTGTACATGACACAAAAACAAAGCAAATATAATCCGTTAAATGATGAGTTGATGTGCCTAGGTACTTGAGGGAAAATGAAAGGGTAGAATTTATAAAATTGTTTAACTAATTAGACACCTCAACATTCAACAACATTCAACAACTAACCCATTACTCGGTTGCTCGCTTACAATTTACACGACTGTAGAAATCAGACACACAGAATCACACAAAAGAAGAATTTTGAAGGTATTATAGGTCAAGAAGGCCTAGATATCGCGATTGAAGGCTCAAAATGACCCATATCCATTTTCAGCTAAAAACAAAATTTACTATCTATAAAAATAATTCAAATATCGTGATTCTACTATAGAAGAATGTAAATAAAACATTTTCTAAATTTAAAAAAACATGCAAATAGAAAATTTTGTAATTTTTAAAAACCATGCAAATAAAACATTCTGCACTTTTCTAAAACATGTAAATACAATATTTTGCACTTTTCAAAAGCTCACAAACAGAACATTTTGCAACTTTTCAATAGCATGCAAATAGAAAATTTTGTAATTTTCAGAAGGGTGCAAATAGAACATTTTGCACTTTTCAAAAACTCATAACTAACATTTTAAGCATCAATAACATATTAAGCGTTTATTTACATAGCTCATTTTAATTCCACCTTTCATTGCATATGGGTCATTTGGACTCTTCGTTGACGATATGTACGTACTTAAGCACTACCTATAACAAATTATATTACCTGTAAAGTAAACGAATAACAATAACGTTATAGTATTAGTAGTGTAATACATTGCACAGTTACGAACGAAATGAAATATTCAAAATACCGAAACCAAAATCAATATCTAATTTTACTGATTGGTTTTCTTTTGAATTTGAATTAGGAATTTAATTGGATTAAAATTCTTGGAATAAAGAATGGACCTACAAAGAAAACACCTGAGATTCGAGCGGCCCATTAAATGCTGTGAATGTGAAGAAGCCCTACAGCATGTGGATTTACATTTGTCGAGAGCAACTCAAACACAATCAGCATTAATTTGCACTTTACAAACTATATAACAACTTTGAAGAATTACATTACTGATTAAATAATGATTCAATACACTAGAAGCTTCCTACGCAGTACCGATCTTTTTTATTGTTAATTATATTAATTTTCAAATTAACACGAATTAAAACTTTATTGTACTTTTTTTCATTGATTTCGTAATTCGTCGTCATCAAAGTCAACAACTACGGTCTACGGTACTTGTGTCACATCAAGTACCTTGTACTTGACAGTTTGTCACTAAATTTAATTTCACTTATCTAGAGTAAATTTCAATTTTGTTTTGCCCCCATTAGTACAGTACGCACCTAATTTATTTTTGTTTTCGCTCTCGGGGAAACAGCTCTCAACGGTTGACGGCCCTCTCACCAATATCTATACCTGCTGTAATGTGTTAACTACTAATTTTCTTTCTTAATTCACAATTTGCTACTTCCTAAAGGCAACTCCGACACCGACGAGTCTGCAGTCAAATCCAATTAATGACTCCACTTGAACACAAAGGGCACATCGCATGTGACATGTCTTGAGTAATTCATAATTATATTATGCTGTATGTAGATTCCACTTCTAGGACTATGACTTATTCAGTATCAGTGCAAAATGCAACACAGGAAGATCACATATAAGGTATTTTACATCCTGTCTGTTGTGTTGTAAGTAATTACTTTTGCATTATGTGAAAGTAAAAATAGTGCTGACAGAAACCTTTTATTGGACGTCCGGAGGTTGAAGGTCAGCGATGTTGGATGTAAATTAAATTAACAATTAATACGGAATGTTCAGCATAGAATTTGAACATATGTATTCGCATTAACAGAGACAGAAAGCTGGGCTGGAGGAGCCCCAAGCACATCGACAATGGAAATCCAAATCCAAATATCGATTAACGTGCGAACGTAATTGACCTAGATATTATTAACTTATTATCACAGAGGTACCTATGCACTCCTGCCAACCTCAATTATAACTAATTTACGGTCTCACACTCCTAGACACAGAAAAACAACTCGTAAAACTTTCAACTGGCCACTGACCACTGATGACTGACGTCATAGTGGCAGCGATTTGTCTCATCAAGGAGATTACCAACAATCATCGTCCACAACTGACGACAGGAAAAGACAACAATTAATCTCTTGATATAGACTGGATAGTTCAATTTTATAAACGGGTCAAACAGTTTGTTTCATATAATTATGGCATGACCGAATAGACGTCTACTAACAAACTACCTAAATAAACTTTAATATTGTCCTAATAAAGTTGAAAGTGTATTAACTGTTAACTGAGCTGTGCTCCTTCGACCGCTTCTATTCCATGAAATGTACAAATAAATAATTCATAATACAAAAAACTGGAAAGTATAATATATTAAAATTATATAATATAGCATAAATAGATGATTGAAACTCACAGTAACTTATGACTTGGTATTAACTAACTGGCTCCACTATTTTGTTATTATAAACTTTAGGGCTCGAAACTTAATTACTCACATCACATTGCTATCGATAGATGGTAAGAAATTGACTGTGACCAGTGTGACAACCTCTTTGTAATAATTAATTAATTCATAATTAATCTTTGACTACTTAATAAGAGCTTCGCAATTAACAATTTGCGAATTTGCCATCAACTATGGCGAACATTGAGACAATTTTCCACAGGAACTCTACTCCGGCAAGTGGAGTAGAGCCAACAGTCGGCGTTGGATATTGGAAGAAAATTAGAGAGAAGCGAACGAACGAACGACGGGACCTTACGTATTAAGAATCGTCCAAACATGACGTTATTGAATTCAAGTCATTTTGAGACTCGGGCTACCTACCCCCAAACCACTGACACTACTTTAGAGCGTTCTAAAGTTTTCATGAAGTCAAATAAAATCACCCAAGGTGGCTCCTGACGTTATGTACGGACAGCCCCTTTGCATGGATTGCCGTTTTCCTTTTCCGCCGAGTCATGGTGATTGAACTAAACGACTACTGCTGAATTGCTGACTAGTGCTGACTGCCAAGAAGAACTTCCTTCTAATTTATTCATGATTACTTTATTTTATTGCTAAACATAGTTTTAATAACGATATTATTATTACAGATTGATAGTTTGACTCATACTTCAATTATCTGTTGTTTAAATAATTCGAGTAATGCTCAATTAACATTATTAAAAGAAGTGTACAAAACATTTATTGAGTACGAAACCAACTCGAATGTAATGTGTGGTCTTGTTATAGTTGTTGGTATAGTTTAATTTTAATCGTGAGTGGCAAAGTCCGTCATCCGTTGCCGTTGTCGTTGTCGTCCGCCGGCAGTTTGCTCGTTTTATAATCGTGGGTATCGGTATTTTAATACTTAATTTAGTTTTTATTAACTAACTGTACTAACTAATGACTATGACTACTTCCGTCATCCGTTTTAAAGATGTCATTTTGTATAAAGTTGTACTAGTTGTTATTCGCGAGTAACTGTAGGTTTTATATGTAATTTATGTCTCGTATCAATGTCTACTTTCAACTTTTGACTTTGAATTTTAAATATATCTTATTGAAGCTATTGAGGCTTTCAACGAAGCATCAAAATAGAAATTTTAACAGTTGACAGTCAACATGACAGTACCTAGTTCTACTTTTGACTTTTCTATATTTTATGCTCAATAGGAATAGTTGAAACTGAAACTAAAAGGCACTACTACAATAGTTATGATTATAATTTTATTTCTAATTAACTTTTAACTTGGAGCGTAATTATAGCTTATTGCATGACTTACTGGCAGCTGCTAGCCTGCTAACTACAAAGCGTAAACTGTGTGTTGGTTGGAATGTAGCATGTAATTACATTATGCTTAATAATGATTAGGTATTTTTTGTGTTTGAGCTTTGCGTTTATAATATATATATAGGTATTATTGATTATGTTCATGTTGGAGGCTGTGTTTATCTATATTTATTTGCAGAAATATTTGTGTTGAATAGGGCCGTCTGATCTGCTGATGTATGCTCTGAACTGCATTTACAACTTACAGTGTGAAGTTGGTAGTTGATGGTGTTTCTATTTCTGTTAAAAAAATCTGCTGACTACTGATAAACTGTTGACTGACTGACGTTTAACTGCAACTATGAACTAACTTAAACGAATGAACATAAACTGTAATATGAAACAAGAAGTGCGTTCAAACAAGTACAAATAAGCAGCCTCTGTCTACAGACAGTCAGTCGGAGTCAGGAGCCGCCTACAATAAAATGCTCAAGCCTAGTGCCAATAAACTACACAAAGATAATTAATGATAAATGGGGATAAGGTAAGGTAGCTCATATTAATCTCTAATGACAAATGATACGCTTTAAAGCTTTTCTAAAATACTTTAACATTGTCCTGCTCCTATACTGTTCTTAACTTTAAAATATTCCTCATTAAATGAATAATACAATGACAAACGAACTCGCATTTTATTATTTGCAGGTATGAATTTGGAAATCTTTAGAGCCAAGTACACTACAATGGTTTGACTAACTGTGCAAGCTCAATAATAATTGTTCTGCCACTGATGCTTTTTGTCATTCATCATTATATATTGCGATCATTATGATTTTGGTAGGTTCTCAATTTTCTTCTCAAGGGTTTACATAGCTTTTTGAGTTCACCATTTGTCATTTTCAATTTTAACAACTGTATACATACTCAACTTACTCAACTATTGACTGTGGTTATTTAGTGTTAATAGTTTCGCATAATATAGAGGATTTTGCTACCGTCGAACGTCAAGTTTAGTTAAAAATGGAATGACGTATCATTCAAATTTAAATTTCAAGGAAAACCGTAAATGTTGAGCGTCCATATAGGTATACATCGCCTGTGAAGAACCAAAATGACTCATATCCAATTTAAGCTAGAATCAAAATAAGCTATGTCATAAAAACAAAATAAGAAACATGCGTAAAATGTTAATTAAGGGTTTTTGAAAAGTGTACAATGTTCTATACTGAGTCCTTTGGGCTATCCGCAATGGAGGACAGTGACTAGTTTATTTATTTTAATAAAGTTGTCTTTCTCTCATGTTTTTGAAAAGTGTAAAATGTTCTGTTTACATATTTTTGAAAATTGAAAAATATTATTCTATTCTATTCTATGCTTTCAAGATGGTGATATTTCAATATTTTTGTAGATAGTGGATATTGTTTTTAGCTACGAATGGACATGGGTCATTTTGGTTCTTCACAGACGATATCTGTACCTTATGTGCAGTGTTTAAATTTTAAAGGCGACACTTGTCAGTTATTGTTCCGTCTCTCTCGTGAGGATCGTGTGATCCGTCGTAGATTGTAGAGTGACTCCTACTACTAGGACTACTACTATATGGTACTGACTTGACTTGTAAGTATCACTTGTAGTGGAATTTAAATACTTTACTATGTACTCATCATTATTACATACACATAAATATGTGTATAGTGATTAAGAGATGTCAGAATGGGATTTAATTTATGTTTTACTCATCTCGTCACTTCTGCCTAGTCTCTGTCTGTTGAATAATAATAGCACTTAATAATTACAGATGCTCCGTATTTATTATTTAATAGGGCTGCGTAGTGTTGAGTGTTCTCACTATGTGGTTTTCGTTTTGGGCTCTCACACTACTAGCACTAGCCTCAAAGCTGAAAATTACATATTATGCAAAATTATGTCTAGCTTATCGTTAGTGCTCCGCTGCGGTTGTCCCTTGTTGTGTGAATATAGCGAAATTATTAAAACCTAAAACACTTCACATTTTACTACGTGTCATATCTTCGCCATCCCCATTAATTAACATGTTTATCCAGTGACAGATCTTTCAACTATCTGCAAAATTCAATAATTATATTATTCATATAGTCTATTCATAGTATTTTACTGGAAGAAAAAAGATATAATAATATATAGTAAATTAAAATACAAAAACCAAACTGACAGCTATAGTGGTATACGTATATCTTGGAGTCTTGATATAGGAGGGAGTCCCATATAGTAAAATTAGCACTTTTTTTGCAAATAGTTGAAAGTTCTGCTACTCCATAATAAACGTATTAATAATGGCAATATTGGCAATGGCATATATGACGTGTAACATGTCGTATTAAAATTTTGAATGTTTTCTTCATGTTTTAACAGCAGTATTTTACCCAGGTACGTACGCAACTGACTCTGAAAACTTTATAGTAAAGAAACTAACTAACATTAAGCAACTATATTACATTACATTTATGACACCACCTGTACATGAAAAATCCATTGATTTCCATACTTTTATGAGGAAAACTGTTTTAAATATAAAATACTATACATATGGTAGGTGCGAGGAGATTATCTCTCAAATTACCATAATAATGGGATTTAGCTTCCAAGTACAATGTGCGAAACTGACTGTGTACTTTGTAAACGCTATTTCTATATTTAGAATTGTTTTTAAAATCTAAAAGATATGAACTATAAAAACATTGAGCAGAATGACATTTAAAATTTTTCAAAAAGCAAATGTATCATTTTACAGTTGCTTACACACCTTTAAAAACTTTGTATAGCTTTACATGCAAAAGAATGGAAGGTCAAAAGTAGAAAAAAAAGATTTACATCTGTGAAATACTTGTAAATTGAAAATTGAAAACATATTCAAAATGCTCAAAAGTAATAATAAGGTGTAATATAATATATAGAGATGGTACTCATATAAATTACACGAGGATGTCTGTTAAATTCGTAGAAAGGACGTACGAGTAGTTTGAGACTTTGAGTTTTTTTGAAGTTTTTGTAAATTACATGGATAGGTAATTGCACAGTACTGTCTATACGGGGAAAAAAAAGAAACTGTATGATAAAATGCAGTATAGTGACAACTGACAACTTTGAAACTTTTACATAAGGCATCTTATATACTTCCTTAAAATGGCTATAGAGCACTACAGCAATACAGAGATCTCATAAGAAAGAATATGCAATAAAATTTATTAGTGAAGGTAAACACAAGCCAGCAATATTACAGCTATTATTACTATTACGTAAATACAAATGTATGTTACTTCTTTAACAGGACACGAGAGTTTACTTTAAAGTTGAGCGTCATTCAGTCATAACTCATAAACTTAATATACATCTCTCAAAAAGGAAAAAATCGTGCCGAAGGAGGAAGGAGGAAAACAAATAAAGAGGCGGAGGATCTGTATTCTGTTCCTGTCTGTTTTAACGTGAGCTTCACGAAATAATAAACTACCCATATCAGTCAGCACAGTAAATACTCCGAGATATATGCATATAGACTATATGCAGGTATGTTTCTGTACATACAGATTTATACCATTACTTAATTATAATTAATTTTTACTATTTATTTGCAATTTTATTGTGTAAGAAGATGCGTCCACTTATATATTATGCGTATAATTAGCTATGCTATAATTGCTGAAAACTACAACGATACTAATTTTTGAAAATTTTCATAATTCTAATCTAACGTCTAACTTCCCTCTATGTACATGTCTGTTTTGTAGTTTATATATAACTAGAAAAAAAAAACATTGAAGCTTTACTACGCATTTTTAGCAGTTTACACGGTTGACGTTCACGGTTTTCCCCCCGATTTATAAATAGCTATGCAATTATACAATCTATTATTCAGAATTGCGCTGTTCCTGTATCCTCCGTAGCACTATCATCCAGACATTGTTTTAAAGCTCAACTTTATACCATTGTAAAATGTAATGAGTTATGATTATGATTAACCTACCTACCTACACTTACTGTCCTTTTTATTTATGCCTTTCCTTTGTTTTATTTTTTTTATTACAGGGGTAACGAGATTCTACAATTATAACTACCGCCATCGGCACCGCCGCACCGTCACCGTCACCGTCACCGGATTAACTCTAAACTGACAGGACAGCGGACTCCCAGTGTGCTCATTACTAGCATAGCCATTAACCATTAAACTTGATCCTGACTGAACTGCTAAGCGGCTCTGAGTTGAATTGGAGATGAGGACGAGGACGAGGGACAGGCGGAGACTACCGTTGAGTAGTAGACGTAATGTAATAATTATATGCTGTATCAGTAATGAGTATTCAATTATTTTTCATGGTGGTATGAATGCTACGTGACCATGACTGACTTTTCAAATATTAAAAATATTTTAATTCTATATTTATTAAATTCACATTCAAAATATTATGTAGGATCTATTTTTGAATTACTTGACATTTTAAATCAAAATCAAGATGATGGAATTTTTGGAATTGGAATTTTCTTAGATGAGCTGTTTTCATCATAGTCGGTCGTAATTCGTAATCGTAAGTCGAAGTCGAAATCGAAAATTCGAAATCATCAAAGTCGTTATATAGAGAGTATAAAGTATTATGGTATGATTTGATTTCTGTGTAGACTATTAGTGCAGTACAAGATTTTCTTGATTCCATCCAGATAGGTATGTGGTGGCTTGGCGCTATTGGAGGAAAGTCCTTATCGTAATGGGAGAGTGGGGCAATGCAGTAAAAAAAAAATGATTATAAATATTATTATGATTCTTGTGATCGTGAAAGAAAATTGGCAAAGCCGACGCCGCCACCACACACCGTAAGCGTACCGCCTCCCCTGAACATGTAACAAGATCTTCCTCGCATCGTGGATACTGATGCCGAAAACGGATAAGCTCAAAGTACTTTTGAAAAGGATATGGATAGTTTGTGCTTCTTATATAACTTGTAACGTCTTAGCAGAGCGCGGACCAAAAGAAACCAAAACCAATTAGGGTATGCTATGAATACATGTACCTGCTCCTACCTACCTAACCTACCTACTTAGGTACCCACCCAATTAAAAATAATTATATAGTGTAATTCTCTCTCTGTAGAACTACCCATATAGATATATTTAATACATATAGAAATTTGAATTAGAATTTTTATGCAAAGTATAATGTTTTTTTTGCTTTCTTACCGTTATGACTGCAATATCCCCACTCGCTCATATTGTATCAAAATTGAAGGAACGAAAAATCTCGAGAAAATTCAACACCAAAACAGTAGTGGCAAGAAGAAGAAGAAGTCTCAATAAAGAGGTCGTACAGGTAGATCGTGGGTGTAGATAATAGCACGTGTGTTTAGTATTTAGTTATGTAGGTCGTACAGATATTTCTGTTAATTTTTTTTTATTATTACAAATCAATTGCAATAATAATAATTTTATATATGTAATAATATATTATTATACTTTGTATTGAAGGAGGCGAGAAGGAATTTCACAGTTGGATGATGCTGATGCGCGACGAGGTGTCGTCGGTGTGAGTGAGGTACTTTGAAACTGACGAAGAACGACAGTGAATAATGTTAACAATATATATAATGTAATTTGTATATTTTTGACTAGAGCTTTTCCCTTTTTTCGCTCACTTTGACTTTTGTAGATAGTGGATTGGAGTTTTGGAAATAAACAAAGTAGTATCAATATCAAACAACTGACGTGTAGGATATTCGTGTACAAGTGCTGGATTTGGATTGACTCTTGAACTTAGCTCAACTTGACGTAAGTAAATATCTACAAAGGTTCAGGTGGAAATGGTCTGGAATGGAGGAAATATGTGTATAGGGAGGTATTAGGTATTGAATTGTAGTGTTCGACTATGTATCGATTTTTTTTAAAGTTTGTGTTTATTTAATGATAATTGATAATTATTGTTGATTTTGATAATTCAGTCAAACTTATTCGGCTTGATTTTTTCCCCTAATCTTCGGTAAGTTACAGAGATTGAGCTTTTTTTTTTACTTATAGTAGTACGTTATTCTCTCCTTTTATCAGTGTCCGATACCGATATCAGTTATATATTTTTTTTAAATGTTTCAGTGTGATTTGGTGGACTTGGTATGTACAGAGTTAAATGCACCGAGACGGAGGGAGAAATACTCACACAAGAGGCAAAGAACAATTGAAATTGAACAAGTAGTAATAATAACAACAACAACAACAGCCAAGATTCTATTGACTTATTGACTTTTGTGATTTACAATTTTTACGATGTTGGTCTTGGTCCTGACTCTCGCTCGCTGACTCAAGAAGATGTAGACGTAGAATTGGAAGTAGTGGAAGGTGAAGGGTAGAAAAATTGAATGAATGAACTCAGGGTTTCTCTGATTCTATTTGCTTAAATTGTAAATTCCGTAATGCTGTGTGTACACGGGGAGGAAATTTAGTTGGAGGTAGACTGTGTAACTCTTGTTTTTTTTCTTTCTCTTATTTGCTTTACCCCTCGTTACTGTATTTTCTTGTGGAAGTAGAAATACAATAAATTGTTGCCTTTCTTTTCTTTTTCAGTTTCTGCTGGACTGATTCTGATCTTATAGACGGATCTTCAATCTGGATTTTGGATCTGGGGGATTAGGAGACTTTCCTACAGTTTTGTAGAGTTTGAAGAATTTGGAAATCTGTAACTTGAAATAAAAGCTTTTTCGAAATAGCTATATAGTAGTAGAAGCTGTATTTAGAATTTAGTTGGCTGTTGAGCTTGTTGGGCTTTTGGAGATTTGGATTTGGGTGGTGTTGTCAAAGTTGAGCGGAGTAGTGTTTAGGGTTGACTGGTGGTGGAAGTGTTTCCTCCTGGTTATTTAACTGAGACGGAGAGTGCGGAGAGTGAGTGAAGGAGGTTGTAGTAGTCGTAGTAGTAGAAACTGGGAGTGTAGCTGATTCTGTAGTAGCGTAGTAGTAGTAGTTTGGTAGTAGTAGTACAAGTGCGAGTGTGTGTGTGGAATTGGGATTTTAGAATTGAAAAGGTAGGCTTTATAATATATTATGAAATGAATGTGAGTCTCAAACTGTTCTCTCAAGTTGTTCACTTTTACGTTCCTCTTCAAGTAGACACCACAGAAGCGGCTTCGGCATCGGCTTCGGCTTCGGCTTTTGCTCGTCTTTTTGCCTCTGCTTTTTTTATTTTTCTCCTTTTTGCCTTTGGCTTCTTTATACTTGGTTGTATATGTTGTATTATTGTATCGTATCGTTTATTACTGATACTCTGACTGACTGACTGACTGTCGCTCAAGTTTCAAGTTTTGAAGTACTCTACTGACACTGGCACTGCCACTGATGGACTTTTCTTTCTTCTGGTTTTTGCACAACTTTATGAGAATATTATTATTATTTCTGTCTCTCCACTCGCTCTGCGTCTATGTATGTCTGAGCGAGATTAGCACTTAGTAATTACGTGGAATGGGAGGTACATACTATATTAACGTTGGACTTGCAAGTCTTGAGAATATTAAATTGTATATATAAAGGTGTACTCTCATTATTATCCTGATAATTTTCTTACTTACTAGTTAACACACGGACGACGGACGTAAACGTGAACGGAGCCCAGACTTGTTGAGGGAGTCAGAGTACAAAATACAATGTGTGCAATGCACTGAACTGAGTACTGAACTTTGTAGTGAGTCAAGTTCTTCTTTTACGTTACGTTATTATTATCATCATGTATTAGAATTTAATGTATTTATGTACAGTACATAAAGTATGAGTGGAGAGATTAGGAGAGGAGAAACAATAGACACCATAGACAGTTGAGAACGTTCTTCTTTTCTTACCTTACCAATTCAGAATTCTCTATAATAGTGTGACTGATATATGTGTGCTGATGCCGACTGCGTTTATTACTCACTCGATTCCCTATTACTCACTCGCGTCGGCCACTACTACTTACTTACACTCCACTCTTTCTTGAGACTGACGAGGACCAGGCCAATAAGTCAAGCCAAAGTCACGCTTATTAATGTTAATGTGGTAATAGGAATAATAATGGTTAAGTTGACTTGACTACTTGACTTTCCTTCAATGTTCAATGTGTTTCAGTTCTACGTACACCGTACAACTCAATGTACTTTGTACAACACTTATACCACTTCACTCCTTTTTTTCCTTTCCTGTCCTAGTAACTATAGTAAGTATGTGTATGATGCTGATAATGATTTTTTTATGTATGTATTAATACAGAGTCGTGTATCCTTTTCGTTTTAGATTTGGTTTCAAACTCCCACAAGAATTGACTGAGTATCTATAAGAACACAGCGGATCGACTGGAAAGATGGAAAATGAAAAAAAGGAAGATGAAAGATGCCAAATTCCGAAATTCCGCGATGTGGCTTTGAGATAAGGTCTCTGACAGGCTCCGTATAGCTGTAGTGCCTTTGCCTTTGTTTTTTCTTTTTCTCGTCTCTGGGTCTGATCTTTTCTTTATACCGAGTAACAGATCGGGTTTGGGTTTGAGAGTTTAGCGATTAAGCAGACTAGGATAGAGATTGCCTCTGTGTGTGTGTGAACCACTGACTGAGCGCACTTTAAGAACAGTTAACAGTTTAGTGACTTTTATGATTAAATCCCCCAAAGTTTGGCAGTATATTATATTGTGGAGTTAATTGTCTATCCTCCAGCTACTATATATTTTAGACACTCTGTAATTACTCACTATGCCTGTACTTGTATATATATAGTCCCTTGTCTATTTTGCTTTGCTTAAATAGTTGAAGTTAGAAGTTTGTAGAGTTGAGAGAGTGTTGTTGTTGTTGTGGCAGGATAGGAACGATTATTCGGCTACAGCTGCGACGGCTGTAGGCCTCTGGGGCACTAGCTCGCAAATTTAAATTCAAATTTAAATTGGAATTTACAATTCTGGTTTTAAAATATAATCCTTTTGAGGAGCCTTTTGTTTTTTCTATCTTTTTTTGCGCGTGTGTGTATGTAAAGGATTTTCCTTTCGTTGAACTTTTTACTTAAATGTATATAGTAACTATATAGTGTGGATTTGTCTTATATATTATATCCCTATATACTTGGAATAGATACAGGATATATAGGATTTTGATTGTAATTGTAATTATTAAGTAGTATATATAGTTTCGTCGTGGTCATGAGTTTAATTCTGTTCTTTTGTATTGAGTATATGACCATATATGATTACTATGTTATTGAGTATATATTATAGTCTCGTCAAATTTCACATAATATGTTGGTAGGTATAGGTACGTGTGTATATATCATATCAGTAGTTTTTATATGGGTATAGTTTTGCACGTATATTATCTATGTATGTAGTGGAGGAGATATATGATATAGTCACAATTATGAATATTTATATTTATGGATGTGCTATTCCTGTTATTATGATTATTATATTTTTTATTATGATGATGAGTACACTTTTCCTCTTGATTTTTTATCCTTATTGACTTCCTATGTGTATTCATTATCATTGTCACTCTGACTGATGAGGCGGTTGGCGCTGTTGGAGTTGTTGGAATGGAGTTTCGTCGTCCAGTCGTAGTAGGAAATGTTAATGGCCAAGGGAGAATCTCTGTAGCCATAGCAGCTCTCTTCCTCACATGTGTAGTAAGTCAAAATAGAGTTCAATTTGGATTTGGATTTGGAATCGTCACTAACAATAATAATATTACGCACATTCCCTCTGCTCATACTCTCACTACTACTACTCCTATTAGGACTGTACTTGCTCTTGTCGTACATAAGGATGATGATGGGGAAATGTTGTCACTTATGTTGTAATATTTTTATTCCTATAATATATTTACATTTACTATATTTGTAAGGAGGTTCTGTTCTGTGTTAGCGAGCACTTTGTATATAAACTATGTACACACATTTCGTCGTAGGTTTTACATGATTTTTTTTATACTGTGTTTTGTTTTGTTTTTTTGTCACTCATATATATTCTTGTTTAGATTGAACGTGGACTTGAATTTGGAACTCGGATTTAGATTGAGGATTGACTATAACAATAAACGGACACGCACATTGGTGTTCCTTTCAGTTTCGGCTTCGGCTTCCACTCCACGGCAATAAAGACAGAAAGAACAACAAACAAGAAAGAAGGACAAGATGGGCTTTAGGCAAGTGAAGTGGGGGCGAGAGAGTTTTTAACATTTTAGTCTGTTAAAAGTTTTGTTGGTGTTTTAGTTTAGTCACTGATTGCTGGGTCGCTCTTCTCCTTTTTTTGTGAAGCTTGAGCTGCAGATTTTTTTTACTGGCGCTCTGTTAAGTAGTGTACTGATTACTGACTAGTTGATAGTTGTTACTCTTTTACACTGTCTGCATGTGAATGTTTTTTTATAATTGTAAAATAGCTCGTAACATTTTATAATGTGTAGAGGATGTAGAATATGTGGAACTGCGGAACAGAAACAGAGCAAAAGTAGATGTATTGTTTTAATGCTTCCCCAACACAACACAAGTCGGTATCGGTGTCGGTGTCTTTTTCTTGTGTTATCGTTCTCTCGTTGTAAAGTTTAAAGAGCTACTGTATTTGTTGTTATTATTATTGTGTTTTTTTGTTACTGTATTTATACACTTTTGACTTACTTTAGAACTTTAGTTAGACACAGAGTTTTAGGCGGCCATGTGGTTGGGGTGGTGGTGGTGGTGGTCTTGTTGGTTTTAGTTCCTTCAAGTCCAAGTTTCCTTCACTGTCTGCTCGTTTTGATTAATTTGATTGGATTGGATTGAATTGATGAGTGGAAAGGGTTGGAAACTTTAAACTGTTGGCTTCATGAAACTTTGTGAATGAATTCCAATAGGCGACAAGTGAGTGGCTCCTGCTTGCATTTTCAATTTCCCATTACCCTTCTGGTTCTCCCAATTTAATTCAGTTGCATTTCCATGTCCAACTCAGTCATCTGTAATGTACATACAAAGAAAGGAAGTGCGTTTTAGTCTTGAGGCAGATAGGTATATTATGCACTATACTTTTACTATGGGCGATGTTAATGCTAAATAAAGTGCGGATAGTTCAGTAGTTCCTGCGTCCAGGGCCGGATAATGTGGCCAGCGCAGGCCTCAGGCAGCCCCCGCTGCTTGAATTTTTAAAAGCCATGTAAATAGAACGTTTTACACTTTTCAGAATCAAGTAAAAAGAACATTTTGCACTTTTCAAAAACATGCAATATAAAATTTTTTGTACATTTCAAAAACAAGTAAATAAAACATTTAACTCTTTTCTCCAAGCATGTAAATAGAACATTTTGCACTTTTCTGAATCAAGTAAAAAGAACATTTTACACTTTTCTAAAAAGTGTAATTACAACATTTTGCTTTAGCAAAGAAAACCATGAATAAAATCAAAATGGTGGTTTTTGTATGGAAACAAATTGCTCCCTAAAACCAATTCCTTCGTCCGGCCCTGCCTGCGTCGATATGCTTACCTACGCACTATTATTGACAGTCCAAGAGAGTATTGCGGTCAATTTTATCAGAAACAAACAGCATCCGTTTGTTTTATAGATTTTTTTAAATCCAGCCTTTAATAATCTCTTGCTTTCAAAATTTTTGAACGGGAATGAATTACAGTATATTAAATGAAGGGGGGGGGGGGGGGTAGCAAAATAATTTAAATTAAAAGGTTTAGAAATATTCGCACGAAAAAAATAATGAAGTAAAATTTCATTACGTAGATGAGTTTTGTATATATATACATGTTATTGTAAAGAAAAATCTTGAAAGGCCGAAGATATGAAATGGACCGCTCCTTCAATTTGAAGTCGCTTAAATTGTGATTGTGAATTTAAAAAAAATTTGTTGTTTTACAATTGAGGATAATTATGTTGGTGTTGGGTATTGACTGACACAGAAACTGGGAGCTGAAATATTATATAATGGAAACATGGATGAAGAAAAGAATTATTATGAATGTGTGAAGATTGACGCCGACCGTATATAGACATGGAATCGACGTAGAAGTGGAAGAGTTTAAAATTTTAGATGGACTCTATATTTATGAAGAACTCTCTCGTCCGTGTAAATCTCTAATCTCTTATCTGGACTCAACGGATGAAAACATTGAAAACAACGAGATTAAATAGACCATTGGACCATATAGGACCAGACGACCAGACTGAGCCACATAACTTAAGCTGTACTTATTTTATTCTTTCTACACAACATTAAGTGCATGTGCAAAAGAATCTATCTACTATCTACAATTAATTATATTATTCAAAGGCAGCTAACTCCACGCTTTTTAAAAACCCAAAAAACTGCGTTTTTAAAACAAATATTTTTAAAACTGTAAAAGATGATGTTTGTTACTACATTATTTTGAAAACCGCATGAGATACTACAAACTATTACAAACACGGTTCTCAAAGCCACAAACGGCAAACCTTGCATGGTAGTAATTTTTTCTTAATTACAAGTTTAATGACGCAACGTTTTTTTTCATGTTTAAAAAATGTATATGGAAAACGTGTGAGTGAGTCAAAATGTGCGTCTTATGTAACTCTGCGTCTAATTTCTTATTTGCATAGAGGTATATTTAGCGTGAGAGTATTTTGGATTTATCAAGAATGGAGATGGAATATTTTGTAATTGCAACTATTGCTTTTTTTTAATTCCCCTCCCTTTCCTCACATGTTGTACTTTGTACTATATGTGTTGACTTATTGACTTGCGCTAATTGCTTCACTCCTCCTGCACTGGAGATAATTAGGCTACAATGAGATAGATAAGTGGAATTTTCTGTGGTCGAGTAAACCACATTATTATTATCTGGTATAGAATTTTTTGTAAAAATAAAAAAACTTGTATTCTTGCCAATGGATTTGTTGGCTGTCGGCTGTCGGTTGTCGGCTGTCGATGTATGATATGATATGATCCTTATCGTCATTTACGCCATACTGTGTACATATTTCCATTCTTTATTATTGCTCTGCTGTATGTCTGTATTGATACTTCAGGAAAGTCTATATAATTAGGTATGTACACAGTCAACAGTCTAACAGTGTACAAGTTTGCACATGGGTGAAGCATACATATATATTATTATGTAAAAAATTAATAATTACTTTTAAGAAGATCTCGCCGTCAATATAATGTACACAGCGCTATATTTTTCCATTTTTATTTAATTTATTTCCTCGTTTACTTGCAAAAATGGAAGACAAGAAGGAAAACGTGTGGTTTATCGCAATTTTTAGATGTGGATAAATATTTGTGTGTGTGTTGTGCGTTAATTTCCTTGTGTGGTATATTTTTACTATTTTATATAATCATGCCACACATCACCTTCATTACGTATGAATTGTGTAATATTACGAAGTATTTTATTTATTTTTGTGTGTGTTTGTCCAGCAATTTAACTCACGATTATTTTTATTTTCTTATGGTTCATAGGTCGTAGGTGAAGAAGCATTGTGGCGAATGGACAAGTGGACTTATACTGGACTTTCTTAAGTAAAAGTAAATACTTCTTAAAAAACATGATCATTAAAAATAATTCTTAAATATGACATGATTTGCTATATTTCTAAAAAAACATGATGTACCTGTGACTGTGACAGGTTTTCATTTTGAATTCTGATTTTATTTTGCAATACCTAAATTATCCAGTTTTTTTCAAGTACAAAAGAATCCAATCCAATTAGCTACTACTAAAAATACACTGCGCAACTGCACTTGAAACAAAAACTTTGTCCTAATTAATTTCTCTGATGGATGGAAAGTTGCATCATTTAATTCTTTCGCGCTTTTTTTTTATTTAATTCTTCCGCGCTTTTTTTTATTTAATTCTTCCGCGCTTTGTAACCCTGTCAATCATTATAATATAACGATAATTAATGTCTTCTTGTATTTTTTTTATCTTTGTCAATTTTTTTATTTTTAGTTCAAGAAGCTTTTTAGCTTTGTGATTTACTAATTGAGTGATAGACATGCTCCATATTTTATGTCATAATATTTAATACAAAAATGTAGCGTGTAGTAATAATTGTGTTATTCATAAATACGTGTAAAATAGTATCAACTCTGATTTCTGATTTTCTGATTAATCTGATTTTGAGGAAATCGACGGACAAAAAAAAATTAATGGACGTAAAGTCAAAGGGATGAGAAATAGGTGGTCGTAATAATTGTAATTATTGTATTCCCAGTTTTTATTTTTCCATTTTTTTGTTTCTATTTTTCTTGTATTCCAATTTCCCTCATACATTCCCTGCACAATATGTAACTGTCACTGTGCGTCACGTTATAATGGAAAGAACGATAAATCAAATGAAATGGGCTTCTGTCATGTTACGTCAGTCTAAATTCTAAACGTTCTGTTTTTCTTGTACATTTAGATAATGAAAATGAATGACAAGTTGGTATGCCGGCTTCATCTATATAGATAGAGTGCGCGAGGTGCCAAGGAAGCGGGCTGTCTACGTAAGTATAATCTACATTTTTTTAAATAGCTAAGCATCCTTCTTCCTGTATCACTTCTGTAAATATCATTTTTTTAAAAGAGCGATATGCGTATTTCGTTTTGAAAGCATATAGCAGCATTTCCTGTTAATACCACTCATTTATAACCAGCAGAAAATGTTGTCTTGGCAATCTTTACTCGATTTTGAAAATGTCCAAATGTCTTTTAGCTATGCAATTTTGCAAATTTGTAAAATTTAAATATGTGCGCAGCTTTGAAAACGTGCAAAATGTCTTAAATACGCAGTTTTGAAAACATGCAAAATATATTAAGTACGCAGTTTCAAAAACGTGCAAAATGTCTTAAATACGCTGTTTTGAAAACGTGCAAAATTTCTTACGTACGCAGTTTTGAAAACGTGCAAAATGTCTTACATACGCAGTTTTGAAAACGTGCAAAATATCTTAAATACGCAGTTTTGAAAACATGCAAAATGTCTTAAATTCGCAGTTTCGAAAACGTGCAAAATGACTTAAATACGCAGTTTGAAAAACGTTCAAAACGTCTTAAATAAGCAGTTTTGAAAACATGAAAAATGTGTTAAATACTCAATTTTGAAAACATGCAAAATGTCTTAAATACGCAATTTTGAAAACGTGCAAAATGTTTTAAAACTGCATCTCTCAATACATGCAAAATGTCGTAAGTACGACTTTTTCAAAAAAAAGTTCACATTTTTTTTATAAAGCAATTCTGAAATTGTTCAAAGTGTTGTAACTGTTCGGTTTTGAAATCGTTCAAGTAAGGTCTTAATTATGCGATATTGTAAATTTGCAAAATGTCCCAACTACGCTATTCTGGAAATTCGCAAAATGTCCTAAATACGCGATTTTGGAAAGGGAACAAAATGTCTTAATCATGCGATTTTAAAAATTGGTAAAATGACCCAACCTCAGTGTTAAAATTCTCTTTTCAATAATTTGTAAGAATTTGGTTTTAATTCTAAGGAAGAAAATATTAATAATAATTATTATTAAATTATTAATATTTAATTTGTAATTTTCCTACATCCTACAGGTCGTGGTTTCCAGTTCTACAGTCTACAGTTCCAGCTTGAGTTATAAGTAAATTATGTGTGTGCTATTTAATTTACTTAATGGTCTTCCATATCAATTACCAGTGCCAGCCACCGCACCATAGCACTACCAGTCCAGTGTTTATAGTAGAATAATAGAAATCATAATACTATATGAAAGCTATGAAATCCTGGAAATGAATTACAACCAAAATAAAAATGTTGAAATCCAGCGCTGGTTTAGTTTTGCATTTGGACAACAACACAGGTAATCGTTTATTGTTTCGTAAAGTTTTAATTCAATTTCCCTATATTTCTAAAATTCGTATTTCGCTAAGTGTATTGATTCGGTCGGATATGGCGGAATAATTCTATTCTAAGGATAAGTTCCAAGGACGAAATAATAAGTAATGATGTAAAAATTAGGTGAATTAGCCAAGTTATGGATGGAAAGTTTTATGGAATTATAGGAAAGGATGAAAGTGGGTATATGGATTTGGAAATGGGGAAGAATTTACCAAATGATCAAAGAGGACGACTCATCGTCGTGTTTTAGAATTAGAATTTGGGATGAGCCTCTATACTCTAAATGTTAGTCCATGCTCAAAAACTAGATGTACATAGGCAGACATGAAAATGAGATTAAAGAAGGAAGAAGTTGTTTGTGTAGATACAAGTTGTTGCTTCTAGTCAATTACATTTAGTTTTAGTTTGAATAGACTCAAGAAATGTTTGTGAAAGGATTGGTCCATGGGGAATGGGGAATTGAGCAACTTCTTCAATATTTCAATATCTTCTGACCGTCCTACGTGCTCCATTCTAGTGCTCTGAGTTCAAAATTTCAAAATTAGGCTGCGTGTTCAAACTCGTTTGTATCGAGTGGGTGAAGATTCAAAATGACCCATATTTCCGTTTTTTGGCTAAAATCAAAATGTCTTGTATGAAAGGAATTTAAATGGACTTTAGTTCTTTATTATTTAATGTATTATGTATATTTTGTAGAAAATATGAAATTATATAGAAATTTGAACTTTTCAAAAACAGGAAATTAGAATAATTTGCACTTTTTAAAAACATGAAACTAGAATAATTTGCGCTTTTCAAAAACAAGAAATTATAACAATTTGCGCTTTTCAAAAACATGAAATTAGAATAATTTGCAATTTTCAAAAGCATGAAATTAGAATAATTTGCGCTTTCCAAAAACAAGAAATTAGAACAATTTCCAGTTTTAAAAAAAACATGGAATTAGAATATATTATGCACATTTCAAAAATTCTTCTAATTTTTGATACACCAGATTTGTATTTTTTTGAACTTAATACTTTTGAAGGCTGGACATTGAACCCTTTTAACCTCCTTCGCTCTGTCCCCTCTTTTTTATCTGTATTAATGGATTGCATCTCAACACTATGGACAATGGACATGAACTGGACCCTGGACAACTGGACACTGGACTGTGAGAGCACTTCCATAAATTAAATTGTTCAACTGAGCAGTTTTACGTACCCCGTACACATACTTATAATGTAGTAACCTTTTGAAATCCTTAACGAAATAAAGGACATGCTTGAAAGTTCTTAAAAAATAAAAAATTCCTTTAAAATTAACTTCGTTTTGAAGTTGATGTCTTCTTGGGAGTGGGGGGGGGGGGGTTAAATATTTCAAAAAATTCTATTTCTGCAACGTCCTTTTTTATTTATTTAGATTTTATGACTTATCACTGTTTTAATAATGTATAATTTATAGACGCTTTCAGTGAGTTACCGGCACCGGCACGGGTAAAAATGTGAAGTTTTGGATTTGGTGCGAAATTCAAGTGCGTAAATTTTACAAATTCATAACGTAAATTAACCAAGAATAAACCATTTTACTGCTACCATAACCTGACGGCTAATTTTGCGCGTATTATGATTTTATGTGAGCATTTTTTAATTTTTGCACAGGCTTGTTCCCACCCTTGACCCTGAAAGCTCATAAATGCCATGGCGTAATTTATGACAGCTCCCTATAGGCCCTGGTCTCTGGACTCTGGAACTTGGAATTTTACTTGGACTGCTACTATAGTCACTATAGTGTCTTTGTAAGTGGAACATTCTGGTTAGTGGATTGTATAAGAGCATTGTGAAGTTCGTAAAATTGTAAATCGCAATAAAATAATCCTTCCCACTTTCCATTTCCAGATCTCTCTAATCTCGAGAGACTGGGACCAAAAACGTGCAAACATGGAAACCCGGGAAACGGAATTGAGAAGCAGTCGTCTAAGAACTTGACTCCACTTCACATGGATTTCCATGGTCTATAGTAAATAATCAATTAATGGAGTCGGAGTGAAGTAATTGTGTATACATGTGGATTGTGGATTGGACACATCAACGTGCAAATTATACTATCTACATGTATGGTTCTATTTGTGAAGGATGAAATCTACAAAATTTCCTGTCACTTCTTCCTGTTGGACAGAAAGTCTTGAGTCTTGTGTAAGTCTTTTGCTTGAGTTGAAATTTTGAATAAGTACAAATCTTTTTAAGTGGAAAATTTAAATATTTCAAAATAAATAGCAAATTCACAATTTAATTTACTATTTTTGAAAGAGAAAGTAAAAAGCTTTATTTACACTGGTACACAATCGTACTTGCCTAAAAGACACAGTAACAAATATACATTGTTTAGAAATACTTAGATGCTTTTTTTGCGTTGCCGTTCTTGGCGTTTCTTTCAAGAAGGAACAAAATTTTTGGCGTTGTATGTTTTGAAAAAAGGTGTAATACGGTGTAATTAATTTGTTTAAAGTGTACATTTAAAAAAAAGGTTTCTAATTTCTAATAGGAACACTATTTTAGCAATTTGAAATGATCAATGTTTAATATGCTTTTCCAATTTCTAAAGTCTAAATTTCAGTCCTACCGTTACCATATTCAAAAAATTGTAAGTACATTTATTTGTTTGGCTCTACATTCAAAATTACATGCTCAGTTTTGCTTTTTCAAAAATGTCTTAAACATTATTTTTCCGCAACGTTTAAAAAAGGGCACATTGTCTGTATTATATTTTCTGAAAAGTCTAAATATTGTTTTCATTTTATTAGCAGCAGTGTAAGTGTCGTGTTTTTACGCTTGTAAAAATTTCAAAACCTATACAGTAAAAAGTATTTTCAGTGTTTTAAAAAGCGTACAAAAAATAAAAAAATATTATGGTACGCTTTGAGCTTTGGTATTTCTATTATGTTATGTCTTCTTTTAAAATTACAACTGGAACCAGTTAACAAGAATATACAGCCGTCAGATATCGTGTTTTGATCCCAGGGAAATTTTTACGAGTCTCTTTACGAATCTACAAATATACTCTCCACTATCTACGGATATTGAGTACGGAGGCGCGTGCCTATCCGTCTCTATATGCATCCTCGAGGTCCTTGTAGCCGTAGTCTCTAGACATTAGCATTTTTGTCCTTGCGCTTACATTCTCCAATTCTGCACGTAGCCCCGTTAATGTTATATGCTATGTTATAGCTATTAGGATAGGACCTCGGATCCAACAAATAAAATAAAAACTGCAAAGAAAAAAAAAGAAAAAGAAGAAAAGTTGATTGTGTGGAGAGTCTTGTTAGTAAAATGGTGAAATGGAAATAAAGGAAAAATATTTGAAGGAGTCAATTAGATTATGTGGAGAGGGATTTTGAGATCCCGGGAGAAATGTTTTCAATTTTCAATGCCTCAGCCTCTCAATCCCGTCTACAGTTCTACTTCTACAGTCTACACATCTTCACTGAGCCTCTCTTTTCTTTAGCTTTTGTGTCACTACAGTCTAGTATATATTTTATATATATACGCACGTTATATAGATTGTAGATACGTCTTTGTCACATGGACAGTTTAATTGGAACGATTACAAATTTCGGTGTATGTCACGTCAGTCACGTGTCCCCGTCTATCTGTATGTTTGCAAATTTTGCAGTTGGGTTTTTGAGACGTAAGAAACAGAGTAAATATAAGATTGTTAATTAGGGAGACATAATTTAGCCTAAATAGTGAAATTGACTTTGACACGATGTTTGATACAGATGTCCCATTTTGAAATTTACTTTGTGATAATAACCGTTTGAAATTTTATCTTGGTACAGGTTACAGCGTGAACTCAATAAGACTCAAGATATATAGCACCTTTTGAATTCAAGGTTAAGGATAAGTGACATGTTCAAGGCCCAAGAAAAAGCCCAAGAAAAATCTTTTATAAAATATTTTTTTTTAATTCCAATGAAATTAGTTTTGCGCGTTAATGTGCTTAATTGTAATGAATGGAATGGCGTGGAGAGACGGAGTGGGTGTTATGTAATTTGTAGTATGTAGTATTTAGGCCTTGTTTAGTCTTTAAAGTGTGGTCGTGGGCATGCCATAGAAAACTACGACGACGATGATAGTGTGCTGTATGGAATATGGACTGGACACAATATGTACGGACTTACTATGTACCTCATCGTTAGTATATACTGCTGATTTGGAATCTTGTAATTAAATGTAAATATCTTATCTCCAGTCCTCCTAACATTAACCATTTGTATGAGCGTCTCTCATTTTTTTTGTGAACTTGCAAAACTTGCAACTTTGCATGGCAAAATTACCTTATGTGATTCCCAGCAGAATTCTCATATTAATTGATGCTGTGTGTTCTGTAATCAACTAGCAACAACGAAAGTTACATAGTGTTTATTTAACATATTTAATATCGACGATAAAGATAATTTTTACGATTTACAATTCGGACGTCATCTTCCGATAATGAATGATGAATGTCTTTTTGTTTAATGCTTTATAACAACTTGTCATTTTGGGGGCGTCCATCAATGACAGAATTAGGAAACGAGCTTCGTGTGATGCTATGATGTGGAAGTGCTAAACTAGGGGGAAGGAAAAAAGATTTCCCTGAACGTCATTGATGGACGACCACCTTAAGATTTGGATTTTATATTCTCTTTCGTAATACTTTTTAAATAAAATGATCTTCTTCAAGTTTAATGTCAAAAGTGCATTTCTAGAAGTGGAATGCCTCTTAAAGTAAAGAGTGTTTTGATCCCATGAAATGAACTTTCTTGGTATTCGCTAATTCATTTCTAAGTTGATTTAGTTTTGAGTGGGTGGAAAACATCAAACAAAAGTTGACTCGTCTCAAAAATTGCAATTGTCAAGATAATTATTTGAAAGATTAAACTAAAAAAAAGGTCATATCATGTGGAAGGTTTTAATTTATAATTAAATTAATGGTTTTAGTATTTAAGTTGTCGGCTCCTGGACAGGATATATACAATATATATAGTGCAATAAAATGGGATGTAGTGTAATATGCTAATCGTTTTGATTGTAAATAATTGCTCTATCTTTTGCAGACCTTGCAGATCGCTTGCAGGAGCTGGAGCAGTAAAATGGCGTCAGTCAAAAATAACACATCTTTTCAATGAATGACAGTCCTGCACCCGAACAACATTTTTTTGACGCTAGTACTGATTTACACTATGCTACTGTGTGAGAGGGACTGATAGTGGCAGTGCATGACTCGGTCAAGTCAATTCAGTAATCAAAGGGAAAGGACAAATTCAAGTAACTTGGACGAAAAAAACAAGTAAAAATGAATATATCCTTCATTTAATTATTTGATCCATTACGTTTAACTGATATAATATTCGCATGTATATAGTATTCTTAAATTTTTTTCGTCAGTTTGTCTAATATTTTATCATTTAATGAGAATTGGATGTAAATCGCATTCTTATCCTTTTACAGATACCATATTTAAAAAAAAAAGTCTGCTGTGTATTCGAATTCCATATCTACTATACTGTCGACCAGCCAACACTAACAACACAGGGCCCATCAAGCTTATCCCTTCCAGTAGTGTTTCATCTGTCTTATAGTTGTTTTTTCATTTTCTGTAAACAATTTTTGACTTTGAATTTAACGAGATGTTGTAATATCCCCATACACAATGTATTCAACTAGATTAGGATTAAGTTCTATATGCTACATGCAGTGTATTATATAATATTTGAAAATATTGCCATTACCGTAAAGGATGAAAGGATGTGATGGGCGATGGGTGCGTTTGCTTGGGAACTTCTTGAATAGTTTAGAGCCGTTTTCCTGACTACTCAATTTTGTCGGGGAATCGTACGTAACTTTTGTCTTTCTTTTTTGGTGATGAATGTGATTAATTTATTGTTTTGAGGGTTAAGAAGGGAATATGTAAATGTTAAAATGTGGATTTTGAGTAGTTGATTATATCTAAATAGTGTTTTGATTGATTGTTATTGGTATCGACTTTCGATATTTTTTTACTCGTTAATTGATTTCTTGATTAATTAAATATTGATTGATTGACTGGCTATATAACTGCGATGATTGATTTTTTAATTTTAATACTGAGTCTGAGTGTAGATTGTAGATTATTGTAAGTACAATAATTTAATACTGTTATTTCCCTTGTGTTGATTTTAAATTCAACGTATAGCGTTCTTTCTTTGATTGATTTTTGTATAACTGATTTCTACTTGAAATTCTAGTTCAGTGCTAAATTACAGCAAAATTGCCATAACTAAAAACTTGTAGACGCTAAATTTGATCTAATTCTTTTGTACTTGTTTACATGTCTGTCTGTCAGCTATTTCTATGATTGTTTATTAAGTAATTAAGTCTATTAGTCTATGTACCTATATAAAATAACAGAATGTGTCTATTTGTAAAAAGTAAGGTATTATAAACTATAGACTGTTTTTGATTCTTTTTCTATTGGATGTGAAAATGTGGACAGTGGAATAGATGGGGAAGGGGAATTGATAGTGTTATATAGCGTCTTTTTCTGTTTTCCTATTGTATCCTTTGGGTCCTTTCACCTTTTTGTGTTGTTTGCCAAAGGTGTTGTTATTGTTTTGTGATGGTGGTGTAGTTAGTCGGAGTCGGATTCGGCGGTTCCAATGTCCACAACACTCTGGACTGTAGACTTTGGGTGACAGAAGGAAGGAGTGGCAGCAGAAGGGTCTTGAATATTAGCTAACATTATGTATATTTTGGTATTTGATTTCCCTTGTAGAAATTGCGAGTGTGTGGAGGAGCTCTCAAGTAAATGTCTGTTTGGAAAGGAGAAATCCGAAATTAGAATCGGTCACGGTCACAGTTGACGGGTGACGGTTGACGGTCACGGGAGAGCGCTGAGTGATAAATAGTTAATGGTTTGTGTGGCTCATGTATCTGTCTTTCTTAAATGCTCTTGTTGGATTTTTGGATTTACCTGTCGAGTCGCAGTCAGCAAGTCAGCTTGTTGACGCTGATGGTGGGCGTGTGCACTACTGAATTTTATGAGATGGCTGATTTTGATTTAGATTTTGTAACTGACGTTAATCGTCGTCGAGTAGTAGCGTTCCGGTTAAAATTGACTCAGGCTCAGTGTGACAGGGACGTATTTGGATAATGGATGAAAATAATTGATGAGGTGCTCGGCTGTCCCTGTTATTTTTGCATTTTACGTAACGGTTGTTGGTTTATTAGTTAATTGAAGAGTGTAGTAAAGTAATTACTCTCTGCTTAATGCTTCTATTATTTTGTGACGCTGATTATATTGTGATGTGATGTTTATATGTCTGATTGGTTTGATTTCTTTGCAGAAATTAGCATGTGTAGTTAGGTAGTACAGGCTGAGTGGGAGTGGCAGTGGGAATTGGTAATGGGAATGTGTGTGTGTGTAAGTAATTAATTAACTGTGTTAAATTTAACTTGGCTTGATCCGTGACTCCGTATCTAATCTGATTCACTTTAAGATTATTTTGCTACGTAACCACGGCACCATGTTCCATGGATTATGGCGGCTTGTATGCTGTTTCTGTTTCTGGCAGTCCACCGTATCATAATAGCAAGTGGACCAATGACGATTTTCACTTTGGGTAATTATTTCAGCAGTCCGTCATCCATTCCATATTGTTTTGATTTTCTATTCTCCGTTGTTTTTTAATTCGAATATTAAATCCTCGGTTTTTAATTTCCGTTTCAGGTTCCGCTTTCCGCTCAAGTTCCGCTCCGAATTTCTTTAATCTGAAAGAAATACAAAACATATATTCGTGAGTTTTTTAATAATAAATTATGTTAATTATTCAGTATAATTTATTCTACATGGTACATCTAGTGTACATATGTTGTTGGCTCTCATAAAATTTTAGAGTTTCCTTTCTACTTTTATTAAAAACTCGAAAGAATTAAGGAACGTCCGCGGACGTCCGGTAGCTTTCAAAATTTAATGCAATGAATTTTCTTTTTAATGTTTCAGTTCACTTTATTTTTTGGATTTGGGTTTAGTTCGACTCAATTCGGTTCGACCCAGTTCGGTTGTTTTTTGAGGGGTTCTGGTTCTGGCTCATTTCCGCTTCCGTAACTTTTTTAAAACCCTTTGTGCATATACAATAGGCGTATATGATTTTGCCTGAAGTATGTACTCTCACGTACGGAAGTTTGGCATTGAAATTTTAAAATGGGAAAATTCCTACATTTAAATCCACAGCACGTAGATGATCCTCTTTGACTTTTGGCTCTCGCTCCCGTTGACACACACGCTCGCTCGCTCGCTGATCTAATCCCCGTGTAAATGTAAAATAGTAAAATAATATCTCCGCGTCCAACTTATCGTTAAGTCTCCGCCTTACGCAACTTCCACTTGAAGGACAACATCCAATAATCCAACACTTAGAAGAAGCGATTGAAACACGTAGTCAGTTTTTGGGATCGGAAAGAAATAATTATGTATTAAGTCAAATTGGAATAGGAATGTAATTCGGAGCAGAGACCAAAAATGCATTAACTATTTACTTAGCTCTCTCCTATGTGTGTTGCTTAAGTGTGTAGGAAAATAAGAAATTTACACAAAGCTATACATAGGAATAGGAATTTACTGTGGAGTTATAATGTAAAGAAAGTAGAATGTAGTGATTGCTAAGTAATGTTTTTGTTTGTCTGTTTCGTTTTCCACTTGTCGGCTGTCGGTCTCATTCTCATCAGTCTCGGGTTTGTTTTATAGCGTAGGATGTTACAAGGGACATCCATAAATATCGTCATTAAGAAGGGCAGATAAAGATTTTTTTCCCCCTGTTAGTGGTAATATTAGTAAGGAATTTTCGACTACATTATAACAATAGGGGCGATACGACGTTATTTATGGACGAGCCCAATTAAGAGCTCCGGCTGTGTCGGCTGTCTGACGGGCCGGAGCCGGAGGAATGGGATTTGTGTGGTTCACTCTAATTTTCTTGAGACTTTCTTTTAGTTTGTCTTTTTCTGTTGGATGTTGTGTCTAATTGTAATTACATTGTGGAATTGTGGGTCGGACGTCGGAGTATTGCTACTGCACTCAAAATAAAAGTGCGGAAGGTTCTGTTTCCGCTCTTCCCCGCTTCCAGTTGCTCTGGCAAGGGGAGGGGAGTGTTAATAATATAATATGAACTCATTAGAAGAGCGGCAGTAGTGTGGTAAATAATATGTAGTGAAGGAATTGGAAGAAGTATTACACATTGTGTCGTGTCATATTATGACTTTCCTCGAAGTATCAAAATCAATTCTGCTGAAAAATGATTTTGAAAAACATAAAATACATTCAATTACACTGCAAAAAAAATTTGCATTGCCGCATTTTTTATGCCTCAAATGGTGCCGATAATTCGGTGTAATTCACAACTTTAAAAAAGTATGAGGGAAAGTAAGCTATCTACACATTTTTGAAGTTAAAATCAGTTTTCTACTCATTTCTGAGAGTTAAAAATCTGCTATCTACACATTTCTGAGAGTTTTATAAATCGTTTAATTAAAATTTAAAAAAGTATATAGTAAGTACATATAGTATTTTTTACTTTTTCAAATAGGGGTAAATTGCTTATTTTTAACTTCCAAACATTTGTAGATAGCTTATTTTGAACTTTAACTTAGTTTTAACTTCCAAAAATGTGTAGATAGCTTATTTATAACTCTCAGAAATGTATCGATAGCTGATTTTTAACTCAGAAATGTGTAGATAGTGTATTTTAAAGCTCTCTAGAAAGTGTAAATAGCATATTTTTAAATATAAAAATGTATAGATAACAGTGTTTTACACTCAAAAAACTTGCAAATTAGAGCTTAATTGTTTTGCTTACTCAAAAATGTTTAAATATTGCAGAGGAATGCATTACTCGTTTCTGAAAGCATTTCTATTACTGTCGTCAAAACATTATGCTTTCAGTCCATCCAGCAGTTACACCGCTGGCTGCTGGTTTAGATGTTAACTAAAGGAGAGCGTAATAAATACATAATATGCATATGGCTTCTTTTGATTTTTGAACATAGATACAAAAACTTTTGCCCACACACCTACTTCTACTTAGGCTCAGTAACGGAATCTGTGAAAAATGAGGATGTTGCGATATTATATCGGAATTCGAGCTTTCTATTTTCTACTTGCTGCTCCATGGCAACGGGACCGGTAGCGGTAGCGGTGAACCGGCAACGGGCTGAACGTAAGTTATGTAAAAATATCTACCTACTTGTTTCCGTAATGCCCTCTGAATTGTATGTGATTATGTACGTGCCTAACATTGAACATATGCCTATAGGTCCGTGTGGCCGTCATCCATCCCCGTCATTTTGGCTGCTCTTCGGATTGAAGAACAACTGACTAATGACGTTAGCGAAAGTACATGTTCGTGGAACTAATTAACTAATCACCGCATGTCAAAGACACAACCACAGAGATCCAAGGACACACAATAAACACACTTGAAGTTTTAGCTTAGGAGTCGCGCAGCAGCTGAGACTGAGAAGCTCTCACGTTGACGTGCTTCGTCTCGTCTCTCTTGGAAATTTATTTTCACAACTGTCACACTCCATGACTTCCTCTCAATTCTCACTCGCACTGTCAAATACGCCCAAAATCTCATCTCTAACTCTCAGTCAGCTGATCATCATCTCCAAGTCCAACTGCAAGTGGAATCATTCGCGTAGATTGTGTATCTCCATTATTATTGAATTGCTATCTATATCGTGTGTGAAGAACCAAAATGACCCAAATCCATTTTTAGCTAAAAACAATATCAACTATCTACAAAAATATTCAAATATGTCTTGAGAGCATTTAAATAGAACATCTTGCAATTTTCAAAAATGTGGAAATACAACATTTTACACTTTTCAAAAACATGTAAATAGAACATTTTACACCCTTTCGAAAACTCGTCATTACCATTTTACGTATGTTTCTCGTTTTGTTTTCATGACATAGCAGCTCATTTTGATTCTAGTTTAAATTGAATATGGGTCATTTTGGTTCTTCACAGACGACATTACGTATACCTACAAGTTACAACATGGCCTATGTAACTGAAACCTGAAACCCAGGACAAGGTCATGCTGGTTGCGGGTTGCTCTTTGCTTGGAGACCCTGTCTACGTAATAGTGAGATTATGAAACTATAAAAAGTGTCTACAAGTAAAAGTTAGAAGTTTTGAAATTAGTTATGAAAAAATGTATATTTATAAATAAGTATTGTGGGTGTGATGATAGTTTGACTGGAGTTTGGTCAGTGATAAAGGCAACTATACTGTGGGACTTGAAATTTTGTTAAAGTTTAATTAAAATACACGAATGACTGATTGTAGAAAATATGAGGCTTGATTCTCCCAATGTTAATTTAAAAGCCACAAAAGACTTGTATATTTAAAGGATGTGAGAAAAACTGGCTTAAATTGTAAGGCTTCCCTTTTAGCGCTCCAATTTTTCCCGTGTTTTTTTTTTTCATTTTTAAATTCTATGTATTATTTTACCATTATTACCAAGTATTAGTTTTTAGTTTTAAGACTCACTGAATTTACATAAAGTCTCTTTTTAGTTTTACTTGGTATGTATGTCAGTATGTATGTAGAGTTTGTAAAAGTTTGGCTTTAGAAAGTTGAAAAGTTGTGTAATGGAAGAACTGTTGGCCAAGGTCGTTACCGTGACCGGGACCGGCACCGGTACCGGTACCGGTACCGGTACCTTCTATACTTTGTAGATTTATTACGTGTCTCCGTTCTCCACATCTTTCTTACAAACTTATCGTCAACTTTGTAGATTTGTGAAGATGAAAACTTTTTTTCAGAGACTATTTTAATTTACTTTTATAATGTTTTTTAAATTAAGACAGTATGTTTTATTAGTGTGTAAAAACATGTTAAGTATTGTGTGAATTTTTATTTCTAGCTTGACTTTCAAAAAAGACATTTTTGTGGGGTATATGCTAGAAAAAATGTAGATCAAGTTTTTGTATTGTAAAAGTTATTAAAATATTTTACTTGGGAAAGTTGACATGTTGTAAACATCAAAATGAAGTTTTTAGTATCTTTTAACATACATTCAAAAAAATACGGTTTATAGTAAAAATGTTTATACGCGTTTCTGAAACACGTTGTTTATTTTGTAATACATTTTCAAAACAGCGTTATTCATTTTATAACTCATTTTCAAAAAAGCGTTACTCATTTTATTACACATTTTCAAAAACTCGTTATTCATTTTGTAACACATTTTCAAAAAAGCGTTACTCATTTTATTACACATTTTCAAAAACGCGTTATTCATTTTGTAACACATTTTCGAAAAAAATGCTGTTTACCTTAAAATGCGTTTTCAAAAATACGTTATTTATTTTACAACACATTTTCAAAAGCACGTTATTTATCCAAAAAAATATTTTGAAAATACATTTTATTCTTAAAAGGACATTTTCAAAAACACATTTATCTTCAAACATAAATTTTACAAGCATGTACATATGTATTGCTTAAAAATATTATTTTTTTTTTAAATCTTGATCTATTCTTAAAAATGTATTTACAAAATTCACACACAGTTTCCCACTGTAATATGAGTTAAATACATTAAACTAGAACTAAAATATAGAAACTATAGATTTTGTAAGAAAAACATCTTGGGATTTCAAAAATGTGGTTAAAATAGACTCTAGATTATGAAACACGGGATACTTTCACCTTTCCTCATGTTATCAAACACAGTGTCCTTGAATGGCGCATTATTACTCTGGAAAGTAGTATAAGCTTGCGAGCTTAAGATACTTTATGTAATTATGTCTCTATCTATAATGTCTGTACGTATTTCTACCTATGTGTATATTCTTATTTATTTATTTTTGTTTTGTTCAGCGGGGAATTTGAAAAGAACTTATGAACCCCCACGCCCCTCGTTTTCAACTGTGAGAAATGCGAAGAAGTGAAAGTGCAAGAGTGAAAGTGCGTATGCTGACTGCGGGGGATTCGGAGAGTTTTTGACGTGAGATTTGAGGCGTTGGATTCTTTCCCAACAAAAGTAATGACGAAAGTAATGCTGAGAGAGACTTGGTAAAAGTCATAATACGTGTAATCTTTTCCCAGATTTTCCCAGACTTTCTTCCGTCTGCGTCTGTTTCCTTCGCAAGGGATCATCCACAAATGACTTCGTTCGTAAGGTCAATGGGTCGTCTTGAATACTGATGATATCCCATTTACGCAATGGTTATAAGCTGATGACAGGGGGTCATAGGATCCTAAAAAATGAGGATTTTTTGATGACGTCATTTGTGGACGATCCCTAAAAATAATCGTATAATATCCTTTCCTTTTTTACCCCTTTTCTCTCGAACGCCAAGAGTGGTCTCAATAATGACGGATTTCTATTTTTTTTAAATAATTTCTTTTTCCAAGAATAGCAGATATAGATGTGAATCAAGTTATGTTTTGAGATTTTCAGGTTATGATGACGGGAGGACCACCGCATCGTAGTAAATTAAGATTCTGGAGAAAATCTCTTGAATTTGGAATTTGTGAATGCACGTGTGTCATTTGTATGGGAAATTGTTTAATTTAGCTCAGAGTGTCCTTTGTCCGTCTGAGGTTGTCTGTTGTCTGTGTCGTTGTAATTTTCGAGAGTTTCCTTTTGTTATCGGCCTCTTCCTCCAGTTCCAGTTTCCAATTCTCATCCTCTCATTCACTTGTCTTTCACAAAGAGGCACGTGCTTTCCAACATATGCTTCCTCTTGTTTTCTTTCTATTGTTTACTACATTCAGCTTCCTCCATCTCTATGATCTCTACTCATTTACTAGCACTCTCAAAACATGTATTTTGCTTATTTGACTTTTTCAAAATAGTGTAAATGGCGTATTCTACAGTTTCAAAAAGATTTAGATTGCGTATTTTGCACTTTCAAAAAGGTGTAAATAGCGTATTCTGCTTTTTCAAAAAGGTGTAAATAGCATAGTTTGCACTTTCGAAAAGGTGCATATAGCGTATTTTGCACTTTCAAAAATGTGTAAATAGCGTATTCTGTACTTTCAAAAAGGTGCAAATAGCGTACTTTAGGCATTCAAAATTGTGTAATTAGCGTATTTTACACTTTCAGAAATGTGTAAATAGGTATTCTGCAGTTTCAAAAAAGTGTAAATATCGTATTTTACATTTTCAAAATGGTGCACATAGCGTATTGTAGACATTCAATATTGTGTAATTAGCATATTTTACACTTTCAAAAATGATTAAATTCCGTATTTTGAACAGTTTTAAACGTATGCAAACATCCTATTTTACAATTTCAAAAACGCATAAATACTAAATACTGCATATTGTTGGAAATTTAAATATATGTATTTAAATATTGTATTTTGCACTTGTTTGAAAACGCATAACAGATGTAGGTACATAGGTAAATTTTAAATTTGAACTTGTGTAAGTTAGCGTATTTTGAAATTTCAAGCATGTATGACAGTTTATTTTGCACCTTGTAATGTGTGGAAAAAACCTTGGTTTTTTTGCATGTTCGAAGATATCTAAATTAATCAGTTTTTACACCTTTAAAATAGCGTAAGAAGTAGTGAATTTAGTGAATTGTACACTTGCATTTCCATTGTATAGCAAAACTACAGTATATTTCGCAAAGCTTTGTAGGTACACGCAGAATTAAAGGAAGGGAGCCCATTGACAGGGAGCTTTAAAAAAGTGTAGATAGCTCCTCTTGCAGTATACAAAGGAGGATAAATGAAGGGGGTTGTGTTGTACTTACACAAGTGCTATTATTATTTTATTGTTATTATCTTGTTGTTGTTCTTGTGGTCGGCTCAAGATGCTTCTTCCGTTAAGTGTGGAAAAATAAATAGAAAGGACGGAAACCGAAGGAAGAAAAAACAATTCACATTTCCCGTCCTCATATTTACGAAGCGTCACGAGTATGGATGGCCCATAAATGACGTCACTCCAAAATTTGCACTCTTTTATAGCACCCGCACCCAGCCCTACATCACTGCTTTAACATTACGTATAAAATGCTATATATTTAACAAATGGCATGTCATGAATGCCCCTAAACTTACTCATGACATCATTTGTGGACGATCCCTTTAAGCAAGAATCCTCCGTCTTACAGTTTCAGTGTTTCTTGAGAATCCACCTCCTTAAATATTATCCCCTCCTCTCCCATGTTAAAGCACTCAACCACTCAACTCGTCACTCTCCGTATGCTACGGAGAGAGAGAGAATTTATTTGACAAATAAATCACTGGCATACAATTATGCTTGCCCTTTAGGACACAGTATACTTCTACAAAATGTTTATAAAATATTTGATTGGATTATGTGATTATAATATGGTTTATTTTATATTAGTAGGTATTGGCCCTGGTTGGAGAGCATTGGGTTTAGATCCTGGGTCGTAAACATGATGGTGATAAATTCTGTGGCTTCCTCTTAGAGCTTCTATTACAACGTCGTCTCGTAGGGAGACGGGAAGTCCGAGTTGGATTCTAAAATCTTCGAAGAACTTGGTGATCGTGCCCCTGGCACCGATTAATAGTCCTATCACTTTGACTTCTTTTAGATTGAATCTTTTAGTTAGGTCGGGAATACATGGTTCGTATATACGTTTCTTTTCACTGTTAACGTCTTCCGCTTGGGTATGGTTGCCTTCAAAACGGATGGTTGGATCAATTATGTATCCCTTGCGGCTTCTTTTTTCGAAAGCCAAAATATCTACTCTTCGGTCGGCTTGGATCCCATCGCTGGATGTACAGGGCAATTCTACATGAACTTCCATGTTTGGGTTCGCTTTTAATTCTTCGGCTATTAAATTTACAATCTTGTTGTAACTTTAATGTCACACACTCATCTCCATCTCCAGCCGCATCCTCATCTCTACATCTCTACATCTCCTCGCCTCATCTCATCTCATCTCCGTCCAACTACATCACGATATTTCCATATTACTCAAAATCCTCCATCCCATTGTTTTTTTTCTTCCGCCGAGGACACACGCCATTTACATTTGATGACTCTTGGGACTGGAAATAGATTTGGTGGGTCTCCCAAGGAATTAAACTATTTTACAGTCATTAAGTCTCTTTTCTGCTCCAGGGGGCGTCTACTCATGACGTCTGGAGCATTGAAAATCTTAGGTGGGGGAGCACTATAGATCTTAAACGTGTCAGTTTTTACACGCTTGTATATCGGAATAAAAAATTTCCACAGTGGGTAAAAGATTCTATACTCTATACATGACGTCACTGCGGGACGGCCCCTGTATCCTTATCCGTATATATTAAGTAAAAATGAAAATGCTGACAGAAGATGAGCTATGTATTACGTAGAGCAGCAATTTTAATATTAGGCATTAGGGATCATCCATAAATGATGTCATCAAAAAATTCCAATTTTATAAGAGCCCCTTGTCATGAGCTTAAGCATTGCTTAAATGGCAATCTTAAACAGGAGATGTGACCAATATTCTCGGGTAGACGCATGGACCCCATTGATGACGTCATTTATGCACAACCCTTTACTGCCACTTCACTGGATTAGGGCTTTGTACTTACAATTCGCTCCTATTTTATAGGCATATTGATACATACACCGAATTTATCGAAATAGTAGATCCGCTATGTGGAATGAAATGTGGAAATGTTGAGTCAGCACAGCGAGAATAGAAATTTTTGATGAATGCGAAGTAAAAAAAATAACCGTAAAGTAAAACTCTTGTGCAGCCTACAGGCTGTATACATACGTATTTTTATCTCTCTAATCGCCATCACTTCATTTTTATTTGAATGAAACACTTCCACATAGACCGAGAATTACTCTTTCATTCTTTTGTGCAAGTTGTTTGGAAACATTCGGATCCGGATCCGGTTTAGAAGAAACGAAAACCGATCCAATTTAAGGACGCGCGCACCTTCATCAAATAAAATTGGGCAATGTAATGTAATTGCTATGGACGTTACTTTCATTGTGGCGAATTGAACATTGAACTTCGAAGGAACAGACGAAACAATAGTAAAGCATTTCCAGTAGCTGCTTTGTTCTTTTGCAACTTGTGCAGAATTATTTTTTATTTTGGTATTTTGATCTATCGAGTTGAGTAAGGGGCAAATTGTTTGTCCATTTCTTTCTTTTTTTCGAACAAAATTGCATTAAGTTGGTTGAGGAAATGAATTTTGCAAAATTTCATGTGTATCTCCTTTAGGAATAATATTTTATGAGAGAGAAAGCAATTTCTTTTGAAACTCACACAGCCAAAAAAAAGTAGAACCCCTTAAGCGCTAGAATACAATGTTGGGGATCGCTCACAAACGACGTCATTCTTAAGATCAATGGGTCTATACGTGGCTAATGCACTGACGACATCCTACGTTAAAGGTAGCCATTTACGGATTTTTTTGTTATAAACTGATGACAGGTTCCTAAAAATGGGGATTTTTCGATAACGTCATTTGTGGATGATTCCTTATGAAATTTGAAATATGGACGTGATAAAAAGGGAATTCAAAAATTGTTGTAGTATGTTGTGTAATCTATTAATAATCTAAAAATGAAAGGAGGGAGTTGTTTTTTGAAAATTCGAGTATCCTTTTTAGTTTAAGAGCCTCTCATTCCCGCTATACACTTTTTCTATGCTGTCTTTTTTATTATAACGCGAGTTTATTACGGAGCTACTTTCCCCAAACTTTCACCCACACTACGACTAACAAAGAGAAAGCATTGCAGATTTTGAGCATAATGGGGAGTAGTGAAACTCTCTGTGCTTCGTCTGTCAATAATATTTCGCCTATCCTATATCTTTAGCATTGGGAGGGTCCATAAGTGATGTTTAAATTTTGGGGAGGGAGGGCCGGGATGCTGCTAAATTCGATCTAAAAATTCGTATGAAGCTCTCAGGGCCGGATAATGTGGTCAGCGCAGGCAGCCCGCTCTGCCTAATTTTCTCAAAACATGTAAATGAAACATTTTGCATTTTTCAAAAATGTGTCAAAGTATATTTTGACTTTTCAAAAACATGGAAATAAAACATTTTCCACTTTTCTGAATCAAGTAAAAAGAAAATTTTCACTTTTCAAAACATGGAAAATAAATCTTTTTCTACATTTCAAAAACATGGAAGAAAAACATTTAACCCTTTTCTCAAAACATGTAAATAGAACAATTTGCACTTTTCTGAATCAAGTAAAAAGAACAATTTGCACTTTTCAAAAACATGGAATTAGAACATTTTACAATTTTCAAAAAACATGCAAATAGAACATTTTACACTTTTCAAAAACATGTAAATAGAACATTTTACACTTTTCAAAAACATGCAAATAGAACATTTTACACTTTTCAAAAACATGTAAATAGAACAATTTGCACTTTTCTAAAACATGTAAATAGAACATTTTACACTTTTCAAAAACATGCAAATAGAACATTTTACACTTTTCAAAAACATGTAAATAGAACATTTTACACTTTTCAAAAACATGCAAATAGAACATTTTACACTTTTCAAAAACATGTAAATAGAACAATTTGCACTTTTCTAAAACATGTAAATAGAACATTTTACACTTTTCAAAAACATGCAAATAGAACATTTTACACTTTTCAAAAACATGTAAATAGAACATTTTACACTTTTCAAAAACATGCAAATAGAACATTTTACACTTTTCAAAAACATGTAAATAGAACAATTTGCACTTTTCTAAAACATGTAAATACAATGTTTTGCTTTAGCAAAGAAAATCATCAATAAAATCCGATCAAAATGGTGGCTTTTGTATGGAAACAAATTCCTGCCTATAAGCAACTCCTTCGTCCAGCCCTGGAAGCTCGTTGCGATTGTGAAGGTAGTAAATTAGGGGAAGCAGGGAGTTAAAAATTTGCATTTTTCCTAAACATCATTGATGGACTACTCCATGCCTCGAAATAGACGCCCAACAAGAAGAGCCACGCGGCAGGGAAAAACGGGAACTGGGAGAGAGAAAGTGAGACAAGGAAAGTAACAAAGTGAAAGTGAACAAAAGCTCCTGGCTGAAGGACGCTGTTCTTTTCTCGTTCCTTTTTGAAATGTGTTTTTGTCGTTTTTTTACTGGGCTCTGAAAGTGTGGGTAATTTCCAAATTCCAAAAGCACAATGACAAAATACACAGCGAGGACCTCATCTCCATGTCTCGATGTATATTTCAAATCAACTCCTTCCAAAATTAGCAAAACAAGACAAATTCGTATACAATTATTGTTACAACTATTTGATCCCTTTAAAAAGTACTATGTGAACCAATTTTCAATAACACTTTACTTTCACCTTTTCAGCAATAATCTTCAAACATTTTAAGTTCTGCTGTATTTAAAGTTGTGGCATTTTAGAAAGTGCAAATTGGGTAATTATTGCGCCTTGAAATACGAAAATAGAACATTTGGGTTGTACAAAATGGTGTAAGGTGTTTTACAGTTTCAAAAAGGTGTAAATAGCATGTTTTGCATTTTTGTAAAAGTTGTAAATAGCGTCTTTTTTACAATTTCAAAAAGACGTAAATAGCATATATTTTGGAACTTTAAAAATCCGTAAATAGTGCATTTTGAACTTTCAAAAATGTGTAAAAAAAGCGTAGTTTGCACTTTAAAAATGGCGTGAATAAATTATTTTGCAGTTTCAAAAAGGTGTAAATAGCATATTTCGCACTTTTTCAAAAAGATGTAAATAGTACATATTTGCATTAAAAAATAGGTGTAACTACCGTATATTTTGCACTATTCAAAAGGTGTTAATAGCCCAGTTTTCACTGTCAAAAAATGATGAAAATAGAATATTTTGCACTTTCAAAAATGTATAATTGTACATTTTTTGCATTTGAACCAGCAATTATAATAATGCATTCTACACCCGTAAAACTTGTCAATAGCGCAATTTAAATTTTTAAAAAGGTTAAACAAAATACTGCAGAAAAATTAAAATCGTGAATATGTTTGAAATCTTTAGATGTCTTAATTTTTAGGCATTTGGTGTTTTAATTTGTTGTTGGTTGGTTTTAATCCCTCAAAAAGAGGATCCGTATGTCACCTCAAAAGCTCATAAAATATTTCTCTCCGTTTTGTGACTGTCATTTTGATAGTTGCTGTTGGGGTCTTGGGCAGAATTTTGAGAGGAGAATGGCCGAGAATTTAGAATGCAAAATGAATGAGCTCCCATCTCCTCCCTTCCCCTCCGCTTTGTCGCAGATTAGTTCCCATTTACATTCATTCCTCACGCGTCCAAGTCTCAACTTGAAGCGACGGGGGAAATTGCGCCAGCGGGCAGTTTTGCTTTCTCATGTAAACACAATGTGTGTGGGAATCAGGACATCGCAGATTCTATGTACATTTTTCAATGCTGCTGCTCTCAACTTTCCCCGGGCTACCATCTTGTTTTCATGACTTTCTCTTTTGTGTTCTTTCTTTTTTATTATTCCGTTTATTACGTATTTCCTCAGCATGTGTCGACGACTCTTTGACGTACTGTAATATATGCACGTACCTTTATGTGCTTACTTTAAATACGCCATGCCTTTTTGCATTCATAATTTTTGTAATATTTCAATTAAATTGAAAACACCGTTAGCTCCCGTTATTGCATGGATGAAGAGGTAAAAATTATATATGCAAAGAAAGAGTTATTTTGCCGTAAAGTATCGGTAGCCGTGCGGCAGGGATCCGGATGGCGCTATTTAATTTTTGCAACAATTTTTGAATCTCCCGCCAAATCAAAAACATCAAATTTTGACTCGTATCAGTGACGCTCGTGTGCTATGCACAACTTTTTTACATGGTTTTAAATGCACTTTCAACAACAAATTTTAAATGGAATAGGATTTTGGAAGTATGTAAATAGAATATTTTGCATTTTTCAAAAATATGTAAATAGGGCATTTTACACATTTCAAAAACATGCAAATAGGTCATTTTGCAAATTTTGAAAACGTGTAAATAGGGCATTTTACACATTTCCAAAACATGTAAATAGAACAATTTGCCCCATTAAAATACGCGCAAATGATAAATTTTGCCCTTTTCAAAATCCGTAATAATTAGCTATTGTACGCATCCATCCCATTTAATTTTTTTGACATAATATCTCGTTTGAATTCCAGCTAAAATTGCACTTGATTTATTTTGATTCCTCCCTCGCGAAATATTCTACGTTCTTACTAAGGTCAGAGGTGAGAAGCTGTACTACATATTTTGAACAAGGAATTTAAATGGCGGGAATCAAATTTAAATGTCTAAGAGATTTTACGTGTCTATAATCTGTGTCAGAGGAGGAGATGCGTTCGCGTGTCTCATAAGACGGGCTGACGTGGGAAGTTGATAAAGTCTGATCAAGTTGAATGTGTGGAGTAGACAGACGGGGATCTTCGTCATCTCCCTCACAGATCACACACAATAAGGCGACGTGTAGGTGAACGCGACCTTCGTCTCGTTTTCTGACTGATCCGATTTTGGGCTGTCTCTTCCCGTCTTCTGTCTGCAGTGCCTGGAGTCTCAATGTGTGAAGGAGCAGAGCGGCGGTTGTCTCACTTATTTCATTTGTTTCTCTTGACAAGAGCCTTGGCCCTCGCCTCCAGTTTCAGTTTCCGTTTCGGTTCCGTATCTTGGCTCCGGTACCGGTACCACTTCCAGTGGCCGTGGAATGGATTTCAAATTTCTATTTTCATTCCTGGATTCTACACTCCGATGACATGACACTCGCAAGTCTGTCTGAATTATTACACGCGCGCTGGATATTTTGTGGATGGTAATGCGATGTATTAAATATTTAGAGTCGAATTTCCCTCCCGCGCCCTCCACCCTGTCAATGCCCATCATAAAGAAAATAATCCGTGCGTTAGGAATCAAACCCCGAGGACGGCGGCGGAGTTTCAAGGGGAATAAAGTTATTTCCCGGCCAACCCAAAGTGGCAGCTGGCAAGGATAAAGTTCACATGAAAACAGATGGAAAGTCGACTGCCCCATTTTACATCTTTCGGTTTCGGTTTCATTCGGGACCGTGCACAAATGGCGCCGCATCAGGGCCGGACGAAGGGATTGGTTTTAGGGAGCAATTTGTTTCCATACAAAAACCACCATTTTGATTTTATTCATGGTTTTCTTTGCAAAATGCAAAATTTTGTATTTACATGTTTTGGAAATGTCCCAAATATTGATTTTACTTGATTCAGAAAAGTGCAAAATGTTCTATTTACATGTTTTGAGAAAAGTGCAAAATGTTCTATTTACATGTTTTAGAAAAGTGCAAAATATTCTATTTACATGTTTTTAGAAAAGCGTTAAATGTTTTATTTTTCTTGTTTATGAAATGTACAAAAACTTTAATATGCATCTTTTTGAAAATTCAAAATATTTTTTTTTACATATTTTTGAAAAGTGCAAAATGTTCCATTTACATGTTTTGAGAAAATTTAAGCAGCGGGGGCTGTCTGCGCTGGCCGCATTATCCGGCCCTGCGCCGTATCCAGTTTAAAGACAGGTCATTTTGAAAAAAGAAGATACCCTATGCCCCTTATGTTCAGGATTCCCATTTAAGAGCAATGGTTAACAGGGTGACAAAAAATGTGGGGGCTCCATATTATGCAATAGACGTTGTTTTCTAATACTTTGTAATGTTTTGAACTTTTATTTGGAAATAATTTTTGACATTGCGTATATCAGGTGACCCACCATCCAGAATCCAGATCTATTTCAGACTCTTCAATTTGAAAGGAAAGTCGTGTACTTTTCAAGAGTCACAACGTGTCAGCCCAAAGCATGACATTTTATAAACGAAAACTGAAAAAACAAACTAGAAATGATGACACATAAATTCATACAAGTCAACAACGAACAAGGAGGAGTTTACTATCAGCTGATTGAGGAGGTAAAACTATTCTCCCCTCCCCTCCGCCAATCCAACGCAAATACTTCAAAAATCATTGTGAGCGACATTAGTGGCGGATCTAGTCGAATTTACACGTTTTTAATAAAAAATAAATATTCTATTTACATATTTTTGAAAAGGTGAAAAATTTTCTAGTTACGTGTTTTTGAAATGTGCAAAATTTTCTAGTTACGTGTTTTTGAATTGTGCAAAATGTTCTAGTTACGTATTTTTAAAATGTTCAAAATGTTCTAGTTACGTGTTTTTGAAATGTGCAAAATGTTCTAGTTACGTATTTTTAAAATGTTCAAAATGTTCTAGTTACGTGTTTTTGAAATGTGCAAAATGTTCTAGTTACGTGTTTTTGAAATGTGCAAAATGTTTTGGTTACGTGTTTTTGAATTGAGCAAAATGTTCTAGTTACGTGTTTTTGAAATGTGCAAAATGTTTTAGTTACGTGTTTTTTAATTGTGCAAAATGCTCTAGTTACGTGTTTTTAAAATGTTCAAAATGTTCTAGTTACATGTTTTTGAATTTTGCAAAATGTTCTAGTTACGTGTTTTTGGAATTTGCAATATTTTTTAATTGCTTGTTTGTTGAAAAGTACAAAATTTTCTACATATCTTTAGGATGAGAAGATTTTAATATATTTTAGTATAAACCATCTTGGTTTAAATGTCCCTGAGGAGCTTGCATAAGTTGCGTGGTACAAAAATCTGAAATTTTGAACCGTACCCAACTGACTGTCCTGTTGCCCCCCCCCACCTTCTGGATCTGGATCGCGCCTGAGAGACGCTATGAAAAATGGAAAAATATCAAAATAAAAAAATTAAAAGACCGTTATTTTGAAAACGTTTTGTTATAATGGAGGCCCATTCTGTTATTTGAATTTTACTGGTGATTAGCTTTCCAATGACATATGGCTCGATAAAATTGGTCCAGTATTGCAGAATTTTCAAAATTCCGGTAAATTATGTAGATAGGTAGGAATAAATATTTGGATATTTATTTTCCTTCCCTTTTTATTTCCATAAATTTCGAATAGGAAACACTTTCGGGACAGGCAGACGCAGTCGTGGGAAGACGTAATGGGGGCGCGAGTGTTCGCAGTGGGTCTTTAGATTTGAGTTATTTTATGGAAATTTAGTCATCATTTTCATGGAGCTTCCACATGAAACAAGGAAACAAAAAGGAGCGATGTATTTTTATTTACAGGGCCGGATAAAGCGGCCAGCGCAGGCAGCCGCCGTCCCGCTGCTTGAATTTTCTCAAAACATGTAAATGGAACATTTTGCACTTTTCAAAAATATATAAAAAGAATATTTGAATATTTTGCACGTTTCAAAAACATGCAAATAAATGTTTTTTGTACATTTCAAAAACATGGGAATAAAACATTTTCACTTTTCTCAAAACATGTAAATAGAACATTTTGCACTTTTCTGAACCACGTAAATAGAACATTTTGCACTTTTCTGAACCAAGTCAATTGAACATTTTGCACTTTTCTAAAACATGTAAATACAACATTTTGCACTTTTCTGAACCAAGTAAATCGAACATTTGGCACTTTTCAAAAACATGTAAATAGAACATTTTGCACCTTTTCGAAAACAGGGAATTAGAAAATTTTGCACCTTTTCGAAAACATGGAATTAGAACATTTTGCACCTTTTCGAAAACATGGAATTAGAACATTTTGCACCTTTTCGAAAACATGGAATTAGAACATTTTGCACCTTTACAAAAACATGGAATTAGAACATTTTGCACCTTTACAAAAACATGGAATTAGAATATTTTGCACTTTTCAAAAACATGTAAATAAAACATTTTGCACTTTTCAAAAACATATAAATGGTAAATTTTTCACTTTTCAAAAAACATGTAAATATAGCATTTTACCCTTTGTCAAAAACAGGAAATAAAAAAATTTTGCACCTTTTCAAAAACATGGAATTAGAATATTTTCCACTTTTCAAAAACATGTAAATGGAATATTTTACACTTTTTAAAAACTCAAAATTAACCTATGCCAAATGTTTCTCATTTTGTTTTTATGACATAGCTAATTTTGATTGTAGTTTAAATTGGATATGGGTCATTTTGGGTCTTCACAGACGATATGCTGACTATAAAGGCCTATAGGTTAATATGCTATATAGATTTTTTTAAAATGCCGAATAAATAGGACGCAGTATGTTCATCTTCATCTTACTAAAAGCTCGAATAAAATATTTATTTCTCTTTCTACATTTCCCCCGCTCACTAATATTTCCTTTTTCTTTCCGCTTTCACTCAGATTCAGATTTATTATTCAAAAAGATATTTGCAATTTTTTTTTGGAATTTGAGAATTTTATTACCCAACCTTTTTGTACTTAGAGGTCGTCCATAAATGATATCATGAGTAGGGTCAATGGGTCTACTAGGATATTGATGTCATTCCATCTTAAAGATAGCCATTTACGCAATGGTTAAGCTGATTACATGGGAGTCAAATGGTCCTAGAAATGGGAATATTTTGATGACATCATCTATGGACAACCCTTTACTACTTTTAGATAGATGATATATTAACTATTACTTTCAAAGGCCACTTTCCTCAATTTTGTCTGAGTAAAACAGTAGCTTAAGCACTGCTTAGTTTAAAACTGTACTTAGGATGTACAGTTACCTTGTTAGAGTTGGTCTATAAATGATGTCACGTACTAGGTGGGTGGGTGTCACTCAATAATGGACATATTTTAGGCTTTTTGGGTGGTTGGGTTTATATGTCATCCTATCAAAAAATGAAATGTCATCCATGAAATCATTAATGACGATCCCTTCCCGGTTTAATTGTAACAGGGCAGCAGTTTAAATTGCTAAGTGGGTATCTGTTTACTAAATATAGTGTCCATCTGTGTATAGTTTCTGTTTGTCCAAACTTTGAGACAAGGCTAAGGTTAAGGTCGTGTCGTCCACAGTTGACGTCACGGGTAGGGTCAATGGGGATATTGACTGCATCCCATGTTAAAAATAGTCATTTAAGCAACGGCCAAGCTGTTGAAAGGAAGACAATAAAAATGGGTTTTTGATAACATCATTTATGGACAACCCCTCACGGTTAAGCTAGGAGCCCTGCATGCATGGAAAGAAAGAAGACACCCCAGATTGTGTTTGCCAAGTTTGAATAGTAATTTTGGGATTTGAATTCTGGCCACAATTCCAGAGGATGTGGAGATTTGAATTGAATCGTGACGGGGAAAGTTATGTATATGGACAGAATCCATAGAAATCCGTACGTCCCAATAACTGCGCCTCTTGCAATTCTAATAGTGTTCGGTGAGGAGTGGAAATAATTGGAGTAAGTAGCAGTAGCGTCTGGCCCCAGTCCTTACTACCGGAATCTCCCCCGTTTTCCAGTGGCTTCTTCGTGTGTAAGTATGTGGGTGTCAGGGGCGAAGCTAAAAATATTTTCTGAGGTTCCATTGGTTATCGTGAGGGAAGAATCAAAATGGTTCATAGGTAATGTGAACTATGTCAAAAGAGACTGCATCACATAGAGGCGCAAAATATTATGCCTAGGTTTAGGAAAAGTGCAAAATATTGTAATTACACATTTTTGAAAATTGCAAAATATCATATTTACACGTTTTGGAAAATTGCAAATTATTCTTTTTACACGTTTTGGAATATTGCAAAATATCATATTTATACGATTTGGAAAATTGCAAAATATCATATTTACACGTTTTGGAAAATTGCAAAATATCATATTTACACGTTTTGGAAAATTGCAAATTATTCTTTTTACACGTTTTGGAATATTGCAAAATATCATATTTATACGATTTGGAAAATTGCAAAATATCATATTTACACGTTTTGGAAAATTGCAAAATATCCTATTTATACGATTTGGAAAATTGCAAAATATCATATTTACTTACACGTTTTGGAAAATTGCAAAATATCATATTTACACGTTTTGGAAAATTGCAAAATATCATATTTACACGTTTTGGAAAATTGCAAAATATCCTATTTATACGATTTGGAAAATTGCAAAATATCATATTTACTTACACGTTTTGGAAAATTGCAAAATATCATATTTACACGTTTTGGAAAATTGCAAAATATCATATTTACACGTTTTGGAAAATTGCAAATTATTCTTTTTACACGTTTTGGAAAATTGCAAAATACCTTTTTTATACGATTTGGAAAATTCCTTTTTTATTTACTTGCTTTTGAAAATTTCTAAATATTTCTGTTCACACGTTTTTTAAAAATGCAAAATATACCAATTTTATGTTTTAAAATGTGCAAAATGTTCGATTTACATGTTAAAAAAAATCAAAATGGTCAATTTAAATGCTTTTAGGATCATGAAATTTTAATTTTCGGAGTATGTGTTGTATCTTGGTTTAAATGTCCCTATGTATGTGAGCCCATGTTAAAAATTGAATTTTGAATTGAAGCAGCTGCCCTGTAGCCCGCCCCTGGCCCCGCGCCTGGTAGCCATGTTGAAGCATATGTTTATTTCCAATTTCCCATCATTCCATATGATCACTCACGTCATCCCTTTCCCCACATTTTTCCTTTGATTTAGTTTCTCCCAGTTTTTGTGTGCTGGTGCGGAGGAGAGACTCCGCGAAGCTGGGAAGTGGAAAGTACGTAGTGAAAGTACAACAAACTGTGGAAACTGGGACCAGCAGCACGACCCACCCGCATATATCTCCCGTCCCAGTCTCCCTCCTATACACTATATACAACTTCTCCTCTCGCTTCGGACCACAATGGGAAGGTCTACGGCTCTATAGTCTGCACACAGTAGTAGCAGTAGCAGTAGCAGAGTCGTGACGGTGACGCTGGGAGAAAGAAGACAAGCAGTCAACTCCAAACTGGCTGCTTGCGTCATCCCGATCCGCGGATTCTGAACGGCATCACTTCGGCAGAGACGAGCTGGGCAACGGGGCCGGGAACGGGAACGGGCACGGTAACGAGAGAGAGCGAGAACCGGAATAGTAATGTTATACCAAAGTGTGTGGAGCTTTCTCTCCTCCGTCGTGTAGGAAAAATTTATGGCTTTATAGACGAAGTGAAAGTTGCATACTTTCTCTTGATTTTTCATGCTTTCTCCTCCTTTCACTTGCTTTCTCCATATATTTTATTGCTTATTTTATTTTTACTCTCAGTGTCCATTGCATTGTCTATGGCTGAGGCCGACTCTTTTCTTTTTTTATTTAGTTTTGACTTGTTTTACCTTGGGCGTTAGGGAAAACTCGTACGAGTCTCAAAACGACGTTCTAATAGACGTTTGAGAAGCCTCGAAAACTCTGATTTTGTACATAAAATGTAGGTAGATAGATGTATTTACTTTTTTTACAGGTCTTTATCTAAAGTATCTAGTATCTTTGGGGGGATGTACATTTTATGTTATAGAGAATTGCATTGGCGAAACTTGGGGGTCGTCCACAAATGACGACATCGGTAGAGACAATGGGTCTCTTTGGATACGAATGGCATCCTATATCGTCTGTGAAGAACCAAAATGACCCATTTCCAATTTAAGTTACAATCAAAATGAGCTATGTCATAAAAACAAAGTGAGAAACATGCGCAAAATATTAATTAGGACTTTTTGAAAAGTATGAAATGTTGTATTTACATGTTTTTGAAAAGGTGCAAAAATGTCCTTTTCCATGGTTTTGAAAAGGTGCAAAATATTCTATTTACATGTTTTTGAAAAGTGTAAAATGTTCTATTTACATGTTTCTGAAAAGTGTAAATTGTTCTATTTACATGTTTTTGAAAAGTGTAAATTGTTCTATTTGCGTGCTCTCAAGACATATTTGAATATTTTTGTAGATAGTTGATATTGGTTTTAGCTACAAATGGATATGCGCCATTTTGGTTCTTTACAGATGATATGATAAACAGCCATTTACGCAAGGGTTAAGCTGATGACATAGGGGAGTCATGGGGTCCTTAAAATGGGGAGGTTTCGATGACATCATTTATGGACGATCCTTAGGTAGGGAAAGAATGTGAATGCATAGGAGCTAAGCAATCATTCTAATGTATTTGTTGCCGGAGGCGAATCGAATGGACGGCAGACGGAGACAAAAGGAGACATCTAAATTTTGAATGTAACCATCATTTTCCCTCTGATCTGTTGTGTTTTGTGTCCTATGACGTCCACGTATGGAAATTCAAAATTACCATAATTTCCGTATTTTTATGCTGTAACATTGGCTCTACGTGTAGTGATATAAGGAGTGGGAGACAGAGTTGGATTTGGAGTGGAAGGGATTTTCAAATAGAATTTTAAACAGTTCCACTTTTGTCTTTGTTTTTCATGCTTTTTATGTATTCTCTTTTAGCTTCATGCTACTCATGCAGCCAGTCATCCTTCTCGTTAGACCTCCCATATTATGCAGAGAGTTTTGTTTGTTTTTCAAAACGTTTTATTTTCTGTGAATTCCATTGGTAACAAAAACGGGAATTACGTATTTTTGCACGGGAACATAGTTTTTAATCTAATTTTATTATATGTACAGAAAAAATAATAATACGGATCTTTTGTGAGGTTTTGAAAACAGTAACGGTGGTACTTTTTTAAACTTTTAAAAAATTGAATTTTATATATTTTTTTTTTAAAATAGCAAATTACGTTATTATGAAACTTTGTTTGAAAATGCATTACACTCTTTTTATACACCTTTAAAGTGTGCAAATTCAAAATTATTTGCACATTTTTGAACTTATATGTACATACGGTATTTATGTTTTTTTAAAATACAATAAAGAACTCGATTTATATACCTTTTTTAAATTGCAAACAACAAATTTTTAAAGCTACAAATTGTTTGCTACAAGCTGTTTGCAGTGTTTTGAAAGTGCAAAAGGTTTTATTTATGTCTTTTTAAAAGTGCAAATAGCTCAATTCGCACATTTTTAAATTGCAAACTACGGTATTTACAACTTTTTTGAAACCAAAAAATGCGCTATTTGCACTTTTTTAGAATTTCAAAATACTCTTTTCACATATTTTTAAAGGGCAAACAGCTTGATTTATGTATAACTTTTTTAAATTTTAAACTCTTGTATTTACACCTGTTTGAAAGTACAAATTACGCTATTTACACTTTTTTTAAAGTACAAATTTCACTATTTAAACTTTTTTAAAAGTGCAAATTTACACTTTTTTGAAAGTACAACATACGCTATTTACACTTTTTTGAAAGTACAAAATACGCTATCTAAAATTTTTTGAAAGTACAAATTACGCTATTTACACATTTTAAAAAGCACAAAGTACGCTGTTTAGAGTATTTTTTGAGTTTACTAAAACACGGTATTCCTATCTGTCTAATAAAATTGCAAATTATCACACTTACACGTTTTTGAATATTAAAAAGACAAGTACACTAATTAAACCAATTATGTAAATAGTGTTAATTGTCTCAAAAACAATTTTTATTATTCACTTGTGCGCTGCACATAGACAAAATAAATTTGAATAAAAGTGTAAAGGCAGGAGAGAGGCATTTCATAAATTGTTCAACTTTCGAATCAATTTGACTCTCGCAGTCATCCCCGCCCCTTCCCGGCCGACAGACATTACCGCAAGTATTGAAACATTAGAGGAGCTCGGACAGTGACAGGAAGTGAAAGTTGGGAACTTTCTCCATCCCCGCACGTAGGCCTTTTGCTACCAGTTTCAGTCCAGTCTCCTGTCCACACACCATTTAACTTAAAGGTAATCACTGCCCAAAGTCCTTTTCTCTTTTGCTACCATCCAAAATCGAACATGAAACCACTCAACTCCGCGTACTCAGTGGTTCTCCCTGTGTAGAAAAAGTTTGTCCTACTTTTCGTATAAATTAGTCTTCTTCTTTTCTCTTTCGCTAGATTAGTCTTTTTTTTCTGCAAACAAAAAGTCTGGTCGTATAAATTCGAATTTTCTTTATCGAAACTCAATAAGATGAGCGTCAACGGAATTGCGTCACGGAAGTGCTGCTCATCGTCCTCAAAGTTAAAACGCTCAAAGTTATTGCCATCTTTTTAGTCCTTAACTTCAAAATTGGTTTCATCCCATTATTCCTTCCTACTTTTCAAAGCCCAAGTATGTACACATTTATGCTTGGGTAATAATGTTTTTTTTAACTACAAAATGTGTAGCTCTAGTAAAGGGTCGTCCACCAATAATGTCATGGGCGGGGCCAGCGAAAAAGTTCATAGATAGCATATTTGGTTTGCGAACTTTTAAAATGTATAAAAACGTAATTTGCACATTCAAAAACGTGTAAATAGATTATTTTGTAGCTCCAAAATATGGTAAATAGGGAATTTTGCATTACACAAATGTTTAAATAGCTTATTTTGCACCTTAAAACCCCATAAATAGTGCATATACATATATTGCACTTTCAAAAAGGCCTAAATAGTAAATAGCCTATTTTGTACGTTCAAAAATCCGTAAATAGACCATTTTGAACTTTTTAAATAAGGGTAAATACCGTATTTTACAGCTTTAAAATCCGTAAATAGACCATTTAACACTTTCAAAAAATGTGTAAATAACTTATTTTGCACCTTGAAACCCTGTAAATAGTGCATATGTATTGCACTTTCAAAAAGGCGTAAATAGTAAATAGCTTACTTTGAATCTTCAAAAATCCGTAAACAGACCATTTTGCACTTTTAAAACAAGTGCGAATGGCATATTTTGCAGCTTCAAAAATCCATAAATAGAACATTTTGTACTGTCAAAAATGTGTAAATACCATTTTTGAGGCTTCAAAAATCGTAAATAGGCTATTTTGCATTTTCAAAACCCGTAAATAGCTTATTTTGCACCTTCAAAACCCTTAAATAGAGCATATTGCACTTTCAAAAAGGCGTAAATAGTAAATAGCTTATTTTGCACCTTGAAAAATCCGTAAATAGACCATTTTGCAATTTTAAAAAAGTGTAAATGGCATATATTACACCTTCAAAAATCCGTAAATAATGAATTTTGCCCTTTCAAAAAGGTTAAAACATTTTAAAGGATTTGTATCCCCTCTTAAATTGTATTAAACGTGTCGTCAAATCTGATTTCAAAAGGTGTAGTCTTCCATCACCCAACAAGACTAATCGCAATCGCAAAACTTGAAATAGGTTCTTGGAAATCGCATTGACTTTGACTTAATAATTTTTGACATGTTTCATGCTTCAGCTCTGTACTCGCGAAACTCGAACTGCCCTCAATCATTCTTTTATGTATACGAAAGCGAAATGAAGGCGTCCGAAAAAAAAACTTCAAAAGAAATATTGATGAAAGAAAAAAGAAAGTAGGGAGAAAAGCGGAGAAAGAATATGAAATAATAACATGTTACAATGTGCAAATTTTACAAATTACTTTCTTTTGTACTTTCTCTTACAATTTCCACACAAACGTACTTTCCATCTGTCGTTTCTTCCATACTTTTGATTTTCTAATGTCCTAACTACAACTATTCTCGTACGAACCAGGGGAGCGTGCATACATTACGTGTCGTTATGTCTTGGAGGGGGAGGGGTTCAATCTTCCAATCTTCCTATCCTTTTAAATGGGCGTACATGCCAAAAAAAGGGGGGGGTCAATTAATTTAAAATTTCAAATTTAATTCTAAATTTCCAATTTTTATGCCACGTAATTTATGCACACTCCCCAGCCACAATTTTTGGAAAAATAAATATTCAATTCTTGAAAAAATTTACATTGGACGCGTTCTCTTCAAAGAAATTGTATGCTTTTCATCTTTCCATTTCTCAACTTTTCAAATCTTGTAGAATTTTTATAAATATTTAAATGTACACAAAGTTTGAATATTTTGCAACTTTTTAAGACTCGTAATAATTGTGAAAGGAAAGTTGAATGTGTAGGGAAATCAGAAAGGCACGTAAATGAGCATTTGAATTTTTTGAACAGAAAGTGAATTCTATTTTAGAATTTTAGCTCCATGGTTTTCGTGAATGGAAATTTTGGGAAGAAAAAAGGATCGTGTCTTTCTTGAGCGAGAATTGATTTTGTCTTAAAAAACAGGAGATTTAACTTTTGTATAATGAGACTCCGAAGGTCTCACAGTCTGTAAATCCACATCTTGAAACGAAAATCTTTTTTAGATTTATCTCTACTTTCACTGTAGTAAGTACAACATAGCACGATAGATTGGATTTAAAAGAAAAAAAAACGCTTGCCATCTGTAAGTATCTTTCTTAAATTTGGACCCCTTTCACCTCACAGGCTTTTTTATAGACCCTCCTAATGACGTCGGACGACTGCTTGTGTTTTGCTGCATACTACTGATATATGCATTGTATCCCTTTTGTACCGAAGGAGAAAGTTTTGTGGCCCCTAAAGTCAAAAGAGGATGTCTAACTATTTAATTTCTAAAATTAGATGCAAGTGTTTTATAACATGCCCTTGAAATTGGAAGTTGTGCCCAGTGTTAGAAAACTGTACCTAGATAGCTTTTTTTTAACTTTAAAAATGGTGTGAAAATCAGTTTTAGCAGTTTCAAAAAAGTACAACTTGTATTTTTGGGAATTTAAAAATCACAAATAAAATTTTACGCTTTTAAAATTGTGCAAATAGAGTGATTTGTACTTTCAAAAATGGGTTAATAGTGTTTTCACTTTTTTCAATGTGCACATAGAGCGTTAGTAATTTCAAAACATGTGCAAATAGAGTATTTTGCAATTTATAAAAGGGCAAATAGAGGTTTTTGCATTTTAAAAAAATATGCACACAGCGTATTGCACTTTCAAAAAATGTGCAAATAGAGTGTTTTGAATTTTTTTTAAATGTGCACATAGAGCGTTTAGCACTTTAAAAAAATGTGCACATAGAGCGTTTGGCACTTTCAAACAATGTGCACATAGAGCTTTTAGCACTTTCAAAAAATGTGCAAATACAGTGTTTTGCATTGTTAAAATTTGCAAATTGAGTGTTTTGCACACATTCAAAATACCAATGTTCTGTATTTAAAACAGTAGTCGCAAAATGATACTATGTAGCTTCATATAGTTCTTAAATTGAGTATCGCATTACTTCAAGTTTTAAAAAACACTTAAAAAAAATACTATCCCATTTCCTACACAAGGCATTTTGATTCTAGCGTATGTACTATACAAGTAGTAGGTATATGTTGATGCTATGCAGGACTTTGGGTGCTGATGGAGATAAGACGGGGCTCGGGATGCTCTCCTCTGTTCCCATTGCGTAGGCTTAAGGAGACGGAGAAAGCTAGGGAAAGTGGGCACAGCTGGAGGCTGGGAAGGAAAGCTGTGTTGTTGGCTCTTAAGCGCGTCAGATTAGAGGACGGTCTCTTATTTAGACGAGACATGTTATCGGCATCGGTGAAAGTTGTGCATTCATTTGCACAAAGTCTCCTTTTGCATTTTCCAAGTAGCTTTGTTCTGATTTTATCTTGTAACCTACTCCCATCCCATCCTCCATGCATTGTCATCTGTTTCTGCTGTAGCCTTGTTCCTCGTTTTCATCTAAAAACGTACGTGTCCCCGTGCGTGGCTAATTGAGTCCCTCTTTCCTCCTTATGTTATCACTAATGAAGCTAACAACATTGCTTCTCTGTCTCGTCAAGGAAACATGTGAGTGAAGCATTTAATCAGTTTTTAAAAAGTGGAGATAAAAAACTTTTAATTAGAACAATTTGCGCCTTTTTAAAAACATGCTATTCGAACAATAAAGACATTTTAAAAAGGCTCAAATAGAATATTTTGCGTCTTTTTAAAAATTTGGCATTCGAAAAATAAAGACTTTTAATGTGTAATTTTAGAAATTAAGACCTTTTAAAATATGCAAATAAAACCATTTTTGTCGTTTTAAAAACATGATATTTGAACAATTTGCGCCTTTTTAAACAGTTGGTGTTTGAAAAATTAAGACTTTTTTAAAACCATGTAATTTGAGCATTTAACAACTTTAAAACATGCAAATAAAACAATTTACGTCTTTTTAAAAACATGATATTCGATTAATGAAGGCGTTTAAAAAGATTCAAACAGAGAAGTTTGCCACTTTTTAAAATGTTGGCATTCGATTAATTAAGGCTTTTTAAAAATGTGTAATTTGAACAATTAAGAATTTTTAAAAATGTTCCAATAGAAAATTTTGCGCTTTTTAAAAATTTGGTGTTTTAAAAATTGAGACTTTTTTAAAAACGTAATTTGACCAATTAATACTTTTTAAAACATTCAGATAAAATAATTTGCGTCTAAAAACATGATATTCGATTAATTAAGACTTTTTAAAAATGTGTAATTTGAAAAATTAAGAATTTTTCAAGACATGCAAATAAGAACAACTTACGCCTTTTAAAATAATTTTGTGTACTAACAGTTAAGACTTTTCTTTAAAGATTTAATTTAAGAAATTAAGACTTTTTAAAATCATGCAAATAAAACAATTTACGCCTGTTTAAGAACTTGGTATGCTAAAAATTAAAATTTGTTTAAAAACATTTAATTTGATGAGCAATTAAGACTTTCAAAAACTTTCAAATTGAAAGCTTTAGGCATTTTAAAAACGTAATAAATTATTAATTTTATAAGACTTTTTTAAAACAAATAGATTTTATTATTTTGGTATTTAATATCTGTAAGGGATCGTTCACAAATGACTTCGTTGGTAGGGCCAATGGGTCTCTATGAATATTGATGATATCCCATGTTAGAGATAGCAAGTTACGCATGCAAGGCTTAAGCAGTTGACAGGGGGGTGAGAGGGTTCTAACAGTGAGGATTATTATATGACGTAATTTATGGCCGATTCCTGTTTTATAATACCCAGTCCAGTGTAGAAATGCTATATTTTGTATGTGTTGTGTAAGAATATACGAAACCTATGTACCTGTAGCGTTAGAGGATTATTAAATGCAATGTTTACATATGTACGTTGCCTAAGGTGATTGCGTACTTGTAGAGAAACTTTAAGAAGTTGTGAAAATGGATTTGTAGGAGCGTCGCCGTTCCCTTTGCCGATACCGGTCCCGGTGCCGGTTCTGGTCCCGATGCCGGGAACTAAACTTCTGCTCACAAACTTTTGTTCACTAAACTACTTCCAAGTCAAACTCGCACTTTTACTTCTCAAGGAGAAAACTGTTTTATTTTCTCTTTCATTCACTTCTAAAAGTAGAGCCAAAACATGTGGAGAAATACAAAACTTTTCTAAATATGTTCTTCTTGGCTTCTTGGGACTCCTATGTGTAGTAAGCACATCCGTCCATCCGTCAATGAAATTTGAAAAAAAATCAATACTATCTATTTGCCGCTACCTAAATTTTAAAAAAACACGTGATTTTTTAAATTTCACAAAAAATACTGCATTTATTACAGTTAAAAATCGAATCGAAAATGTATAACATAAAATTTTTACTTACTTAAATTTTTATTTTAATAACGGATTTAACACATTTGTATTGTAAAAAATGTGTAAATCGCGCATTTTGAACTTTCAGAAAAGTGTGAATAGCATATTTTGCACTTTCACAGAGATTTAAACATACCTTATTTTTCATGTTCAAAAAGGTGTAAATAGCGTATTGTGCATTTTGAAAGGGAGGTAAATAGAGTATTTTGAAAATTTAAGAAGGTGTAAGTAGCGTAATTAACAGTTTTAAAATGGTGTAAATAGTTTATTTCGCACTTTGAAAGAGAGGTAAGTAGCGTATTTTACACTTTAAAAATGGTCTAAATAGTGTATTTTGCACTTTCAAAAAAAGGTAAGTACGTACTATATTTTGCACCTTCAAAAAGGTGTAAATAGTTTATTTTGCACTTTGAAAGACAGGTAAGTAGCGTAATTAGCACTGCCAAAAATGTGTAAATAGCGTATTTTGCACTTTCAAAAAGGTGTAAATAGTGTATTTTGCACTTTTAAAAAAAGGTAAAAACCGTTCAAAAAAGTATAAATAACGTATTTTGCACTTTCAAAAGGGTATAAATAGCATATTTTTGTACTTTGAAAGCGATGCAATTAGTGCGTTTTGTACTTTCTAAAAGGTGTAATTAACGTATTTTCAATAAAGTCTTTATCCTAAAATTAAGAAATTTAAAAACTGTACACATGCATAGTACTTTTTGCTTTTTCAAAAATGAAATACGTGGGTGGCACAATACAGTGAACACTTAAAAAAATCCAAAGGATAAGGAGCTTATTTGTCCCGCATAAAAAGTTGGTTTCAACTTTCTCCCGTTATGATGACGCTAACGATAAGTATTCATAGGATTTAAGTATTTCTCAAAATGCTTTTTGTCTCCAATCTTCCCACCGCACAAACTTTGGAATCCTTTGAAATGGAAAATCTGATGGTGCAGCAGTTGTTGGTGGTGCTGTTGTTGTTGTTGTTGTGTGTTGGAGTGTCTTTGAGTGACATGTGTTCTTTATGCTGAGCGAAGAATGGAAATGATGGACGGAGCGATAAAGGGAAATGGAATGTGGGTCAGAAACACGTGGGGCTCCGTCTGCGGTGCATCTCTCTCGCCTGTCGCCCCTTTTCTTCTGGTTCTCTTCCTTCTCGTGGCAAATGCGTCTTTAAGGCAGAAATTTTCATCTCATTTCACATTTTGAACCATAGACCGATAGACCACAACATTACGCCGCAACGGCAACACTTAACAAAGTTTCTGGGAATTTTCTAATTGCTTTTATAGCACAGTAGTTTCCCTGCACTCCTCTCATCCCTCACAAACCAAACCATTTTTTAAGTAGGTACGAACAATTTGTGTTAGAAAGTCTGTAAATTGTTCTATTTCCATGATTTTTAAAAAGTCTCGAATTTCTCGAATACCGTGTTTTTTAATAGATACAAAATATTCTAAATTCCGCATGCTTCAAAAGTAACATTTACAATTTTGTAATTTCATGCTTTTGAGAAAATAAAAATTTCCTGTTCATAACCTTTTCCTCCAAAAGTGCTAAAGCTCGTAATACCTTGTTCTTAAAAAGATGCAAAATGATCTAATTTCATGTTTTTGAAAAAATTAAAATGATATAACCACCCTTTCTTGAAAAATGCAAAATGTACTAACACCATGTTTTTTAAAAGGTTCAAAATATTCTACACAACATTTTTAAAAAGTATAACAGCCAAAATTGTCTGTAATTTCTTGTTTTTGAAAAGCGCAAAATATGAAAATGATACATTCTTAAAAAAATTGCAAATTGCTTTATTTACATGTTTTAAAAGTCTTAAATGCTCAAAAATGCGTTTTTGAAAAGGTGCAAAATTTTGTAATTAGGTGATTTTGAAAAGGTGCAAAATGTTTTAATAAGTTGATTTAAAGGGGCAAAATTATGTTATTAGGTGATTTTGAAAAGGTTCAAAATGTTGTAATTAGGTGATTTTGAAAAGGTGCAAAATGTTTTAATAAGTTGATTTAAAGGGGCAAAATTATGTAATTAGGTGATTTTGAAAAGGTGCAAAATGTTTTAATAAGTTGATTTAAAGGGGCAAAATTTTGTAATTAGGTGATTTTGAAAAGGTGCAAAATGTTTTAATAAGTTGATTTAAAGGGGCAAAATTATGTAATTAGGTGATTTTGAAAAGGTGCAAAATGTTTTAATAAGTTGATTTAAAGGGGCAAAATTATGTAATTAGGTGATTTTGAAAAGGTGCAAAATTATGTAATTAGGTGATTTTGAAAAGGTGCAAAATGTTTTAATAAGTTGATTTAAAGGGGCAAAATTTTGTAATTAGGTGATTTTGAAAAGGTGCAAAATGTTTTAATAAGTTGATTTAAAGGGGCAAAATTTTGTAATTAGGTGATTTTGAAAAGGTGCAAAATGTTTTAATAAGTTGATTTAAAGGGGCAAAATTATGTAATTAGGTGATTTTGAAAAGGTGCAAAATGTTTTAATAAGTTGATTTAAAGGGGCAAAATTATGTAATTAGGTGATTTTGAAAAGGTGCAAAATTATGTAATTAGGTGATTTTGAAAAGGTGCAAAATGTTTTAATAAGTTGATTTAAAGGGGCAAAATTTTGTAATTAGGTGATTTTGAAAAGGTGCAAAATGTTTTAATAAGTTGATTTAAAGGGGCAAAATTATGTTATTAGGTGATTTTGAAAAGGTTCAAAATGTTGTAATTAGGTGATTTTGAAAAGGTGCAAAATGTTTTAATAGGTTGATTTAAAGGGGCAAAATTATGTAATTAGGTGATTTTGAAAAGGTTCAAAATGTTGTAATTAGGTGATTTTGAAAAGGTGGAAAATGTTGTAATTACATGATTTTTAAAAGGCGCAAAATTTCTAACTGCATCATCTTTTAAAGGTAAAATAATATTCCTAAATATTGACATGCTTTTTGAAAATATAGTAAAACGTATTTTTGTCGGATTTTGAGAACAAAAATTAGAAACATGCAAAAAATGATTTTTGTAGCAGATTTGAAAAGGAAATAATTGTGTGATTCCATCTGTGTGTACGCTGTGGTTGGACTGAAAATATTACGTTATATGATACGAATGCACAAATTTGAAAAATTGAAGATAAGGTAACTGCTGAGCCGTGTAATGCACAGGGAAGATGGAGTGTCTTCCGTTGTTGTAGTTGTTGCTGTTGTTGTTGGATGGGTCGTAAATGTGTGGCTGGAAGTGAAAGTTGGGAGAAAGTCGGCGTATAAATTTATGGACTGAATGTGAGTAGATATCTGTATTGAGTATTTAGCCTTGTTCCATTTCCTTACTTTCACTTTCTCCCGACGTCCACTCACAATCAGTCATAAAACGAGAACTCTGCTCAACTATTGAGTGAGCATCAATAGTCGGATTACAAATCAGGATTACCTATACACCCTTTCTATTTCATTAGTAGTAGGGCCCGTACATCTATTACGTATCGAAACATCCTAAATTTGTCTTCCCCACCCCCTCCTTTTTTGGTATGTACCCCCATGTAAAAGGATATAGCATCTGTGAAGGACCAAAATGACCCAAATCCATTTTTAACTAAAACCCAAATTCACTATCTACAAAAACAAAATAGCATGTTACATAGAAGCTTGTAAATAGAACATTTTGAATTTTTCAAAAAGGTGTTCATAGAACATTTTGAAATTTTCAAAAACGTGTTAATAGAACATTTTGAACTTTTCAAAAAGGTGTTCATAGAACATTTTGAAATTTTCAAAAACGTGTTAATAGAACATTTTGAACTTTTCAAAAAGGTGTTCATAGAAAATTTTGAACTTTTCAAAAACGTGTTCATAGAACATTTTGAACTTTTCAAAAACATGTTTATAGAACATTTTGAAATTTTCAAAAACGTGTTAATAGAACATTTTGAACTTTTCAAAAACATGGAATTAGAACATTTTGAATTTTCCAAAATCATGTAAATAGGACATTTTACATTGTTGAAAAACATGAAAATAGAGCATTTTCCGTTTTTCAAAAACTCCTAATTAACATTGTACGCATGTTTCTCATTTTGTTTTTATGAAATAGCCCATTTTGATTCTAGTTAAAATTGGAAATGGGTTATTTTGATTCTTCATAGACGATATTCAGCTATAAGCTACGGACGGAGAAAGTGGAGAAAGCTTGAGATTAAGGAGTGTATCTACCTACAGCATAGGAGATAATGTAATGGAATGGAGTAGGGTTAAGAGATTGGAGTATTGGAGGAGGTCGGGGTAATTCATAAAAAACGTCATCAAAACTTTGAGGTTGCAGGGGAGGGGGATGCTCTCTTTGATATCGTTCGCAATCTCATTCTGTTATTGTTTAAATTGTAAATAAGCGTATAGTATAGTTGCTTCAAATTTTTTCAGGACGTAATATATGGACGGCCCCTTGAGGACTCATAAAAATGGAGAATGTCATCTCCTCACGTGTGTCTCATCTCCTGGAGATGAAAGAAGAAAAGTAGTGATCTAGAATTTTCATCTGAGGATTCTTGGCTTATTTAGAATTCCATCTCATTTACTTTCTCTCGATGAAATCTCCATTGGAGTGGAAATGATGGGAAATGCCCAGAAGAATGTTGGGTGGAGATGAAGGGATGAAGGATGCGGGGAGATGAGAGATTTGGAATTTTCCTCGAATCACCTTTCCACCGTCTTTCTTCGATCAACTTAAGAATCAATTCCGATCCCTGTTTTTCTTTAACACACATTTAATCAGAGTTCTCAAAATGGGAACAAGGACCATAAAAGGAATCAACATACTTTTTCTCTATATCCCCCTGTCAATCTCACCAAAATCCTGTATCTACTTAACAGCAGTCAGCGTACAGCACCAAAAACGTCTTTGGGATCCTCCACAAATGACGTCATCAAATCAAAATCATCATTTTTAAGACCCTATATACATGAACCCTACCTGTGACGTCATTTGTGGACAATCCCTAAAAGGTGACTAATTTCCAGTTTTTGAGAAGCGCGAATGATAATATTTGAATGTCTTATTTGAAATGTGACAAATATTTTACTTTAACGTTTTTGCAAAATGCAAAATATTCTAGTTGAATGCTTTTAGAAATTGCAAAATTCTCTAATTACACATTTTTTAAAAGTGCAAAATGTTCTTATTGCACATTTTTTTAAAAGTCCAAAATGTTTTATTTACACCTTTTTGAAAAGTGCAAAATGTTCTATTTAAACCTTTTTGAAAAGTGCAAAATATTCCATTTACACCTTTTTGCAGGGTGCAAATTTACACCTTTTTGAAAAGTGCAAATTTTATTTACACCGTTTTGAAAGGTGCAAAATGTTCCAATTCTATGTTTTTGAAAATCGAAAAATGTTCGGGTTTATAACTTTTCTAAAAATGCAAATAAGTTCTACATAGCCTTTTGTTTTTTAAGCAGTCAATGAAATTGGCACTACTAGAAATTGAAAAGTGTTGGGCAAATTAATTAAATTGAAGTCACTTCAAAAATCCATTTGACGTCAGTTCCATAGCTTTTTGCCCGCTGGAATATTGCGTCTTTCCGTGGCGCTATGAAGCCGAATTGGAAATGAAAGCCGAGCCTAAAATGAGGTTTCACTTTGATTCTGTTTCTGTACAGATTGAGTAGGAATTGAACTCGTTCCAATTTCAATTATTCACATTACTTTCCCCCTTCACACTTATGAGGAAGATAAAAGAGGGAGAGATGATGGCCCAAGTGTGAAGTGATAAAAAAAGTGCTACGATTTGTGAGCAGGTGTCTATATGTTATGTCCTTTGTTTTCGAAGGGATGAATAAAAGATTTGGAGCTAAAACAATGGGTGTGATCAGTGGAAAGATCCCCTCATTATTCTGACGCTGTACATGGTGGCGTCATAGCCCCTTTTAGTCTCGAATCCTTTTAAATCCAAATAAATATAATTACAAAGTATAGCGATTGAAATGGAATTGGATATTTACACTGCAAAAGGCTCAACCGTCAACGACAACTGCAACGGGAACGGCAACGGCTACTTCCAAATTAAAAGCGGGGAAAAAAAAAGAAGCTACACAAAAAAAAATACGACTGAGAAAACTACATCACATCACAAAAGAGGCGAGAGACGCAATTAATATCTGAAAATGATAGTGGCATTAGTCAGAGTGAAAGATCTGTACGGGTGTATTTTTAGTGAGGGAATTAGGATCAAAATTGGTTATGTGGAATTATTGGAGCTAGAATTAAAATCTGCTATGTCAAAATAAAACCATTCATTAAAGAAATAGGGTGAACGAAAATTGTTCCATTTGCATGTTTCAGAAATGTTCAAAATATTTAATTAACATGTTTTTGAAAAGTGCAAAATGTTCTATGTATTTACGCATTTTCAAAAAGGTGCAAAATGTATATGTAATTACGTATTTTTGAATGTTCCAGAATGTTCTAATTGCACACGTTTTTAAAGTTTAAAATGTTTTATTTGCATGTTTTTTTTAAAGTGGTAAATGTTTTATTTGAATTTTTTTAAAAGGTGCAAAATGTATGTAATTACGTATTATTTTAAAAAGTGCAAAATATTCTATTTACATGTTTAAAGGAAATGCAAAATATTCTATTTAGGTGGTTACATGTTTTTAAAAATTGAAAAATGTTTTATTTGCATATTTTTTTAAATTGCAAAATGTTTTATTTGCACATTTTTAAAAGTGCAAAATGTTTTATTTGCAAATTTTTAAAAGTTATATCTTTTATTTGCACATTTTTTAAAAGTGCAAAATATTCTATTTACATTTTTTTGAAAAGCTCAAAATTTTCTACTTACATATGCTTTTAGAATCATGGTATTTTAAAGGTTTTGTAAATAGTTGACTTTTAGTTTTAGTTGGCCAGTCTTGCAAAACATATTGCGTTTACTTTCCACATAAATACCTGCGCTTATATGGCGCTCCATAATTTGATTCAAAATGGCGCACTAACAGCGCAACTAAACTTGTCTTTTACACTAAAAAATTGGTTCCTTCTTTTGTCCGCCAAAACTTTCGCAACTCTAAATAATAGTATGAGCTGACTACTGTGTAACAAAAAAGTGGCGCAACAAAATGCGGGTAATTTATTGGGGAAGTGTTGGAACATTGAGGGCCCAGTTGAGCGCCACGGGAGGGAGAATATGGGATTTGGAATTTATTTATGAGGAGGTTGGCAATGGGCCAAGGAAGGAGTCTTAATGGCCTTATTACGGCCACACAAGAAATAACTCGAGAATTAATTTTTGATGAAATTCTCTGTTTATTATGTATGCGAATAGTTCTTGCTATGTCCCTTATCACGCTATAGCCTCAGTACATAACTCAGCGCATTACTCAGCACATTGGAAATTATTGCCGGGACTAATGGGAAACGATAGAGTTGAAGTAGAAGCCCCGGACGTAAAATAACAAAACCGAACCGAATCCGAAACCGAAACCGAAATCGGAGATAATTGTGTGGGAATTTGTTAAGTCAAAAAACAGGGAAGGTCTGGATTCTGATCCTGGATTTGTGGGACGTCTGTGTCTGGGAAAATAAATCAAATTATTCAAATTTGTCAAGTGCAAATCTTTATACGAAATTGTAAACTAATAAATAAGAATAAATTTTAAAATAGTGGATCTCCCATAAATTACGTCACGGGTAGGGTCAATGCGGGCTTATACTTGGAGAGTGATGACATCTCATGTTAAGGTTTTAGCCATTTCCGCCTAAGTTATGCTGGTACTGGTGACGAGGAGGTCTTATAAATTAGTGCTTTTCGATGGCATCATTTATGGACGACCCCTGATGCTATATGTGCTTCATACTATGACATTTTTGCACTTTTTAAAAATTTGTAATTATAAAATTTGTCATCTTTAAAAAAATGTTTAAATATTTTGCCATTTCTTAAAGCGCAAAATTAGAACATTTTGTACCTTTCCAAAAACACGTAATTAGAACATTTTACACCTTTTCAAAAATATGTAGTTACAAAATTTTGCACCTTTTAAAAATCACCTAATTACAAAATTTTGCAATTTTTCAAAAATATGTAGTAAGAGCATTTTGCACCTTTCCAAAAACACGTAATTAGAATATTTTGCACCTTTTCAAAAATATGTAGTTACAAAATTTCGCACCTTTTAAAAATCACCTAATTACAAAATTTTGCACATTTTCAAAAATATGTAGTAAGAACATTTTGCACCTTTCCAAAAACACGTAATTAGAATATTTTGCACCTTTTCAAAAATATGTAGTTAGAACATTTTGCACCTTTCCAAAAACACGTAATTAGAATATTTTGAACCTTTTCAAAAATATGTAGTTACAACATTTTGCACCTTCTCAAAGCCATGTAATAATTACACCAGGTTCCACTATATTGTTAACAAGCCATTAGATTTATTTTTCCTTTCTCTAAAAAGTGAGCGTGTAACTATACAATATTCGGATTACTAGAAAGATTGCTTATTTTTAACAAAAAATGTAGGCAATTAGAACAATTTGAAACTGTTTACTAAGCATCTGTCTTAAATCTACTAATTACTATACGATATGTTCTGTGTACAACCAACTACAGATTTACTGTACTGATGTTTCGCACTTTCAAGAATAACATGTAACTGAATCAATTTCTAAATCTTTTCACTTTCTGTGGAAATACAAAAATACACAGCATTTTTCACCATTTATTGGAATTCAGAAACGACGGATTTGACTGTTAGAAAATAAATATCAATTAAAAACGTGATTTGTCTAATTTCTCGGGTGTCCCTACGAGACTCAAGGTGACAAGCGACATTTGGAATGAGGATAATTAATTGTAATTATTCTAAATTGAACCAAAGTGTTGAATGCTGGAGGCTGGACAACCTTAACGCAGACAAATTGTGCGTGTCTCACAATCCTACTGCTATGTGTTTTTTAGTCATGTCATAAGGGATCGTCCATAAATTATGTCGTCTGTGGGGTGGGTTGGTTTTTATTCAGGATGGCATGCCATGTTAAAGCAGGGCCGGATAATGCGGCCAGCGCAGGCAGTCCCCGCTGCTTAAATTTTCAAAAAACGTGTAAATGGAACGTTGTGCAGTTTTCAAAAATATGTAAAAACAATATTGAGTATTGAGACTTTTCAAAAACATGCAAATAAATTTTTTTGTACATTTCAAAAACATGGAAATAAAACATTTTGCACTTTTCTCAAAACATGTAAATAGAGCATTTTGCACTTTTCTAAAACATGGAAATAAAACATTTTGCTTTTTTCAAAAAACATGTAAATAGAAAATTTTCCACTTTTCTGAATCAAGTAAAAAGAACATTTTGCACTTTTCAAAAAACATGTAAATGGAACATTTTGCACTTTGTAAAAAACATGTAAATACAACATTATGTACTTTTCTGAAAAAATGCAAATAAAGCATTTTTCATTTTTCTGAAAACATGCAAATACAAAATTTTGCTTTACCAATTTAAAACATCAATAAAATCAAAATGGTGGTTTTTGTATGAAATAATATTCCTGCCCGAAAGCAATTCCTTCGTAAAGATAGCCGTTTAAGGAATCTCAAAGCGATGGCATGCGAGTGGCTGCGGGTCCTAAAAGAGTGATAGTTTGGGTGACATCATTTATGGACCATCCCTAAATAAAATTTCCTTCTCCTTCCCAATGCTGCCAGTGCCGGCGTCGGCCGACGAGGGCTTTCCGTATACATATTTTGTATTTGAAAAGACAAAATTTCAGGGCCGCGAATAGGAGAGGTACTATTAATATTCCTGGTACATGTGTTTCGGGACGTAAATGTAATGTGTATTTTTATGGGTGGGAGTCATGCAATCAGATAATGTATTAATTTCCTCATGTGTTGCATGCCGCGAGCCGAGCGAACAAAAAATCCATAAAAATGTAACTCGACAACATTCACCATTTTCTCTCTCTCCCTCTCAAAAAAATAACAGATTAGGAAATTTGTTGGCGTTGTTGGTGTTGGTTGTTGGTAAATTTGTGAAGGTAATAAAAAGTGGAGTAAACCTCGTAAATGATTTTTTATCAACATTTTTTCATCAACATTTTTTTATCAACATTTTTCGTCCAGTTAAAGACAGTTAAAGTCTATCCCCTTACCTTGTCCCACTTCCTAATTTCCGGTTCCGTATAGTTTGCCGGCTCCGGTCCCGGTCCCGGGCTACAACAGGCCAATCTATGCAGTATTCACAAAGTGTACAGGGTGACGCACGCCATACGCCACATGTCCATAACTTATAAGCGCTCCGAATAGATTTACAAAATTGTGAAATTTATCTTGTATGAAAATTTAATACCAAATAAATTTTGAAAATCTGCTCACAAATAAATTTTAAAAAAGTTATTTTTAGTGTTGTTTAAAATTCTTAAAGTTTTATCTAGTGTAGATAAAAGTAGAAACTTTTGACTCGTTTCAAAAATATGCAGTCGAGCGATTTGCAATTTTCGAAATAAGTGGTTGCTGGAATATTTTACACATTTTTGTAAATGTGTAGTTGGAACGTTTTAAGCGAATCTTTAACAAAGGTGTTTTTAGAACACGTTTTAACGATTTCTTAAAAGTGTGCGGTTGGAATACTTTGGGGATTTTTTAAAGACGTAATTAAAATATGTTGGATATTTTTAAAATGTTTAGCTAGAACTGTTTGGAGGTTTACTAAATGTGTGGTTAAAACGTTTTGAAGCATTTTAAAAATGTGTATTTAGTACATTTTTGGAGCTTTTAAAAATTTGTGGTTAGAGCATTTTGGAGCTTTTTAAAAATGTATATTTAGAACATTTTGGAGCTATTCAAAAATATGTAGTTAAAATATTTTTGAGCTATTCGAAAATGTGTAGTTATAACATTTTGGAGCTATTCAAAAATATGTAGTTAATACAATTTGGAGTCTTTTGAAAATGTTTATTTAGAACATTTTGGAGCTTTTTAAAAATGTGTACTATAAGTAAGAACATTTTGAAGATTTTTAAAAACGTGTATTTAGAACATTTTGACTCTTTTTAAAAATGTGTAGTTAAAACATTTTTTAGCATTCTCAAACGTGTAGTTAGAACACACTGTGGCGTTCTCAAAGTTGTAGTTATAAATTTCGGAGCTTTTTTGAAAACTAGCAGTTAGTACATTTTGAAGCTCTCTTAGAAATGTAATTAGATCATTTTGGAGTGTAGTTAGAACGTTGACTGGAACATTTTGAAATGTTAATTTGGAAAATTAGCATTTTAAAAAAAAGGAGTGTTGAGGTGTGCAATATTTTCACGGCACCCTGTCCCTTCCCTTTTCTATGAATTTATGCTCAATTTTTATTCAATCACAATTATCGTAATTTGCATTAAAAACAAATCCTGACTTCACGTGACACATACAAATTACAAATTTTGATTGCCCAGGCATTCAACAAGCCACTTTTACAATGACTATTTGCTTACAACAAGTTTAGAAATTTAGGAAAGTAAATGCCCATTTACTTACACACAGTTCTTTGTGAGTCTCTTTACCCATTAAATTGAAATGTTAATCTGTGTGGGAAGAAATTACAAAGTTATGATGATTTCGCATTCATTTATTTTAATGTAATTTCCCACTTCTGTTCTGATCTGCATCTGCGGTCTGTTGGCAGTTCGTTTGCGAAGATTCAAGAACTGTGGAAGGAAGGAGATTAAATTCTAAGTAAATTTCCTCCGTCCTTTACGCTTCACTTATTCACTTACGTCTCCACCGTGGCTCAGATTTCTCAATGTGCGGGGTCGTACATAAATGACGTCACCGGTGGGGTCCATGGGTCTACCCAAATATTGGACACACCCCATGTTTAAGATAACCGTTTACTTAATGGCTATAAGCTATGACATACCTTACAGTTGGAATATTTGTATGACGTCATTTATGGACGATCCCTTGTGCAGATTTCAAGGAAAGTGAAAGGGACTTTAAGGAGATGTGCTATAAAATATTCAAATTAATATTCGGGAGAGTATTGCGGCGGTGGAGTGTGAGTGAAAAGGGAATGAAAATGAGCCTTAAATCCGCTTACGTTCTCCATTTCACCTTCTCAGCTTTTGATTTTATTAAGCTTTAAAATTAGTCCACTAAAATAATAAGGCCGAGAAATGCACTACACATTTTGTGCAGATTTCACTTTTACTTTGGACTATTTATCCCTGGCTGAGGGGTTGTCCACAAATTACGTCATCAGCAGAGTCGATGGGTCTCCAAGTTTTGCCCTACTATGCAGCATGTAGTGGTGTCTACTATATCTTACAGTGCCCAGATTTCCACAGCCAAAAGAGATTTGAACATTTTTGCAACTTTTCAAGAGCGTAATTTTAACAGTTTTTACCTTTTTTAAAAAGTGGAATTTCAAAATTTCTGCTTTTTTTTTAAAAAACGTAATTTCAACATTTTTGCATCTTTTAAAAAACGTTATTTCAACAGTTTTTACCTTTTTTAAAAAGTGGAATTTCAACATGTTTGCACGTTTTTAAAAATAGGTATTTTCAAAATTTTCGCACGTTTTTTAAAAACACGTAATTTCAACATTTTGGCACATTTTTAAAAACATGCCATTTCAAAATCTTGACACTTTTCAAAAACACGAAACGTCAAAATTTTGACACTTTATTTTTCAAATTCAAATCAAAATATTTTGTTTCTATAAGCTTTCACAAAAACGGCTACAATTTATAAAGCAAGTTGCACCGCTGCTATTTGCAGAGGTAAAACATCGAATTAGAACTTTTTGAAATTTATCTAACATAAAATACAAAAAATTATCATTCATATCTCTGTATATATGCATAACTTACATTTTTCACCCAGCCCATTGTCGAAATAATGAATAAAAATGGAATTCATAATTCTTCTGGTGTATTAACAGATAACAGAAATGTTATAGAGAAATGCATAAGTACCTCTTCTGCATAGATTAATATAATATCTGAATCTCTGGGCCATTAGCAATAAATTCAGCTCTTAATCTGACCAAACTACCAAACTACCAACAAAGAAATTTTAGCTAGGGATCGTCCACAAATTCTGTCTTCGATAGGGTGAATGGGGTCTACTTGGCTGATGATGTAATCCCATATGCTAATGATGGTTATTTAAGGACCTGGCTAATAAAGCTAATGACAGGTTCCTCAAAATTGGGAGTTTTCAATTGCGACATTTATGGACGACCCCTTATAATGAAGGATGATGCTCTGTCTGTAGTCTGTAGTCTCCTGCTGGTACTGGATACTGCATGACGTCATAGTTTTGGAGTCATTATCAGATTTCTTCGTTGTATGTACAATTTTCCCGTTAATTAAGAGACAAAGACAGATCGCTACAATTCGGGACCGGTACCGGTAACGCTACCGCTGCTGCTGGAATACGTGTTATTGTTGTTAAATGGGACAAAGTCCGAATATCGAGTCTTCGCACAGTTTCCAGAAATGCGTTCAAATATGTGGAGCGACAATAATAAAATGAGGAGCCTTATATTTCAATTCTAATCCGAACTTTCGTTCACGGGATCGAGACGGGAACGGTTCCGGTTTTCCGGATTCACCACGCGGATCCTCCATAGAAAATGCATAGAATGTGGAATGTATAGGTAATAATGGGAAGCTCTTCGCTGACGTCATTCCCTTTTATTACTTTCCCCATTTCACAATTTTAATTCCGGCGCAGCCCTGTAGATCGCTACCAGTATCTCAGCACCAGCATCAGCACCCGGGCATCTACTACTACCCGTATTCCGTTTATCTAATCCTAAGTTCATTGTGCAGTGCCAGGCCCATCATAAAACCCGTTTTAATTCAGTTCTAATTCTCATTGTAAGTTATAGGCTTAGACGCTTATAGCATCATTCCCAATTGTCACTGACCTGCCCATGCAAATCTAATGATGAGCAGATGACAATATATATGTGCAGGGATCGTCCACAAATGACGTCATCGAGAAATAATAATTTTTAGGATCCCCTCCTGTCATCAGCTTTATCATTGCTAAATGACTTTCTTTACCATGGGATGTCATCAGTTGCCAAGGTGACCCATTCACCCTACCGATGACGTCATTTGTGAACGATCCCATCGGCCATCGTATGGTTGAAGATAAATTTCAGTGGATTCGGGTTTGGAAAACGTCGAAACATAAGCGAATGTGAGCATATTCCTTTTATAGCACAGCCTCTAGTTTTAAGTAGGAGTAATCAAAATGCAAGGATTTAAATTTGGCAGTGTAAAGTATCCTAAATGCATGGAATTATTGAAAGGCGCAAAATGTTCTATTTACGCACTATTTACGCTAAAAATGTTACATGTTCTAATTAATGTTTTTCAAAAGATCAAAATGTTCTAACTACTTTTTGCAGAGTGCAAAATGTTGTAGTTACAAGTTTTTGAAAAGCGAAATATGTTCCATTTACATCTTTTTTAAGAGTGCAAAATATTCCGGTTAGGTACATATATTTTCAAAAGGTGCAAAATGATCTATTAGCCCATTTTTGAAACGTGCAAAATAGTTTAATTACACGCTTTTTAAAAAAGCCGAGTTTTTTATTTTAATGTTTTTGAAAACTCCGAAATGTTATATTTGCAAGTTTCTGAAAAGTTGCTAATATTCTTGAACTTTCACGTCTTTGCAAAATTATCTATTTACACGTCTTAGAAAAATGAAAGTACTCAGTTTCATACTCATTGACATATTATTTATTACTATTTGCACTTTAACTCCACACAAAAGTCCGCATAGAAATCCGGCCATAAATAATCTACAGCATAACATACAGCTTTTCATTACAGTCAATTTGGAAGTTGTACCTTGTTTGTAGTCTGTGTTTACGCAGTATGTACGTCCATGTAAAAGGATGTCGTTCTGTTCTGGAACGTAAGATATTGGGGATCGTCCATACATGATGTCGTTGGTAGGGCCAGTGGGTCTGGCCTTGGCCAGGGTTTGACGAAACCCATGTTGAAGATAGCCGTATTTACGTAATGTTAAAGTGATGGCATATGGGGGTGAGTGAATCCTAAGAAATTGATAATTTGGGTGAAATCATTTATGGACGACCCCTTGGAGTCATTTAGTGGACCTTTGTGGACATTGGATACATTTTGATACTATTGATTTGTGTAGCTGTTGAGGTGTCATTAAAGTTTCGTTATTATGTTGACATTGACATTCGCATTTCCAGCAGAGCCCCCTTTTAAATTGACCCTATTATTTTGTAGGGGATCCTCCACAAATGACGTCATGGGTAGGGGGTCAATGAGTCAAATTGGCTCCTGGTGCTTGTGACATCCCACAGTGCTAAAGATAGCCATTTACGCAGTGTTTAAGCTCATGACGAGGGCTCTAAAATTGGAGATTTTTGAATGACGTCATTTGTGGACGATACCCAATGTACACATTTCCCGAGCTTCCCTGGACTAGGAGCAGAATGCATGGGCCATATGAGCGGAAGAAGGAAATCGAAATCAATATAATCAATATAGAATCAAGTGGAGTGTTGTGTGACTGTGTGACTCAATACGGCCACGGCACCAAGAACAAAATGACATTTATTCAATTTATTTTCCACTGACCCACTCACGACGGTGACAGTGCCCTATATATTCCACACAGCCTCAAAATCAATCCACATTTTGACATTTTTAACTCAGCTTACTCAGCCGATAAATCTGCGGTTGTTCTCTATGCATGATCCTAAATTATTCAATTAGGACCAAGTGTGAATTTTAAATAGATGATAATGTTACATGGAATTTAGTTTGTTTAAATGCAGAGGAATGGATGGAGATGAATAGTCATTTAAAACATCTGATGTCAGATGCAAGGTCATTGTCATTGCATATGGTACGAAATAAGCTATCATACTGTAATAGTACGTAATAAATACGTAGCAAGTTTTATTGCAGGGTCAACGGAATTTATTGAGAAAAACTTGGGAAAGCTGTGTATTTTTTCAAAATTGGTAAAAAAAATAACTGCGTATAGTTTGTAATTTTTGAAAATGTTTAAAACAGAAGAGTTTGAAGGTTTTTAAAATTTGCAAATAGAAGAATTTGCAAGTATTAAAAATTTGCAAATAGAAGAATTTGCAAGTATTAAACATTTTTAAATAGAAGAATTTTCAAGTATTAAACATTTTTAAATAGAAAAATTTGCAAGTATTAAAGATGTGCAAATAAAAGAATTTGCAAATCGTAGAATTCGCATGTATTAAAAATGTGTAAATAGGAGAATTTACAACTATTTAGATTGTAAAAATAGAATAATTTGCAAGTATTGAAAATTTGTAATTAGAAGAATGTGCAAGTATAAAAAATGTGCAAATAGAAGAATTTGCAAGTATTTAAAAAGGCTAATAGACGAATTTGAAAGTATTCAAAATGTGCAAACAGAAGAATTCGCAAGTATTCAAAATGTGCAAACAGAAGAATTCGCAAGTATTAAAAATGTGTAAACAGGAGAATTTAGAACTATTTAGATTGTACAAATAGAAGAATTTGCAAGTATTGAAAATGTGCAAATAGAGGAATTTGCAAGTAATAAAAATGTGTAAATAGACGAATTTGAAAGTATTAAAAATTTGTAAATAGACGAATTTAAAAGTATTAAAAATTTGCAAATAGAAGAATTTGCAAGTAGTAAAAATTTGTGAATAGAAAAATTTGCAAGTATTAAAACCGGCCACTGAAGACGGAAATGTTCTCTGATACAAATAAAGACGGCGAGGTATTAGATGAGTTATTTTGCACGTCGAGTCTCTGTAAGGACCACCCTGCCACCAGCATCAGCAGCCGACCGAGTTTTAGGTGACAGAATAAATAAAAAGCCATTACCCACATTTTTATGTTCGGAACAAGGAGCGAATATGGAAATGGAATGACGTAAACGGGGAAATACAAATCATTTCTGCCTCTCTGACTTATTCAATATAAATCCAATAGAGCCATTCACTCACGATTCACGTTCCCATTTTACATGCTCCTATGCATAATTCATACATCTACATAAATATCACATACGTCTTTGAAGTAGACGCCAGAAGCACATGGACATTCAAAGCCATTTACGAACAGTAGTAGTCTCCTCCATTTTTTTTTATTAAATCCAACTTCGCTTCCCTTTTCCCATTTTACATAATCTCCCGCAGAATAATTATGTCTATGAAATTTATTACGTAGCTGTATAATTCATATTGCAAAATATCGCATCTACAACTGCACTCAATTTTTATTTTTAAATGCGTGGATCATAAAATGTTTTTTAAAATTACAATTAGACTATTTTTCTTTACAAAATTATTTTTCTAGTTTTTGAAAACCTCCATCGCGTTCTCAATTTACATTTCCTTGAGGCGTAAATATCGGTTTTTATTTTTTTTTAAGTGTAGATAAAACGTCTTGCCGTTTCAAAAAATATGGAAAAATCGATTTTTGCACTTTCAAAAATTACAAATGTGCATAATGTTTTTAAATTTTTGCAAGTGTAAATATCGGCTTTCGAAGTTTCAAAAATTGCAAATATGAATATTGTTTTTACATTTTTGCAAGTGTAAATATCGGTTTTTGCACTTTCAAAAATTGCAAATATGAATATTGTTTTTACATTTTGCAAGTGTAAAAATCGGTTTTTGCACTTTCAAAAATTGCAAATATGAATATTGTTTTTACATTTTTGCAAGTGTAAATATCGGTTTTCGCACTTTCAAAAATTGCAAATATGCTTCATGTTTTTACATTTTGCAAGTGTAAAAATTGGTTTTCGCACTTTCAAAAATTGCAAATATGCATAATGTTTTACTATTTTTGAAAGTGTAAGTATCGGTTTTTGCACTTCTAAAAAATTGTAGATATGATGTCTTGCCATTTAAAAAAATATAAATTATTTTTTGTAATTTCAAAACAGCGTATAGATAAGAAGTCTTACCGTTTAAAAAAATCGATAAAATAGGGGTTTGAACTTTTAAGAATTGTATATTATTATATTATGTTTTTAAGGCACTTTCAATAATGTAAGTATCCGTTTTTGCACTTTCAAAAAATTAAATAAAAAACATGTTGTACAGTTTAAAAAATAGCACTTTGAGAAACCTCCCGTTATTTGCAAACGCTGAATTTGTTTCTCAGGAGAAGTAAATAAAATCAGGGAGTCATGTAAAAACACAAATAAAGGCATTTTCCCTTTTCCCTATAATCACCAATTAAGCCATTACTGTTTTTTGAATGCAGCTGAGCTTTGGTTCTGCAGCGACAAAATCCTTCATTAAATTCCTCCACTTGCTTCCGTACAAAATTAAACTCGTTAAACAAACGAGTAGACTTGTAGACATACACCTGCAGTAGTACACATGCTGCACACTGTCATTACGGGGATATTTAATTTGAATGTAGGCAAACGGCAAACGGAAACTGTAACTTACATACGTCCATACAAACATAGCTACGGACACACTGCCACCATTCGCATTGGCAATTCACAAAAGTGTGTCAGTCAAAAAGACACATCTACATGGTTCCATGCTAAACAATAAATGAAGGCATTTAAGCCTCCAAAATCAATCAATCAATCAGTGTCAAAAAGACACTGATAACATCCCTACATTCTGCAGGCCCATAGCCCCTTGGAAAACACCTCTAGGGGCCATTCATCAATGACGTGTAGGAAAAAGTCAAAATTTTATTCCCTCCCGCAATCCAGAATGTACTAAGTAAGTTTCCATCTCGTCTGTGAAGAACCAAAATGACCCAAGTCTATTTGTAGCTAAAAACAATATCCACTATCTAAAAAAATATTGAAACATGCCTTGAAAGCATTTAAATAGAATATTTTGCACTTTTAAAAATCTGCAAACAGAATGTTTTACACTTTTCAAAAACATGTAAATAGAATATTTTGCACCTTTTCAAAAAGATAGAATTAGAACATTTTGCACCTTTTTGAAAACATATAAATAGAACATTTTACACTTTTCAAAAACATGTAAATAGAGTATTTTGCACTTTTCAAAAGCATATAAATGAAATATTTTGCACATTTGAAAAACATGTAAATAGAGCAATTTGCACTTTTCAAAAACATGTAAATAGAAAATTTTGCACTTTTCAAAAACATGTAAATAGAATATTTTGCATTTTTCGAAAACATGTAAATAGAGTATTTTACACTTTTCAAAAACTCCTAATCAACATTGTACGCATGTTTCTCATTTTGTTTTTATGACATAGCTCGATTTGATTGTAGCTTAAATTGGAATTGGGCCATTTTGGTTCTTCACTGGCGATATTTCGTTTCCCTCTCCCTCTCCACGTCATTGATGGACGCCCCTTACCCTTACCTTTATCTCTACACTACCTCGCCACAAGCATCCAAACATACATGGAACGGCGGTAGTCTCGGATTTGGTTCCTGGCCTAATGATTGAAATGTGGGAGTCTGTCTTCTCACTCAAATCTATCATGATGAGCAACGGTTCTTCGGTTGCCAAGAAAAAAAACGAAAGAAAAAAAACTTTAAGTTCACAAGAAAAAAAAAAGAAAAAGAGTGAGACTGCCAAGGGAGCGTGCATAAATTACGTGGTAGGTAACGTTTTAGAAGGGGGATCAACACGCTTACCCTTTTACATGGACGTACATACCATACCAACAAAAAAAGGTGCGGGGTAAGGTTTTAAAATTTCCAAGTTTTGCACCACGTAGTTTATGGACGCTCCCCGAAGGAAAGGAACGAGAAAGTGAATGGGAAACGAATGCAAGTTCATTTCTCAAAGCCAAGAGCTCAAGGGAACCAAGTGAAGACACCAGAGAAGAAAGTCTATTCTATACGCACAAAAGCATTATTTCTTCTTCTCGTCTTAAGGTCATGGTCTCGGGCTGTAGAGTGGAAATTCGGTGTTGGGATATTCGGATATTCGGATTCGGATATTCGGTGCGGGAATTGCATTGTGTCTATATAGTTACGTAGACTTGGCTCTGCCTGTGGCACGGTTGACGGTATAGAGAGAGACTCACGGAGAGTATTTAACTTGGCACCATTTCCAATTCGCCTCCCGTGAGACCTTCGTCGTCTTCTCCTTCCAAACTCCGTCCCAATCCAAAGAAAAAGTAAAAAGGGAAAACGTAGAAGACAATCACGAGAACAAACGAAGCCCACGACAAAAAAAAAACAAAGGCAATAAAACAAAGACAGACAGAGACTGTGGAAAGGGACATAATTATATTCTCGTCCTTTTCCTCATTTTCTTTACATTTTTTTTAGATTATCTGTTTTTTTTTCGTCTGGTTTCTAATGCTGGGCATTACTACTACTGTCTCCTTAAATGGTAAAGTACATAATAACTTTAGAGAAGGATCAAAATGGCCAACGCCAACACGAAATTTGACGGAGTTGCAAAATGACCCATGTCCAGTGTATTGTACAACCAAAATGGCCTATTTGCAATTTCACGCCGTTGCAAAATAACCCATATCATATATAATTTAGAACCAAAATAACCTATTCAAAATTTTACGCAGTTGCAAAATGACCCATTTGCAATATATTGCAAAACCAAAATGGCCTATTTTCAATTTTACGGAGGCTGAAAATGACCCATATCCAATATATTTTTGAATCAAAATGACCTATTTGCAATTTTACAAAATTTTAAAATAGCCTGCTATATCGTCGGTGAAGAACCAAAATGACAATTTAAGCCAGAACTAAAATGAGCTATGCCAAAAAAAATGCAGTTAAATAAGATGCATGCTTACAATGCTAATCACGAGATTATAAAACGTCCAAAATGTCCTATTTACAAGTTTGTGAAAAAATGCAAAATATTCTATTTACATGTTTTTTAGAAAATTCAAAATATTCTATTTACTTGTTTTTTAAAAGTGCAAAATGTTTTGTTTGCGTATTTAAAAAAAAAGTGTAAAATATTCTATTTGCATATTTTTAGAAAGTGTAAAATGTTCTATTTACATGTTTTTGAAAAGTGCAAAATATTCTATTTACATGTTTTTGAAAAGTGCAAAATATTCTATTTACATGTTTTTGAAAAGTACAAAATTTTTTATTTACACGTTTTTGAAAAGTGCAAAATAGCCTATTTACATAGTTTTAGAAAAATGCACCAGGTTCTATTTACATGCTTTCAAGAAGATGTTATTTTAATTTTTTGTTTAGATATTACATTTTGTTTTAAACCGGAAATGGAAATGTGTCAATTTGGTTCTTAACAGAAGATATCCAATATATTATTGAATCAAAATGATTCATTTGCAATTTAACGCCGTCGCACATTGACCCATGACGAATGCATTCTGAATTCTGGATTCAAAAAGACCTACATCCAAAAAACTAAAAAAGCCTAGTTATGGATAATTTCTTTGTATTTCATGCGTACTACTATGAAATTAGAAATAACCATTAAATGTGTTTGTAGTAATTTTTCAAATAGTGGTCATTTTGACTGTAGAATATCTTGGGCGGGGCATTTAGGCCATTTCTACTTTAGGGGAAAATGAAAATGGGCCATTTTGATTCTGCACTCGGGACATGTAGTTGGATTTGGAGTGGTTTGCAAGGTCGTCGGGGCGATTCTCCATTGAATTCCACTTGCCTCACTTTCGTGCTCGCTGCGTTTGTTTAGTTTGTTAGTTTTTTTTTTCGTATTTGGGCGGAAGCATGGGACGGGGAAACGATGTAGTGTTAAGGTGGAGGAAGCGGCATAATGGGATAATAATGACGATGACAGTCCCAGTCGCAATGCTTTTCAGTCTCCACTCTAATTTATTCTCAAACACCTGAGCTGAGCGACACATATTTGAAGGAGGGCTCGTTCGTAAATCATGTTACAGAAAATTCATTTCTTGCCAGTTTCGACTTGGGGAGCGTGCAAAAATTACGTAGTACGTAGGGGCTCAAGCTGCATATCCTTGTACATGGACGTGCATACCAAAAACAGGAGGGAAGGGGTTCAAATTTTTCGATTTTTGTACCACGTAATTTATGCACGCTCCCTTGGAGGAATTAATCTCCGTCCCCACCCCCTTCAAAGGTCTAACTTACTCTTAGATGTTATAGTTGTTTATAGGTAATTAGGGGGAGGCCTCTAACATGTAGTTAGGACATTTTGCTCGTTTTTAAAAACAGGTAATTAGACAATTTTGCACGTGTCAATTTACATGTAGTTATAACAATTTCCTAGAACCTTTTTAGAAACGAGTAAATACAACGTTTTGCACCTTTTGAGAACATGCAATTAGAATAACTTGCACCTTTGATAACATTTGATTATTAGTACATTTTATTTTTTGCAAAAAAATGTAATTAGAAAATTTTACACTTTTTAAAAAATGCGTAATTAGAACATTTTGCACCTTTCCAAAAACATGTAAATAGAATATTTTACACCTTTCCAAAAACATGTAATTAGAGCATTTTGCACCTATTCAAAAAAATGTAATTAGAAGATTTTCCACCTTTTCAGAAACAAGTAAATACAAAAATTTTGCACCTTTAAAAAACAGGCAATTACAGCATTTTGCACCTTTTATGAACATGTAATTAGAACATCTTGCACCTTTAAATCACTAGATTATTAGTACATTTTGTATTTTGCAAAAAACTGTAATAAGAAAATTTGTGCACGTTTCAAAAACATTTATGAAAAAATATTTTTAAATTTTATTATGTATGCGAGCTTTCAATTTTTAATATGTGGACATTGCGAACTTTTTTGAAAACATGCACATATAACATTTCCACGAAGTTATTCAAGTTCTTTAAAATACGATATTCGTTATCTTTTAAAACATTTTTGAGGAGCTACATTCCAAAAATTCTCATTACCCCCATTCCCTCCTACAGGAAGGAATTAAGTATGCTGCTAATCTAGGCAAAAATTGCAAAAACATCATCTCAATATCTCTTCCTTTCTCTCTTCACAAATGCTCACGTAATATATGGACAGCCCTTTGAAATGACATTTATCCGCAGATATACATCAGAGAGCTCTTAAGGTCGTGTGGATATGGGCACTGGGTTTAGTTTAATGTTTCTTTCACAATGGTTATACACAGATTCTATATGCATACCTTAAGAGATATATAGTTCAAGGGGCCGTTCACAAGTTACTTTGGGAAATTCTCTCAAAAATCCTTTCAAAATCAACCAACTTTACTCATATTCGACTTGAAAGAATGCTGCAAAAACGAATACCTTCCACTATACCCCCACACCCACCCTATCACCCTCCTTCTGACGTAATTTGTGGACCACCCCAGGCAGTTATTACTATAATTTAAATTCCAATTATGTTGAGCATCCCGCATCATCCTGAGCTTTAGCATTTCCAATCCTTTTTAGCATAAGACAGACATGATTTGAATTTGCACTTTGAGGTTGACATTTGGATTTTGGTTTTTTTCAAAGCAAGTTAAAAAATAAATGAGGAAAACTGCCGTGAGAATCCGATGAAGCAAAAGGCAAAGCCAAAAGGCGGGTGTCATAAAGCCCGCGTCCTGTCAACGTCCCTCATATTAAGTTGTACATGATGCATTACCCACATTATGTCCTACAGCTACACACTTGCTGCACAGCCCGGACTTTTGACGGATTTTCCAAACTCCCGGTTTACATTTCTTCCTTACGGACATAAATTGATCTATGCGAAATAAATTGGATTATTTATGTGACGTCCTTTCTGCTCTGGAATAGAAAATGGAGCGAAAGGGGAAAAAGTTCTATCTTCATTTATTTGCTTATTTACATAATATGTATATACATACTACTAGCCCATGGGCCCTAGACAGTCTTTGACACAGCACTACAACTTGATCACATTTCCACGGAAATTTTTTAAATACGCATATCTACATACATCGTTAAATGCACAATGTTGTGCGTGGAATATTTCAAGTTTTTAGAAATTTCTTCGGTCTAAAAAACAAGGTTTTTAAAAACTATATCGTGATGAAATTTTTCCATCATTCAAATCATTTTGCATCTTTTAAAAACATGCAATTAGAAAATTTTGGACCTGTTTAGAAACATGCAATTAGAACATTTTGCACATTTTTAGAAACATGCAATTAGAACATTTTGCACATTTTTAGAAACATGCAATTAGAACATTTTGCACATTTTTAGAAACATGCAATTAGAACATTTTGCACATTTTTAGGAAAATGCAAATTAGAATATTTTGCACCTTTTGAAAACGTCCAATTACAACATTTTTCATCGTTTAAAAAATGCAATTTTAGGACATTTTGCACCTTCAAAAAAGACGTAAGTAGATCATTTTGCACCTTTTGAAAACGTCCAATTACAACATTTTTCATCGTTTAAAAAATGCAATTTTAGTACATTTTGCACCTTCAAAAAATACGTAAGTAGATCATTTTGCACCTTTTGAAAACGTCCAATGAGAAAATTTTTCATCGTTTAAAAAATGCAATTTTAGTACATTTTGCACCTTCAAAAAAGACGTAAGTAGATCATTTTGCACCTTTTGAAAACGTCCAATGAGAACATTTTTCATCGTTTAAAAAATGCAATTTTAGTACATTTTGCACCTTCAAAAAATACGTAAGTAGATCATTTTGCACCTTTTGAAAACGTCCAATGAGAAAATTTTTCATCGTTTAAAAAATGCAATTTTAGTACATTTTGCACCTTCAAAAAAGACGTAAGTAGATCATTTTGCACCTTTTGAAAACGTCCAATGAGAACATTTTTCATCGTTTAAAAAATGCAATTTTAGTACATTTTGCACCTTCAAAAAAGACGTAAGTAGAACATTTTGCACCTTTTAAAAAATGCAATTCGAAAATTTTGCACCTTTTCAAAACATGCAATTTTAGAAATTTCTGCAGATTTTAAAAAAAGTTGCAAATAGGCATTTTACACCGTTTAAAAACATGTATGTAGTTATAACATTCTAAAACCTTTAATGGATGCGCAATTATTAGAGAATTTCGGAACTTTAATAATAACGTAATACAAAAACAGATTCAGATAAACATAAAAATTTTACTCCAATTGAAAAGGTCTAACTAATAAAACCATACAGTGCATTGATTTCCATAATCATTTATTTCCTTTGTAAGCAAAAGTTCCCTTCCAGTCTGCAGTTAAACTATTTTGAATCTTAACTCTCCAATCAAAACCTATCACAATATATGTAGTAGGTATTTATAAACCAAAAATCCAAGGTCATAAAAATAATTATTGTAAAAATAAAGCTCAAATTTTTCGTTTCCAATTTGAACTTAAACTTTTTCTTCAATTAAATTAAATTGACTTAAAAAATGAATGTTTTAAAAATTACAATTTTTGAATCAAATTTTTCAATTAAATTAAATGATCATCAACAAAGATAATGACCATCAAATTGATTGAATTTTGTGGGTTTTAAATTGATATTTTTATTTTATCAATTTAAATGATGATTTTTTTTCTTCAGCCTGTTTAACCAAAAAATCAAAGAAATAAAAATACAAATGGGAGTAGGACATGCGACGATGCGGCACATGAATTAATTTTTAATAAATAATACAAAAATAATTGACTTGGACTGTATAGGAAAATTTTGACTTTAATTCTACATTGCTTCGCAGAGACTCACAATAAAGTATCAATTTATTCTCACGATTAAATACAAAAGGCGAATTTTCATTTTCCAACCGAGGCCATTAAGAGCGAACCAACGTCCCAATTCCATAACCTTCTCCCTGCATGAATTATTAATCATGGATGGAATTCAAAATTAAGATTGAAATCCGAGAACCGGGTACCATAAGACCAGGACCGAAAGACCGAACGACCGAAACCATTCCACGAAGAAAATATATTACGGATATTAAACAAAGGAAATATTGGGACGGCATCAAGCTGCCCCTTCTTTCCCTCCTAATTAATTATTATTCCAATCTGACGGTGGGAATTAATTAAAATCCAAAAACCAATACCAAACCGAACCGAACCTCTATAGGACCCATCACCTCTTCTAATTACGAAAACACATGCGTGTGTGCGAAATGAGAATGCTCGTAGAATTAAATACAACATATCGTGAGTGAAAGAACCAAAATGACCCATATCCAATTTACGCTGGAATCAAAATGAGCTATCTCATAAAACCAAAGTGAGAAACATGCGCAAAATGTTAATTACGAGTTTTTTAAAACTGTAAAATGTTCTATTTTCATGTTTTCGAAAAGTGCAAAATGTTCTAATTCAATGTTTTTGAAAAGGTGCAAAATTTTCTTATTCCATGTTTTTGAAAGTGCAAAATGTTCTATTTAAATGAATTCAAGATATATTTGTATATTTTTGTAGATAGTTGATAATGGTTTTAGCTAAAAATGGAAATGGGTCATTTTGGTTCTTCACAGACGATATATTTAATTATGAATTTAATTTCTCTCATTTTGGCTTTAATAGAAACTTGGGGATCGTCCACAAATGATGTCATGGAAGGATTCCCATTTTTAATTTTTAGGACCCATTTTGTCAGCTTAAGCATTGCATGTAAATTGCTCTAATCTTTAACATATGGGATATCATCAGCATCCAGCCAATGAAACCCATGGACCCTACGGATGACGTCATATATGGACGACCCCTTGATTGGATTTTTGTAATAAGTATTTAATTACTGTTCCCAAAGTGTTCCAAGAACAAGAACCCATACCCAAAGTTTCTCGGTAAGAAGCCGCAATACCCTGTATGTGCCGTTCCCATTCCCATTCACTTGATCACATGTTGTGCAAATACAAAGTCTATTTTTATCATAAAATCAAACTACAATACGGGATCGTTCATAAAGGATGCCATGAAAATATTTCTACTTTAAGGAACCCTATGACTCCCCTGTACTGATGCACGACCCCTAAATGGTGTAAAAAAAGTAAGAACATTTTCCATTTTTACCATTTAAGGAAGTTTCTAAAAAAAACTCGCGACTTTTAAACTAAAATTAAATCGAGTGAACCTGCAGCAGGATGCAGGAATATTTGCTTCTAAAAATGATTTTTCAAAACCCTTGTTTTTAAATCAACACACAATTTTCACTGATTATTTGGCGCCTTCATTAAATTTTGAACTAAAACCAGCATAAGACAAGAAGACGAAAAAAGTCACGTGACATGTCTGAGTATATAAACATATCGTCTGTGAAGAACCAAAATGACCCATATCCAATTTAAGCTACAATCAAAATGAGCTATGTCATAAGAACAAATTGAGAAACATTCGGAAAATGTTAATTAAGAGTTTTTAAAAAGTGCAAAATGTTCCATTTACATGTTTTTGACAAAGTGTAAAATGCTGTATTTGCATGTATTTGAAAAGTGTAAAATTTTCTATTTCCATGTTTTTAAAAAGTGTAAAATATTCTTTTTACATGTTTTTGAAAAGTGCATTTACCATTTACATGTTTTTGAAAAATGTAAAATGTTCTATTTACATGTTTTTGAAAAGGTACAAAATTTACCATTTACACGTTTTTGAAAAGTGCAAAATGTTTTATTTACAAATTTTTGAAAAGTGCAAAATTTACCATTTACATGTTTTTGAAAAGTGCAAAATGTTTTATTTACAAATTTTTGAAAAGTGCATAATGTTTTATTTACAAATTTTTGAAAAGTGCAAAATTTACCAATTACATGTTTTTGAAAAGTGCAAAATGTTTTATTTACAAATTTTTGAAAAGTGCAAAATGTTTTATTTACAAATTTTTGAAAAGTGCAAAATTTACCATTTACATGTTTTTGAAAAGTGCAAAATTTACCAGTTACATGTTTTTGAAAAGTGCAAAATTTACCATTTACATGTTTTTGAAAAGTGCAAAATTTACCATTTACATGTTTTTGAAAAGTGCAAAATGTTTTATTTACAAATTTTTGAAAAGTGCAAAATTTACCAATTACATGTTTTTGAAAAGTGCAAAATGTTTTATTTACAAATTTTTGAAAAGTGCAAAATGTTTTATTTACAAATTTTTGAAAAGTGCAAAATTTACCATTTACATGTTTTTGAAAAGTGCAAAATTTACCAGTTACATGTTTTTGAAAAGTGCAAAATTTACCATTTACATGTTTTTGAAAAGTGCAAAATTTACCATTTACATGTTTTTGAAAAGTGCAAAATGTTTTATTTACAAATTTTTGAAAAGTGCAAAATTTACCATTTACGTGTTTTTGAAAAGTGCAAAATATTTTATTTACAAATTTTTGAAAAGTGCAAAATTTACTATTTACATGTTTTTTAAAAAGTGCGAAATCTTGTATTTCAATGTTTTTGAAGTGTAAAATGTTCTACTTACATGTTTTTGAAAAGTGCAAAATGTTTTATTTACAAATTTTTGAAAAGGTACAAAATTTACCATTTAAATGTTTTTCAAAAGTTTAAAATGTTCTATTTAAATGTTTTGAAGACATATTTGAATATTTTTGTAGATAGTGTTTATTGTATTTTTAGCTACAAATAGATTAGAGTCATTTTGGTTCTTGACACACGATATACGTCTAACAATTGGGAAATTAGAATGTCGGGCCACGCCACTGTGATATATTAGAATTAAAACCTGGCTATACCTACAGAGGAAATATCAATGGGAATAACTACAGTGTAGTGAATGGATGGAGAACATACGTTTAACTTTCGGTGGTGGTTCAAATTCCCTTCCGGCGTCGTTGGCGTTGGCGTTGGCGTTGGCGGCTCCGCTCCGTCTCCGTCTTCACATAAATCTTTCGTTTATTCCCCACACTTGCGAAGATGCTGTTGTTGTTCTGAAGGAGGAACTACTTACGCGAACGTCTTACGTCCAAAGTACAACAACTTACGTCTTCACCAAAGTTACGTTTAACACAAGCAAAAAAAAAGTAGCACGTGGCAATTCGCGTTCTTGGCGCTCGCATATTCCCCTCTGGCCTTCCTCTCTTAATACTTTTTTTTTAAATGCTTTTTGCCGAGGAATGCAGCCCGAGTGTTATTAATGTCTCGACTATATTCTGCTGTCGGTCTTCGGTGTTCGGTGCTCGGTTTTCGGTTTTCGGATTTCGGTTTTCGGGACCGTTTGTTCACACAGAGACACAGAGACGCTCACACACAGAGACTGACATGGTGGACATCATCATTCCTACCTTCCTTCCTTCCCTGCTCGAGACTCTCGACGGACTAAAGGTGAACGCGACGGGCCTCCCAGACGGAGTCAGTTCAAAATTGTAAACCCCGACAGAAAACCGAATTATTCTGTGTAGAGTTGCCCGGGTGTATTTTTAATAGTTTTTTTCCCCTATCCCACTCTCAGCTCAGAACATATAGCGGGAACTCCCACGGGGGATTTTGGATTTGGATTTTGTCTGGCTTCTTCTCATACTCCTGCTACCGGTTCGGTTCGGTCCGGTTCGGTTCAGTCCGGATGTGTGTAGTGTGTAGAATGTAGTAGTTTTTTGTTGGTGTTGGTAGTGATGGGACTACGTCTACGGGACTGGGTGTGAAGTGGAAATAGACACACACACACACACACACACACGAGATATTCAGATTTTGCTACAAGATTTGGACAGAGTACAGAGGCGAAATTGGAATTGGAAACGTAAACGGAAAGGGAGTGGGAATAATCTGCTATGTATACTAATGCCTTTAAATGGATGGACTCTGTTTAGCCTAATAGTGCATAGGATTTAATACAGGTGAGTAAATAGTCAATTCCAAATGGTGGGATGCACTTCTTCCTACTTGTAACTTCAAAAGGGAAAATTTGGTGGTTTAAATTGCTTACATATGGCGCTTAGTTTTTTGATTTTGTTTTTTTTTGGGTTGTAGGTACTGAGACAAAAATGGACTACTTGCAAAGGATTAATTTGGAGATTAATGTAATTTAATTAGTACAAATGAATGTTACAGTATATGCAATAGTAGAACGCGTACTAAGTAAAATGTACAAATTCCCAGTTTAAGAAAATTATTTTCTCCAGCAATCCCTTGCAATCAGCAACAAGATTATCCAACCGGATATTTTATTTACAAATTGATTTTAACAAAAACAGTTAGATAAATTAAATACAAATTTAATGGCGTGTTGTTATAATTTAACTTTTTTCCGAATGTTATATTAATTACTAAAAACATACCCGCGTACTACTACAGACCCGCGTACTATTCAAACTGAGACCTCTCAGACGCGCGTACTATTACAGGCCCGCGAATTATTATAAAATATACTGTATATTATATTACATTTTAAAAAGTTAAAAAATTATGTAAATAGGTAGAAATGAAAAGTTATACGCCTGGAAATAAAGACTGTCAAGAGCACAAGTACATGATTTGATTTTGATTTTGAAAATATGCAAACTGTTCTACATAGTTAGGTACATGTCTTCGGAAAGGTGCAAACTGTTCTTATTACATGTTTTTGAAAAGTGCAAAATGTTCTAATTACATGTTTTTGAAAAGTGCAAAATGTTCTAATTACATGTTTTCGAAAAATGCAAAATGTTATATTTACAGGTTTTTTCAAAGTGCAAAATGTTCTAATTACATGTTTTTGGAAAGGTGCAAAATGTTCCATTTACATGTTTTGAGAAAGGTGTTAAATGTTATTATTCTAATTGTATTTTTTTGAAGCTAAATCTAGTAATCGCAAAATGTTCTATCTGCGAATTTTTATAAAACTGCATTGACTTTTACATATATGAAAGTGTTTGATCTACGTACGGATTTTAAAGAATGCAAAATATTGTAAGTGCACTGTGCAAACTGCTCTATTTACTACCCTTTTCAAAATACGTGTCGAACTCAGGATTCTGCCAACTCAACTTATGAGTACATTCAGCCTCAAGTCAATTCTTTATGTTTAATTCACCTGATTTGGTTGCTAGTTGAATTTCTGGCTGGTTGACGGATTGGCTGGGAAACAGTGAACGCAGGGAGTACAAAATACGCAGAAAAGCAAAATTTCGAATATTGACGAATGAGACCAGAGATTGAAATTCAGTACTTTGAGATTCTGATTAGAAAAATACGCTCCCATCATACGTTTTTGAAATTGCAAACTAGTCCATTTACACGTGTTTGAACGTGCTCTAATTAAACCTTTTTGAAAGTGCAAAATGCGCTATTTACACATTTTTGAAAGTGCAGAATGTGCCATTTACACATTTTTAAAAGTGCAAAGTAGCCCATTCACAGGTGTTTGAACGTGCAAAATTACGTATTTTTGAAATTTCAAAATTCGCTATTTAAGCCCTTTTGAACATTCAAAAAACGATATTTACACATTTTTTAAAGTGAAAAATGCTCTGTTTAGGCATTTTAGTGGCTTCAAAATGCGCCATTTACACATTTTTGAAAGTGCAAAATAGGCTATTTACATCTTCTTAGCAGTGCAAAATACGCTATTTACACACTTTGGAAAGGTAAAAATACTCTTTAGTCATTTTAGGGAGTACAAAATGGGCCATTTACACCTTTTTGAACGTGCAAACTGCACTATTTACACCTTTTTGAAAGTGCAAAATGCGCTATTTAGACCTTTTTAAAAGTGCAGAATGCGCTACCTAGACCTCTTTGAAAGTGCAAAACGCACTGGTTAGACATTTTGGTGAGTGCAAAGTTGACCACTTAAACCTTTTTAAAACTAAAAAACAAAAGCATCTGTACCTTGTTGCAAGATGAACTATCTATAGCCCACATTAAAAAGCAAAAATGCTTCCTTTTGAGCCTGTCAGCCAAAGTTACACTACTTAAGTTTGAAATTTAAAAATGATATAATGTGTATAGTAAGATATGTCATTTCGAACCTGGAGAATGATGACGATGATCCAATAGAAAAGGATGACGTTAGATAATATTCAATAAAAGAAATTGAGACGTGTCTAACTAAATGTAGGCCAAGTCAAAAAAAAAGAAGAAAAAAGTGGAGATCAGCACAGCTCCGGTTTCGGCTTCGGTTTCGGCTTCGGTTCCGATTCCCGCTCCCGCCTCACGTCGACTTCGACTTCAACTTGGTTTTCCCTCCCGCTCCTTTCCCTCCACACCACACACTGTCACACACACACCACTCAAAACAAAAAAAAACAAGGACAAAAATCGCGGATGGAAGTTAGTTTCAGTTTCAGCTCGATCGCCACTCAACTAATATTCACCACACATTTTGTATCTTCTCAAGCGGGAAAACTATCCACTAATCACCACTCACCAACCACACGGCCCTCTCAATTACTAGTTACACAACATTATTTTTTGTACGCTGTTTTTTTTCTTGGCTTTTTAACGTTTTGGCTATAATCGTATAATCCCAACTGTCAACTGTCACTCTATATGTACTACACTACGTATACAAAAATATACACGAGTCACCTTTCAGCACAGTTCACAACTGTGACACGTTTCGGAATTATTTCCCCTTTGCTTAATTGTAATGCAAACTTTCACTTTTTTGTCTTGCGATTGGGAATTTTTTGAATGCTGATGAGAGGCGGGAAAATGTTTATAGGAGTAATTTCCGGATTTTTTGGGGGTGGGAGAAAGCAAGTGAAAGTGATACAGAGAAAGTGAGTGAAAGTGGGATGAATTTAATAGGGAAGTGAAAGTGCAGATTAGAGATTATAGATTGTCAGGTGTAAAAAGTGCGTGGAGAGATATGAAGGATCGCTCGGGGCTGTATGGAATGTGTATAGAGAAAGTGAGAAAGTGAGATAGAGAAGAAGAAAGGGGAAAAGGAATTGTGTGGTGGAGTAAATGGAAAATGGAGAAAGCACACGAGCTGCGTGGACTGGACTGCCTCACTCCAGACTCACAAGCGTACTGACTCCCTCTCCATCACACTTCCCGTTCCCACAACACACACACTTCGGACTCCGGGGAAAGTAGACGGAGAAAGTAGAGAGTAGAAAGTGGTATAGCCACCGTAAGTTAGGCCATCGCTGCTATATGACTTTCTCTGGATATGCCGTGTGAGGTGTAGGGCACACATAGGAGCAGGGAGAAAGCATGGGGAAAGCAGAGTGAAAGCAGAGTGAAAGTCGGGCATGGGGAAAGCATAGGCGAAATAGTTATGTAAGAGCTACACAGTTTAGCAGCACGAGTTTTCCACAAGTTCTCAAGTCGAGCCTGAAGATTGTGAGTGCGCGAGTAACGGATCGATTTGAGCTCCATAATAAAAAAAATACAGAGCAACTTTTTCCTCTTTCCTCCAGAGTTCCATATACTTTCTCACAGACTTTCTCTTCTTCGACGAAACGAACGCGTGGAAGGAAAAGCGGGAGGGATCGTCCATAAATAATGTCATCGTTAGGGTGGGTGGGTATTGGTGTTAAGATAGCCGTTTAGTAATGTTAGAGTGATGACACTGGGGTGGGATGGTCCTTAAAGAAGGATAATTTGAGCCACGTCATTTATGAACCATCCCGTAGAGCTCTGTTCGTCGTTGGTTCGTTCGTTGTTCGTCGTTTTCGTTCCTGGATCCCAATGTGATGTCAGGGCCAGGAGCGAAATTGAGAGGATCCCGAAACCGAAACCGAAACCGAAACGTTATCTGTAGCTGAGGAGTCTTCCACCGGAACTGGTTCGCACTGCACTGGCGACTGACTTGGACGTGGCCTGGATGTGGGAAGGGAGTGCGAGGGAAGGATATGGAGCATTGTCAAGGGCGGAGAGCGAGCTCACTCAGCTTCTACGCGTCTTCACTTTCCCTCCAAATTCACCCTTGAAAAGAGGTGCAAGGCTCAAGGTGCAAGAAGCGATATCTGGACCGTCTCTTCTTGTTCGTAGTTCTAAGTTTTTCAGTTCGACAGAATTAACAGTTGTAATTTTGAATCAAGTGCTTTTCACTTTGGGATCGCCCATAAATGATGTCATCGGTAGGGTCATTGGATCTTACGTCATGTTAAAGTGATGACATGTCAAGGTGGATTTGCCCTAACAAAATTAATTTGGGTGACATCATTTATGGACCATCTCTTTTGCTATGCATATTCTTAGGAGCGCAAAATGTTGTATCTTGACATTTTTAAGTGCACATTTTTAATACGTGCCAAAAGTGTGTTTTGTCATTAAATTCGTGCTAAATCTTGTTTGTTGATTCTTTTGAGACGGTGCAAAATGTTCTATACTTAGATTCTTGTTTTAAAATATTATATTTGCAGTTTATTTGATAGTGCAAAATGTTCTATTTGCAAATATTAAATATTCGTGATTCAAAATGTTCTAATATCTGGGTTTTAAGGTAAGCGAGAGCCATCAAAATACATTTTAATAGTTGAATTTTAATCGTGAAATTTTGAAGGCATAGTGTGCGTTGGCATAGGGCATAAGGAGTGTGCATAAATTACGTGGTACATTTTAGGAGGGTAGGGGTTCTCCTATAGGGGCCTATACTTTTACATGAAAAAAAGTTAAATAAGTATGGTACACAATTTTGGATTTTTGTATCACGTAATTTATACAGGTTTTCCTGAATGTAAAAAATAAAACGTTGCTACTAAATGCGTGTGTGTAGTTGGGTATTGCATTGGGACGTTGGGAGTTGGTGGCAGCGGCTTAGTGTTCCGTGTGCAGCCTTCCTGTCTCCAATCATTTATTTTGTTTATCCGTACTTTTGCACTACTTCCGATATCCTATCAATGTTTCCTTTGGTGAGGGTCACGTAATCCAAAGCCAAACACGACGGGATGTTGTAGTCAAAGTCCCGCGTCTCGTTCCGGCGTCTCCCGTCCAAACAACCCCACACAGACTTGAGACACTGGATAAACGACGGGAGGAAAGCAGACACACAAAGCGGAGCTCAACTTTCACGGGTACCTCTGTACAATGCAATCCTACCACAAGCATAATTACCTATGCACATCCCCATGCCACCAGACGATAGCGCACAGGTATAAGGAATTCATTCCGTACACCTCTGCCCTATCCTCTACAAAGAGTGTCCTTCGCACGCAAACATCATTTCGTCTGTGAAGAACCAAAATGACCCATTTCCATTTTTAGCTAAAAACAATATCCACTATCTACACAAATATTCAAATATGTCTTGAAAGCATTTAAATAGAATATTTTGCACTTTTTAAAACATGTAAATAGAACATTTTCCACTTTTCAAAATATGCAAATAGAACATTTTGCACTTTTCAAAAATATGTAAATACAACATTTTGCAATTTTCAAAAACACGTAAATAGAACATTTTACACTTTTCAAAAACATGGAATTAGAAGATTTTGCACCATTTAAAAAATATGTAAATCCAACATTTTGCAATTTTCAAAAAAAATGTAAATACAATATTTTGCACATTTCAAAAAAATGTAAATACAATATTTTGCACCTTTTCGAAAACATGGAATTAGAACATTTTACACCTTTTTAAAAACTCCAAATTAACATTTAACGCATGTGTCTCATTTTGCTTTTCGACATAGCTCATTTTGATTGTAGCCTAAATTGGATATTGGTCATTTTGGTTCTTCAGAGACGATTTATATTTTATTGAAGCCATCGCTGAAGACGCGGAACCAGGCTCATGTTATGTATCTCTGCCAGGGAGTCACTGGGAAATTAGGAATCAAGCTGAACAAACGGATGTCTAATTGCGTACAAGAAAAGGGAGTTCACTTCAGTGAGAATAAAAAATGTGGCCGAATTTTAAAGTACAAAATATGCTACTTACAACTGTTTGAAAGTGCAATATAAGCCATTTACACGCGCTTTTAAAGTGAAAAATGGACGATTTAGATATTTTTTATACTGTGAAATATGTGACATAAATAGATATTTTTGAAAGTGCTATAAGTTCGTTGTTTGCACCTTTTTGGAAGTGCAAAATGAGCTTCAGTGACGACTTTTTTCAAGTGCAATATACGCTTTATTTGCACCTTTTTGAAAGTGCAAAATACGCTATCTTTGCCCTTTCCGAAAGTGCAAAATGAGCTTTAGTTAAGACTTTTTGAAACTGCAAATTACGCGTTATTTGCACATTTTTGAAAGTTATACGACACTTTGGAATTTAAATAGAATATGATAGAGATTGTAGATATCCTACTTTGAGCCTGGAGGACTGCATCTTTTTTGCAAGTGGCAAAATACAATCGCCAAAATGTATTTGCAACTTGTTGAAATTTCAAAAGAAACTAACTCAACATTTTTAAAAAGCAAAAATGACGAAATGTTGGAAATGAAAATGAAAGTATTCCACAATTTTTTGGGGTTTAAATACAGTGGAAAACATGATATTTAACATTAAGAATCTGAGGTGCAACGTTTTGCATTTCAACACTGCGACAATTTGATTGAATCAGATTTTTTCTAAAGGGAAAACAATAAATTAGTAGAACTGGACAAACGGCTTGTTTTAGCCCTTCAACTGCTACCTGTATAATGTGACATACATAGCCTTCTGCTGATGGCACTACCAAACCACAAAGAATAGACGCCCAACACTTCCCTCCCGTTTGAAATATATCTATTACGTCATAGATACTCCCCCCCCCCTCCCCCTCCCCCAACCGCATCTTCCCTCCGAATTCAAATCCCATGCTCCCCCACCACAATCCGTCCTCTACTATCAGAATCCCTCCATCCAAGTGTATTTATTGCCAGTGACACGTATGACACCGGAAAAAACGGGGATGGGAATCCTAATATCCGAAAACCGAAAACCGAATTCCGGTAGTTTAGTAGTTCAGTGGAGCTTGGAAAAGGAGGACCAAGGTTGCGAGCATCAATAGTTTCTCTGTCCTACTACTAACTGTCATTATTTGGACTCTGCCACATGAGCTACACAGCTGTTCATCTCACGGGAAAGGGTCATCCATACAGGACGTCGTGGAGAAATTCAGAAGGGGACCATGATTGACTGACTATTAAAAAAAAGGAAAGATCATGTTCGTGTATTGTAGTGTAGTGTAGTGTAGAGTTGGAGGGAGGCAGGCTCCGAGATTTGTATCAACGTCATCTATGGGTGGTCCTTATCCGCGGTTTAGCTCCCGTTCTCGTAATTCGTTCGTGTATCGCTTCCTCTGAGTCTTCCCTTTGAATCCCGAGATTATCGTTTGGTTGGCTGGTTTATGTGTCGCTCTACCCGGGCGTTAGTGTCAGTCCCCGGTTCACATAACCATTTTTCCTCACTCGCTTCGTTCTCTGTGTTCAGATGCTCAAAAGAAATCCAAATCAGGGAATAGATTGAGGCTCCTTTACATCGTATCTCATTACGCAATATAGGAATGTGGAGATAAGGGTTGGCGGTGTATGTAATTCCTGTGACTGTGGAACTGCTGGACTCCGGTCCCGGTACCGGTACCGGTCCCGGTCCCGGATTGATCTGAACTACTCCTATGTACTGAAATACATAAATATAAATTGGCAGGGCAGGATAATGCGGTCAGCGCAGGCAGCCTCCGCTGCCTGAATTTTCAAAAACGTGTAGATGGAACATTTTGCACTGTTCAAAAATGTGTAAATGGAATATTTTGCACTTTTCAAAAACAAGTAAAAACAACATTTTGCACTTTTAAAAAACATATAAATAGAAAATTTTGCACTTTTCAGAATTATGTAAATAGAACATTTTGCACTTTTTTAAAACATGTACATAGAACATTTTGCACTTTTTTAAAACATGTAAATATGAAACAAAATGACGAAAATCAAGCAGAATCAAAGAATCAGGAGAAAAAATCTCATTATGAACCATGTATTCCGTATTTTCAACAGAAATTAGGCCTTGACGATATCCAGGTCATTGGGCTTTACGTCGGTGCTAGAGGCACAATTTCACAGTTCTTTGTTGACTTCCTGAAGTCTCAGTGTTTACCAGTGACGCTTATTGAAGATATTGTAACGTCAGTCCTAAAGAAATCGGTGCAAATTTGTGTTCATCACCTGTTTTCTACAAGCATTAATACCTAATTTTTTCTATTTAAAGTTTAAACAACCATAAATCACATTATTATGTATACCAAAAGTTTGTTCCGTATACTGAGTCTTTTGGCTATCCTCATTGGAGGACAGTGTCAAGTTTATTTTTGAATAAAGTTGTCTATATATATACATTTTGCACTTTTTTAAAACATGTAAATAGAACATTTTGCACTTTTCAAAAACATGTAAATAGAACTGTTTTGCTTTTTTGAGAAACATGTAAATAGAACATTTTACATTTTTCACAAACATGTAAATAGAACATTTTAAACTTTTCTAAAAATGGTATGTACAACATTTTGCTTTACCAAAGAAAACGTTCTAAAATCAAATTGGTATTCGTTTGGAAACTACTGATGCCTAAAAGCAATGACTTCGTCCGGCCTTGCCCTGTAAGTTGGATACATAGTTGGGCTGATTTGTGTTTTCTTCCAATTTGGGTCTTGAATTCCATCCTCATAAATTACATAGGCGTCTTATATGCTTCCTGTCTATTATTTTTGTTATTTTGTAATATGAATATTTTTGGGTGAGTGAAAGTGCTGCTGTGAAATACGCTCATTTTTAATACGAAACCATTCATCTTTTCCCGTCTACTCTGGCACACATGCGTTATAAAGTGCTCAATTATACAGTGACACTAACGATAAGTTTCAAACTTTTATAGAGCGGGACAAATGTAATAGTACACGGGTCTGTAATAGTACGAGGGTTTGCCAGGTCTCGGTTTGGATAGTACACGGGTCTATTTATTTAACACACTATTAAATGCAAATGGCTGTACATTTTTGAATGTGTAAAATATGCCATTTGCATTTTTGTGAAAGCGCAGAATGTGCTATTTAGACCTTTTTGAAAGTGTGAAGTTAGTTATTTAGACCTTTTGCACAGGGCCGGACGAAGACATTTTTTTTAGGGAGCGATTTGTTTCCATACAAAACCCACCATTTTGATTTTACTGATGGTTTTCTTTGGCAAAGCAAAATGTTCTATTTACATGTTTTACGAAAGCGCAAAATATGCTATTTAGTTCAATTCGAAATTTAATTTATTATTTCATTTACACTATTTTAGAAAATTATAAAAACATGATATTATTTGAATGAGGGCTAATATTTACAGAATTTAAATTGTTAGATTTTACAAAATACACTATTTACTTGTTTAATATTTACACCTTTTTAAAAGTACGAAGCAGTTAAGACACTTCCAATTTTCGAAAATATGCCTTTGGGAATTGCAAACCATGCTATTTACAATTTACAGTACATTTTGTAGTGTACGAACACGCATTAATTTGATGTTTGGTTAGTTTCGTTACGCTGCATGTAAAATTCATGACAAATGTAAGCGTTATTTTTACACCTTCTTCAAACATAAAATGCATTAATGGTATAAATTTAAAAGGTTAAACGCGTAGTGGAAATAAATGTTAATTTCGTAGCTTATCGCTAATGTTCTCCTCACTATTTGAAATGGAGCGTGTTTCAGTTTAAATTCGATAAAAAACCGAAGAAATTTTGAGGTTCCTCCTCTTCGTGTCTCTTTCAATGTCTGGCCAAATGTTAGGGGTCGTCCACAAATGATGTCGTGGGTAGGGTCAATGGGTCTTTTTGGAAACTGATGACACCATTTTTGTTCAAAATAACCATTTAGGCAGTGTTTAAGCTGATGACAGGAGGGGGTCACGGGATAATAAAAATGGGGATATTTGGACGACACCATTTATGGACGATCCCTTACAAGGCTGGGAAATAGGGAAAATGGAAATGAGGGTGGACGTGGACGCGTATAATGGAGGTGGATATTTGAGACGGGGGATTTATGTGGAACATAAATTAGACATAAATTGGGAGAGTTATGAGTGGGACTCGTATTAGGATTTACGGTTACGATTACGACGAGGAACGAGAACTTCACGTAGAATAAAACCCCGACAGATAAATCCGGACCGGGGCGACGGAGGGAAGAAAGGAGGGCAAGGCACAGAAATCCGTCTTGAATTTGTTGGCAACAAAGATAGAACGTAATAAAATGTAAAGCGAAAACCTTTTACTTTAAAAAAAATGCTCAAATTCCGATTTCGGTTTTGAAATTCCAATGCCAATTCAATCCAGTTTACGTTATCGATATCCACTCCCAGAATGTAGCCCAGCGTTTTTGTGCGGACAGAGTTACTGCTTTTAGGTGATGGGTTTGTCAGGTGGATCCTATGAATGGCCATGACCAATTCTTCGTGGCTCTCGCTCCCCTGACCTGTGCTATTTAGTAATATTTTGTGAATGACAGTTACTCAATACAACTGTCCATTTTATTCAGTATTGAGCGCCTGTGTATGTATTGCCCATATTTATATCCTGTCTACAACCTACGACGCACTTTCAGTGGCTCGTAGTGCAATATTTCTATAAGTCCGTTGTTTTAGTAGAAGTAGTTTTCAAAAAGGAGCATATAGTATATTTTGCACTGCCAGGAAATGTAAATAGCTTAGTTTGCACTTTCAAAAAGGTGTAAATAGCGTACTTTGCACTGCCAAGAAATGTAAATAGCTTAGTTTGAAATTTCAAAAAGGTGTAAATATCGTACTTTCCACTGCCAAGAAATGTACATAGCTTAGTTTGCAATTTCAAAAAGGTGTAAATAGCGTATTTTGCACTGCCAAGAAGATGTAAATAGCTTATTATACACTTTCAAAAAGCTGTAAATAGCTTATTATACACTTTCAAAAAGCTGTAAATAGCTCATTTTGCAGTTTTAAAAAGCTGTAAATAGCTTAGTTTGCAATTTCTAAAAGTAGTAAATACCATAGTTTGCACTTTGAAGAAGGCGTATTAAGTAGCGTGTATTTTGCTCTGTCAAAAAGTTGTAAATACCACATTTTTTGTACGTCATAAATATGTTTTTGCCTGATTTTAAAAATCATTGGTTACAATATTATGTATGACAATAAAAGTGTTGACAGCTGAGATCTTCAAAATATGTAATTTATAATTGTGAGTATAGGTACGTGATGCAGCACTACCGGGACCGGTGCAGGATGCCATAATATGTATCCAGTAGGCACATAGTTATAGACATAGGCCCCTTAGTACCTGTAAAAGTTAAGGAAAAAGTTCTAGGACTACAAATTATCAAAATTTAAAATTTCCAAAAAAAGTAGGGTTGACGGACTTGGAGAAGTTCTGACCAGACTCAAAATCCAACTTTGTAGAGTCTGTAAGTTCAGTTTTACCGCGTTGATTTTCAAACTAGTGGTACCAATCGAAATTTTAAATTTTGATAATTTGTAGTCCTAGAACTAACTAAGGCCTTTCGATTGGTACTACTAGTTTGAAAATCGACGCGGTAAAACTGAACTTACAGACTCTACAAGGTTGGATTTTGAGTCCGGTCAGAACTTCTCCAAGTCCGTCAACCCTACTTTTTTTGGAAATTTTTGTAGGTCAAGGTTTATTTAATTTGATTTTGAGTATTTTGTTATGCATATTCGTAATTATTCCTGATAAATAGTCCTGCGAATGAAATCCGGACAAATAGACTATTCCGGACAGAATCCGGACAATTTGACTTCCATAGTTTGGGACTCAAAAATTGAAAATTTTCTTATGAGATTTAACATTTGGATTTAAAGGAAGCAGGACCAGACGAAGGAATTGGTTTTAGGCAGCAATTTGTTTCCATGCAAAAACCACCATTTTGATTTTATTGATGGTTTTCTTGGCTAAAGCAAAATGTTGTATTTACATGTTTTAGAAAAGTGCAAAATGTTCCTTTTACTTGATTCAGAAAAGTGCAAAATGTTCAATTTACTTGTTTTGAGAAAAGTGCAAAATGCTTTATTTGCATGTTTTTGAAAAGTTCAAAAAACTTTATTTGCATGTTTTCAAAAAGTCTTAATATTCTTTTTACATATTTTTAAATACTGCAAAATGTTCCATTTACATGTTTTGAGAAAATTGAAGCAGCGGGGCAGGGGGCTGCCTGCGCTGGCCACATTATCCTGCCCTGAAAGGGAGGACGTCGCGGACGGACCTTCCTTCAAAAATTCAACTTTCAAATATTTTTAAAAAATTAATAAAGCCGAAGGTAACCAAGTATTTTTCTTTTAAATTGACGTGTTAAATCCTATAAGAAAATTTCGGATTTTCAGTCTATCAACAATCAAATTTTTTGAACAGGTGTTTTTAATCCTCCTGCACCGTCGCAAAAAGTTGTATTAATAGAAGCATAATGTTATTCGCCAACCGAAACCGAATTCGACATCGACATAGAAATCGATTTCGCTAAAAAAATTCTTTTAGCTCTGTATCGCTTCCCTGGGAAGGAAGTCTCCCTCGTGAGTCTCCATTTCCTTGAGATTCAAGAGCAGACACCGGGACTCCCGAAGAAGATGCGATCGCGATCTGAATACTTAAAAAAAAGGTGGAGGAATTTCTTACAGGGACATCACCTTGCGTTGAAATTACAGATTGAGATTCCGATTCCGGCTGGATGTACTAGTGAGTGAGTGAGTGCTAAAATAATTTGTATATGTTTTCTGATTCTGATTTGTGATTCTTGACCGGACTTGGAATCGGAATCGGAATCGGAACCGGAACCGTAACTAATATAGAGTAATAGAGTTGTGGATAAAAGTTTGATTTTTATTTGGATTTGGATTTGGAAATAAGGCAGGTGGTTTATTTTGTACAGGATCTTTGAGAGCCCAACACTGACGTTGATTAAAAGGTGAAGAGGTGATGGGGATGGGGATGCGAATGCTAATGGGAGTGCGAGTGGAATCTCATCTGGAGAAGTTAACGCAGACGTTTACAGATTTTTTAAAAATCTCCACGTTCACCCCACAAAATCACAAAGTGGGTCGTTAAATGAAAGTTAAGGAAAGTTTACGTGTCTGTTTTTATTATTCGATCATCTGGATTCCTGGATTCTGGATCTGTGGATCTGCTCAGCGGCCTTTGATTTTATTTCATTCGTTTTCGTGCTGATCTTCTCTCAATGTCTGTGTATCCAACGGATAAATATTTCACGGCCACGGTTACGCGGTTACGACGGCTACGGCTACTCGGCTACGAACGGTCATCCATTTAAATTAGCTCACATACTACAGAATTGGACAGGGATCAGTGTCAATTGTCAATAATTTTGTGCACCAGAAGCTGTCTACATGTGGCCATCATTTACACCTTGTTCAGCCCACCGTTCAACACTAAAAGGAGTCGTCCGTAAATGATGGGCCGGACGAAGGAATTGCTTTTAGGCGGCAATTTGTTTCCCTACAAAAACCACTATTTTGATTTTATTGGTTGTTTCTTTGTTAAAGCCAAATGTTGTATTTACATGTTTTAGAAAAGTTTAAAATGTACTTTTTACTTAATTCAAAAAGTGCAAAATGTTCCTTTTATATTTTTTCTAAAAAAAAACAAAATGTTTTATTTGCATGTTTTTGAAATGTACAAAAAAAAATTATTTGCACATGTTTTTGAAAAGTCAAAATAGGTTTTGCTTAAGTATTTTTGAAGAGTGTAAAATGTTCTATTTACATGTTTTGGAAAAGTGCTCAATATTCTATTTACATGTTTTGGAAAAGTGCTCAATATTCTATTTACATGTTTTGGAAAAGTGCTCAATATTCTATTTACATGTTTTGGAAAAGTGCTCAATATTCTATTTACATGTTTTGGAAAAGTGCTCAATATTCTATTTACATGTTTTGGAAAAGTGCTCAATATTCTATTTACATGTTTTGAGAAAAGTGGAAAATGTCTTATTTTCATGTATTCGAAATGTACAAAAAAATTAATTTTGCATGTTTTTGAAAAGTGTCAATATTCATATTACATATGTTTGAAAACTGCAAAATTTTACATTTACATGTTTTGAGAAAATTCAGGGCTACCTGCGCCACATTATTTGGCCCTGCATTCTCCTTTAGAAATGAAGTTAAAAGTCGTAATCGTTTTGATTGTGTTGTACGGGTAGAAAAAATTATGAAATTCGCTCTACTGTTTACAGGGGCTATTAAACATGGTTAGTTAATTTAATGCTCAAATAATTCGATAACTGTTCTATATTTCCAATCTAGTAAAAGTGCAGTGCACTGTAGTTAAAGATAAGTCTAATGCATTTAAGACGTTTCTTGTTCGATATCAATCCCAGTCCTAGTGGCGTCCTTTATCCTCCTCCTACTCAACTTGAATTTCAATGGATTTCTTCGTATGACTCACCGTTTAGGTTTAGCGTCATCCCGCTTTGGCTTTAGTCGTCACGGCTCATGACTCATAAAATATACGAGAATTTAAATCCATCCGTTTTAAGCAAGAAATTTAATGTTTAGAGCCGTGTGAGAGGCTGGAATTGGAAATATGGGAAATAATGCTCAACTAAATGATTTACTTTTAGTCGGCTAGTTTCTACTGTGTGAGTGAATGATGGTCACATATTTATTCGAGTAAAGTAACATAAGGAAATAAAAATATCAAACTGCTGCATAAATTACTACAGATTATTCAAGCACTATATTACATCGACGAAACCGATTTAGAAATACCAATTAGCGAACAGAAGCCAGACCAGTCCCAGTTGCTGGTTATTATTGGTTTTCTTGGCTTGACTGACAGTGACAGTGCATTTTAGATTTACATATTTCCCTCCTAATTCCTAATGCTTTTCCAAGTAATAAAGTAATTATAGACGTAGAATTCCACGTAGCGAAGCGAAGGTATGTAAGGTCTACAGTAGTAGGCTACTTTTATGAATAAATTAATAACCAACCATTTAAAGCACCAACCTATTTACCTTCAACAACAGAAGAGCAGAACCAACACTAGTCACAATAAAATAAATATGTCCGCTTGTGTGCGTGCCATGACAAGGAGCCATGCATAAATTATACAAGAACGAATTTTGTTTTCTAATAAACGCGAACCCAATTAAAAACCCAATAAATTATCTGATTTTTTTATTTTCCTTTTTTGAGTTTTCAAAGCTTTTGCTAAATTATTTAGGCAGAAATATATTGTAGTCATGTACCCCCCCCCCCCCCCCTTTACAAATCCATCAAAGCATTATATCGTCTGTGAAGAATCTAAATGACCCATAGCCATTTGTAGCTAAAAACAATATCATCTACAAAAATATTCAAATATGTCTTGAAATCATTTAAATAGAACGTTTTGCACTTTTCAAAAAAATTTAAATAGAATAGTTTGCACTTTTCAAAAACATGTAAATAGAAAATTTTACATGATTCAAAAACATGTAAATAGAACGTTTTACACGATTCAAAAACATGTAAATAGAACGTTTTACACGATTCAAAAACATGTAAATAGAACATTTTATACCTTTCTAAAAACATGTAAATAAAACATTTTACACTTTACAAAAACTCTTAATTAAACATGTTACGCATGTTTCTCATTTTTTTTTATGTCATAGCTTATTTTGATTGTCGCTTAAAGTTGATATGGGTAATTTTGGTTCTTCACACACGATATATGCATAGACCCTGGTACGGAACTATTATTATGTACATTGTACTTGTTAGCTCAATGGAAACTTATTGGGGCACATTCTGGTTCTTTCTGGTGAAGTCTGTTTGCTTATAGTATTGCCAGTGGGTGCTTCAGGGGCAACTCACAAATGATGAGAGAAATTAAATGTGTAAAGCTTTACTCTGATAGCTACAGAAAAGAGGAGGGGGTGTCTAAAAAATGACCAAGTATTTTATGCAGAGCCCCTCGTACCTTTTTGCCTTGGTGAGAAAAGAAGAAAGGAAAAGCATGTGATGTGCTGGGCTACGTAATGGAATTGGTGGCTGGTCATCGCTATCGCTATAGGTTTTTTAATCCACTTAAATACAACTTGGTTTTCCACATAGTCATAATGTATAAGGTTTCCACGAGTTGGAGCTGTCCGTAAATGATGTTATGAAACAAACATTTCCTATCTCGAAGAAGGCACCAAGGCCATCCTCGACCCCTACCCCACAAGTTTCGGAACGTAATTTGTGAGAGGACCCCGAAGTGCATGCATGGCTGATTGCGTGTTTGCGTGCGTGAGTTTCATAGCATAAGTTTCTGTTTCAACCTTCTACGTCGTCATTCAATTCAAAACCACAAAAGTAAATACGTTCGTTCTTGTTACGGTGACGGTTTCGAAGTGGAAAGAAGTTAAAGTTTGAGAGAGATATTGTCGCTCAAAAAATAATTGTACTCTCATCAGAGTCAGATCATATTCATAACTGAATCAGTTTAGATGAGAACGTTGGTTTGGAAGCATCAGCAGAGTAATTGAATCTTTATAAATTACCAATTAGTCCCGAATTTCTGTGTGAAAAGGTGTTGAAAGTTTTGAAATAAATTAGTTTCGAGGAAGGAGAAAATCTTGTGGGATTTGGAATTGAACTGTAAAGAAGAGAGAAACAACTTGTTTGTCATCTCGAGACATTGCCTTGGACGGTTGGAAGTGTGAGTTTAGTTAATTGACGAGCACCATTACCAGTACCAGTTACCAGCAACCAGTGTTAAGCACCCTATTCTACAGAAAAGGAAAGAAAATTTTAATCAGGATTCAAAATGGTTCAAGGAGGAATGAAAATCGTCAAGTTCAGCTTATTTGCTGTCAATCTCCTCTTTGTTGTAAGTACAATTTTGAGAACTTTCAAATTACTTTTGTAACTGCCTAAATTTTCAATGTTGAATGTGTTGTTTTTATTTCATAGTTAATAGTTGGCAATTGTCAGCACACGTTCAACGTTTTACATTTATTTTATCAATTTTAATTTTTAAATGTTAGCATTCAAAATCATACGTGAGTTCGAGACATGAATTGTTGAACATGAATTTAAAATTGTTTCATAGTTGAAGGTCAGAGACGACTGTCTGTCAACTGTTGATTGTTAGAATTAGAATCATGAATCATAGAATGGTCACTAGTGAGTAGTAGTTTAGATTGATGGCAGTGACAGGCGGATTCAAGCTGATGTGATGGACGTGGGCACATGTGACATGGGGTCAGGGGATGATAAATTGTAGGATTGTAGGTTTGTTGGTGTGAATCATGAAGAGCTGAGTTCAAAATGGCAAACAACAAAAGAAGGAAACAACTAAAATGTTTGCTTTAAAAATATCGATTTGATTTTAAAATTACGGCTTGGTTTAATTTTCCATTTACAGATAGTGATATTTGACTGTTGACTGTGAGCTGTCAACTTGTCATGATAGGAGCCAACTTTGTCATTTGTGCCGTGGTCAGTTTATCTGACTGCCACTGACTTAATTAATTGTGGTCCTCGTCCTTTTCAGCCTGTTTCCAATTTTCTGAATTAATATTTTTGATATATAGACACCTAGTTAGTCAATATTTGATATTTACAAGGAGTCAACATTCAACATCGTACGTAATTCCTAAAATTTGTTGTTTTCATTGTTATTATGTCTATGTAACTATTTTTTGCTTCAGGTAGTCCAGCGGTTGAGCCCAGTTGCCAGTATTTGTCGTTTATTTTGTAATTTTCCGTCACTTCGCAGTCCCAGTCTGCTACTGTTGACTCACTCCAGATGATTCACCATTCGTCAGTCATAACTATTTGAGTCTTTTGTATTACTTGGCCATCATTAATCAGCGTTTAGTTGTTAATTGAGATAACATCACTTGTACAGCAAGATGTAATAGAGTCTTTTCTGATTTTCCATTAATTCCTTTGGTTTTCACTTAAAAAATTCTGTTCCTGTTGTCAGTAGTAGTGTAGTACATTGAAATGATTACCTCGCTAGACAGCCTCCCAGAAACAAGAACAAGTCACGAGGTGACTGTTTTGGTGTTGGTCACCGATGTGGATTTCGATACTCATTAAACGATGATGACTAAACTATTTAATAACTATATACTATACGATCAACGATAACGATGGAGTTTCAGTGTGATCTGTCATACCCAATACCCGACCCCCGAGAGTCAGTAGCGGAGGTTGATAGCCGTGAGATTGGGACAGACGTCAGACTGATAAACTTACGAGATCAATGTTGTTATTGTGAAAATGCCTTGTTTCTCGTTGTTGTTGTTGGACTGATAAAAAAAATGTGAGACCAACTCAAGACTCAAAGTCCAAAATGTTTAGTTTAAATTAGTGGCTCAACTTTAGTTATAGCACTGTTGGATCAACTGTGTTTATATAGGAAGTTTACATAAACATGCTAGTTTGTGGCTGTATGATTCCAATTCCAATTCCAATTTTCAACACTGCATAGACGTATTACGTCTCGTCTCAAGCTGTTTGTTTTTTCTAGTGTTTTGTTTTTAGTTTTTAACTATGTCGTGAGCCGTGTGTTACAAAATATTGATGAGATGCTTTACACTAGAAATAGACAAGGTGAAGGTACCAAACAAACTAGGTACATAACAATAAGTTACGTTTAAAATAATCTCGATTTCAGTGTCCCAATTAAGGAAGCAAATCTCGATCGGTTAATCTCGTTTACTTGACATAGGGAGACATCGAAAGCACTTTAACACTTGTCTTCCTTCGCTTCTTCGGCTTCGAGATTAAAAGGTGTCTATAGAAAAAATAAGTATCTCCACTTCTACTTTTTTTTACTTTATTGACTGTGCAGCAGTGTTGCAGTATTAACTTACTTGTTGTAATTAATGTCAAAGGTCAAAATTGAAAGATTAATTTTCCTGATCAATTTCAATTCATTCTTTAAAGGAACAGAAAAAATATTCCAAATACCTACAAGCACTATGGATGATTGATGACTCATATTATTTTCGAAAGTGATCAAGTCAGTCAAGTTGTTACTGGTGCGTAGGTACCTTTTATAGGTGTATTAAATTACTAAATTGTAATATCGGATAAATTCCGCTGTTGTTAGATTCGTAGGTTTGTTCACTACTTAGTACGTCATGTACTAATCCTTAGTGTTTGTAGTAATCTAATGCCAAAGATATAATTTGGACGATGTAATATTACTCCGAAGCCGAATACCGAATCTACAAAACACAGTTTTTTGTTTGTTGGGCATGAAATATGATGCATAACTGGAGCTGATTCTTTTTCTGGTGTCTGGTCGTAATAAATTCGGTAGCAGCATAAAAGTAGCGTCATTCCCTCAACACCAACACCAGCCTATGTTCCAGAAGTACCTTCTGCTGTAGGTGCTATAGTTGTCTCAGTTAAAATGCTAACTGCACACCACAGTAGTGATTGCATATATGCCGAGTGTGGGAAATGGCATCAACTAGCTTTCAGTTTTACATATTTGGTGGCTAATTATGTGGTAGCTGGTTACTGGTTACTGGCACTGATAGCGGTCAATACATCGAAATAATACAGTTTGTTAGTTTAACTATTTTTTTTCCTGTAATATAATACGGACGAGACTCTGTTCCTGGTACTGCAACTCATATTATTGGTGACTAGGTCTCCTTCATAAACGTTGAACCTGAATTTGCGATTCAGCTTCGGTCATGGCATTCATGCGGCAATTCGTAATCAAACTTGTGAATTCGGAGAAAGTGCTTTACCGATGATGGTAGCTAAAAAGTTGGTTAGTTAGTTATGTTACATGCTCATAAGAAGGAAAATGGAAGTAGACATTTTTGGAAATGTGATACTTACGATTAGTTTTTAGGCAAACGTTTCATATTTTATTTGTAATAAATATACTTCCTATTTATTTTATATTTACTCAAGTACAGTCTGTATTAATTTTGAAACACCTACCTACCTAAAGTAACTATTAACGTCACGTCATCTGACCGTGGATCATCAATCGTGGCGTAGGCAGGTTTTTGGGATATTCGTTTTTCATGATAAATATTTGAGAAGTGGATGATTAATACTAAAAATGGTTGTTAGTAAACTATCACCTATCACTTCTAGGTACTTGTACTATTTATTTATGGAAAGGGATTTGGATTTGTGTTGAGGGCGATGGGGTGTCGCCTCACTCTTGCCTGTCACTATCACTAAAATGTAAAAGCTGTATATTCTGTGCGGAATTTTAGCACTGGAAAAATGTGTAAAATATTGCAAATTGGAATGCTAACGAAAAAGTATGTAACATACCTACTAGTTAATATTATGATTTTATAATCCCTTGGTTCATTTTGTATGCATTTAGAACTTTAAAGTTAATTCAAGAGCATGAGTTGAGTTCGAGATCAGTTGAATTCTGTTATTAGTAATTTGACGGCTGGCTTTTTGACTATCATGACTCAATTAGGGGCTGTCCACAACTTATGTAGAGCTAAGGGGCAGTAATGTTTAGAAAATTGTGAGGGGCTAACATTGTTTTATTATGGTGGTATTTGCACTGAGGATCGGGCTCAGGTGGGACTACTGCTAGTTTTAGAATTTGGTAGTTTGTTATGTAATTTAGTATGATGTAATTTATGAAGAGCCCCCTTGGCTTTTATTATGTGACTTTGATGGGGCAGTAATTATTGATGATCATGGTGATGTGATGACTCATGATATTGGGATGAAGAAGGCACGAGATAAAAAATGTTATCCTATCACAGAACCAGAGTTGAGGCGACTACAATTACGTGAGTGTTCCACTCGCCTTCGGCTTCGGAACAAGGCAAAAAGTTGAAGAAGAGACAAATTAAATATGCACGTCACAGTATATGAAATGATGATCCTGTTGAATTGAAAAGGGAAAAAAAGTTGATAGTTGCACAGTCAGTTTTGAAAGGATTGAAAGTACATCCATGGTTAGAAGTTTACAAGTTTAAAAAGAGTAGTATATAATTTAGAATTGAGACCTATACTCGCACTCGTTATGTATTTTACTTGCATCGGTCCGTGGAGACGTGCTTTGCTGTAGTTTAAGTTTTAATTTGCTTACACACAGAGAAATAATAGTAAGAATTTGCAGTGGATCCTTTAAATATTTGCCGTATATCTCGTCCAAAAACGTTTTGTGTTTTTCACTTCAAATAACTTTGTTATTGCAAGTGGTAATATTAGTTGCTATGGTAGTAGTAAACAAATGTTTTGCTGTACGACACTGCAAAGTTAGACTTGATGGATAACCGTCAATCCTGTTTGTACGAAGTGTAATAAAATAAGGTGTTGCGTTGGCGACGAATGTTTACGCAAGTGATCGGGCAACATCAATATACAGTTTTTGCCCACTATAATGTTACCGTGGACCTACAACAAGTATTACCATTTTTCACGTAATATATTTTACAACATACGTTACAAAATAATTTATATTATTGCCTGTAGCTCGGTTTGGTGGATACCACGCTAACAATTAAATCGTACTAATTGCATTTCAGTTGACCGTATGCGAGGAAATATCGTATGCAGGGATTCTTGTTACTTTGTATGCATCGCTACAGGTAAACGTTTTGCATGTTTTAAAGGCATCTTAAATGCAAGTTGATTTGTAAATAATTGTTTTGTAAAACTAAATGGATTTCTTTAATTAATTATTTAATATTTTAGAAAACATTTTTATTAAATTTGCTCTATAGTAATTTTAGTTATATTGTTGTAAGACTGCGTATGTACTGGAATAAACATTACTAGTAATTAGAATAACAAAATTATTATTGACTTATTAATACCTAAAATAAATAAACGTAGCCTACAATAATACATTAGGTTTAGTGTTCGCTGTTTCGACTAGAAAGTGCTAGATGCCAACATGTATTTGTATACATAATTATAACAAAATATACGAAATATAGATGTAAAAATTGATTTACCTAAATACAATACAAACTCATAACGGTAATAATAACTTAAGACATTGAAAGAAACAGCATTCCATGTTTCCAGTATAGTGCTGATGTCCTTAACCAAAAACAAGGATCTACTTTTAACATTTTTGGGAAATGAAGTATACAAATATAATGCGAAATAAAATGAACCAAATTATATGAGTTATTTACAACTTAACTTAGAGCCACTTAGATTAAACCTCTAGATAGTATATTTTATCTGCGGAATGACTTGACCAATGAGTGACATAACTTGGTGTGATATTGAAGTGGAACTATTATATGGACGTTCAAATATTCCAAATTCGATAAACTCCCAGACTGCTTCAGAACCAACAGCGTAGGCCAGATTGAGGACATGATAAGCTTTAAAGCATGTATCCAGAGCTTGCAAAAACGAAACTTCACATTCAATTATCTGATTCGCAACTATTACGAAGTACTGAATAAAGTCCATGTGCGACAAATCCCCTTTAGCAACAATAAACGGAGGCCGATTTGGCATATCATTTCGCGTAGTACAGACATCATCATTTCGCTGAAATATAACAGGCATACATTTGTATATTTTCGAACAATTAAAACTATTGTTACATGGGGCATTGCGGAAATATAAAAAGGAAACAATAAAGTAAGGTAGTTTTCATGAAGTCATACAAAATAAAGTTAAATCAATTGTGATTTTAAATGACTTACTCCAATAAATACAATCAGGTTATTAGAGCCATCCTTGCAACTACCTTTAGTAGTAGCCTGGTACGCAGCACCTTTTGGCGTTGACTTAAGTGTTCGCCTAGGCAGTTCTCCTTTCTTGGAAGCTGCTGCTGTTGGCTTCACTTTACGGATACTGTGTCGCAGTAAGTAAGGAAGAACATAAAAACCAAGGAATTGGTAATTTTCTAATATCCAAAATCAATAAAAACCATATAAAAAGTAACTTCCCACTTTAATCAATAATATGAGGATTCATAAAACAATCACATATTAATTAATATTAAACACGTCGCCATGATTATCTTAATCAAGGAAAGTATGTTAACCAGACAAATCGTAATACAGCTAAGACAACCATAAATTGTAGGTTATACTTAAGTTACGTAAAATGTAATTACCATCAGTCCAATTATCAGGTCTTCGAATAACCCCAATGTCAGTGAAATTAACAGGATAATTTTGTGCATTTGCCACAAGACACTTACTAGCAGCCGGCCAAAAATCGTATAATTTCATTGCCAATCCAGGGAAGATTGTGTTGAAGTCAACAGACATCTAAAACGTTGTCCCAAAAAGAAAACGATTGAGCAATGTACAATATACAGTTTAAGCTTAAAAGCATACATAAAAGCTACAAATTCATTTAATTTCTATTTGCTTATTTTGCTCACCATTCCAATTGTATCAAACAGCCGAGGAAATCTGTCACGTATATTGTCCAAAGTATACTTCTTATCTTCATCCTTGATGATTTGTCTTCTATATGAAGATGTTGCAATAATACCAGCCTTGATATCACTTGAAGATTTATTACATGACATATAGGTAATGTGTTCCTCAACTTCAGTTTCGGTCAAGTCTGAATAATAAAACAGGCCACATAATTAAAGTATGCATAAAACTATAACATTTTATTCAACTTTGGATGGTAAATATGAATATTATACATGTCTAAATAACAATACAACATGCCTGCAGTTTCTTGAACTTCTGTCCAGTCACCGTTATTATTGTTCATCTGTTGAATTTTAGTAGCGCTGCCTTTATTTTTTCTGCGAAGGTAGTTTATACGATCAGAAAGGTAACCAATTGAATGAGCTCCACCAACCGGATGCGAAAACCACATTTGAAAACCTCCTTCTGGTCTGGACTCATCTCCAATATGAGGGAAAAATCCTACCAAATCCTTTGCCACGTTTTTGAGTACTCTAGTTCCAGGGCTACAAATTCAAAATGACAAATAGGAAAATAACTATACCAACAAAAACAATCTAAAATTAGTACTATGATATGTTAAACCTTAAATACAGAAAATAATATTTAAAATAATATCGCGCTTACTACAAACCATGTTGCTTTACAACCGCCGTTATTAAAGCTCTAGATATTTCCCCCCTGTGAGTTTCCTTTACAATTTCGTTGCGATTTTTCATGCTAAGTAATGTATCCGGAGATAACTCAGTCTCTAGCAACGACTCTATATCCTATACAATAAATATGTCGTTATAACGTGTGGAAGGTTTTTAAACATATGCTTTAATTTTAAAACTTACGAAACTATACAGCTTTTCAGGAACATTGACAACAGAACTACGAACACAAAGCCGTTTACGGGGACTGTGGATTGGCAAGATGTTAGAGTACTGCATTACTGGCTCGTTTCTTTTATTTAAATTTGCCTGGAATGTAAACACAACCATGAGAGTGGTATTGGAACACAAATACTACGTATATGAAAATAGGGTAACCTGCGATTCGGAAACAATATTCGTTTTTGGTACAAATGATCCGTCCTCTTGTTGAAGAAACTCAAGCTGAGATTTCCAACTGTCAACGCTTTCTATGTTTTCTTTAGCCTTAAGTTACAAAAAATCATTATTCTAGTATAATAAAAACAGACCTAAATACTTAGACGTACAACTTATCTACAATAGTGTTGTTAGCATCAATTCATGCCTTTTTAACTAGCAGGAAAATTTACGACCCAATCATAGCTGGCACCATAACAAACCACCTACTGTCATATTTATCACTGTTGGACATTCTGTCTAACGGCAAATAAAAAGCTAAATTAGAAGGTGACAAAACAGTATAATTTGACATCGTTTTAATGACGTAACTTTGATATTTCGAGTCAAAAATGCCTTCGTGCAATTCAAGCAACAGTAGAGGAACATTTTCATGGATAACAATCCCTGTAATAAGTCCAAAGTGCAACGCCCCTTCCGCAACATCAACACAAACATACGTTCCTGTTCTATAATCGCAACCAGCATACGTTATTTTACTGCAGAATTGAATGGTTTCAGAGTACTGTTTTTTGGTAATGTTGCAGATGTAGTCGGCATAATTAGACATTGCGTTTATTGGTTGTGAAACACAAGCACCAGCCAGTAACCTTTTTATGTTCCAACTATCAGCAGTCATTGCGCGAAAACATTTTCTTACTTGAAACCTAAATGATGTGGTTTTTGGAACGTTCAGAAAACTGCATGAAATGTGCGAAACAGTTGTAAAAAACTTATGAACTGATTCGTACGGCATTGACCAAAAATACTTCATCGGCCCTATTTCACGTATAGCATCTGGATAGTGAAGTAGAAAATGATATTTTGGTTTTAAATGATTACCTGTTACTGACATGTACGTTTGTAAGAATTCCACGATAATGAATTGCAAACGAATAATTGTTCCTTCGGAAACTGAAGGACTTAGGACAATGACCACAATATTTCTCAGAAGCAAAAACATGCTCCAGTAATCATCGTCCTCTGGGATTACGTCAGCTATTATTAGCGGCAGCAAATACATCAGACACAAAGTTTGGGAAGCATGTTGAGCGGATGCAATGCTGTTACCTTTTGTGTACGAGTCAGTAAATAACGACGGCTTTGATGAGGAATAATGATAGCCATAACTGAATGCTCGTAACTTATCATTAATTGTCCCCCAGTCAATTATCTTATCTGTCACAAGATGCACTAAAACACATTTTATAACATCAGGCGCAATGCCTTCCAGCAGATCGTGCATGGCGTCCCAACTTTTTAAATCAACAATTTTCAGATATAATAGTTTGTTTAGTCCTGATTCAAATTTAATTCCAGTGGAACTCATATTATTAGTAAGCAAATCTGCGTTATAGTTTTCTAGCGTACGATTATATGTTGGATCTAGTCGTATTTGAGATCGCATGACACTTTTTGGTACTTTGCATCGCCGGCAAGAAAAATTTGCCGAAAATGATCCACTGAAACCGAGTATTTTATGCATACCTAAGTTATCTCCTACAACCTCTGCAAGAACAACTTTATATATTTCTGTACCACCACCAACTACTTCGACACAAATCCCATTTAAAGCCAAATCATTTAGTTCTGATGTTATGTGCTGTATAACTGCAACGCCTCCATCATCCATATCAGTAGCTTTTAAAGATGCAACCAAAAAATAATTGTCACAACTACTTAGCAAATAGGGCGGTAGGTCAACGACCGTAAAATAAAACTGGGCCAGCGTATGCTTGGAATGCTTTGATCCCAATGCGTTAGCAGGTTCTACATCATCGTAATATATGTTAATAAATACTGTTTTGTTGTCCCAAATACCTCTTTGAAATCTCAGCCCATCCCTGAAATGATGGTATATTTCTGTTTCAGTGGCAGAAGGCTTTTGCTTATTCAAGCAGGCTATAAAACCCTCACTTTGCAACAACTGCTTCATTGTTTTTGCAATTGAAACATATTGCATAGTTATTGGTGTATATGTTTGGACTGTGCAGTGATTATTTAATCGAAACAACAAGTCTTTGTCAAAGATTATGACTTCAGGGGGAATAAAATGGCCAGTTTCGTGTAAATATTTATTTATTAAATGTCGACTTGAAAATTTTTGCAATGGGTTTTTGAGACTTTCAATGTATGCAATAACTAACTCTTTACTTTTGTTCTCGCGTACAGCATTCTGGCAATACGACAGCAAAATCTGTATTAAAGATGTGGTGCTAGTAACTATTTCTATAGCTGTCTTCCATGGTAATTTACCAGAATACAAAAGATTCTGAATAAATGTAAACCCAGCAATGTCTAAAGACGGCAACTCTTCAGTATTAAATCTATAATTACTGCTCACGTCGTCTGCACTATTGCTTTCATCATCCCTACAAATATCTGCCAAGTCAAATTCATCGTCATACATATTTTCATTTTCCTGAAATATAGGATCAGCACTACAAATACTTTGTCTGTCAATACTGTCGTCGTCACTACATACAGATGACGGACTACAAGCAACAAAGCAAAGTGAGCACATGCAATTAAGGTGAGCCACAAAAAAATTACGGTTGTGTTGCAAAAAACTACTTTTTGAATAAGCACCTTCACAGTGTACACAAGTAAAAGAATGAAAACCGCCAATTGCTTTTGAGGTGCTGCACGGACTCTTTAAATGTTTCACTAATAAAGAATATAATTGAAATCCAGATCTACAGATAGAACAAAAGAAAACTCTTCCCTCACGAACCAAACGCAGCTGTTTCTTGAGAGAAACCTGCTTCCCAATAAGAGGTACCATCATAGACACGGTGTGATCATCCATCGCAAAAAATGATTCTTCATCAAATCCTTGATCTAAAACACACAAGACAACACAAATCTGTAGTGAATGAAATAAATTGTTAACACAAACATTCTACCGTGTGCAGGTAAAAATCATGTTTTTTCGTAAAACAAAGCACTGGGTAGAAGCAGGGTCGTGTTTCACAAATGATGATTTGAGCAATACGTTTGAAATTTTAATTTATTATGATTATATTACAACAAAACCGACAAAATTAAGTAATAGTGAATCACTTACCAATGAACTTTGGAATAAGTTCTCCCAACCCAGCTCCAGCAAGACAATTTTTCCACAATTCTGACATTTTACTTTCAAAACAGCACTCAATAGAGATTGAAAGCAGTATTAGTTAGATGAATATAAATTTAAAAAAACAGAATAATGTAATTTGAGGTGGTTTTAATGTTGTATAATGCTAAACAATGTTATGACCACTATTAACAAATAAATGTGATATAGAAACACTAACTAAACTATAATATCAACTTAGCATTGACAGATATCTTTTACGAATGTGAAAGTAAAACCAGAAAACAGCTTGCACTAGGCGATGTCTACCAACTGACATGGAAAACCAAAGTAAAAGGAAAATTTGTCAGCACATCTGAATTTTGGCGTTCCTGAGGAAAAGCATGCGCACGACACAGTTGCACACGTCAGCGCGTTCTCTATTGCCAGAAATCATTGTTGTAGGAGGGGCTTAGTCAACGACGCAGTAATATTGCGCATACCACCATTGTGTCTCTCAATTCCAAGACTGACATAGCGGCCATTACGTGCAGTTGTCCAATACAATCGTTTTATTGTCAGCATACATGACAGGTTCACATATTGTATTACATATACACGTATATAATATAAGTTGCCATTCTCCTTAAATAGTTTTCACTTTACGTACTGCATGCAAGACAATTGTATTGTTTCTTTATCATCATAGACATTTGTAGTAGTGAAAATCATCTCACCAAAGGCAAGCTAATAAGTACCATTGAACTTAATAAATTCATAAATTTACTTTTATTGCACAATATTTGCGGTAGTTAACTCTTCAAAAATACCGTTTCGTAATTACTGCAAGTGACAGTTGACATGTATCTCTCCCGAACCCGAAAGGTAATTGTTACAGTTGATCAATAAAGGTCATAAATACATTATTACTAATACCCATTTACATAATTACAGTAATATTAACTATAATCACTAAATAAAATACTTAGACAACTGGAACAAAACTTGTATTTTAACAAACTTGTGTTACAGTGCCTTATTTATCCATTTCTTATACAGCCCGTTAAACGTTTACGGACTCGTCCATTTGGTCCTCAAAATCTTCCTGAACGCCAGCGATTTGAGTCAAACACATTCGTAGGATACGAGTTTTGTGTCATTGACGGTATCAGTGAAAAAGAAAAACTAGAAGTTTTGATATGCCAGCACAGAGGTAATTTCGTAATATAACGCACACAAATGTCTATTCTAATCAAGTATAAAAACACCATACCTATTTCAGTGTTACGTATATACACAAAACTACGTATTTCCAGGTGAAATTGTTCAAAATCCAAGAAAATCCACTCATTTTGTCGTCGGAAGTACAAAAAACATGAAATTGGGTCATTTAATATGCAATAAGCAGTGGAATGTTATAAAACCATCCTGGATACAAAAATGCATCCAAGCAAACCAAGTAACTTTTGCGGTTACAGAAGAGGATTATTTCTGCACAACAAGTGAAACTCAGGCCATGATAGAAGAAGCGTTGTTTAGCTTTCCAAACGAGGTCAACACAACACCATCAGGATAGAACGAAGGCTGTCGATCGTAAAGACTCAAGGCCAATGCAAAGCATTAAGAACAAATAATTTAAATAGGGTATATACTAATGTTTACTATTTAACACCACCTCTTGTCCTACTTTTATATTTAAAATATAATGCTTTACACAAGCCAGGCAAATAAATATATAAGGTACCACAAAAAAACCGAATTTTCTGAAAAAATAGACCGAACAAAAAAACGATTTTGGGCATAGGCTGTCGAGTAGTATTAGTCTGCACAATGTTAAGCTAGTTTCAAGTCAGCCCGCAGCCATGGACGGGTTTTATGAACACTTAAATCTACATCATATGGTACCACAAAAAACCGAATTTTCTGAAAAAATAGACCGAATAAAAAAAACGATTTTGGGCATAGGCTGTCGAGTAGTATTAGTCTGCACAATGTTAAGCTAGTTTCAAGTCAGCCCGCAGCCATGGACGGGTTTTATGAACACTTAAATCTACATCATATGGTACCACAAAAAACCGAATTTTCTGAAAAAATAGACCGAATAAAAAAAACGATTTTGGGCATAGGCTGTCGAGTAGTATTAGTCTGCACAATGTTAAGCTAGTTTCAAGTCAGCCCGCAGCCATGGACGGGTTTTATGAACACTTAAATCTACATCATATGGTACCACAAAAAACCGAATTTTCTGAAAAAATAGACCGAATAAAAAAAACGATTTTGGGCATAGGCTGTCGAGTAGTATTAGTCTGCACAATGTTAAGCTAGTTTCAAGTCAGCCCGCAGCCATGGACGGGTTTTATGAACACTTAAATCTACATCATATGGTACCACAAAAAACCGAATTTTCTGAAAAAATAGACCGAATAAAAAAAACGATTTTGGGCATAGGCTGTCGAGTAGTATTAGTCTGCACAATGTTAAGCTAGTTTCAAGTCAGCCCGCAGCCATGGACGGGTTTTATGAACACTTAAATCTACATCATATGGTACCACAAAAAACCGAATTTTCTGAAAAAATAGACCGAATAAAAAAAACGATTTTGGGCATAGGCTGTCGAGTAGTATTAGTCTGCACAATGTTAAGCTAGTTTCAAGTCAGCCCGCAGCCATGGACGGGTTTTATGAACACTTAAATCTACATCATATGGTACCACAAAAAACCGAATTTTCTGAAAAAATAGACCGAATAAAAAAAACGATTTTGGGCATAGGCTGTCGAGTAGTATTAGTCTGCACAATGTTAAGCTAGTTTCAAGTCAGCCCGCAGCCATGGACGGGTTTTATGAACACTTAAATCTACATCATATGGTACCACAAAAAACCGAATTTTCTGAAAAAATAGACCGAATAAAAAAAACGATTTTGGGCATAGGCTGTCGAGTAGTATTAGTCTGCACAATGTTAAGCTAGTTTCAAGTCAGCCCGCAGCCATGGACGGGTTTTATGAACACTTAAATCTACATCATATGGTACCACAAAAAACCGAATTTTCTGAAAAAATAGACCGAATAAAAAAAACGATTTTGGGCATAGGCTGTCGAGTAGTATTAGTCTGCACAATGTTAAGCTAGTTTCAAGTCAGCCCGCAGCCATGGACGGGTTTTATGAACACTTAAATCTACATCATATGGTACCACAAAAAACCGAATTTTCTGAAAAAATAGACCGAATAAAAAAAACGATTTTGGGCATAGGCTGTCGAGTAGTATTAGTCTGCACAATGTTAAGCTAGTTTCAAGTCAGCCCGCAGCCATGGACGGGTTTTATGAACACTTAAATCTACATCATATGGTACCACAAAAAACCGAATTTTCTGAAAAAATAGACCGAATAAAAAAAACGATTTTGGGCATAGGCTGTCGAGTAGTATTAGTCTGCACAATGTTAAGCTAGTTTCAAGTCAGCCCGCAGCCATGGACGGGTTTTATGAACACTTAAATCTACATCATATGGTACCACAAAAAACCGAATTTTCTGAAAAAATAGACCGAATAAAAAAAACGATTTTGGGCATAGGCTGTCGAGTAGTATTAGTCTGCACAATGTTAAGCTAGTTTCAAGTCAGCCCGCAGCCATGGACGGGTTTTATGAACACTTAAATCTACATCATATGGTACCACAAAAAACCGAATTTTCTGAAAAAATAGACCGAATAAAAAAAACGATTTTGGGCATAGGCTGTCGAGTAGTATTAGTCTGCACAATGTTAAGCTAGTTTCAAGTCAGCCCGCAGCCATGGACGGGTTTTATGAACACTTAAATCTACATCATATGGTACCACAAAAAACCGAATTTTCTGAAAAAATAGACCGAATAAAAAAAACGATTTTGGGCATAGGCTGTCGAGTAGTATTAGTCTGCACAATGTTAAGCTAGTTTCAAGTCAGCCCGCAGCCATGGACGGGTTTTATGAACACTTAAATCTACATCATATGGTACCACAAAAAACCGAATTTTCTGAAAAAATAGACCGAATAAAAAAAACGATTTTGGGCATAGGCTGTCGAGTAGTATTAGTCTGCACAATGTTAAGCTAGTTTCAAGTCAGCCCGCAGCCATGGACGGGTTTTATGAACACTTAAATCTACATCATATGGTACCACAAAAAACCGAATTTTCTGAAAAAATAGACCGAATAAAAAAAACGATTTTGGGCATAGGCTGTCGAGTAGTATTAGTCTGCACAATGTTAAGCTAGTTTCAAGTCAGCCCGCAGCCATGGACGGGTTTTATGAACACTTAAATCTACATCATATGGTACCACAAAAAACCGAATTTTCTGAAAAAATAGACCGAATAAAAAAAACGATTTTAGGCATAGGCTGTCGAGTAGTATTAGTTTGAACAGTTAAAAGACTAAGTGTAAATTTTATTTCAGTGGATGTGATGTGTTAACTGTAGATTACAGAAAAAGTATGTGAAAAGTAGTTTTAACTGAAACTGTTATTTTCGTTCTCTTCCTCTCTGGAGCATATCAATCAACCTGGCTTTAAGACCCTGGATTTCAAGGAAATGAAAAGGCTTATGGGGAATTACAAAATTTTGAATTCCAAAGAAGGCGTAAAAACAGGCCATGGCACCGCAACCATTTGGAACACTAAAATCAGGCAGAAAAAAACGCATTACAGTAATTACAATTTTGAAGTAACAACTTGGTTTACTTACATATTTCGATAGATGATTTTTTCTTGAAATGTAACGCGTCTTCCAAATAGCCGATCTAACTTATTTCTTACTGATTTTGTATAAATATAATTTTGGAAAAGTTTTAGTTTTGAGACAGAATCATAGTATGATAATCTGGGAATTCCGTTTCCATCCACGTCGACTACAATAACTGCTGTGTGGTTTTTGTATTTGACGTTTTCCAAAGTATATTTAGTTTTCGTGTCGTTGTCGGGCGACCAATAATAGACGACAAAGACCACTCGTTCCAACGTTCCTTGCTTCATTGCGTTTTCGATGTCTAGTTCAAATTGTTTTTCTGCCTTACTTTTACAAATCGGCCTCCTGTTAATTCTGAGGAAAAACTTTGTTCCCATAAAAATTTCAAAATACTTGTGCGGAGCTACTAAAACGTTACTGGCCACAGGTAACGCAGTTAGAAACGCATTCATGGACAACGGATACACTCCCCCATTCAACTCGCGTTCAAGCTTGGTGTGAAAAACCCTGGTGTCTGAATAAAGCATAGCATTGCTACAAAAAGTAAAACAATAACGAAATCTCTTAAAACATGTACAAACAAAATGATGTAGTAATATTACATTAAATATGTCAATTTCATGTAATCCTAATTTTCAAGCATAATTTTCAAATTAAGGCACTTACGTAAGAGGAAGATGCCCACAGTAAAAGCGACTGTGCATCTTTAGATCATAATCCTTTCCAAATTTTAACTGGCAGAAGCTGCACTTTGGATAATTTAGACGCTTGCTCTGTAGTAAATCCAATTCATCAGCAGTAAAACTGTCAACAGCACTAGCTTGGCCGCTTACTCGGTTGATCGCAGCTGTTTTTGGTATAGTCTTTCTTGTTTTTACTGTCCACCCGTGACCCCGCTTTTTCCCCCTTGTCTTCTTTTGCATCTTTCTAATTGCGGCAGAAAAAGGTAACTGGTTCTGAGGAGATGTTAAAGCTGGACTAGAATGTTTACTAGACCGAGACCGGGAACGAGATCTGGACTTTGATGTGTCCCTCCTTTTTTTGTTAGAGTGAGGTAAGTGAGGCTGTTTCTTGGAAGGAGATGTTCGAGCTGGACTAGAATGTTTACTAGACCGAGACCGGGAACGGGATCTGGACTTTGATGTGTCCCTTCTTTTTTTGTTAGAGTGAGGTAAGTGAGGCTGTTTCTTGGAAGGAGATGTTCGAGCTGGACTAGAATGTTTACTAGACCGAGACCGGGAACGGGATCTGGACTTTGATGTGTCCCTCCTTTTTTTGTTAGAGTGAGGTAAGTGAGGCTGTTTCTTGGAAGGAGATGTTCGAGCTGGACTAGAATGTTTACTAGACCGAGACCGGGAACGAGATCTGGACTTTGATGTGTCCCTCCTTTTTTTGTTAGAGTGAGGTAAGTGAGGCTGTTTCTTGGAAGGAGATGTTCGAGCTGGACTAGAATGTTTACTAGACCGAGACCGGGATCTGGACTTCGATGTGTCCCTCCTTTTTTTGTTAGAGTGAGGTAAGTGAGGCTGTTTCTTGGAAGGAGATGTTCGAGCTGGACTAGAATGTTTACTAGACCGAGACCGGGAACGAGATCTGGACTTTGATGTGTCCCTCCTTTTTTTGTTAGAGTGAGGTAAGTGAGGCTGTTTCTTGGAAGGAGATGTTCGAGCTGGACTAGAATGTTTACTAGACCGAGACCGGGAACGAGATCTGGACTTTGATGTGTCCCTCCTTTTTTTGTTAGAGTGAGGTAAGTGAGGCTGTTTCTTGGAAGGAGATGTTCGAGCTGGACTAGAATGTTTACTAGACCGAGACCGGGAACGAGATCTGGACTTTGATGTGTCCCTCCTTTTTTTGTTAGAGTGAGGTAAGTGAGGCTGTTTCTTGGAAGGAAATGTTCGAGCTGGACTAGAATGTTTACTAGACCGAGACCGGGAACGAGATCTGGACTTTGATGTGTCCCTCCTTTTTTTGTTAGAGTGAGGTAAGTGAGGCTGTTTCTTGGAAGGAGATGTTCGAGCTGGACTAGAATGTTTACTAGACCGAGACCGGGAACGAGATCTGGACTTTGATGTGTCCCTCCTTTTTTTGTTAGAGTGAGGTAAGTGAGGCTGTTTCTTGGAAGGAGATGTTCGAGCTGGACTAGAATGTTTACTAGACCGAGACCGGGAACGAGATCTGGACTTTGATGTGTCCCTCCTTTTTTTGTTAGAGTGAGGTAAGTGAGGCTGTTTCTTGGAAGGAGATGTTCGAGCTGGACTAGAATGTTTACTAGACCGAGACCGGGAACGAGATCTGGACTTTGATGTGTCCCTCCTTTTTTTGTTAGAGTGAGGTAAGTGAGGCTGTTTCTTGGAAGGAGATGTTCGAGCTGGACTAGAATGTTTACTAGACCGAGACCGGGATCTGGACTTCGATGTGTCCCTCCTTTTTTTGTTAGAGTGAGGTAAGTGAGGCTGTTTCTTGGAAGGAGATGTTCGAGCTGGACTAGAATTTTTACTAGACCGAGACCGGGAACGAGATGTGGACTTCGATTTATCCTTAATATTTTTATTTGTAGAAGAACGTGACTGCGGTTGTGCTTTCGCCTTACTATTTTTTTTAACTTTTGCTGGAACAGGACGTTTAGTAGGTGGCATTTGGGGAGTAGTTTCTTTAGGCCATCTGTATTTAGCTTGTTTTGGTCTTACACCTCCTAGTAGCCTAAGTGTGGCGTATACTGTTGAACTGTTCTGAATACCACACACATTTAAAATGTCATCGGCATTTAACCTTTTATTACCAAAGTAAGTGGATACGTCTGATGCTGAACACTTGGTACGCTCAATAACGGCCTGAATTATATGCTTTGCAGTTGTGCTGGAGGTTACTGCAACAACAAACGTTTCAATCCACGTTTTCACGAATACGGAGTAAGTCTGACCTGAAAGAGTAAGTTCAAAAAGAGGGTTTAGATTGCAATGTAATCACATTTTTAATAATTTTTAATAATAATAATTGAAGTATGAACGCATTAGTCAGTCAGTTTGTTCCGTGCCCGCACGGGATGAGTCTGAGTCAGTTTTCTACTTCAACTGAATGTGATCATGTGTACTGTATAGTCGTAACTCCTTTCCATATACATAATTTATAGCATCATTATGTATTGGCTGACATGGAAATATTACAGTGTGTCCTGATAGAATAGGGACACAGTGTTTTTCGTCGTTTACTCCCCCCCCCCATATGGGGCTACTGGGACGATACAATAATTTGTAAATGTTAACTAGTTAGTGTATATATGTAAACTTTAGTTGAAATTAAATAAAACCTGAAAGTGGCTGTCCCGATAGAATAGGGACTTTTCCCGGTTTCCTTTATTTACATCACCATAACTTCTATCCTTGTTAGCGAAAAAATATGAGGCGGAATTACTGTGAACCGGATGAGAAATCAATGCGAAATCATACAATCTTTCTAGTGGTTAACTTTCCAATATGAGGTTTATAGGCGCAAATTAAGCATAACTGTACAATTAACACTTAAGGATCATCAATATGTACGTACCAAGTCTGTGCTGACCGTAGCGTTGATTCACAGGTCAATTTTTTAAATCTCCGGCCCGCAAAAAGTACTACAGTAAAAACGAACTAAAAGATTTTCTTACTTCTTTTCCACTGTTAATCTTTTTGCGGGCCAGAGATTTAAACATTTGGCCTGTGAATCAACGTTACGGTCAGCACAGAACTGGTAAGTACATATTGATGATCTTTAAGTGTTAATTGTAGTTATCTTTAATTTGCGCTTTAATTATCTATAAAGCTTATATTGCAAAGTTAGCCATTACAAAGATTGTATAATTTTGCATTGATTTCTTACCAGGTTCACAGAAATTCCGCCAGACCCTTTGTATGTGCAACTATTCCAATATCAATAATACTGGTGAAGTTAAGACATTTGTATTTAACTTTTGATTTACCAGCTGAGCTTCCAGCTCCACTTGATATATTAATACAAACACCACCTCTAGGTTTTTGAGCTTGAAGGTCAATCATAAGTTCAATATATCGTTCTAAAAATTCAAAAAGTCCGGCTAAAATAAAATCACAAAGTTTCAAAATTTTGATTTTACAAGATTTTGTATTTTTGCGCTGTTATTTTGTTGCACATACCGGATAGAAAAACGCATTTAGAAAATATTTTGACTGTTTACTTTTGTTGATTTGAGCATCCAAAATGCAAATTATTTCGAAATTGAATTTTTAATTAATGGTTTCATCAATATTTGAATCCACAAATAACTACATTTTGATTGCTGAAATCAAAAAAAGTCAAAAGTCAAAATATTTTTTAAATGCGTTTTTCTATCCGGCTTGTTCAATGAAATAACATTTAGCGCGAAAATACTAAAGTTTTTAAAATCAAAATTTTGAAACTTTGTGATTTTATTTTAGCCGCACTTTTTGAATTTTTTCAAAATCCCGCAAAACACTCTAATATTTTTGTTTCCTACACCCAAATAAAATGTTTTTGTCGAAATCGGTTCGCATTTGTCGACGCTAGGGATAGGGGAACTATCACTCAGAATATACTTTCAAGGCAATTTACCCCAGATGGGGGAATATATGAAACTTCATATTTTGCTTGTTTGAGTATAGTTTGGGGTAAAGTATCATTAAAAAATGTAAAACCTGAATCACTCGGCATCGAGTAAAGTTCATTCCGGTGAATACAATAGATACTCTAAAGCAGAACGCACGGCGTGGTTTGTCCCGCACGACTCGTTAGTTCCAATGTTAAACGGACATGCTCCATGTAATGCATTAGCTTATGGGATGGAGCAGATTCCGTTCTTTCCGCCCTAATCGTTGCCCTATACCCAAAAACCATATCTTTCCCCGGGTCCCATAAGATTGTATAGAAGTACCAAATCTGCGCCAAGTGCTATATTTGTATTTGGAAGTTGAGCAGATAGTGTACTACCCGTATAACTAATGTGGAGCAGCAAGTGTACAATCCCCATGTTTTTATTCATGTTTGACAAAATCTAGGAATAACATCAAAATAGCAAAACTTACCTTGAGATTTACTAGCTGAACTTGCAGCTCCATTTGAACTACTAATAGAAACACCACCACTAGCTGTTTGACTGGCAGCTGTGAGAACGGCGTTTTTTCCATTTTTGACACTATTCAGAAATTCAGCATCATCGTAAGGGCAACGTTCATGTCCAAAATCTACAGAACTTCCTGCTCCCGATGGATCAGTCTGCACAGTACAAATAAATCCATGTTCACATCTAGCAACAATTTGTATTGTATGAGCTCGAAGGTGAACATTTCCCGTAGCATAAGCAATAAATCAAGAGCTATATAATTGTATACAAATAATGGTACATATAATTGTACTTCAACGGTGCTTACCGAAGATTTAGTAAGATGCCCAACGGATTTGCTGGCTTTGTGAGCTTCACTCGGCTTACTCGGGAGATGTAATGCCAGCCCTCCATCCTCCCTGTTGTCTCCCAAGGAAACGGACTCCACAATAGTAGCTACATCCGAGACAGGAACTGGTGGAGGAGAAATGTTAGTGATGGGGTGAATATCATCTTGAGTATTCAAGCCCGCAATAACAGACTCTGTGAAATCAGATTGGGATGTTGACAGCACAGACTGTGGGTCATCATTAGTATGACAGTTCAAAGCAGACGAGTCCCGATTAAGTATGTCTTCCAAACGACCATATTGAAGATTTCCACCTTCTGAAGACGAAACAATCACAAGTCCATACTGTGCTGGATTAACCCTGTCGTTGCTTGTTCTGTATAAAAACACAATAGCATCCATAGTACATTTTTAGGTTCGCTGAATAATGAGCATACATTCACCTATAGGGTGAGAGTGACTAATTGTCGCCGGTGTCTTAATTGTGGCCACCGGCTGTATATTTGATACAAGTCGATGTAAACCAATTTTGGTTGTAAAGTTCAGCTTTGTATCTCATGCTGCAAATTTGAGTTTCAAAAGTGTTCAACTAATACAAAATTTAATCCGCCCGCCACAATTAGGGCACCGGCCACAATTAGACATCCTCACCCTACTCAATTCATCGTTTTTGCGCCATCCACTCACTTTGCATTAGTCCTAGTCCTGATCCTGTTCAACTCGTGCACTTCATTCTCGTCGAAAACAAGCTCTCTGAATGATTCCCATTCACTTCTCGCTTCATTCCAAGCACTGAGATTAACCATGACATCTGCTCTGACCCGAGATGGTTTACTTCCCCCAAGGTTTGGTTTCGCTACTTCCACAACAGCAAATCTTACAATGGATTGTGCCATTCGTGCCCAGCGATGGAATAAAGTTAATCCAGTCTCGGATCTCCAAGGTTTTAAACGAAAGACGGCGTCTTCAACATCTTGACGAATTTGATCTGCATATAAAAAGTAAAGGGGGATGATTAGTATTGCAGTTGCAGTAAAAAGCACTATTATTATTATTATTATATGAAAGGGGTTCGGTCCCAAAGAGACCAACGCCGCCGAGGCCTAGAGTAAAGCACTAAACATGGTATATTAGAACTTAATTTGTTGGAATTAAAACTATTATAAAATTACCAAATTATTTACTTACACGTAGATTCGAGGCGAAATATTTGAAAATTTCTTAGAAGATAATCATGAAGGGTGAGAAATTGCAAATTAAGTTTCGGCAAGGCTAGCACTTGCCCCGAGGAACTATGATAATCGGATGGAACTACATTTTCATCCCAGAGCATTTCTTCTGTAGGATACAAAGCCATCGAATTAAGTCGTTTAATCTGCGAAATTCGACGCTCATATCGAAATACAAGAGCTTCCAAAATAAACTGCTCGTGAATGGCCTCGTCTTTAGCGTCCTGAATGATACGAAGGGAGGCTGCAAGCTCACGCAGTTTCTCTAAACTGCAAAACAAAATTGAATGTCAATTATATTATTTTTAACATTAACCCGGTGTCTTTAAAACAGAAAGAGCATTTTGTTAGGACACGAGGTTTGTTACATTAAATTACAGTTAGAGCAAATCAAAATCTTAAAGTACCTTAAAGCACGAAAGTTTATGAAATTTCCAAAAAACTGACACATTTGTGGTAATTCGGCAAATTTTACTTCCTGGAATTACAAAGAAAACATATCGTGAGTGAAGAACCAAAATGATGTAAATCCAATTTAAGGTACATACAGTAAAACGCAAACACTGATTTCTTAAAATACAATGTGGATTTCGTTCTGAATAATATAATTACCTGAGAAAATAAATGCCCATCCCCATGCCCTACCAAAGAGGACATACAGATATTCAACTTGACGATCAAGTGTAAATCATCAATGACGACGTTAAGGTACCTTCTAGTAGGAAGGAGAGCTTGAAGGTCAATCATAAGTTCAATGAATCGTTCACAATACCGTAAAAATTCTTTATTTAACTCAGGATTTATGTAATCTTGATTGTGAAAGAGCTGCAAAAAGTGATTTTAGAAGCTTAGTAAAAGTAAATATATGTACTAAAGAATTTTTCTTACATCAGATGTTTCAAAATTTTAATATTTTAACCTAGGTATTAATAAATATAAATACATTACGTACCTTTTCATGTTGGCGTGGTTTAACCTTTAACCGTGTAATGTCGTTTCTCCAGCTCCAGCCCCAGCCTATACCATCATTCTGCATTTCTCAACCATGCCTTTGAGGTTTCCAAACTTTGTCACTTCATTCTTGCTGTCACTAACGTTTGCAGTTTGGGGAGTGTAAATAAATTACGTGGTACAAAAATCAAAAATTTTGAGCCCCTACCTCCCATTTTTTGGTATGTACGTTGATTTAAAAGTATATGCAAATTTAACACTTAAAAGGGTATACTCCCCTAAGATGTATTACGTAATTCAGGGACGCTCCCTTGATAGTATAGCTGTAAAACTTTTTATGCGTACATGGTAAATTGCATTACATACAAGCACTACATTCTATATAGTCGTATGTAAAGCAAGGCAAAGTGCTACATATACTGCATTTTTAGTTTTGCTGTATTTTACAGCAAAATTTTGCATTAGAATTGCAAGTTTTACCCGGTCTACGTTATCCTCAGTAGCGGTATTTCGCTGATAATTTTTAAAAACAAAACGCGGTAAAATTTGCATGAAAGACGGGATTCACCAACATTGCCGTGAGTCACGACAAAATTTACTGCTAAAAACCACAATAAGTGACGCATCCCCAGCAATTCATATTTTGTCGTTTTTAACCACAAAGCGAAATCGATTTATTTCTCTGTGTGTACTTGTCGATGGTTGTAGTTTACTAGTTAGTTGTAGTTATTCCCATAGGGAGCATCCACAAATTACATGGTACAAAAATCCAGAAATTTTGAATTTTGGCAGTTTGAACCCATATGCCCATATCCCCCAAAACGTACCACGTAATTTATGGACACTCCCCTGCATGTAGCCCATTGGATTTTTTACTTATTATTAGCAGTTAGCTCCTGCATCCTGTTCCAGTACTAAAAGACGGTTGTTTTTGAAGGCTCCAAATAAATTATTTGTTTGTTTTTCCAGAAGAAACCACAGAAACGCAAGCAACATAGAATTTATCTTGCAATAATTGTGTAGTGTTTGTTATGCAGTAATTTCTCAACATCGCATCGCATCGGCAACCTACATTTCACACACACATGAAATAAAATGGGAGATCTTTAGGTTTTCAAAAAAGAAGCGGAAGTAAAGTCAATTCTTTGAATTTTGCCAGGTGTTTTAGAATTAAACACTTTCAAATATGGCACTACTGGCCACTGGCATTGGTAGGATTTTTCTTTGAATTGGAATTTAATCAGAATTTTGAGTGCTGTATATGAAATGAGCGGCTGTTCCTATTGTTGTTGCTGTTATGGGCTGTGCGATGAATTAATTACATTATTATTGTAATCATAATTATTACAAATTGCAATTGTATAGTTAAGCAGAATCAGAAGTTCAGAAGTGCTATGCAAGCATATCATTTTCCTTTGAGAATAGTAAATTTGTGTGAGTTATTAAATTTGCCCTTCGCATCCAACCAGCCAACCACCATCACCATCACCACCTTCTAATCCTGAGTATTAAATTACACACCATTATCCTTTTATGACTAGACCATGACGAGCACGCGGACTATTATTACAATTATTTATTACTTTTATTCTATCCGCCTTAAAGACTTTTGTGTATGTAGAATTCCTGTCGTTGTCTGTAGTCTCTGTCTGTAACTTGGTCTATATACTTCGTACGTAATAAATAAATATTATATTATGTCAATGACGCTATACATAAAAATGTAATGGTTAATTTTTTTTTGCGTGAAAATCATGGTAAAGTACTTACCTACTTGAAAATGCGCTGTCTCACTACTAGTTAATGACTAGTAGTTTTACTACACGCATGTTATATAGATTCCAGTTCCAGTAATAGAATTATTTCTACTAGAATTCTCTGTTCATTTTATTTTTTTTATATGAAACTGGAAATTGGTTTTTATGTTTTGTAAATTATTCTCATGTCTGTAGTAAGTAATGTGTGTTGTAATAATTATTATTGTAGTCTTTAGAGGCTTGAGAGTTTTCATGTTTTTGATGAGTCATAATGTTCACTATAGATGTCAAGTATTTTCCTCCTGTTATTGTTGTTATCTGAATGATTTTATTTTATCATTTACAGGAAATTTTAAAATATTGATAACGAGCTGATTCTGTGCTCCTGCAGGGCGTTTAAATATTTGTATTTTCACAATAGTTATGTAGAGGGGTTGGCAGTCAGGGGCGGTTCTAGCAATATTTTTTAGGGTTGCCCCTTGGGGTTGCCCATGGCCCATACATGCATCGTGAGGGAAGAATCAAAATGGTCCAAATCCAATTTAAGCCAGAATTAAAATGAGCTATGTCAAATAAAAAAATACTCAAAGAGTTGCGTTAAATTTTAATTACGAGGTTTTTGAAAAGTGGAAAATGTTTCATTTACGAGTTTTGAAAAAGTTCAAAATGCTCTATTTACATGCTTTTGAAAAAGTTCCATTTCCTCTATTTACATGTTTTTTGAAAAGGTGCAAAATCTTCTAATTCCATGTTTTTGAAAAGTGCAAAATCCTTTATTTATATTCTTTTGAAAAAGTGCAAAATACTCTATTTACATACTTTTGACAAAGTTCAAAATCCTCTATTTACATTGTTTTGAAAAGTGTAAAATGTTCGTTTTTTACGTTATGATATTGTAATATTTTTGTAGACAGTGAATTTTGTTTCTAGCTAGTCGTAAGAATGAACACTGATCATTTTGATTCTTCACTAAGGAACTAATCGTAATTCGTCTATCTTGGTTTAAATTTCCCCTATGTTAAAAAATTCACTTTGAGGAGAAGCAATTGCCCTCTTGCCCACCCCCTCAATCCGCACCTGTTGACAGTAGACAGGAAAAATTTAAAATGTAGATTATGACTCGACAGTATATTTATTTCTATTTTTTATGATTTGTAAATTAATGCTCTCCTGACGTTTTTGTACTCCGTATTTTATAAGTACTGTAATCGGAGACGTAATGGCGATGAGTGTTGTGTGAATACTTTGAATTTATTTTGTGTCGTTGGTTTTTTCTGGTCTGGTACTGGTACTGCTACAAGTTGCATGTGCGATTATGTGATTAGGATTAATGAACTTTTACCAAGTACATACTAACTAAACGTAAGTTGACTATATAAGTAGCTTGGTCAGTGTAGCTCCAATAAAATTCATTGTACTCTTCGTACGATGATAAGGCTTTGACTTTGGATTTTGGATGGCGTGTCAGGGACGTTGGCTGACAGGATATTATTTCTCCTTTGTACTTTATGTTGTAGTAGCTAATAGCGTCTCTTGACTTTTCCAAGAGTCAAGACTATTATTATAAAGTCAGGCAGACGAGTCCAGTCCAGACTGTGGACGGACGGAGACGGAACTCTGAAAGGAAATACTGCGTGTTAAAAATCCTACTGAAATGAGTTGGAATGGGAGCAATTAGGGGCAGTTCATGTGAGTACACAATGTCAGAAATTACAATAATTACAATGCAGCCAGGTGGATTTTACAGATCAGCAGGAACAGAGCAGAGTTCTCGTAAACAAGGAAATGAAATTCACGAACATTATTTGCACATAATTTAGCAACCTTTTTAAAAACCATTTCGAAGCTCCTGAAGAAGCTCTTGACATTTTTAAAGCAATCCTTAAACAGTTTTTTTTTCAAAATTTTGAAAAATTTTAAATCTGACGGTGGATCATAGTTTCAGAGAGTAACCGCTTACCTGTTAAAATGTCAGAATGACCTTTCATTTGCTTACAGATTCCATGTGTAAAAAATTGGTACTATTAAATATTATGCCCTCTGCTCAATTTTCCATTTGGCACTGCTGGTTGTGTGAAATACAAAGGGAATCGAAATGCAGAGATAATGGTAACGTGTGAATTAGAATAATAGAATTCAGAGTGCACACAGAAAGACAAACAAAGCTTCAATTAATGGATCTTCCAATATGTATGTACTGTAGTTAATGATCAGATTTCTTAGAGATGGTATTTTTGCAGGTACTTTGATGTTTTTTTTTGGTACCCATGCCATGCTTAATTGTAGTACTTTCAGTGGGTTTTAAGTTAATGACACCTGATTTGCATCTGTTTTTTATGTGCCTATGTAATATTCTTTGGATGGATTTTTGATTCCTAGCGATTTGAGCAGGACTGAGGAATAATATTGTTTATTACGAAACAAAAATGGATGTGTTACACGAAATGTGTAATAAAATTTCTGTTTACTTTGTTGAAATAATTTATGAAAATTGTAAGAAATATAATATATATACGTGTGTAAAAGTGAACTGTTTAAAGAGAGAGATTGAAAGTAATTTAATTCAAAATGTTTTTTTTTCTGTATGTTTTTTTTTAGATTGCTGGGATTGTTATGATTTCCGTGGGAGTCATAACCAAGAATGGCATTAACAAATTCGGAACGTTGATAAAACCATCGGAGCTGAATGTCCCGGCTAATTTGTTCATTGGCGTGGGGGTGGTCGTCTTTTTCATAGCATTCTTAGGGTATTTGTTTATTCGTTTATTTTGGACGGCAATTATTAGTTTTTGGTTATTGTCCAGTATGTATATTTATGTATTCATGTAGTTTTTGAATTAGTTTAATAAATTTTTAATCGATAATTAATTTAATGCTCATCCTATGCTATATATTCTATTGTACAGATGTTGCGGAGCTGTGCGAGAAAATCATTGTATGATGATGACGGTAAGTTGCATAGATTCATTTAGCACTATTCAAATTTTGTAAAGAAAAAAATAATGCTGTGCAAAAAGAATTGTATATTTTTAGTTTTTAGTTTAGTGCAGGCAGTTTTTGTTTCAAAATTTTAATTGTGTGTCTTTGTATTGTTCTTTATGTGCAGTACTCAGTTTTGATTGGACTCCTATTGATCTTGGAAATCGGAGCATCTGTGACGGCTTACTATTTGGAAGATGATGTTGAGCAAATTTTGGAGAAGGGATTAGAGGAAACTCTATCTTCCTATGGGGACAACACGACTGCAGCCGCAGACTACCGAAAGACTTGGGATATCTTCCAACATGAGGTCAGCGTCAGACATAATAATTATTATTACATGTTGATATTTTTGGGCTTGACTATTAATTTGAGTGGATGCCGCTAATTGAGCTCAGTACTCTTATAATATTATGATTTCAGAACAGAATTTTAATTTTTGTGGTGTGTTTGCTTATAGTTCAAATGCTGTGGTTCGGCTAACTACACGGATTGGTTCAATGTTCACATGTGGAATGAGACTAGCGCGGATTTCATTATTCCTAGCTCTTGCTGCAAGATTGATACGGAAGGTTGTGCCAGCGAGATCAATCAAAAGACACCTGAGGATCAAGTTTACCAAGTCCTTTATGAAAATGTAAGTTTCCAAATAAATCAGCTGGCTGCTACTGGAATTTAATCATATTTATAATTTAAAACACATTCATGAGTAGTTTTGAATTTTATTTTGTGTAATAATTCGGTTACAATTAACTGTACTTGTATCTGTTTTGTCAACAGGGCTGTGTGAAACGAGGTGTGGAGTTGATCAACATTGGAAAGATTGGAACGGTTGGAATTGCATTGGCTGTCTTCGAGTTGATTGCGGTCATCTGTGCTTGTTTCATGGCTCGAAGCATTCGCTACAGTTATGAGACTGTTTAAGTTATTATTTCATAATAACAGAAACATCTCAACATCTATAAAAAAAAATAACATCAAGCAAGTCGGTGAGAGGAAAGAGATGAAAAAAAGTTTTGAAGAAGAAGAAATTTTGAATTCAATATATGGATATAAAAAAAACTACGACATACATTATAATTATGTTTATTATGAACTGATTTTTGATTTGCTGCTCTTTTTAATCATTTCAATATTTCGTCAATAAGAATTATTCATCTACACATAAAGTAGATTTAAACTTGAGTCCTGTTCCCGTTTTATGATTAGAAATCCTAAAAATTTAGATTTAGTAGAAATGTATTGTATTGTGGAGGGATGGTGTTTAGTAATTCATCAATTTTATGATATCTTCATTTAGGCTGTAGCAAGAAGTGAGTAAAATTAATTAGTATTTGAATATGAACTGTTTTGTTAGTAAATTATACTTGGTATGATTAATTAACTTTGCGATAAAATGTAAAATGGTTAAATACGTACCCATTGAGGGCGTCTGCATTTGTCTATTTATAAAATTGAATTACTTTTCTATAATATAGAATTAAATATGGTCCTTTTGTTCTTCGTGCTTCGTCCTTATTCTGAACTAAGGTATGATTATTGTAATTAATTATTTAAGTATGAAATTCAAATAACTTATGTCAATATTTGAGAGTTTGGTCATTTAGTTATATGGAAAAAGCAAGAACGCGATATAAAAATTAATGATACCATATTATAAGGTATTCTAATATCTATTTCTAGTGTATTCGTTCTAATCGTAAAAATTTTGACTTCAGAATTCTGAATAATAGAATATAGCGTTGAATCTGCTTTTTGACTTTTTGATTAATCTAATATTATTGTAATCGTACATCTAATATTTGTGTGTGTGTGTTGTGTCATGTGCTTTTTTGTGTGGTACAGTTCCTTTTTTTAAAGACATATTTATTAGGATTTTATTTCGAATGTAAAATGTAATGTAATTATTATGGCTTTTTTGATTTACTACTCTCGTAGTATTAATCGTTAGCTAAAGAGCGGTATCTTATTACGTTGTATTATTTTCAGATTGAATTCTAGTATTTCTGAATTCAAAGGAAAGGAAATATGGGAATTCGAATGGTTCAAATTTAAATTGTAAATTCGATTCATCCACCTTCAAAAATTTGGAAAAGAAATAATTAAGTACTTACCCAGGGACCCGAGTTCCGGTTTCGATTTTGATATAATATATGTCATGATTTTTTTTCCTTTGATTTAATGAAAGAAAACGACAAAAAATAATGGAAAGTCTGATTGAAAATGGCAGACTATATGAAAATGATTTTTGATTTTTGTTTTGAGATTTTTTGATTACTGAGATTTTAAGAATGTGTTATGATGATGAGAGTGTGAGGCGGAGTAATTATGTCAAGAAAGTCACATGTAATATTATATAATATGAATTACGAAATTAATGTTAACTGTTACATTATATTAAGTAATCTGCATGTGCTATATATTCATTACATTACATTCGAAATTCGAAATGTCGACTAATATTACGTGCGCTAGTAATTAATTGTAATTTGAACACGGAATATGGAGTAAAAGTATGTATGTGTGTATTACTTAAATACTGTGTGTAATCTATATCTGATTTATTAAAATAAGATTGTAATTTGTATTGGATTGATACGATTTTAAGACCCAATTTACATACGCATACATATTTTTCACTTTACATACTCAACTATAATATATGTATATAATGATTCATATAGGTATTATGAAAAAACCATTTGATGAAAAATATATATATAAGTAGTAGTCACTTTTTTCCTAAGATTTTCACTTTTCCAATTCGAAATGCGACAAAATCAATGATTGAGGAAGTACATACGATTTTTGTAAAGAAATAAAATTACCTACTACCTATACCTATATTTAATTAGATGATTTGTATTCTCGTATTTCGTACTATACACTTTTGTAGAAGTTAGAATTTCGATTTTTCGATTCGATACGCACGCTCTGAGACGGTAGGTAGAAAAATACTAGTTACATATAGTAGTCTAGTTGTGAATGAATTGGATAATTGTAATAGAATTAATTACACTTAATTATTACTATCATTAAAATTTGTGTTTGTAGAAAAACTTCAAAATTTCTATTAATAAAATGTTTTGGTTGGATTATTATTTCGATATTTTTTATCTTTTTGTCTTAACAATTTTGTTAATTGTTCTAAAAAGAAACTTACATATTGTCTTTGTCAGTCATGTCATTTTGTTAAATCGTATGTAGAATGTAGACGGCCAAAGTAAAGTAAAATCAAACCATCAAAAATGTCAATCATTGCTGATTGAATGAAGGTTTTGCCTTCATTTTTAATTTTTAGTTTTGATTTATTAAGTATGCTACAATATTTTCGTCATTATCTCGAAATTGATTATTGGCTTGCGTGTAGAAGTATATTTTTTGTTAAAGATTTCGTCTGTATCTGTGGATGCCGGTGTCAGTGCATTATTAAGGAATAGAAATAGAATACGATGGGTGCTGTGGCTGGGGGTGAAGTAGTTGCAATATTTTGTTACTTGTACTTCCTTGATTATGCTAATATTGGAGTTGTTTGGTGGTTGGTTGGTTGAATAGATTATTATGTTAGTTGGAAACAGACACGAGTAGGAAGTGCTTAGTTGGGAAATGCAAACACAGACAAAAAGCATCATAGGTCTGTGAGGTTTGTGGGTGAAAAAAAAACATTCAAAATTCAAATGTTAAGTATGTACTTGGTATCCAAAAAAAAAGTAATTTGTTTAAAGAACTTAGTCTACTGATAGTCTGATAGTAACATCGTTAAAAAGTCAATACTTTGAATGCCTGTAGTGTTAGAATTTATCGTTGTCGAAAAATATCTATACCTAGATTACAACTAGATGTACCTATCTATCTAACGTTTTAAGTTTAATTTGTTAACTGTGTGTTAACGGCTAAACTGGGATATAATTGAATACGACATTGAAGTTCAAAATTGTATGATGTCTTGTGTGTTGTTCGCATGAAAAATTTATGAATAAATTTTGAATTGATGAAATTCTGTCTCCTCTTTCGAATCAGAATCAAAAACGTATTTTTCTTAATTGACTAAATTCATCTAAGTAGTGGCAGTGCAATCGATGTTTATTTCCTATAGTTTTATTTACAAAATTTAATCTAAATATAAATATTTATTCTTTACTTCCGATTACTTACTTAAATATTATATACTTAATACATAGGTACTTACTTACATTTATCAAACCAAATAGGTCATAATATTTTTTATAAAGTTCATTGAATGGAGATTAAATACAAACTACAAGCGAACGATCGAACGTGTGAAGAGCGTTTCAAATATTAAAATACAAATAGAAACTCGTTAATACAAAAAAGTATTCAATTATTATTTTTCTATTTCTAAGTTTTGAATGAATATTCTTAAAATTAATTTATATATGTATTATCGAATTCGAATACGATGGACGAATGATATACGAGATTACAAATTATTACAAAAGTTAATTTTACGATTATTGAAGCAATTTGGAGCGAATACCGTATCACTCGTGTCGTCCTTAAATTACCGTCGTACTCAAGGCCTTTTATCAAATTAAAATATTAAAATCTAATTCCTATTCTCTCATTCGCATATTTACTTATATTAATTGTATGCAATTTTTAAATTAAAAATCATTCCAAAATTAAGTATGTATAATGCACTGAATATGGCTTTAGTATAACTTTCTTATTGAATAAATCAAAAACGAACGATAGGTGAGGAATTGTAACTAAATAGATATAATAGATACTTAAAAAAAAAGAATAGAAAATTGGAAAGGAAGAGAATACTTTTATACGAAATATATCACTTCTTTTTTTTACTTTCACTTGTTTCATATTTTTAAAAAGAGTAGTAGTAAAAATCATCAGGAGATATTTAATTATTATGAATATTAAATTAAACTGGAATTAACTTAGGAAGAAGTGTAGCATGTGGGCTATGGATTGGATTCATTGTAACTGTTAACTGTAACTGATTACTTAACTGCATGTAGAATTATTACTGTGTGTAAGTATATCTAGCCGTATCATCGTCGATTCCGGTTCCGGTCCGCGTTGTGATGCAAAAAGAAAAAAAAATGTCTGGGTCCTGCGGATAAAAATGTCGGTGATGGATTTGATTTGAATGAGTCGCGAGTGAGGAATAGGAACTTTACACAGACTTAGCATTGGCTTTAATCCATGGATGTTCTAGTATTTGCTTAAGAGGGAGTCGAAGTTGAGGATTCTTCTGCAAAATCTAAATACAAGCAGTATTATGATTAGAAGGAATAAAATGCCAAATTGCCCTACATTAGACTGATTAGATGGCGACTTCTTGTTAGATTCAGATACGATTATCTGCGAAATACATCATTATTCCAGCCAAGACAGACTGTTTAAAAATCGATAAAATGAATATCCTGGAGAATATAGGTAGGTATTACTTACTTTGCGAATAAGATCTTGAGCTAATGGGCTGACATCAAATTCTTCAGGGAAATCAAAAGAGCATTGAAGGATGAGATCGTAAGTCTTATTGTACGACTGTGTTTCAAAGGGTGGCCGACCCACTAGAAATTCATAGCAAAGAATTCCAACACTCCAAATGTCTGCAGTCTCATCGTGAGTCTTTCCTTCAACCATTTCTGGGGGCAGATAGTCCAGAGTTCCACACACGGTCACTCGTCTACAGTCACAAAATGAGGAAGTCCTTGTTATTAGCATTTCAAACGTACAGTGCTCAAACATGCATAGGTGTACTCATTATGTAATGTGGGGTGAATTGAGTGAATTCAAAACCTTAACTTACTTTGAAGATGGGGCATGAACAGACCATCCAAAATCACCAATTTTCAAAACACCATTAGCTCCAATTAGTAGATTTTCGGGCTTTATGTCTCTATGCAAAACTTTTCGGGAGTGACAATAAATTAAGGCATCCACGAGTTGAGCGATGTAAGAGGCGGTCCTGCATTAAAAATAAAAAAGTAAATATCAAAATGTAGTATATCTTTTGTTATTGACTTTTGTTGTATCATGGATGGGTAGATTATTAACCTGTAATGAACAATTCATAAATACAGGGATAATTGTAAATCAACGAGTTGTTTTACCTGACTTCATCAAATCTTTTTAGTGGCTCCGCTTGTAAACTTTTGTACACCTCCCCACCAATGGCAAATTCCAGGATCAAATAAACTCGACAGTCATCATGAAAGTATCCAAACATACGAAGAATATTACGATGACGAAGATGTGTCTGAATCTCAATTTCTCGACGTAGTTGATGCTCTACATTGGATCTCTTCAATTCCTTTTTGTACAAAACTTTGAGTGCTACAACAAATTTCGACTGTTTCTCTCGTGCTAAATAGACATGGCCAAACTTCCCTTTCCCCAAAGATCGACCTATTTCAAAGTCTGCGAGGGTCCAGCGCCTCAATGAACTATCTTCAGCCATAGTCTGTATTTAGTGTAGTATTTCTGTATAATTATCTTCAAAAATTTAAATAGGTTTAATTTGTACTGACTGTAGTCTGTAGTAGGGAGCCGGAGCCAGTCAGTCGTTGCGTTGGTCGGTCGTCCTCGGCTACTAACTAACGGTCAGTGTGTAAAAAACTACTATCTATCACATTTACTAATTCGTAATTCTAACTTTTTAATTTAATTCCTCACGATCGTACGTAGTTAACAGATGACTGACTGATTTTTGACTGAAAAAAAATCAAAATACAAAAATAGCGGTTGATGGCTGTGAGATCTTTCTTAAATTGCTTCAGTGAACAAAAAATGGTACTGGGGACTGGGATATGTATGTATGTATACGACAAAAGTACGTCGATTATGAATCTATCAATCGTCCCTCATCAGTCAAAAGTATAACTGACAAAAACTAATCTACTTTACTAAAATCTACACACTTGTTGCAACGTCCCGTTTTTATTTTTGTCCTACTTTTAATTTTGTTGCATAATCCACGATCAGACCATATTAAAAAAAAGTAAAACCAATTCAAAATCTAAAAAGCGTATTAAGTACAGCAAATATTTCACTGGCACTGGCAACTGGGAAACGACAGACAGAATGCGACAACTGACTGAGACTAATTTATTACTGATGACTGACTGATACAGATATTATGTTATATAATGGCTAATTTGTGCATGGTAAAAGTCAATGAACGTCAAAACTGGTAAAAAGGACTAATATGTTTCTAGCTTCAACTGGATTACTGGACGTAGAACAGAACAGGGGATGCAAGATAAAATTGAAGGAAGGTAGTTATGATAATAGGCTACAATATTAAAATTAGATACTTATTTGTCAGGCTTTTTGCTGGGCTTAGATTTAGATTTAATTGAACAGAAATACAGAAAGTTTTTGTTTGCATGCCTCTTCCTGTCTAAAACTTGCTAAAAAGCTATTGCTTATTGCTTCTTATTGTGACTGTTGTGAAGTAAAATTGACAAAAATTAAACGGACGGAAACACGAGTGGCGAGCCGTTTTGCCGTTAAATTAGCGGCAAACTCAAATTTGACGAGAACCAATCACAGTCCAGAAACTTGTCTGAACGGCCTTTCATTGGCTATTTTTCTGGCACACATTTGTAGTGCGGCAAGAATAGTGTGCAGCGGGCTGGGGGTCGTCCATAAATGATTTCATCTGTACGGTCAGTGGATCTAGTAATACGATATAGCCGGTTACGTAACATTAAAGGGGTGGGTCCTAGAAAACAGATAACTTTGGTGACATCATTTACGGATAATTTTCAACTGTTTGGTGTAGTGTTCACAATTTCACACCTTTCAATTTTCTTGATCATTTAATCATTTTTGCTGATCATTATCATTATTTAGTATTAATATAATGATTTAATGAGCCATTTACTAACTATTCATTAGTTTGGAATGAGATAACGCATTTTGACGATGTCCATTTCGTTTTACATGCATATGCTATCATAATAGCATTAAGTATGACAAAATTAATGATAAATGCAAGGAACTTTAAACTTTTTTAGTAGTTTGTTGTTCGCGATTTTCTAAGTTATCAACTTTTCAAAGGGTTTTCAGTAGGAAGCTAAATCAGTGTTGACTTGTTGATATTCGGATTCCCGGTTGAAAATGAAAAAGTTCTTATATAAAAGTAATAAGTAGCAGTATTAAACTAGCCAAATTAAATCCATTATCTGTATATATTAAAAGTTTTCATTTTTAATCAACAGTATTTAATAAAGTAATTAATCCAACAAAAAAAAAATAGGCGTTCATTACATAGTTATTATTTTATGTAAATAATCTGATAGTGTGGTCAGCTCCTGTAGAAAATACCCAAGGTTGGAAATTATGAAAGGTTACATCCAAAACACCAAAATCGTTTCCTTTCTGATGACCATGAAGCTTTTTCACAGGAACGATAAGAGGATTTTGAAGGAGGTCACTGTAATATATTAAAATATTATTTGAATTAAATCATATGAAACACGTTACACAGATCAAACAAACGAGGTAGGTACTTAATCAATGACAGAGAAACAGAGACAGAGGACGATTCGATAAATTATTTTTTAAATGGTAAAATGTATAATCCACTTTTTAAAAAATTCACAACTTACTTGTACACCATTCCATGGCAGACGATGACACTGCAGTCATCCGAGCCGGAAGCAAACATTGGATATCTCTTATGATAAGCTACACTCCTCACAGCATTCGTGTGATGTCTCAAAGTTTGATAGGGCTTTGTGGATAAATCCAAGTCGAACCACGTCACCTTCTTATCATAGCCTCCAACAATGAGATTGTCACCCTTGGGATGAATGGCAATACTTGAAATCCATTTAGAGCCCGTCATTAATTTCTTCACTAGCTCCTGTTTAGCCAAGTCATAGATGCGAATATGTCTCTGAGTAGCCACAAAGAAACAGGGTCGAATGGGATGGAAAGCCACACATTGGACGAGTCCCTTGGAGCGGCTCAGCGGGATCTGAGATTTTCTTGTGGACAACTGATGGATGATCACAGCCCGATTTTGACCTTCTGGCATCACAGCTGAGAAGTAGTCACCCCGACCATGCCAAGTCACCTGTCGTACCGGCTTGAAATGTTTAATGATGAGACGAATATTTTTACTCCGCTTCTCTTCATCGACAGGTTCCCAAGTGCAGGCGGCCGCGACTCTGTCCGTTGGGACATAGTCTCCCATTGTGGGAGGCTCAAGGAGGAGTGCATCTGTCTTCTCCACAATTAATTTATCTCCTACACCTGGATTAATGATGGCAACGTCATTCTCTACTGCGACGGCGACAAGGGTCAAGGATTTATTCGGACACCACTCCACACATCGAACAGTCCCTTCGAAAACGAACGTGTTCATACAACGGCCGGTCTGAACCTCCCAAACTGTGTCCCAAAACATAGGGATTACAAATTAACTATTGATCGCTATCAACTATCAAGTATAAAGCCTCCAATACTTAAAAAACAATTTAAAAGCAAAGGTTTTAGACTGACTTTTAACAGTTCCATCAGCTGATCCAGTAGCAAAGAACTGGCCATCTGGCTCCATTGAAATAGAACGAACCATACCCGTATGACCTTTGTAAATCATCGAGAGTGTTGTGGGATAAGGCTGCAAGTCCTTTGGATTAGGTAGTTGCGGAACTAAATCTTCAGCTTTAATCGTGAGCTAAAAAGGCAAAATTCCAAATTAATTACATTTATATTAAATATCCCATGCAGACTTATGATAAACTAAGAAATACTTACAAGATCACACAAAGTCTTACTGATTGTTAATACAATACATTAAACTGCAGTTACTAGTATTACTAAATCGGATTTTGCATCCTATCTTATTTCAGCTTACCCGCATTTTCTTAGCACGAGGACAGAGGTAAAGATCTAAGCAACGCTCAAATCGCTCCTTGATAAAATTATCATAAGCTGGTACATTTCGTAATTTAGGATATTTCTGAGGTATAAAATTATGTTTCCGTTTCCAAGGTTCGTCCTCGCGTGCCTTCCAAGCTCTCATCTGATCAATTCACACACACAAAAAAAGAGATCAAATTTCCATTGAGACACATTATTTAGGCTAATTAATAGGCCAATGACTAAAATAAAATGAAATACCTCATTATCATCAAATAAATATTCGGGTGGAGGATTATAAGACTCTGCATTGCCGGGTAGGCGTGTTTTAGGTGCTGGGATATGATCATGAATTCGTCTCATTTCATCAGATTTGTCATCCGAATCCCAGAGCATGTAAAATTGTGGCTCGGCTGAGGGCTTCTTTTTAGGTTTCATCCAACCCATTTTGATGGCATGAACCATCTTGGAAATTTTCATCTTGTCAATTTTAGAAGGTAAAAACGATGTTTTGGACAATGGAACTGCTTTGAGGGGTGTCTCCATTACTTCATTCGAGAACCAGTCAATCCATGGCTACAAAATCAAGCAAAAAACAATTTCGAAACCTCGCTGATCCTTTGTAATTGGTACAAGAAAATGATGAACTTTTAAAAACCGTCCATGATTTGAACACATCCTTCAGAATTCCATACTTTTGATGTTTTATTTGACATTTCATTAAACATTAAAGTTTAAAATTTATACTTACAGCATACATGTTGAAATTGGGATCCGGTATACTTCCAGATTGTATCCTTCTAATTAAATTCATATCACTGTCACTCAAAACGACATTTTGTCCCGTTTGCTTATCTTTGACGGTTCGCCAGAAATCCGGGTCCTCCATACGACTTAAAAATGCATCTAATTTGTCCCCATGTTGAGGTTTGATCAGCTTTTTCCCGTCCAGGTCATAGCCAATGTGAGGATACTCATCGTACCAATTTAATGGCACGTTTCCGATGGTATTTCTTATGTCCTAAAAAAATTCAATCGACAAATCAACACATGGATTACTGTATGACCTTAAGATTAAATATAAATTAGTTTTTATTTTATTTTTTGTATCGAAAGTCATAATTACCTCTTCGTCAGATGAATCTTGGTCGTACTCATCGTAATTTTTAGGATCGGGATGAAGCTTCTCATTTTCTGCTTCTTGTTCCTGAATCTTCTTTTGAAGGCGGAGCAAACCACCAGCGCTGATATCTGTAGTTTCAATGCCTGTTGCAATTTCATCTGATGGTTCCGTGGCGTCCGTCTCCGGCAATTGGCTCGTTGACGCTACCTCACTACTTGTGGGTATTTCACTGTCAATTTTCTCCTCCTCTTCTAAACCAGCTTGTTGCTTCTTAAGCGGCTGTTGTTTTTTCCCAGCTTTAGATCTCGTCACTGTAGCTTGAATAGGCGTCGCTTGGGCACCTTTTGAGGATGCACTGCCACCAGAAGCTTTTTTAGCTGATGGGGTTTTCCGTTTTTCCTCCAAGGCCTCAGCAAATTCCTCAAAATTCAAACTACCTAGTTCATTTAAATCCAATTCATTTTCTCCATCGTCATCTGAATTCTCGTCATCGTCGTCGTCGGGATCATCGCTGTCGCTCTCGTCAAAATCCGATTCCATTTCGTTAGCGTTTTCATTCCCGAGACCGAGACGCCGCGTTACGCTTTTTCCGTCCCCAACTTCTTTCACAAATTCCAATTCTTCGCCATCTTCATCACTATCTTCTTCAGCTAATTCTAAATCATCTTCACTGTCTTCTTCCTCGTCGTCATCATCATCATCTTCGTCGTCGTCGTCCTCCTCGTCCACACCAACATCATCAGACAAACTTTGACCTTCGTCGCTGTCATTCTCCGAATTAACATTGATATCTACATCCAAGTTTTTCTCATCTTCAGAAGATTCTTCTTCAGTTGGAGGGACAATTTTTGGGTTGGGAAGAACTTTACCCACTTTCCGGGATTTTGAGGACGGGGGTGGGGCTAGAGCTGTTTTAGAAGCTGGACGAGCTGCTTCAATTTTATTTCTAGTCTTCATCACGTCTTTTACCATTATACAGTGGCAATATTGACGCCTTCAAGTAAATTAACGAGCGAGTCAAAAATGATGTGGGAGAAAGATAGGCCAGATTTTAAGCTAAGGTCTGTAAATCAAAATAATAAGGCAAAATTAAGATTCGCACATTGAACATTAATGGATTACATGGTTGATGGTATAATCACGAATAAATATTTGTTAGCTTTCCTCATACTTCGATATTTGTTGTATTTAGGATTTAGCCCACAAATGACAAAGTTGAAAGTTCAAAAATAAATGTTGAATGTTCAATTCTAATACTTTTTTAACAGTTCTAACTACAAACGACAATATACACTACTGATAATGCTAAATGCTGAATGCTAAAAGTTTACAAACTGTATTACAAACAATGAATTATTTTGATTTTTTACAAGTCAATAAATTCGTTACCTTTTAATCCGCAAGTCACAAGTGCTAATGCTGCAAATTACACACTCACTAACTCAACACTCGGCTCCACGACAGCAATCTAAAGTTATTTCAACATTTGATTGGGAAGCTATTTAAGTAATTTGCTATTTGAAGCGGTAGTGGCAGGGTAATTAGTAATAATTATAAATATGAAAGCAATTTAATATTAAATATTTTAATTAAATTGCTGCAGACATCAGAAGCACGCAGCCAGCAGTGCAGTTTAACTTTTTACTGCACTTTCGTCCACACACGTGCTGGATTTCAAAAGTTCCCTGTCAGTCAATGCATTTCCCTCACGTGAAAAATTATTTTACGAGGGAAATTTTGAAAATCGGCAATTTTAAACATTAAAAAGCCTTTTTTCCATTTCGCTTCTTGGCATCTAGCATTCAATCGAAGGCTAGCGAATTCAATTGAGGCTTCTGTTTCGATTTTTATTTATTAGTTGTTGAATTCAACAAATAGCCTTCACATTAAAAAGAATCAGATGATCAAAGGTGAAAGAATAGAAAGTGAAACATTGTAACAATTACAAGTTTAAGTTGCTGGAAACCCCATTAGAATGTTGTAAGCTTTTAGGCAGGTTGTTAGAAATTAGAAGGTGACTGTAGACTGTAGAGAGAAAGACAATTTTATTAAAATAAACTTGACACTGTCGCCCAACGACGATAGCCCAAAGGACTCAGTATACGTAGCATAGCTTTGTATACTGAATGAGTGAATTGAAAGTTAAAAACTCTAAAAAGGAGGCAGGTTTTTGAAATTTTGAAGCTTGAAATTTGATTATTTATAATATTAAGCCATCCACATCATCCGTTGTCAGTTGCCAGTTACAATAAACAGTCAGTGTAGCCGTCACTTCTGCTAGCAGTCTAATAGTTGATAGTACAAAAACTGTGTATAGCAACCTCCATTTATATAAATTACACTTTATTGCTAAAATGCCGAAGTACTACTGTGACTACTGTGACACCTACTTGACACACGACTCTGTAAGTTCGTCAATCGTGCCAGTTGCGATCCTTAAATTTATTTGTTACTGCATAATTTTTGTATTTGTAAAAAACATGACTTATGAGGTACAAGCGAGCATGGGCAAATGGGTATTATAAATCAAAAAGATGTTAGACGTTTATGCAGCATTTTTTCTTCATTATTGTAAAAATCACAGATTAATGTAGTTGTGGTATACTATGTTTTTATTTATTTGCATGTAGCCATCCGTAAGAAAAACACATTGTGCGGGACGGAAACATAAAGATAATGTAAAATTTTACTACCAAAAATGGATGGAGGATCAAGCTCAAAGTCTTATAGATGCTACAAGTAAATTGCTTCTTTAATAATATCAATTATTAATGAATACCTTAATTAATACTTAGGCAGACTCACGGAGACGGAGATCAAGCTCTCTCCTAGTCCTGGCACCTGGGGATGTTAATGAACTCAATAAAGCAAAAAATGTGCGTGCAAAAATTCTGATCTCTCGAATAAAAAAATTAATGATGAATATTCTTTACTTTTTTAGCTGCTTACTTCAAAGCTGGTAAGATTCCATCGAATCCATTTGGTTCTGGAAAGCCTGGAAATGCAGCCATTCCTCCTCCATCAATTTTGCAAAGTTAGATATTCTTCCTTATAATATTCTTATTATCATAGTTTCTAATATTTGCTATGCAAATAGAGTTAAATGTTGCCTTTCTTGTAATAATTTGAAAATAGATCGTCCTGGGATGCCTCCAGGAGGACCCGGTCAAGGACCTCCACCTGGTCAGGGTGGACCATTATTAGGACCACCTGGAAGACCTCCAATGATGCCACCAGGAATGCCACCAGGAATGATGATGCCCCCTGGAGGACCTGGTGGTCCACCTCCAGGGATGCCACCTGGAATGCTTCAGGGTATGAGACCTCCAATGGGCATGGGAAATATGGGGATGCCCCCACCACTCATTCCACCTCCAATGGGTGGACTCATGCCTAGGCCCAATATGATGCCAGGTCAAGGTCATATGGGACAGAATCCTATGCAAAATCATCCAATGGGACAAAATATGGGCCAGGGTCATATGGGTCAGAATCCAATGGGGCAAAACCAAATGGGGCAAAATCCTATGGGGCAAAATCCAATGGGACAAAATCCTATGGGTCAAAATCCAATGGGTCAAAATCCCATGGGACAGAATCCTATGGGACAGAATCCAATGGGACAGAATCCAATGGGACAAAATCCAATGGGACAAAATCAAATGGGACAAAATCCAATGGGTCAGCAGCAAAATCAATTAACTTCATCAAATTAAATATGTACGGACTATTTAAACATTGTTTCCTTCAGTTTAAATATAACCTACTCTAAACTCCTCTGCACCCCCTTTTTTATCTTTAGTAAAAAATATTAACTAAACTTTGTATATACAATAATAGAATAAAAATATTATATTTACTTAGGAATTATTGTCAAATTTTTCAAATGGTATGATGATGACATATTATTATTAAATTACTTTTGTTATATTATGAAATATTAGACTATGGTCCTGTAGGCGTAGCTGAAGCTGTTTTGTTTTGGATTGTGTAATAAGTAATTAGATAAATAATACATATTTATTGTATCTTGACATGCTAAAAGTTTACATGTAGAAGCATGAGTGACTCTGAAAATAAACGTAGAATAAATTCAACGACTGTTTTATTTTCTATGAATGTTTCTGTTCTCTTGATAAAATGTAATAAAGTTAATGTCTGAGATCATTATAAACTTTTGTTGCTAAAACATTGCTTTCCATGCCCAAATTATAGGTGTAGATTACTTTTATTTTTTATTACTGACAACAATAATTATTAGTTATTTGTATAACAATATTATTAAAAGCCTCTAACATTACTAATAATTTTTTCTTCTTCAAAAGGATTTAGTACTTTTTGATAATGACTAAATTGCATAGAAAAACTACCTAGACCCGACGAGAGTGTTCTGAGGATTGTGGAGTAGCCCATTAATTCCCCAATCGGGGCTAAACCGGATATAACTCTATTGCCTAATTTATGATCCATGTACTCCATTTGAAATCGTCGTCGATTCAAGTCCTCAGTCACTGCCCTTTGGAAATTTTCATCCACAACTATTTCCAGCTTCACCATGGGCTCTAAAAGGAGGACGGAGGCTTCTTGAAGAGCTTGACGAATGCAGGAGGCTGCAGCTGCTTCCATGATTGTCTCCGATGTTTTTCGCGTAATTTCAAACCAATTGAGAGCCACTTCTACATGAAGTATCTGTTGATTTCAGTGCACACAATGACAATTAGGTAGGTGTCGAAATCGAAATCGAGTATCGATTTTATAAATTAGCATGGTTAGATTTCAATGCACCAAAACAAAGTGAAAACAAAAAAAACTTACGGGAAAACTTAATTTAGGACCACAACGGAAGCTGGAGTCAATCCCATTTTGTATACAGCGCTCGTGCCTCTCACGAAGATGTGCTAAATTCTCTTGAGTCTCCTTTCCCAGTCCACGTACAAATTTGAGAGATGGTTTATCCTTCGCTGTCAAAGTGAGCTCAATGATGACACTATGCTTCTGATCCGCTAAACGCCGCTCAAATGTGATTCTCTTGGTGATGGAGTCGCTAATTGTTTCCTTGTAGGCTACTTGTAATTTCCCCATATCTGCATCCACTTTAAATTCACTTTTAAGGCGCTCATGAACTATTTCCAGGTGAAGCTCCCCCATTCCGGAAAGAACTGTTTGTGTTGTGTCCGGGTCTACATGAACTTGGAGACTCGGATCTTCTCGCTTGAGTTGCTCCAGGGCTGCGTCTAAACCTTTTTGATGTATCTAACAGAATGACATGATGAATAACATAATGATATTGTATAGTGTTTAGGTTTACATATTACATATCGTGTGTGAAGAGCCAAAGGCCAAAATGACCCATATCCAATTTAAGCTAGAATCAAAATGAGCTATGTCATAAAAACAAAATAAGTAACATGCGCAAAATGTTAATTACAAGTTTTTGAAAAACCTAAAATGTCCTATTTACATATTTTTGAAAAGGTGCAAAATGTTCTATTTGCATGTTTTTTGAAAAGGTGCAAAAAGTTTTATTTACAATTTTTTGAAAAGTGTAAAATGTTGTATTTACATATTTTTGAAAAGTGCAAAATTTTCTATTTAAATGCTTTCAAGACATATTTGAATACTTTTCTAGATAATTGATATTGGTTTGAGCTAAAAATGGATATGGGTTATTTTGGTTCTTCACAGACGATATCACATATCAGATACACTAAAATTTAGCTTTGAAAAGCAATCATTATTTTTTTTATAGCAGTTATTTGTTGTTCCAAAACTCACTAAAGACGCAGGCTCAATAGAGCAAAAGAAAACCGGCTCAGGGATTTCCACACCAGTCAAAGTAGGCTGGGCATTTTCGTCATTCAAAATTTTAACTATTTTCCTTCTGACAGCTGATGCGACTGAGCTTGATGAAGTAATTGTGTCCCCTGTGAAAGTTTCCTTGAGTCCAGACACAACTGCCACTTGTCCTTTAATAATTTGATCAATTTCCTGTAAATCATCCGCAACCGGTTGGTACAATTTGAGGACTTTTTCATTTTTCTCTCGGGATGCATTGTATATCTTTTGTGAAGGTTTCAAACTCCCCTGAAAGCAGCGGAGGAAGGTCAAAGGTCCTAATTGCTTGTCGTGTAATGTTTTAAATACAAAGGAACATAGTTCTGAGCCATATGCTGAGATTATTTTGTGTTGGACGGGCAGTTCCGTAGGATGTGGTAAGTAACTGGAACAAAAGAAATTAAGAGTATATAAAAATACAGATGTAAAATTGTAATATACATCGATACCAAAAAGTATTTAATTTCAAGAAAAATTTGGTTGTACATTAGGGTTTCTGATTCATTTTTTTACGTACGTTGTGATCCCATTTAAAAGCGGTTGAACCCCCACATTCTTAAAAGAACTACCCATAAAAACTGGAACGATTTGACTGCTGAGTGTGACTCGTTTAACGGCAGCCTCAAGTTGATCGTTGGTCACAGATTCTACTGACTCCGTCTCGATAATTTGTGTCGCTAAATCCGAGTCGAAATCCGAGATTTGTTCAATTAATTCGTATCTTCTCTTTAGTAAGTCTTTATCCTCTGCGACAGAGCCTATATGAAAACACAAACATAACGACTACTGTGATATAATGTAGAGTTAAAACAAATTACTTAAGGAATTGACTATACAGAATGGAACTATTATTGAAAATAAAACATACGTGTTTTAAATTTCTCTCCTTTTGAAGGTACGTCAAAGATAATTGTTTCCATTTTAACTAAATCTGTAATACCGATTATCCCCGATCCGGATCTACCAGCACTTGGAGTTTTTTCATAAACTGGGAGTTGTAAAAGGACTGGGATTGAATGTAATCTTGATTTGATCGACTCTAAACACATTTGATAAGATGCTGTTTTCTACAAGAAAATCGGAAAACGACAAAGTCATTCATCATTAGCGCTTACACAACATAACCTAACATTACAGTAATTGACAAGTACTTTTATGTAGTTTGATTAATTAATGCCGGTGATCGGAAAGATATGTTTGCACCAAAATAAATGCATCAACAATTAATTGTGTAAAATTAAAATCATATACGGAATTACCGAACCTTATCCATTTTATTTAAGAAAACGAGACGAGGTAAATGATTTTCCATAGCTTGCCTCCATACAGTCAAAGTTTGAGCCTCAACACCTGCGAATTAAAAATTCACGTAGAACGAGACTCAGCAAAACATCAATCAATAATGAGTAATTAAATGTAATCCAAATCCAGCAAAATCAAGTAAGTAAATGACCTACAAAAACCACTATTAGTATGCATAGTAATCAAAATGCATAGTTACGAACCAGCAGAAGCATCGATGATAGCAACGGCAGAGTCAACTGCCCGAAGTGCTCTTTCCACCTCAAAAGTAAAATCGACATGACCCGGCGTGTCAATTAAATTAATCCGAAAATCCTTCCATGTAAAACTGACCATCGCACTCTGAATCGTAATCCCTCGCTCACGCTCCTGCGGTAAGAAATCCGTGACTGTGTCCCCATGATGAACTTCACCTGGAAATTCAATCACACCAGAGTAGTACAACATCCTCTCTGTGGTCGTCGTCTTCCCCGCATCAATATGAGCCATGATCCCGATATTTCGGATTTTCTTCCCCATTTCTCGACTGTCTTCCCCGGACCCGGACTTGTTCGAATTCGAGGATGTTTTAAAACTTGAGCATGTTTGGCACGACACGGAGAATTGTTTCACTAAAGTCTTTTTCAAAGTATTATTTAACAGTAGTGTGATCTTTGCGGACGGTTTCGGTGGAGTGAGGGTTAGGGCACGGGACCGAATTGCAAATGCCATTTTCAATTGTCTGACTGTCCACACTCTCCGCAAAAGATTCACTAATTGCCAATGACTAGATACTACCGAAGTCCAACTTAATTATTCTTTAAAATTGGAATTATGGTTGTCCAGCTCCAGCATCATGAAATCAAATCTTGGAATTATTTCCATGTGGATTTACCACTTTCGGTTTCCTGGTTTCCTCTGATCTTGATGAAAGTAAAAGTGGACAAGAGAGAACGCGCTTCGAAGGATTTTGATTTTCATGCCATTGAGTGCATTAACGTACTGAGAATACTGAGATGCAATTGCAATGCACAAAAATAAATCGCAGGAGCCGTGGATGTCTTTGTGGTTCTCTGATCCAAAAACACGTTTTGTAATTTTATGATCTTGAAGAAATTGACCTAGTTTACATGCGCAGTAAAATGTGAAATAAGAAAATGTGGAATAAAAAAAGAGAACTTAAATTATCCCGCATTTTATTAATCCACATTAAGAGAAGCGTTTACATGCCGATGTAAAATGTGGCATTAAATACAGCAAGGATAATCAAGGATGACAATGACCTAGTTTACATGCAAGGAAAAGTGGAATAAAATGTGGAATAAAGGCTTTATTCGACTTTTTTAATTCCACATTGGTAGTGCATGTAAACGCACAGGAATGCGGAATTAGACCGAATGTGGAATATGACGTCACATGTGAAATAAAATGTGGCATAGTATATTCCACTTGTTCTAGGTAGGATAGTGGGAAAATGTGGAATAAGGGCGGTTTCAAAATACCGCGCGCCGTTTCAAGCTTTCATTGTCATCCTTGATTATCCTTGCTGTATTTAATGCCACATTTTACATCGGCATGTAAACGCTTCTCTTAATGTGGATTAATAAAATGCGGGATAATTTAAGTTCTCTTTTTTTATTCCACATTTTCTTATTTCACATTTTACTGCGCATGTAAACTAGGTCAATGAAAGCTTGAAACGGCGCGCGGTATTTTGAAACCGCCCTTATTCCACATTTTCCCACTATCCTACCTAGAACAAGTGGAATATACTATGCCACATTTTATTTCACATGTGACGTCATATTCCACATTCGGTCTAATTCCGCATTCCTGTGCGTTTACATGCACTACCAATGTGGAATTAAAAAAGTCGAATAAAGCCTTTATTCCACATTTTATTCCACTTTTCCTTGCATGTAAACTAGGTCATAGTTTTGCTGGAGTTTGGCAAAGTCAAATAGCTAAGTCCTAATTATTAAACTGATTATCAGTTTATTGGAATTTATGAGCAGTATATGTAAAGAAAATACGCCAACAATGAATTATATAATTAATTAACTAGTACAATTTTCAAACTACTTTTTAGCAGGTATATTTTATTTGGGAATAGGGAAAAAATATAGGGAAGCAATTGGATAATATATTCGGGCATGAGAAATTTTGCCATTATAAGTTCTACCAATTTAACCATTTAGCAATGATTCAATGTCATTTCGAACTACGATTAGAATATACTAATTTTGTATAATGCTGATTTTTTAAATATCTATGTAGCTATTATACCAGACATTAGGGAGTAATTAAGCAATTAGTGTTTCTTTTTAATTCTTTCATTAGTCGCAGTCATCGTAAAATCTTGATATTATAAAATAAATTGCTTTGTAATTTTCTATAATTATAGTTTTTGTGTGTGGATTAAATATAAGTACGTAAAATGTGTAACGTTCGAATGTAAAAATGGTGATAGTGATAGAGTTTTATTATAGGAAATAATCTTAAGCATCGTCATTTCATCATTTGTTTTTAGTAATTTTTTAAACTGATTTAGCAGAAACGATTTTGGGCGCTGGACAAAAATAGAATTAAGTGAAAATGAATGACACCAACTTAATTAACGTATTTCATAACCGACTTGAATAATGCGAAATAATGAACGAATAGTGAACGACATAATTTTTAAATTTTATAGCTTCGACCATTTACTAGTTAGAATTACAGGGTCGTCCTTAAATGATGTCATTGAAATACCCCCCTTTTTAGGACCCTGTGACACCCTTGCATTGTGACGGACGCTTATAATGGAATTATCACGACGTTTTCTGCTCCATCTTTTTACAGCAGCTATAACCAATAAGGGGTCGCCCCTAATGGACGTCAAGGGTATGGCCAATGGGTCTACTTTGATACTGATGACACCTCATGTTAAAGATAGCGCAATGGTTATTTTGGTGGCGTCATAGGGTCCAAGAAATCGGGATATTTTGATGACTTCATTTACGGACGACCCCTTAACCTAAAAGGGAAGCAGAATTTTTCTAATTTACATGCAGTCATTGGTAATGGTGTATTTGTAGTCCGAACGTTGGGGAATCGTTAAAATCGTTGGCCGTGCAGAATTGTGGAATGGTTGGTTGGAAAGACGGAGGAATTATTCAGTTTGTTTTAGAATGGATACACCAAACGTTTTCGTAGCTGATTTAGCGATTTTGGGTCCTTTTTTTGCTTTCCAAAAAGTTTAAATTTGAAGTTAAGTTTGGAAAAAGTGTCATTTGTGCTCCGGATTTTGTCGAGTTAACATCTCGTTCTACTCCTTTACTGTGCATTCCAGTTATTCTTAACAGTCGTTTTCGCTAGTCATTTAAACTCTACAGACTTGAGACTCGACCCAGTAGCCAGAGCCAGCAGTTCGTCGAAATTATAACATTACTACCTTGTGTATACTTTATTTAGAAGTGCAACGTCTTGTTGTTGTTAGATTTCGTTCCTGTCATTAAGTGAATAAGATATTGTTCAAGACGTATTAAACGATAGCCTTATTTCTTTTGATCTTACAAGGATTCCACGATCACAGTTTGTTGTTAAGCTTTGAAGGTAAAATTCTTGTTTAAAGATCAAAATAGAAAATTCGATAGATAAATTAATTAATTACGTGATGTTTTTTGTGATGCAATTTTTAGTGATGACCGCACAGTTATTTTGAGTCATGTTACATTTTTTTATTGCATTGCAGGCTTCCGTTCAGGAGACGTGTGGATGTGGAGGACTGACAATCGAGAAAATGGGGACATCAACGTTCTTAACTATAGAGACATATCTCCGTCTCCTCAAGGAAGATGTTCCGAAGGAAGACCAAGCATTGTTTGAAACGGTGAGATACATTTTGATATATTGCAATATTTCTAATTAATTAAACTAAAATTCATTCAACGTATTTAGTGTGATTAATTACGATTGACAATTATTTTCCTATACTTTCTTTGTGGACGTTTTTTAGCTTGAAGAAGTCCTGAAGGAGTACAAAAGTTTGGACTGTATCACCTGCGGATCTCATTTCGGTTACCAACATCGTCGAGATCCCAATCTCAAGGTGTGCAGCTCTCGATGCTTGTCTTCCCTGGATCAGAAGTTGAAACCTCAGTAAGTCAATTAATTCCAGTCCCAATTTCCTCAATATCTGCTGTAGTTATATTTTGAATCATAATATCGTCGGTGAAGAACCAAAATGACCCATACCCAATTTAAGCTACAATCAAAATGCAAATGCCATAAAACAAAGTGAGAAACATGCGTAAAATGTTAATTAGGAGTATGTGAAAAGTGTAAAATATTCTATTTTCATGTTTTTCAACAATGTAACATGTCACATTTACATGTTTTTGAAAAGGTGCAAAATGTTCTAATTCCCTGTTTTCGAAAAGGTGCAAAATTTTCTAATTCCCTGTTTTCGAAAAGGTACAAAATTTTCTAATTCCATGTTTTCGAAAAGGTGCAAAATGTTCTAATTCCCTGTTTTCGAAAAGGTGCAAAATGTTCTAATTCCCTGTTTTCAAAAAGGTGCAAAATGTTCTGATTCCATGTTTTCGAAAAGATGCAAAATGTTCTAATTCCATGTTTTCGAAAAGGTGCAAAATGTTCTAATTCCATGTTTTCGAAAAGGTGCAAAATGTTCTAATTCCATGTTTTCGAAAAGGTGCAAAATGTTCTAATTCCCTGTTTTCAAAAAGGTGCAAAATGTTCTAATTCCATGTTTTCGAAAAGGTGCAAAATGTTCTAATTCCATGTTTTCGAAAAGGTGCAAAATGTTCTATTTACATGTTTTTGAAAAGTGCAAAATGTTCTATTTACATGTTTTTGAAAAGTGCAAAATGTTCTATTTAAATGCTGTCAAGAAATATTTGAATATTTGTGTAAATAGTTAATATTGTTTTTAGTTAAAAATGGATATGTGTCATTTTGGTTCTTCACAGGCAATATGTGTGGGACTAATTAAATTCCAAATATTTAACCAAAATAGTTTTTTTTGATAATTTTTTTTCAGGGGAGCTAGAGCTGTTGGCTTGGAGGATTCGTGTACGCATGTAGACACTGGTCTTATTCCAGACACTCCAGCTTCTCCAGATCCAGAGCCAGAAGAAACAGATACTGGAGCGGAATTCATCCCAAGCCAAGTGTCCGATTTCTGTGAAGTTTCCAAACCTCATGCTGAACCCGAGGCTGGAATCTCCCAAAGCCCAAAATTGGTCCCAGTTGCCGTCACCCTCAAGGCCAAGAAATCACTAGAAAAGAAGAAGAAGATTTGGACCTTGGACGATGTGAGTCTATCTCCAACTTTGGTGGACAAGGCTCTGTGCGTTATTTCCTTCAGCTGGGGCAAAGGGAAAGTGACGGTGACTGCTGAGAGCGACCTCGCTCAAATGGAGAAGCTTCAGTCGGATATTGCAGACTATGTTACTGGTTGGAGAGGTATAAAACGACAACAACTAATTTTTATAGAATCATTTAATTAATGTGTTCTAAAAAATTTCATTATTGTTTCGGTAATTTTTATGTTTTTAGCTTCAGCACTCAACAGCCGTGAGCGGATGCCACGTGCGAATGAGATTATATTTGCCCCCTACGATGGAGATTTCTACCGCGGCCGTGTGGTGAAGACGAACCCTCCGAAAGGAATGTTGTTAGTTGACTTCATCGATTTTGGGGATTCTAATACTGTGAAGGTGGAGGACTGTTTCGAGCCTTCGGATAAAATCATGATGGTATGCATTACTTTGGGATATTACATTCTTACGAATTACGACATATTACAAAATTCTGTTTTTGAGATTTGTTTTTGGTTTAAGGATTTGATGCATTTTATTTTTAATTACTCACACAGGAAAATCCCATGTACGGCTTGACCTTCACGCTCAAGACGCTTAACCCTTTCCCGAAAGATCTCGTGTACAAACCGAACCTGAAGAAATTTTTCGATGACGGAAAATTTTACTTACAAACTGTACGTTGCTAATTTATTCCAAGATTTTGATAGTTCTAAAAGCATTAATTAAACAGCATTTTTATGCGTTCTCGAAGCATATTTTTGTCAATGTATTTGTGCTATGTCAGGATGGAGAGGAGCCATGCAAATTGGACTGGGTTGGATCTCTGCTGTTGGAGGAGGAGGTGAAGGGGAAGAAGACCCTCAATGCTGTGCTGGACCAATACATTCTCAAAAAAACCCAGTCAGCTCCCAAATCCTCGGAACCCGCCGCTGTGGATGTGCTTCCTACCAATGCTGAAGCTGAGGTCCAAGAACTCTCCGAAAGTGTTGCTCCAAAAGTCAAAGCGGATCCTGCACCTGTCAGTCCAGTAGTCGTAGAAATTCCTGAAATTAAAAGCAAACAATCTGCACCTGCATCTTTAACCAAACTTGCTGCTCCGTTTCCGGCTTCAGCTCCGGTTCCGGTTCCGGCTCCGACTCCAGCTCCGGTTTCGGCTCCGGTTTCGGTTCCGGTTCAAGCTCCGGCTTCAGCTCCGGTTCCAGGCATCCGTCGGCCCACCAATCCGTTCAGTGGAGCATCAAAACTGAAGAAAACAATCCATAATTCAATCCCCTCGCCGAACATTAAGGATGGAGCATTTGTCAACATCAATTTTGTATGGAACGATGCGCTCATTTCAATTTCTTGTGTCGAGGATGCGGCTGACATCGCAAGTTTGGGCGAAGCCATTGCCAAACATGTTGAAACGGGTAAGGAAGGAATTTTCATTTCGTTTATTTCTAGTTTTTTTTTATAGACTATTTGAATTTAAGAGATTGAAGTCATCCATCATTTTAATTCGTTATTTTGGAACAGCTCCCGGATTGACAAGCTTGCCAGCCATAGATGAAATTGTTCTTGCACCGTACGATGGCGTTTACTACCGCGGCCGGGTCACGTCTCTCGAAGGTGATGAAGTTCAGGTCCGTTTTGTAGACTATGGAGCTGACGCCAAAGGCCCTTACAAGGATCTGAAGGCTTTAAACTCGGAAATTGCTGAGGTGAGTTTTAATTTATAAAAAATAATGATACAAGCATCACGTAAATTACAAAATCTCTGCCAAAAAAACATGGATGAAAATCAGAGTCAGTTTTAAATGGGGCAATGAATGAAACGGTACTTGATTAAATAATAATCCTTAAAAATTCTGTGTATAGCACCCTATATATGGAACGGTCTTCCGAATGGCTGATGTTCCGGATACTAAGAAAGTTAGTGAGACTCATCCAGAGATCGCTGCAGCTTTGGAATCCGGGGGGCAGATTCAACTGGTGGGTTAAATTACTATAAAATTAATTTTTTAACATAATATTTATAATGCAATGCTATACGACGGGACGCCTTCGTTTTTTTAATGTCTTGGTGAATTTTTGTGTTCAGGTGGAAACGGGTAAGGAGATGCCTGGAGAACTGACAGGGAACCTCTGGTTGAGCGATACCCGGGCTTGGAATGATGTTGTGTTGGAAATCATGGATGCTCAACAGAAAGGCTGAGGAAGTCACGGATATTTACGACGTTAGTTGTTGACTGTGGACTATGAATTCTAATTAATTATCGAATTATGAATTGTATTTTTAAAATTGTGCTGTTTGCCCCATTTGTTTTTTGTCTTTACTTAAACATAATTTTGATTTTCTTGATTCTTGAACTGAGCTGTCCTTAATGAATTGATCAGCTGGTTTTTGAATCTGTGTGTATTTTTACTCGCTATAGTTTATGTAATGAATTCAACATACGTGTTTACTTACACTGTCCACTGTCGTCCAATTTTTTAGATTTTTTGAATAAGTTTGCAAGAATAGACAATTTAGTATTAATCTGCTGTAAGGGCGCTTTTACCTTGTATGTTATACTGTGTTAACTGTATAGTGGGATTATGGATATGACTTATTTGCAAATGAACTTTATTCAATGATCAAGTTATTTTATAAATAATTTTACAGTATTAATACATTACAACTGTTATATAAAAAAATGAAATAAATATTGTACTAATAAAATTGACAATATTAATAGCAGTAATGTAATACTGTGAGAATTAGCAAGGTACTAAATTAGCATGGGCGTCCATTTGCCCAGATACCATCATTTGCATTTGCGAGCATTGTCATAGGTCAAAGGGTACGTCAAAACTTGGAGTCAGAAGCGACAATTTGAAAGATCTGGATCCCAGGAAAAAATCAAACTCTGGGTCTTTTTTAATTATTAGACTAATTAACACCAACACCGTTTGTAAACTATTGTTGCTGTTAACAATTTTGATTTTGAAACTTCCTGACAAAATTTTTGTTTTCCAAGTTTGTCTAATACCATCATCATATTCAAATTTAAGGGGGGAGCAGGTATCAGTATCAGTTTTATCAGTATAACGTATAAGGGTTGACCGGAGTGTCAAGTTGGAGAACTTCGAAGTGGAACGGTTCCAATGAGGAATGGTATTTCATGTTTCAAGTTGCTGCTTGTTGAATCAACCAAATGCATTTCAATCTACAAAATAGAATTTTCAAAAATTAACTTAGAAAAATACATAATATACTACACCTCCTCATCAATGCTCTTGTTGACAATGTATATTTTTAACCTTTAAAAGATAATGAACTTCCAAAATGCGCTTATTAACTGCTATGCTTGTTGTTGTTGTTGGAGGGATTATTGGTGGAGTTGGAATTGGAAAATCATTCACTGTCCAAATCTGTTTACTGCTGCCTGGCTCAACCGACGGACCTTCGACGGAACAAATATCTGTTAAGTCACCTTGATCCTGATACGGATCAAGGTTATAGATCACTTTCTATGGAAAAAAATGAAGAATAAAAAAAACAAGATTCAAAATTTGAATTTGTCAAACTTTGGTTGCCGGGCAACTGTGACCAAACAACGCAAAATGCACTCGAGTTACTTTGGATCTGTTCTATTAAAAGGTAGAGTTATTTATATGAGCAATTTGTTTAGCTGAAATTGGCTTGATTCCTATATAGTTTTGTAAATAACCTGAACGAGACTCGCAGTGACAAATGTCACGTGCGTATCGCTCTGGTTGGTGAGTTCCGCAGTGAATTGAATATTTTCCCCCAAAGCATAGCCTCCCTTTTTAACTGTCATTGAAAATCCAAGCGGTCCACTTTCGAAACACAAACAGTAAAGTGCTTTGTATTTTTCCATTTGAACTGGATGCGCTGCAAAGCGTTCAAAAGGCGGCAGGTTTAAATCCAGGACGCTATTCACGTGAAATGAAATACCTGCTGTGTAGTTACTTTCAGAAGAACCTGTGAGCATTGCTACTCGCATTTCGTACGCAATGCAGCCGGACGAGGTGACTAGAGTGGACGGGAGGTCGGGTGGGAGGGTGAACCCAAATGGGTAGTCATACTTCCCTGGAGACAGATTGATTTCTTCTCTTCCACCTGTGGAATTAATCACTGAGATTAAGCATAGAAAATTGATAGGATAAATAAGTGTTGAGACTAGTCAGGGATCGTCCATAAATGATGTCATCGAAATATCATAATTTCTAGGACTATATGACCCGTCGTGTCATGTGCTTAACCTTTGCTTTCGTTTGGGATGTTAAGAGTTCCCGAGTACACCCTCCCGTACAGGTGACGTCATTCATGGACGACCTCTAATTGAAGATTCGAGTTATTTTTACTACTCACCTGCTTCCAGAAGAGATAGTGTGCTGTCCAGATATATTTGCTCTTTGTCGAACGGGACTTGTGCTCTATGGTGGCCAATGGGAACATAACGCCGGAACCTCGCTTTTCCTCGAACCGTTATTGTTATGCCTAAAATGAGGGAATTCAACTGGTTCCTTTAATCCTGAAACATAATATATTCCTAAATAGTCAAAAAAGTACCACGAGATGATCAAACTCGGAAGAAAACAGAAACCCGTGTGTAGCGTACTATATGCATTAGGGATCGTCCATGAATGACGTCATGTGTAGGGTCAATATGGGTCAACTTAGCTACTGATAACGTCCCACGCTAAAGATAGGCATTTGCACAATGGTTAAGCCGATGGTAGGGGTGTCCTAGGGTCGTAAAAATGGGAATTTATTGATGACGTCATTTGTGGAAGATTTTGTATGCATATCGTTTTCCATGATTCGTTTACCTTTGCATTTGCATATCTGCGACGGTCCTACAATCACGTGGACGATTCCATTAATCGTTTCTCCTGTTACGTAATACGCCACTGGTCTGCTGTCATTATTTAAAAATTCAATTCGAAATACATCTGGCCTCATCTCCTAAGTCAGTATCATTATATCAGTATACTATTACGAAATTTTGAATATCCCAAAATAATACGACAGTAGAAATTGACACATAATAATCATAAGTATTTTAATTAATTTTTAATTTAAAATTTTTGAATAATCTTATTAGATAATTATTTGTACTTTCAAAGAGAGAAAAGGGCGACGAATTAAAATTTTGTAAATTTAATTTTTTAAATTTGAACTTACTGATTGTGACTTGTGAACAACTTGACTGGTTTCTTACCGAAGTACATATGTAAATATTTAGCTTTTAACAACTTTATTTAGCCAAAAATATTTAACAAGAATGGACGAAAGGCTGGTTGAGGGTGCATCGTGCATCCAATGGAAACGTGGCCTCGTTTTATGCAAAGGTTATACCTACAAATTATTATAGCATTCCAGTTTTCTGATCCGTCGCGTTTTTCCACACACAAATTGTGTATTTGTTTAATTGTACGTAATTAGCACCAGACTCGCTTTTAATCGTTTTCCAATGGATTCCATTTCATAATGCTGTATAGTTAAATACAGAATAGATGTTGGCTTGATAAAATTGACCCGGGGCCAATATTCAACGTAATTACTGTTCAGCCAAAACTGACAATTTCCACGGGCTATGGCCAGTATGCCGCAACATAACCAATTCCATCAAAATACCATTTGATTCCTATGTTGAAATTCTTTCAAAATTGATTTTTGAATAGCCTGATTTTCTCAAAAATATTGTTTCATTTAAATTGTTCAAAATATTTTACAAACACGGCGTCCATATTTTGATAATAAAGTCGCACTATTATTTACCTTTCGAATGATGTATCACTCACATATATGTACAAGTGAGTGACCGGTAGTAAATTCAAAATTTAGAATTCGCGGGAAAATCAAATTTTCAAAGTTTTTTACAATTAAAACTGAATGTTAAATTACTTGTGAATATGTAAAAAAAATAGTTTGCTGCCTCATGTTTGGTACGGTGTCATCTCACTGGTCACAGCTGCCTTTAAATTAAGAAAGAGTGTAGTAATCAGACCCCCCCGGGAACAAAAGCCTAGAACATGCCCAAATGATTCTTTCTCAGCATCGCATCCACGACACTGGGTTCCGTCTATACTTCTTACTGGGTTATTTCTGACCCACTTTACGTTGGAATTCAGTGTTAGAAATGTTATTTATTATTTGTTTTGAAAAGAACAAATGTGTTCAATTTCCATGTTTTTCTGTTTTTGAAAATAGCTAAATATTCTATTTACAAGTTCCTGAAACGAGCAAAATATTTTTCTTACATGTTTTTGAAAAGTACAAAATATTCTCACAATCTTTGAGTCAATCACGAGATTTTTATTTTTATTTGTAAATGGTGCATTTTGAATGTTGTGAATTCTGTTAGTAATAAATTATGCTTGGTTTCGGCTTAGTTCAAAGGCCGGCGCCTATAACAAATAATATAGGGAAGAAAATAGTTAATGGGGAGGCAGACAGAAAATTTTAAACCGAAATTGTGTAGCCTGTCCAAATTCACCAAAGGAGAGAATTCATTGCAAATTTACAGCTTCAATTTTGAAGTAAGTTTTTTCCAATTTTTTTTGTGAGATTTATTTATGGATTTAACTTTATTAATATTTTATTTTAGTACAGGATTATTTTATGGTTTTTATATTTTATGGTTAGCAAATACTTGAATCCTGTTTATTGAAACACGTAAGTACATACGCTTCAACTTTATATTATTTAGCTAATATTAAATACAAAGGATATTTGAAAATTACCTAATTGCCTCGTGCCCGTTCCCCCCCCCCCCCCCCCCCACCCAGCTTGGTTTGGTTAGTGGAAGGTTGGGCTTGCATCAGAGCACGTACGTAGTTTACATTCGACCCAAATTTTGCCTGGAATTATTTATAAAAACTGTATTGAAATGCTCATAATTCTCCACGTGCCACGTTATAAGTTATAAATGTAGTATTTTTGCCATATATTTAAGTTGTAATGAGCACCTTTTCTTTTCTTACCGTGCAATTAGTTAAACTATTAGCGATAAAATGGCAATCGCAAAATACTCCATTTCTTGCAAAACTGTTATAGGAATGGACATTTATAAAGAAGGCTTGAAATTTTGCAAAAGATAATTGCTGGCTAATTTATTCTTTTATTGTACAAAGTATATGCTTAGGATTGCAATATTTTATAACGACTGTGTGTTGAATAGAAAACCCCATCATTTGTAAACTTAATTCTACAATGTGAGATATAATTATTTTGTTTTTCGTTTCTCACAGTGATGTACTACACATTGGTTGAAGTAACTTCTTCAACATAGCTTCGTTTTGTGTGCTGGTGAAGGATCGTCCATAAAGGACGCTCCACGGGTGGGTTCAGTGGGTCAACGTGAACTAAGATTCTAATGACATGCCATGTTAACAACAGCCATTATAGCCCAATAGTTATGCTCGCGACAGGGGGGTCCTTTAGATGACGGGTTGTTTATGACATCATGTATGGATGACCCCTAAGCAAAACAAATCCTGCACCAAATTCTGTATCTAACATTATGTCTACTGCTGGAAATGTTTCACAATGATTATTATAATATTATCTTTAAAATCCCCAAATTTCTTTTATTCTTGGCAGAAATTGGAAATACTTTTACTTTGTAATTTATAGCTATGTTTTCCAATAATAATATAATTATTCGATACATTTAAAATATTAGTAGAATTATATTACCATTACCATCACATTGGGAAACTTACTTATGAACGCTTGAGTGGGCAGTTGGCTCACTACTTGAAAAAGAAATAATTAAGTCATGTCGACGGAAAATTTTCTAACGTCTCTTTGAAGGACATTTGAAAACTATGGGCTGTAGCTCTATGGTACAGGAGAATTCTACCGTGTCAAAATTTGACTGATGCTAAAAAATCTCTATAGATTCTTGAGTGAGTCAGTAGTACTCTAAGATAGCAATTACTTTCCTCTGGTTCTGGTTCCCAGCCACACACACACATAGTTTGTATCTCGAATCAGTGAGTAAAAAACTCTTGCAGTTAAAATGGAAAGTCAAGTTTTCACGGATGCAGCTTCGCTAAGACAAATCAGGATCGGAATTGAGAGGGGCACGTGGTTAGTCCTGCACCCCTTTAAGTGGAATTATGAGACAAACCAACCGGAGAAGGTTGACTCTAAATGGCGTCTAAGAGTGTGGAGGGCACACGTCGTGTTTTCCTTGATGTACTTCGCATACATTGTTGCAATGTTGCTAAAGGTCATGTTGCTAGAAGACAACTCCACAGATGAGCGGATCTTCATGAACTTCATTGCAATATTCTATGCGTTCGTCCCAGTTCTGCAACTAAACGTCCTCCTCAAGTGGGAGGAGTTGGTTGCCTACATCCGAGGGATGATAAACTTTTATAAGTTCATCCAGAGTAAGTCCACATATGTTTATTTCAATTATTCGTTAAGTGTAAATAGCTTCCCTACTTATGGTTAGTGCATAGCTTTCCTTCATTTATGTTTGAAATATTTGGAAATCAATCATGTGGACGAATGTTTATTGATTTAATCAAGTACAGACATTCATTTGATTTTGATATAAATTTCTGTTTTACAGAAACATTCGTCAAATCCGAATCCCTCACCACAAAGTCAAAGTTGATGAAAGATTGCCAGAGGTTCCTGTGGCTCACTATGTTCATCGTGGGCACAAATATCATCATCGTTGTGGTGGGGATTGGAATTTCAGGCTACTCTGTGAGTAGTGTCGAGCCCATCGTCCTTGGGGGACTGCGCCTGCTCTGGGGAGAAGAAGGCCTTGCAGAATATAATAGCACAGGCATCGTGTCCATTGAAACGACTGCCAAAATACTGTCGTCAATACTCTCGGCATACATGGCCTTCACGTTCTACTCCGTCGCCTTTGTCATTACCACTCCTCTTTTAACCCTTGGATGCTCGCAACTTGTCTTGCTCGACGAATTGAGGTACGACCAAGACTTAAAATGCTTTTGTTTTCTTCTATTATTTCCATACACATCTACTTAGAAAAGGGACCGTCCACAAATGACGGCGTGGCCCATACACTGTGAGGAACCGTTGTGGGAATGTCTATGTTTAACATATGGGGTGTCATCAGTAGCAAAGTTGGAATTGACCCTAAGCATATTATATAAAGTCATTTGTGAACGAGCTCCTATAAATATTGAATTTTGAAAATTCAACCAAGTTTACAATAAGTTACGTAGGTAGTTAGGTCTCGCCTAACGCGTTTTACGTAGGTAAAAAGCTAGGGTAAACCACGCCTACTTAGGCTTATATGAAGCTATCCGCACTGCACCTAGCTAGATATTTTACGAAGGTAACCTCCGTAAATCGTCAGTGCGCAATGGCTATTTTAAGTCCAGTGCACGGCTAAAATCATTCTGCCTCAAGTCCATTCAATTGGTAGATTGGTAGCTGCTGTCGAGGTCGCTTCCGCGATGCCCATTGCATTAAGTGGGGGTGGGAAGTTGCTGACTGTGTTGTACTCCTGACGTACACTTAGGGGCCGTCCAAAAAAGACGTAATAAAAATCCCATTTCCAGAACATATTGCAGCTTTTCAAAAACATTTAAATATAACATTTTGCACTTTGCAAAAAAATTTAAATAGAACATTTTGAACTTTGCTAAAACATTTAAATAGAAAATTTTGAACTTTGCAAAAACATGTAAGTAGAACATTCTGCACTTTTCAAAAACATGCAAATAGAACATTTTGCACTTTTGAAAAACATGCAGATAGAACATTTTGCACTTTTGAAAAACATGCAAATAGAACATTTTGTACTTTTCAAAAACATGTAAGTAGAAAATTTTGTACTTTTCAAAAAACATGTAAATATAACATTTTGCACTTTGCAAAAACATTTAAATAGAACATTGTGAACTTTGCTAAAACATTTAAATAGAACATTTTGAACTTTGCAAAAACATGTAAGTAGAACATTCTGCACTTTTCAAAAACATGTAAGTAGAACATTTTGCACTTTTCAAAAACATTTAAATAGAACATTTTGCACTTTTCAAAAACATGTAAGTAGAAAATTTTGTACTTTTCAAAAAACATGTAAATAGAACATTTTGCACTTTTCAAAAACATGTAAGTAGAAAATTTTGTACTTTTCAAAAAACATGTAAATAGAACATTTTGCACTTTTCAAAAACTGTTTTTGAAAAGTGCAATATGTTCTGGAAATGGGATTTTTATTACGTCTTTTTTGGACGGCCCCTAAGTGTACGTCACGATTACAACACAGTCGAACACAGTCAGCAACTTCCCACCCCCACTCAATGCAAAGGGCATCGCGGAAGCGATCTGGACAGCAGCTACCAATTGAATGGACTTGAGACAGAATGACTCTTCGCCGACGATATAGAATATTTCACACTTTCAAAAAGGTGCAAACATCTTATTTTCCACTTCCAAGAATGTGTAAATTGGTGAATAATTTTTGATTCTATAGTTACAGAAAAAATCGACTAACTACATCGAAGATACGGGAGCACCAAATGAAGATCAGAATTTGGAAGACGCTCACCATCTCGATGAGAAGGTTGGACGGGAACTACAGAATAATTCTTGCTGGAGGGAAATGTATTTTGATGGCGTACATTGTCACGGCCACGTATGGCGCAATTACGTGTGAAGGCTTGCCAAGAGTTCTATTTTCTTTCATGTCACTCAGTACATTGGTGTACACCACTCTGCTCTTCAAATTCTTGTCTCGATTCAATCAAAATTCAAAGAAGTACCTGATGGAGTGGAGACTCCAGAAATACGCTGAATGCATCCCTCTTCAGCCATTGGATGATGAGCAAAGGCCACGCAGGAAGGAAAAGAGGCTCCTCCTCCTGGATAAATATCTTCAGTCGCTCTCACACTCATCTATCAGAATAGGTTCCATGTATGATATGGATACAAAACTGGTGTTGACGATGCTCAAATTTTTACTCGAAACGACCATAAGCTTTGTAATCACATTTAGGACTTAAGTTTAATCCAGTAGTTGCAAAAGTAGGGCACACAACTCTGGGCCAACAAACACTAATAATTCGTAAACGTATTTTTTGTGTATTAGTACAAAGAATTCATGTTCCCAGTTTAATGTTAAATCGTGAAGGTGGATTTAGATGCATAGTATACAGATATGTGTACTGTCAACTCAACTGAAGTTGCAATAAAGGAAGCAACTTTAAAATTGTAAAATAAATTATATTATGTACGTTCGTAAAATCGTAAAGTAATTAGATCGAACTGTCATTTTAACTTTTATGCTTTATTCGTGGTTGTTTAGTGACATTTAGAAAGTAAGAAATATTGATACACAAGCACAAGCTGATATCGCCTGTGAACGAAGAATCAAAATGACCTATATCAATTTTTAGCTAAAAATAAACTGCACCATCTACAAAATAACTTACATAATATCCTTATGGAAGCGTGTCAACAGAATATTTTCCAAATTCAAAAAACATGCAAATTGAACATTTTGCACTCTTCAAACAATCATTTAAATTGAGAATTTCCTACTTCTACAATACATGCAAATAGAACATTTTGCACTTTTCAAACAATCATTTAAATAGAGAATTTCCTACTTTTACAAAACATGCAAATGGAACATTTTGCACTTTTCAAACAATCATTTAAATAGAGAATTTCCTACTTTTACAAAACATGCAAATAAAACATTTTGCACCTTTTAAAAGCAAAAGCAAATAGAACATTTTGAACTTTTGAAAAACACTTACATAAATAATGCATTTAGATTTTAATACTGTGTCTCATTTAGTGTGTTTTTTGACATAGCTCATTTTAATTTTAGCTCAAATTGAATATATAACATTTTGCTTCTTCACACACGATATGTGACAAATCGTATAATGATTGTAACGTTTTACTTAAAAAATTAAAACTTTGATATTTTATGTATGCGTTTGAAACTGAGAAGCTGAAGAAACTGAAGGACAATGAGTTCACTGATCGATCGACAATTTGCAATTATGCAGGGATTGATTTCTAATAATTTTTTTGGTAAATTATATAGATGAGAGAAAAATAAATTTTTGAAATTATTTCCCGCCTTCTTATTTTGCTTCGCTTTTGGTAGTGTGAGGATAAGATTCGTCATGATGGCAGCAAATATAAGAAGAGAAACTTTTTTAAATATTTTTAGATTTTTGCGTGAAAATGTTTCAAGTAGGCGACAATACACACTCACACTTTAGATATTTAGGTATTATTAACTACTAAGCAGATATTTGTAAACTGACTATTTGCCTCGTGTGCCCGTTGCTTTCAGCTTCAGTCTACGACCAGCACAGCACTCAAGTACATAATTAGTTTACTATTAATCCAGTTACAGTGTTAAAGGATTCGAAAGCGTTAATTAAACTGTGATAATTCCATAATATACTTTTAATTATAAAAGGTAAAATGTGTAATTACGAATATAATTATATTTCTAATTCAGATATCTGTACAATAAACACATTTCTCTTTGCTAACGTCCAATTTTATCCGATAAACTCTCACTGAACGGTCTTGATTAGTTAACTATTAACAGTTTAATAGCAGTCCCAAAATACTAAATTACTGGCAAAACATTAATTAAGGAAAAGAAAATAACAGCTTTGAAATTTTCCAAAAGATAAATGCTGGCTAATTAGCAATAAGTACACTGAGTCCTAGAGTGTTAGAAATGAGGATATTTGGATGACATCATTTATGGTCGACCCCGGATGTATATATATATATATATGTAGTACATACGTTCCTGTTTTTTTTCTCAGTGTTCAAATAGCCATTGTGTATTTTGACGTTGTGGTGTAGAATTTCCCAATCTCCCCCCTTTCACGACCTTTCGGATGCAGAATAGGAAGTACGAGCCAGGCTGAGACCGTATTCCGCTTCGCTGTCCTAGATCTACTACTCGCTGGACCGAAATCAGACCATACGTCGGTCTCCGCTCTCGGTATCTCGAGTCGTCCTCGGTCGTTAGGAACGCGGTACTCCGCTCTGCGGTCCTCCTCGTCCGGTCCGTGCCTTCTTCACCGCTTCGTCGGTCTTCGCCGGTCCTCGCGCGATGAACCGTATGCCCACGGTAATCCGGTAACAACTCGGTGGTGGGAGATGGGATGCACAAGTGGTATGGTCGGTGTGCCGGTGCCGGTATAAAGTCTCAACACTAACACCCGGAATTATTTAGATGAACGTGATAATCCCGGTACCCGGTTATGCTATGCACCACAACACTTTCTATGCCGGCTTCTACGGGCCGTAAAGTCTCACGAAATCAATAGTCCAACACCGTTCAGTTTGAAGGGAATGTTAATTTAATGTTCCCGTAAATCTGTCTGATCTCTCTTTCACAATTTATAATAATTACACAGCCGTATCGGCTACAATGATTCAACTCTTAACTAAGGTTATTATAGGTTATTATTAAAGGTTATTATTAATAAATATTAATTACAATTATCACAACGATAAACTTTCGTAACTAGAAGTAATGAAGGGAAAATAGAATAGGAATTAACTTGTAGATAAATAAATATAAGATGGCGGCGGGCTACCTTACTTGACCTCAATAATCTATCTTCCACCAAACGATGTGTACGTTTCGGTCTCTAGTTTGGAAGTGAAGTCTAAACTTTTGGTTTGGACGGGAGGAGCACAGTTCCTATGAGCGTGCCACGTCAACATCAACTCTTCAACCATCGTTCTCCGCCCTGCCCTTCTTTTCCATCCGCCTTTTCCTACTATCCTGCTCCTTCGCTTATACTTACATTCTCTCACTGCTATAGACCGCGGAAAATAACTGACTGAGCTGACGTCTTTGTCCGGTTGTTGCTCCCAGCTCCATTTTCCTATTCCCTCCACTGCTATTAATAAACGGCCCCCTTACATATATTTTACTTCACAACGTCTAGGTATCTATACATCCACGGAGCTTTCTTTCTACCAAAGTATTTTAAAGGATGAATTTTGTTTAGACAATTTTTAGAATATCTTTTTTATCTTGAAACACTGAAAAATCGATTTTATTAAGTGGGTTTCAAAAGTAATATTTTTTTGCATTTTTTTAAAAACAAAATAATCATTATCGTTTTAGCTTATATTTTTGTAGCTAAAATTTTAATTTAGTTATATTCAATTATATGTCAAGTCAATTAATTTACACTGATTTTCTCGATATTTCGGTGTAGCACAGGTGTTATATTTGGAGATGGAGCAAGGCAACAAGAGCTCAAAAGCTTAACATTGAAATATTTTAAAGAAAATCTGACACGATCTGAAATTGATTTTCAAATTCAAAACGAAATAAGAATTTTGTTTTAGGGAATTTAAAGACAAAATCCAGAAAGGAGAGGAAGTAGAACCAAATGGACACATTTTCTTGAATGCGCGAAGTCGAAAAAAAGTCAAGCATTTTTTTCAACTTCCAATCATAAACTCCTTTTGATTTACTATTATGGGACAACGCTTTGACGAGGAAGACTCCGATTTGAAACATTTCGGTCAAGTTATTCAGAGGTACCTAACATAGGTTACTGGCATTATGGGGCCCCGTGTATTTAGACCCCACCAATTCTTCCCCAACACGGGACGAGTTAATACTTACGGACAGTTATTATTTATTATTATTTTTCCGTGAGGACAAAAAGGGAAAATTTCCGGGGGAAATTCAGTTTTTTTCCTGGATCAGGTATGCATACATTTCGATTTTAGTTGAACATGTTACTCCAGGTAGGTGTGTTGAGACAGGGAACTTATCACGTCCACCACGAGCAGTTAATCTTTGGCTTGATGTGTCCGAATATTTAAATGTATACTTATTCTTTACAGGGAGTTCCAATGCACCAGCAGTATCCTGGGACTACTTTCCTGGTTTATCTCGCCTATCGCCATATTTCTAAACTACCACGGACGGAACGGAGTCATTAATGCAATTGAAGAATTTTTTAAATACATTCAAGGGAAAGTCGAGGAGTGTAGAAACGACTTTGTCGTCGGGCATCCAACCAAAGCATTTCACGCACGCGTATATTGACCATATTTTGGAAAAAAACAATGACTCAGATTTTAATTTTGAATCCGCACGTAAATTGAACTGTAAGTAAATCTCCACAAAAAGCACATCAGCCTATGTGAAAGAAAATGCAAAGTAAGCTCTGTTTAATCAAGTTCTTATTTCAATAAGAGAGAAATAATGTATGACTTACCATATTGTTTCAAACGGCTCGTTAAATGATTCACAATCTCGGTTCCGCGCCTTTCAAACGTCAATTTGTACAAACTTTAAAGAGCATTGCTAAACAATCTCGTGCAAGCTCCATGAAGGGCTCTGGAAATTCTGGAACATGGTACGTTCGGTTCCCGCATTTCCAATGAGCATCATCTTAAACGTAGTTAAGTAATTCATGACGATTGCATAGCTTTCATCAAAATACTTTCACGATTGATTTACCAAAAAAAAATATACAGTGTAGTTATAGATGGAATTCATCGCTTGAAAAATTACCTAAATTATAGGTGCTTAAGAAGAAACTTGTAAGCTGCCCGGGATTCAACTGTCACTGTAAAAATACACGGTAAAATTGTAAAAACAAATCTCGTTCAAGTAAGATTTTAATCTAATACAACTCAAGTATACATATCGCAAAAAATGTCAAAATTCCACTAAACCCAAAACGATATGTTAGAGCATATAGGAGAAATTGCCTCACATTTTGGCCTATACCCATTATTCCCCTGACTACACTACGTTAATACTTTTGAACGACCCCTTAAAAAATTTTCATTTACATGTTTTTGAAAAGTGTAAAATATTATATTTACATTTTTTTGAAAATTGCAAAAAGTTGTGTTTCCATGTTTTATACATGAGCAAAATGTTCTATTTACATATGTGTTTGAATGTACAATTCATACTTGCATTTTACAATCAGAAATTAGCATACAATTGAATATAATTCTAAAGGTTTATTTTTTGCATAGTCTCTTATTGATTTTTTGGCAAAACCCGTCAAGTACCAGATTTCAAAATTTTGAATCACATTTAAAAAATTACGATGCAGCGTCAGATTTGTGTAATTACTTTTGGCTACTAATACACTTGATACTATGCAGCCACGGAAAAAAGACAATTTTTAAAAAAATCACATTTTCACATGATTATAAAAATTTTCGGGTCTTGTAAAGTTGGGCAACATGAACTTAACGCGTTTTGCCAGCAAAATCCTCATATGTTGTTATACCCCTGTCTATTAGATACCCGCGCTCTACTGAATTGGAAGAAATACGGTACTACTACTTCTCCCTATTTCCTCGTCTACATTCACTCGTGGAGTTTTCTTAGAATATTTTGGGCTTCGAGCTTTGATGTGGCAGCAGATTTCGTGAGAATCAAAATGTAATATGTGTAAGTACTTGTATTGTATTTAAAGGGATCTTACATAGTATAATACTATGCAAAATGCCGCTCAGGCCACTAACAGGCCCATTGCAGACTACCCTTATACTATAGCTTTAATTTAGGCATTACGCAAAACGACCTGTTGCCATAGAATAGGACAACAAGTCTTTTGGTGTAGCCAGTAGTAGTTGATCAGTTGTGAAGATGCATGCACCTAGATAAATATTCCTGACCATAATATATCTCAAACACTCAGCCAGAAAGTGACGTGCTGTTTCCTGCTCTAGTCCACAATGTGAACACAGAGGTGAATTAGCTAGTCTCATCCTGTGCATGTGTGCCTGGAATCTTCCATGACCAGTGAGTATTTCCACCAGCCATTTTAAGTGCGTGCGCGAGAATCTTGTGAGCGAGTGATTTCCATACCAAGGTTTGTCAATCCATCGCTTTGACTGCGCGCAGGTAGATGTTTTATTCCACCTCTCTGTGTGTGCTTTCCTTCCTCTAGAGCGGATAGCCATGTTAACCACAGATGTTGCAATAGGAATAGAATGCATTGCCTCCTGCGCGGGAGCAATGTTCTCATACGATGCTTTGGCAAGGCGATCTGCCTCTTCATTGCCTCGGTAGCCAGTGTGACTTGGTATCCATGAAAGTCTAACTACGTTGCCTGTGGCCAGACGGTTCAAACTTTCGTGACACGCAAGCACTAGGGTAGACACGGTGGTATCTTTTACCAGCGCATTTAGTGAACTTAGACTGTCGCTAAAGATGTGTATTGTTTGACCTTCACAGCCCATCCCCAACAGCCAATTGGCCGTGTGTAGGATTGCAAAGATCTCACACTGAAATACAGTAGCGTACTTGCCTAGGTAGATGGATTCTGAATACAGTGTAACTTAACTCATCCATTACTAGGTTCCAAAGAAGTGGTGACACAACACCCCCCTGTGGGCAGCCTCTCTCTACACTACTTGTCTTATTTTGTTGTTGTAGTTCAGAATGTACTTGACGATTGCAGAGCATGCAAAATATCCATCTTCTAATTAAGGGAGAAAATTCCAGACGCTCCATTGCTCGCTGCACAGCACTGAACAATAGATTGCTAAAAGCTCCTTCAATGTCGGCAAAGACAGCAAAGACTAGTTCTTTTCTTTGCAAAGCTTTTTCTACGTGTGACTAGCCTATGTTGAGCAGCTTCGGTAGAAACCTGCCATTTACAAAAATCAGCCTAGTTTTGAATAGCACAGATCCAAAGTAACTCGACCGAGTTTTGCGTTTTTTGGTCACTGTGGCCCGCCAAAGTTTAAAAACATTCAAATTTCGATTTTTGACACAGGGCGGGGCGTACTATTAGAGGAAATACGGTACATCAACGCGAACATGTAATGTATATTCGCTTCCTACAGTCTATTGTATCTACTCAATTCTAATATATGACTTTATCATTGAGGCACAATTTCAGTGAAAGAAAAACTCAAATGTTGTTACAAGAGCGTCTCCCATAAATCTCTCAAAACTGGTGACAAAATTGTATTGGAAAAATAAAAATAAATATTACCTGTCAGCAAATAGTAACTCGTCCCCACTTATCGGGGACAAATTTGTGGGGTCTAATTAAGCGGAGCCATTTAATGCCAGTAACCCAAGTGACTTCTGAATAAGTTTGACGAAATGTTTAAAATCAGTCTTCGTTGTCAAAGCGTTGACCCCTAATTCAGTAAACAAGAAGAGGTCTTGATTGGAAGTTAAAAAAATGCTTGATTTTCATCGCACCTCCTGCACTCAAGACAAGGTGTCCATTTTGTTTTCCTTCCTCGCTGCATTTCTCTTTTAAAGCTAAAAACACTCATTTTGTTTTGGAAGCGAAAATCGATTTCGAAGCAGATATTCTTTCAAGTATTTCAATGCTACGCGTTTCAGCAATTGTTGCCTTGCTCCATCTCCAAATATAACACTTGCGCTACATCGAATACAAAAAACAAATTTTACATTAAAGCATTTTGGGTCACTGAGGCCTGCCAAACATTACAAAAATTCAAATCTTGATTTAAGGCACCCTGAAGCTTCTTAATCGATTTTTACAAAATTTGAGGTTTTTTTTTCTTCAAACAGTTTTCTAAAACGTTATTTAATTAATTTTTAAAATTCAGTTTTAATTTTTTTAAAACAAAACTAAAAATATTTACAAAATATAAAAAGTTGTTCTTTTCTTTTACCTAATTGACGTTTTTCCAGAAATTTAGTATTTTGGGACTGCTATTTAGCCGGTAGTTGTGAATTAAGCCCATTCAGTGAGCATTTATCAAAGGAAAGTGGACGTTAGCAAAGAGAAATGTGTTTTTTGTATCTAAATTAAAAGTATAATCATTTACGTAATTATACATTTTACCTTTCCTAATTTAAAATATATTATAGAAATACCAGTTTAATTACGCTTTTAAATCATTCAAAACCGCAACTGAGTTAATAGTAAACTACTTACTCATGTGCTGTGATGCAAAGCCCAGTCGTACACTGAAGCTCAAAGGCAACGGGCACACGAGGCAAAGAGGCAGTTCACAAATATCTGCTTGATATTTTACATAACCTAAAACAAAAGTTACATAACTTAAAACAGTTAAACGCAAAGCTAAGAAGAATATAAATTTTATGAACGCAGTTTCACTGAAATATAAAATTTAATACATTTCTAACAATGCAAGTCATGCATCAACTTCACAAACAAAAGTAGAAACGAAACGTTTAATAGTTTCGATATAACATGATTTGTGTTTGGGCAATACCCAAAACGCAATAAATCAATACTACTGTATTTAGCACTATAAAAAGTGTAAATAGTAAAACACTAAGAGAGGAGTTGGGTGTACAAGGCGTAGTGTTAATTCCTGTGGAAGCTGTGCTTCTGTGTACTGAAGATTTTAACAGTATGATGACTAGCAGGTAGGCAACCCGATGGGTTGCTAGCGTTACGATATTAGAATGGACTCACTCATGTATACAATATTACGTAAGATGGAGAAAGTATAGGGCGGGAGGTTTTATTGCTGTTGACCGGTGTTCGGTATTGAACCGAATTTTTGATATATTTTATTTAACCCCTAATAGTTCGTTCAACTTCACAAATTGTGAGTTGAAATGCTGGCATTAATTATTCATATTTAATGTGCTTTTGATGTTAATATTAATGTAATATTAAGAAGCATTTGACATCGACAGAGATGTCTCATATCTGTAAGTTATGACTATAGAAATAGTAATTTAGTCCTGACTTTCCTCATTCCGTACATTCTATCTATAACTGTATTCTTCAATCTGGCTCGGTCACTTATCAATATGTTAATTTCTGCATTCTTCACATTTCCGGCCAGATCATCTTTGAACTCATGTAAGTTTCTTGTCTTTGGTTGTGCAGTCCACGTGGACTGAAATTTCTTCTACAATATTTGGATTATACATATATTTCTGGAAACTTCAAATTTACCATGCGGTCGAACCATGCCGACTTTTCTATTTCATCAGCCATGTGGCATGACCACGCTTTCAAGCTCTCATTGCCACAACTTAGCCTAAAATCTAAGACTCTTACTCTAGCACTGTTGCAGATCAGACTTACAAACTGAGCTGCTCCACCTGTATCATTTTACCACTTCTATTGTAAACTATACTACTGCTTTGCCTTTACTTTCCTATAGTTAAATAAATCCTATTTATTATTTTTATAGAAGTGTTGGTTTTATGTTTGAGTCCACTGGTGAAATTATTATCATATTCACCATTTGCTACGCTGCATCAATCCAGATTGTAAAAGTCATTATTTAGGGATTTTTGCATCTACCTACATCCACGGATGTTGAAGCATCAGATTTACGACCTGAAGTCTCATCATTCCAAATTTCATACAACTCTGGGTTCGCCACCAAACAACCGGAAACTTATTGTGAGTGGCAACTTAATTATAGTTTTTTTAAAACTGTAATTATTTTTGAAATCTTTAATAAATATACTGACTATACTTTAACCATGTCATGCCCTCAGCAAAGGAATGTCATGTCTTTAGTAAAGTAAATATTATAGGGTTTAATTTGAAAAATCTGGTGCTTCGCGCCAGATGTGAGGACTGTGAACTCGATGTAAATGCTGAGCTCATCACGAATTTCGACGTCAACAAATGAATTGAACTCTATTTTAGCAATGTTAAATGACGATCCATGGAGAAGCAGTATTTAATTAAACAGAAAAGGCTATTCCTAATGTTGAAAAAATGGCTATTTGTAATTTAAGATTTCTTAGTATTCCTCTCGGAGCTTGCAACTCACGGACTGAAATACTTTTGGAATTAAGGTGATAGATTTGGATTAGGGATTTAGTAATATTAATTTGTTGACATCATTTAGAGACCACACTGCACTTGGATAAAAGTGGTAGCTTAGCAGTAAAGCAACCCGATGGCGTAGTGTTAATTCCTGTGGAGGGGTATGCTTCTGTGTGCTGCAGATTTTAACAGTATGATGATGATACTGCACGAATTAAGTATATAGATTACGAAGCTACACCATTTATTCCTGGTGGGAGCAACACATTCGTATAGTATTATTACAACAGTGGTATCATACACTTAGGTGTGATGCCACTTACATTAGTCAAGTACCTTCTCGCATTGCCCTGTTTAAAAACCACTGCCTCTAATTTAACTTATTTGCGTAACAGTGATATGTTTATTGACATGAGATTTTTGTATGCATATGGGTGCATGAACAGTTTTGGCTGTGACTAGAAAGCTCGTTTTCCCGGGAGCTATTCCTGATAGATAATGAATTCAAACGCATTCTGTGAACTTCAATGTTGTAAATTCGACATTCGATAGTGTAAAACAAATTGAGAAATTTACAATACGTTTCCATTAGATGCACCACTGTCCAGCCTTTCGTTCTTTCCTCTGGGTAAATATTTTGGTCTAAATAAAGCTGTTGACAGCTAAATGTTTACATTTACTTTGCTTCGGTAAAAAACTATTAAAGTTTGTCAAAATCAGTTGAAATTTAAATTATTCTAAAAATTTTAAACTGTCGCCCTTTCCTCTCTGACATTTTTTAAAGTACAAATAATTAACTAATATCTAATTATTTGACTATTAAAAATGATTAAATTAAAAATAAATGAAAATATTTAACTGATGGCAATTAATATGATTCGCCAATTTCTACTGTCGTATTTTGGGATATTCAAAATTTCAAAATAGTATACTGATACTGATATACTGACTTAGGAGATGAGACCAGATGTATTTGGAATAGAATTTTTAAAAAATGACAGCAGACCAGTGGGGTATTACGTAGCAGGAGAAACGATTAATGGAATCGTCCACGTAACTGTAGGACCGTCTCAGATATGCAAATGCTTAGGTAAAGAAAAGAATCATGGAAAACGATATGCACACGAAATCTTCCACAAATGACGTCATCAATAAATCCCCATTTTTGCGACCCCATCATCGGCTTAAAAAACCATTGTGCAAATGGCTATCTTTAAGATGGGATGTTATCAGCAGTTGACAGCAGGTGACCCATTGACCCTACCCCTGACGTCATTCATGGACGACCCCTAATGCATAATACACTAGGCCCTGGTTTCCTTTTCTTTAGTAGTTTGATCTTCTCACTTCTCATTCTAGTAGTACTTTTCTCAGTTAGAAATATTATGTTACAGGATTAAAGGAACCAGTTGAATTCCCTCATTTTAGGCATAACAATAACTGTGCGAGGGAAAGCGGCGTTCCGGCGGAATGTTCCCGTTGGCCACCATGGAGCACAAGTCCCGCAAGACAAAGAGGAAATATATCTGGACAGCACACTATCTCTTCTGGGAGCAGGCGAGTAAAAAATAACTCGAATCTTCAATAAGGGATCGTCCATAAATGGCATCAATGTCATCCTTCGAATCAGTTCCGTTGCCCACATCGGAATATTCCACCGAGCCACTCAAGACGTACATTTTCACGGCTCCAAACATCCCAAAGGGCACGATGATTATCACGAATATTTATGGGGCAAATTATGATCATGTGATCTGGCCGGATCCACACAGATTTCGACCCGAAAGATTTCTTGACGGGAGGGGGGAGAAAATTTAAGATACCAACTGGAGAAATGTTTTTACCATTTGGTGTGGGGAAACGAAGCTGTCTTGGCGAGGGACTTGCACGGGATCCACTATTTTTAGTATCAGCAAGTTTCTTTCAGCAATTCAGTGTTTCCTCCACACACAAGCTCCCATCCCATCGTCCACAGAAGGGAATTTTGGACTGATGTTTTCCCCAGTTTCATTTGAGTTACATGTCACGGAGAGTGAAGGTAAATTACAGTTAGCAGTCAAATCCACGAAAGCAAAATGAGGAAGCGAAAAATAATGTTTCTAATAATGTTTTGTTTATTTAAAACTATAGCACTATGAGACAGTGGCCCAAAACTGTGACCAGCTCCTCTGCATTAAGTAAATTTTAATTATTAGATTATTAACACCAACATCGTTTGTTTGATTTTGAAACGTCCTTACAAAATTTTTGTTTTTCAAATTTTTTTAATATCATCATATTAAAATTTAAGGGTGGAAGGGTGGTGGTGGTATAAGGGTTGACAGGAGTGTCAAGAGGGAGGGCTTCGAAGTGGAACGGTTCCAATGAGGAATGGTATTTCATGTTTCAAATTGCTGCTTATTGCTGTACCAAACAAATGCATTTCAATCTACAGAATAAAATTTTCAAAAATTAACTTGGAAAATTCTGAAAAATACGCAGTGTACTACGCCTACTCCTCAATACTCTTGAAATTTTGAAATGTACACAATTTATATTTTTAACCTTTAAGCGATAATGAACTTCCAACATGCGCTTAGTTGATGAGCTTGGAGGCATTATTGGCGGAGGTGGAATTGCTAAATCACTCACTGTCCAAATCTGTCTGCTGCTGCCCGGCTCAACCGATGGACCTTGGACGGAACAAATATCTGTTAAGTCATATTGCTCACCATACGGATAAACCTGATAGATCACTTTCTATGGGAACAAATGAAAACAAAATATAAAGCATTTTTAAAACAATACAATCTACCATAGCAGATAAACATTATCTAATGTAACTTTATATTTATTCCGGAGCGTTCTCAAGAGCTACTGCAAAATGAAACTCGTTAAACCAATTATTTATTAAATTTAGAAAATTGTATCAAAATCTGATGAGAACTGTGTAAAAGTTATAGGGCAGCAAAGATTCAAAATTTGAATTTGTTAAACTTTGGCGAAATGCAAAATGCACTCGAGTTACTTTGGATCTGCGCTATTGAAAGGTAGCCTGAGTTATTTCTATGAGCAATTTGTTTAGCTGAAATTGCCTTAATTCCGATATAGTTTTGTAAATAACCTGAACGAGACTCGCAGTGACAAATTCGACGAGCGTATCGCTCTGGTTGGTCAATTCCGCAGTGAATTGAATATTTTCCCCCAAAGCATAGCCTCCCCTTGTAACTGTCATTGAAAACCCCAATGGTCCACTTGCGCAGCAACAACAGCAAAGTGTTTTGTATTTTTCCATTTGAACTGGATGCGCCGCAAAGTGTTCAAAGGGCGCGAGGTTTAAATCCACAACGCTATTCACGTGAAATGAAATACCTGATGCGTGGTTGTTTTCAGAAGTACCTGTGAACATCTCTACTCGCATTTCGTACGCAATGCAGCCGGACGAGGTGACGACAGTGGACGGGAGGTGGGGTGGGAGGGTGAACCCAAAAGGGTAGCCATAGTTCCCTGGAGACAAACTGATTTCTTCTCCTCCACCTGTGGAATTAATCACGGAAAGATTAAGCATGGAAAATTGATAGGATAAAAAAATAAGTGTTAAGGCTAGTCAGGGAACGTCCGTAAATGATGTCATTGAAATATCATCATTTCTAGAATCATATGACCCCTCCCTGTCATTTTTTCACTACTCGCCTGTTCCCAGAAGAAATAGTGTGCTGTCCAGGTATATTTCTTCTTTGTCTTGCGGGACTAGTGCTCCATAGAGACCCATGGGAACATTCCGCCGGAATGCCGCTTTCCCTCGAACAGTTATTGTTATGCCTAAAACGAGGGAATTCAACTGATTCCTTTAATCCTGAAACATAATATTCCTAAATAGTCAAAAAAGCACCACGAAATGATCAAAGTCGGAAGAAAATGACGTCATGTGTAGAGCCAATGGGTCAACTTAGCTGCTGATAACATCCCATGTTAAAGGAAGCCATTTGATTAATGGTTAAGCTGATGACAGGGCCCAAGAGGGGGAGGTCATAGGGTCGTAAAAATGGGGGCTTATCGATGACGTCATTTGTGGATGACACCACGATTCGTTTACCTTTGCATCTGCATATCTGCGACGGTCCAACAATGACGTGGACGACCCCATTAATCGTTTCTCCTGCTATGTAATACCCCACTGGTCTGCTGTCGTTTTTTAAAAATTCTATTCCAAATACATCTGGTCTCATTTCCTAAGTCAGCATCAGAATACTGCAAATACTACTATGTAATTTTGAATTCCAAAATACGATAGTAGAAATTGACGTATCATAATAATCACCATCAGTTAAATATTTTCAAAAATTTTTAATTTAATAATAATTTTTAATATTCAAATAATTAGTTAGTAGTTAATTATGTGTACTTTAAAAAATGTCAGAGAGAAAAGGGCGCGACGGTCTAAAATTTTTACACTTTCAATTTCCACTTAACTGGTTCTGACCAACTTTACTCGTTTCTTACGCAAGTACGTAAATATTTAGATATCAACAACTTTATTTAGCCCAAAATATTTAACCAGAAAGAACGAAAGGCTGGTAGGTGGTGCATCCAATGGAAACGTGGCCTCGTATTATTGCTTACGGCTAGATTATTATACCAGTTATCTAATTTACCTAGTTTTTGAACTAATACCAGGGGCATTTTTAAAATGGTTATATTTGGATGACGTCATTTATGGACGATCCCCGTACGTATACTAGTAAAATCCAATGTTGAAGATATATTTTTACTTAATTTTGGAACTAATGACAGGGGGATCCTTAAAATGTTAAAATTTGGATGACTTCATTTATGGACGATCCCTGTATGTATATTTGTGATGTTAAAGGATATTTCTACGGGATTTGGCCAGTATGTCGCAGCATAACAATTCCCATCAAAATACCAAAAGATTCCTACTTTGAAATTCTGTCAAAATTGATTTTTTAAAAGCCTGTTTTTCTCCCAAAAATATTGTGTCTTGTATCTTTTAAATTGTTCAAAGTGTTTTACACATGCGGCGTTGGCGTTCATATTTTAATAATAAAGTTGCACTATTATTTACCTTTCGAATGATGCATCACTCACATACATTTCCAAGTGAGTGACCGGTAGTAAATTCAAAATTTAGAATTGGTGGGAAAATCAAATTTTCAAATTTTTCTACTATTATATCTGAATTTTAAATTACGTGTGAACACGTAAAAAATAGTTTGCTGCCTCATGTTCGGTACGGGGTCATCTTACTGCCACAGGTCACAGCTGCCTTTAATTATAGAAGGGGTGTAGTTATTGGCTTATTACAAATCATTATATATAAACTTTATTCAGCCACTGTTGCACAAGTACAGTATAGCCTTACAGCCCAGTATTTTGAATAGTAAAACGGTGATTGGCAAATATGAAAAATATGTTGTAAATTAATGTAACTCTAATAATTATTTATGTGACGATTATAAATTTAATATAATCCCATTTCATCCAATAATTTTGAAGGCAAGCTGAACTTAGATTTCAGTACTTGAAAAAGCTTTGACAATGATCCTGTATCCCGAATACAAATTACTGCTATATTCTGGAATCAATATTTTCATTTGAAATATCAAACACAGAGCTCATAAATCTCTCGTTTTTCATTGTCAATCAAAAAAATGGATTGTTCCGTGCTATCACCATATTTTAACCTTACAATAGGATCGAAAACATATCCTTGCCTGGTTTTCTCACCGTGAGTAATTACATATATATCGACTCGCCTATTAGAACCCTGCTCTGCAACACAATTCACTTCCTGAAATATCTTATATCCCTTTTCAACTCGGCCTTTTGCTAAAACCTCACGTATTCCATGCTGCGTTTCATTACGAATCAGATCTCCCCGGGAACAAAAGCCTAGGACATGCCCAAGTGATTCTTTCTTAGCATCGCATTTACGACACCAGGTTTTGTCTATACTTCTTATTGGATTTTTATTGCTCACAGTGACTGCATTTGCGGATTATGAAATGCCTGCCTACTGCTCCAATACTGCAACATTCACGTTTTTCATTGTGATGACTTTTAGAAATCTGTTTTTATTTTCTTTTACGATTTATACTGATATGTTACGTACAAGTTGCTTTTGATACTCGTTGCTGGGACCGTTCCTTTCTGGAACTTTCAAAATCTCCTCCAGAACTCCAGACCGGTCTATAGTCCTCCGCTGATTCGCCAAATTGTTTTTGGTGTGAAAAATTCCGCCCTCAATTGCCAGAACTACTTTGCCAATGTGAGGCTGGAAATTAAGAGAGAGCAGGTGTGACGATGTGAGGCTTGTCAAGTTGAAGTCCTTCGGAGTGGAACGGTTCCAATAAGGAATGGTATTTCATGTTTCAAACTGCTGCTTACTGAATCAACCAAATGCATTTGAATCTAAAAAATATAATTTAATAAATTAATTTTTTAATTAATTTAATTAACTTAGACAAATACATAGTGTACTACACCTACTCCTCAATGACTCTTGACATGTACGCAATGTAAATTTTTAACCTGTAAGAGATAATGAACTTCCAAAATGCTCTTTTTTGTGCTTGTTGGAGCCACTACTCGTGGAATTGGAAAATCATTCACTGTCCAAATCTGTCCAATACTCCCCGGCTCAACGGACGGACCTCGGACTAAGCAAATTTCTGTTAAGTCAAATTGATCATGATACCCTTTTAGCTTATAGATCGCTTTCTATGGGAAATAATTAAAAACAAAATATGAAACATTTTTAAACCAATGCAATGCAATATCTACCATGACAGTTTAACATACTTATACCTAATGTAACTTTATATTACAATTCAATAGCGCTTTCAAGAGCTACTGCAAAATCCTCACATTGAGGAAGGGTATTACATTAGTCAATTAAAAAATTCGGTAATTTTAGTTTTGGCGAACCACTGCGACCAACACCAAAAATAGCAAGAATGCACTAGCGTTACTTTGACCCCCGATTTCAATTTTGAGTGCGCTTTTGAAAGGTAGCCTGAGTTTTGTAAATAACCTGAACGAGACTCGCAGTGACAAATTCCACGAGCGTATCGCTCCTGTTACTAAATTCCGCTGTAAACTGAATACTTTCCCCCAAAGCATAGCCTCCCCTTGTCACTGTCATTGAAAACCCCAATGGTCCACTTTCGCAACAACAACAGCAAAGCGTTTTGTATTTTTCCATTTGAACTGGATGCGTCGCAAAGTGTTCAAAAGGCGCGAGGTTTAAATCCACGACGCTACTCACGTGAAATGAAATACCTGATGCGTGGCTACTTTCGGAAGAACCTGTGAACATTTCTACTCGCATTTCGTACGCAATGCGGCCGGACGGGGTGACGAGAGTGGAGGGGAGGTAGGGTGAGAGGGTGAACCCAAATGGGTAGTCATAGTTCCCTGGAGGCAAATTGATTTCTTCTCTTCCATCTATGGAATTGATTATTGAGATTAAGCATGGAAAATTGATAGGATAAAAATAAGTATTGAGGCTAGTAAGGGATCGTCCATAAATGATGTCATCGAAATATCATAATTCCTAGTAGTATGACCCGTCTTGTCATGGGCTTAACCTTTGCTTTCTTTTGGGATGTTAGGAGTGTCCAAGCCCAAGCGAACCTAAACGTACACGTGACATCATTTATGGACGATCCCTAATTGAAGATTCGAGTTATTTTTTCACTACTCGCCTGCTCCCAGAAGAGATAGTGTGCTGTCCACATATATTTCCTCTTTATCCGTCGGGACGAGTACTTCACGTGTTCCATAGATGTCAACATTCCGTCGGAACACCGCTTTTCCTCGAACAGTTATTGTTATCCCTAAAATGAGGGAATTCAACGGGTTCCTTTAATCCTAAAACATAATATTCCTAACTGAGAAATGTACTACCAGAAGTGAGACGATCAAACTACTAAAGAAAAGGAAACCCGGGCCTAGTGTATTATGCATTAGGGATCGTCCATGAATGACGTCATGGGTAGGGTCAATGGGTCAACTTAGCTGCTGATAACATCCCACGTTAGAGATAACCATTTACACAATGGTTAAGCCGATGGTAGGGGGGGGGGGTCCTATGGTCGTAAAAATGGGGATTTATTGATGACGTCATTTGTGGAAGATTTCGTATGCATATCGTTTTCCTTGATAGATAAGTTTACCTTTGCATTTGCATATCTGCGACGGTCCTACAGTCACGTGGACGATTCCGTTAATCGTTTCTCCCGCTATGTAATATCCCACTGGTCTGCTGTTCGTTTTTAAAAATTCTATTTCAAATACATCTGGTCTCATCTCTTAAGTATCAGTATATCAGTATACTGACTAACCTAACTAACCTACCCTGCTAGTACTATTATGAAATTTTGAATATCCAAAAATACGACAGTAGAAATTTGCGAAACATAATAATAATCGTCAGTATTTTCACTAATTTTTAATTTAATAAATTTGAATACTCAAATTAGTTATTAGTTAACATTATTTTTGTACTTTTAAAAATGTCTGAGAGGAAAGGTCGACAGTTTAAAATTTTTAGAATAAAAGCAACTGATTCTGACAAACTTTAGTTTCTTACCGAAGCGCTAAAGCGAAGTATGTAAATATTTAGCTATCAACAGCTTTATTTAGCCCAAAATATTAACCCAGGAAGGACGAAAGGCTGGTTGGTGGTGCATCCAATGGAAACGTATTGCATATTTCTAAATTTGTTTTACACATTTACACTATCTAATGTCGAATTTGCAACATTTAAGTTCACACAATGCGTTTGAATCCATTATCTATTAGGAATAGCTCCCGGGATAACGAGCTTGTTAGTCACAGACAGGCAAAACTGTTCATGCACCCATATATGTATACAAAAATCTCTTGTCAATAATCATAACTGTTACGCAAATAAGTGAAATTAGAGGCAGTGGTTCTTAAACGGGGCAATGCGAGAAGGTACTTGACTAAATAATAAATACGTTTATTTAAACATTCTTTGGAGCGTCCTCTATTATATACAGGAAACAGTCTTCTAAATGGCAGGAGGCGCTGCGCTGGAGCTCCGGTTACTAAGAATTTTAGAGAGGGTCATTTGCGAAAACTGTCATCTGGGTCAAAGGGCACTTTAAAACTTGGAGTAAAAAAAACGACAATTTGAAAAATCCAGATTCCCGGCAAAATCTAATTTTTTCCATTTTTTTAACTGTAATAAATATAATGAAGCGATCGTCCGTTTAAATGATGCCGCCCAAATTATCTTCCTTGTAGGGTCCACCCACCATGATGTCATCACTTTAACCTTACGTTATCTTTACCATTGCATGTCAATAACAGCACCCGAAGAGGCCCCGCCATGACATCATTTACGGACGATCCCATGACACGAAATCGACTTTTATTTCTTTTGATTGTATTCTCTATGTATCTCGAAATCTCTTCCCTCAAGCGAGAAACTAAAATGTGTCGTGTACATTTTTGCGGCGGCGCCTGATTTAAAGTAAAAGAACCACGCTCGTTGGCTCGTCTCGTCGTCTCGTGTTCAGTTCGATCGTCCATCCGCTTAAATTTCGGCTTCGCTTCGGCCAAATTTAACGGCTCAACTTCGCTCGTTCGTCCCTCGCACAGTCATAGTCAGGTAGATCGTAGGCAGAGTGGAGGACGGAGGGGAATGTGTAAACTTTATTATCGTCAGCCATTGTACTAAAACAATTCAAAGTAGAAATGAAAACTAACTAGTAAGCTGCATTAAAGTTAATTGTAGTGCTGTCTGCTGACGAGCTGTCTGTCACATGTAAGTAATTAAGATAACATATAAATTATTATTTCATATGTCCTAGTTGGCGTGTGGACAATCATTCGATTTAAATATTTACTAGTTAGGCATTTCAAATTGCAACTTGCAACTACGATTGTCAAGTTATTTCTACAACAGAATCAGAACGATGACGATTTTATGACTAGATTTTCATAAAAGCTAAATGCTAGTTGGCCACTTGGCCCATCCGTTCCCTGAATCTGAATGGCCCGCTGCCCTGGTTTGAAATGATAAAGTTTTTTTTTCAAAATTCTTTATTTACAAATAAATACCGTCCACCGTGCATTTAAAAGTATTCCCTTTATTTAAAGTAAGGCTGTAAGGCAGCATTTAACTCTAAATACAAAGTGTTTACAGTTGGTGATTGCCCACAGACTGTTTAGTGTTTAGTATTAATGGGGAGAGACAAAAGACAAATATTATCACGCCATGTAAACGCTTAGAAAAGATCTTGACACGATTGTAAGTAGTTAGGCCGTGGCAACAGGTTAGCTGTTAACTTTGACAGGTTTAGTAGTAAATTTTGAAATTTTTGAGGGTGGGGAAAACTGTTAACCACATGCAACAAGACTGCTGTTTTAAAACGCCAGTGGCCGCGGAGGCACGGGGGACAAGGTCCCATTGTCCCCCCTTGAAAATTTTAATTCCTAATGTTAATAAATGGATACATACTTTAGTATGTACTACATGTACCTATGCTTAACATAGGCTTGTCCCCCCTTGGAATATTGACCTTCCGCGGTCACTGAAAACCCAACACCAAACTTGTTAAATCAACACTAAACCTGTTGAAGTATTTATATCACTGTATATGTATGCTAAATTAGTAATACATAGTTAATGTGTTGTTCCAGTCCAGTGGTTAAGGAGCCAGTTTCGTATTCCAAAGGTTGTGGGTTCGAATCCTGGGGCACGATCTCAGTTTTTGGTGTTATTTTTTAATTAATAAAATCGTTCAACAGGATTAGTGTTGTGTGATCCAACTCCGTTACTAGTATACTCAGTCTAACAGTTTTCACTGTAAATCACTAACCATAATCCTGTTGACCGTGGTTAACAGGATTCACTGTGGATGTCGGAGTAACAAGAAAGTAGTTAGAAATTAACAGTAAAGTATTCTCGATGTCAAAAGTCGTGATACCTGGGCAGGGCTGTCCAAAGAGTTTCATATCCATGCAATCAAATGGACACGGGCAGGGTTTGGACAGCCCTAACCAGCTATCTCGACTTTTGACATGGAGAATAGTCAATTCACTCCTATCACCTATTTTTCTAAGAGTGTAGCCAGCTGGGTGATGGTTTTTTCGAAATGGTGATGTGCCATGTTAACGACGCCATGTGAAAGTGGGTTCCAAAACAACAAAATTGATAGCATTATGTGTCCCTTCTCTATATATTCAATTGCCAATGCTAGCCATTAGCAACTAATTACTTTAATTTAACTGTGTATATATGTTTGTCGTTCGCACAGCCAGCTTATTGTTAGTATTAGAAATATTGAATTATTTTTTAACTTGTCTACTCATATTGTTGAATTGTTATTTATTTGCTATTCATTTTTTTTTCTTTACGGTAGAATTCATCCAGCTCCAGCGTGTGATTCAACATTAAGCCCGCAGTTTTTGAGGTATCAAAGGAAATGGATGCCATATTCGAAGCCGGACCTCCTGTTGAGCCTGAGCCGCAAGGAAATAAGAGATTAAGAATCAGGAATGATTCTCATTCTGACGAAGACGAAGAAGGTGATAGTTTACCACCCCACTCACCCACACCAGCCGATCAACTCTGTGAAGATGTAAGTGTTAACTTAAAAAAGCTCAACATAAAACGCAGAGTGCAGTGCAACACTACTCAAAAAATTGATCACATCCATTTATACATTTTGACATTTTGATTACAAGGAACTATTTAACAGAAATTTAATAAATGAATTAAATGCCTTATAATTTCTTGCAGGAACTATCTTTGATCTTTCGTAATAGTTACTTCACTCCGGAAGATTTGTTGAATTTTCGGCTTGTGAGTAAGAGTTGGCGTGACGCTGCGACGGGAGCTCTCCTCCTCCGGGATGCGTGTTGTGCCCGTGTGTCTCTGCACAAAATTCAGAAGGGATTCGAATTCGAAGAGCAGGATGTTGATTTTCCGTATTACCGAGACAAACTCAGTGTAGGCTCAGATGAAGACAAGAAAGTGATGCTCACAGATTTTGTGAAACTTGGGGTAGTCATGAAGAACTCTCTGAAATTCCCAGCCTTGAAATTGTGTATCGACTGCCCCTCCTCCTCCGAAAATACCTTTAGTGGCCACCTGGATCTATCCTTGTTTTTCGTGTATCATAGGGATGCAATTAAAACAATCTGTCTTCGTGGCATGATTGGTAAACAAAATCTGGGCGATATTCTCTTTCTTCATACACCTCAGTTGGAGTGCCTTGACTTGAGCGAAGCAACCCTCGCTTTTTCAGATTTAGATATTAAGATGATTAAGGACGATAGTGTGGGTTATTATTGGCATGAAAAACAACTCCCATTTAAATCTCTGATTTTGGGCAGGAAGAGTCATTTTGAATATAGTGACGACTATGATGACATTGTCCAACAACTGCTCTCCTACTCGTCCAACATGAGCTGTATCAAGGGTGTGGACTTGAGCAATTTACCACTTGTTGTCCAGAAAGGAAAGGCTCATCTCATACGTAGTCTCACTGTCATACCCAGTAATGATACCTTTGACCCGGATATGAACGAGGCTGTCGCTGATTGTGTGGCTCTACTGGAGAAGGTATTGGAAGCAAATCCAAAATTATCAGAATTAAAGTTGGACCTAAATTCCGCTCGTTTCTATGCCGACACTCGTCCCTGTCTCAATCAATTCATTGAGTCTTCAAAAGACACTTTGAAAAATTTGAGTATTTCCATTCACAACTTTCCGATTGACGCATCCGACAAAATCCACATCCCACCAATGCTCAATTTAGAATCTATTACTTTGGATATAAACTGCAAGAATGAAGGAAACAAGGTATTTTCATTCCAAGATGAAGTTTCTAGAGAGAAATATTTTCCTTCCTTAGCCAATGTGATCCTCAAGCGTCAAGATTATTCATCTATCGAAGAGGATCCGTATTATTTCTTTAATAAATTATTCGGGCCGTGGACGGAGGAAGAGGATGGTCCTCCGAGTCGGAGGGACAGTTTATCCAGAGTAGAAACTTTAGTGCTTCATAATTGTAAATTGCCTGGAGTTTCTTATGGTAAATCCCTATCGAATGTTTTTTCAAATATTCGGGATTTACACATTGCGTTTAGCTGGGATCTTGTCCAAACTTCGGTTAATAGCTCATCGTTGTCATTGTGGTGCCAGTGTCCGTCTGCCGAACTCATCGAAATCTATGATATTTTCAGTCCTTCAGAAAATATGGAGGATTCTGATGTGACTTCAGTTTTCGACGTATTTTTTACTGGCTTTTCTCCTGCAATGTGTGAAAAACTGCGACAAAATGAGTTTCCAGAGATCTTGAATAATCCACAGATCTTTGAATTCATACGAATTACACCGTCTGTCTGTGACTTGGAGCGTAAGAAATATTTTGTGACAATTTCTATCCATTAAAAATAATGTACCTAGCTGATATTTTTCCTAATCTGCTCTAAGTAGAGGTCTGTATTAGACCAAAGTATTTTTTGAAAAATTTTGAAATATTTAGGATTTAAAATTATCTAATTGTACTTGACAGATTTGAAGGAATTGAAAATGAAGTTTTCATCAAGTTCTTTGAAATTCGCATCTCATGTAACTGGGACCTGCGCATTTTGGCCAATGTGCGATACAAAATTTATTGTTTCGTACAATCCAATAAAGTGGAAACGAATGCAACGGGGAGGTAACTGCTCATTTTTAGAAAAAGGTTAAATATGTGAATGCATAAGTTTCCAAATCTGACTTTAATTATTCTGTGAATCTCTATATTCTGAACAAAGCGATTTGATTTTGTGAATTACTAAAAAGATTTTTAGTTTAGTGAAGATTTACAGACTTTTCTGACTTTTAAAACAAAATTTCAGGCTACAGTCAAGATACGGATACGGATGATGATGATTACGATTACTATGCTGATCCTACTGCTGCCTATCGTAATCGTCACTATCGTGATGATTTTTATGACGATGACCAAGTGGACGAATCATTCTTTGGATCCCTCACACCTTACGTCATCATCGTTCACCATCATGAAAATGATTGATTTGAACTTTGAAGCTTGAAATTAACTATAAAAATTAAAAATTAGCATAGCTAAATAATTACTTGCTCAGAGGTGACAGCACGACAACAGTCACAAGTCACAACCCTAATCCAGCACTCTGGCTGATTTGATTTAGAACTTTGAAAGTGCCAATTGACTCTTTCGTAAAGTTGGTGTCGTCTGAACACATTTGTTGTTAATAATGTTATATTATGTTTTAGTAATAGACATTCTGTAAGTTAATTAATACTTTTTAAAAGCCTTAAAATATCTTTTGTGTAACTTTTATGTAATGAATGAATATCGTGAGTCGTGAGTGAAAAATCAAAATGCCTCATATCCAAATCCAACTCTAAGCTTAGCTGTGTCAAAAAAACACACGGAATGCGATAAAGTTGTAGGTTATCAATTTTTAAAAAATGGAAAATATTCTTATTTCGTGTTTTTTAAAAGTGGGAAATATTCTAATTTCGTGTTTTTGAAAAGTGGAAAATATTCTAATTTCGTGTTTTTGAAAAGTGGAAAATATTCTAATTTCGTGTTTTTGAAAAATGGAAAATATTCTATTTTGCATGTTTTTGAAAAGTCCAAAATATTTTATTTGCATGTTTTCGAATAGTACGAAATATTCTGTTGATTTGATATCAGAATCAAGGTGTGTTTTGCAGAGATTACATTTTGTTATTAGCTGAAAATGGAAATGGATCATTTTGAGTTTTGAGTCTTCATTGTATACTAGGTACTCTCTTACTATGTAGTATGTAGCACTTTAACCCTTTGCAAACATTTGCACCGTGTTATTTATTATATCAGTTATGTATTATTAATATTGTTTTGTTGATATTATCGTATGAGTTTTTATTCAAGCTTCTGATTTCATCGTTCAAAGGCACAAAGTTATACAGAGTAATTAATATTTATTATTATTCAAAATATTAATTTATTCCCAGTATAGATTTGATGAAAATTGAAATATTATTGTACTCTTTTCCCCCTATTACTAAACTTATATAAAATGTTGTATTAGATTATTAAGTAATTATTTTTTCTAATTGTCATTGTCAGTGTTTGAAATCTTAAGAAAATAAAAAAAATAAAAAAAAAGTTAATTAATGATTTACTTAAATTAATTTTCTTCAATAATTAACTATTGTAATTTGTATATAGATTCAACGAAGGTTACTTAGAAATATTATTATTAAAATTAATAATGCAATACGTACAAAGTATTTTGTTGCGTTCCAATAACTACGAGTTTTATTGGAATTCGGAAACTGTGTTGTTGGGTGGGAGGGGGAGCAAAGGGAAATATTGCCAAGAACTTTTTTCCTACTGACGTACCTACTTTTAGTGACTTAATTGCTTTACTACATCAACAAAAGCAGTGTAGTTGAGGACCGAAATGTTCCCGGGAATGTTTCCGAGCATGGACCTAACTAGAAAATACCAGAATTTTTTTCTACCTATCTACATAATTTATTTTATAACATTGTTGAAATACTTGGCTGATTTGGACAAATTATAACTTATTTCAAAGCCCTTGAGAAAATAGAAACATTGGGGGATTCATTTTTCTCTTTGGGCCCATACAACACTTTTTAGACGGAATTTTCAAAAATTCGCCCTTTTCGGGAAAAAAACTGGTTTTTTATTCAAACTGAAACTGTTGAAATATCTCGCTGAACTCGAATGCAGTTTTATTCTGCTAATCATTATCGTTCGAATGACGTATTATTTGAACCCATACTCAGTGAGTTACCGGTCTAAAAACCGAATTTCCAGTTTCGACAAGATGTTTGCGGGAACTTCCAAAAAATAGACAGTACTTAAATAAGATACATGCTTACAATCCTAATCACGAGTTTCTAAAATGAGCAAATTGTTCTGTTTACATATTTTTGAAAAGGCCAAAATGTTCTTTTTACATGTTTTTGAAAAGTGTAAAATGTCCTATTTACATGTTTTTACAAAGATCAATATGTTCAATGTACATGCTTTTTTTTCATTATAATACATTAAAGTAATTTGAAGACAAATCTTGGCTTAAAAAAAAATGTGGCCGTGTGGCGTGGCTACAAAAAACTGATCATTAGTAACAACTGATGAGCTGAGGGAACTGACTATAAAAGTGCTATAGTAATGCAATTAATGAATACCATCATCAATTACTTTCGATCTAATCCGAATTCAAATGATTGGAATGTTGAGCTGTAATTTTTTATTTGGCAGTAGCAATAATATTATTATTTTCTATTCAAAAAAAATGTACAAACAAAAACAAAAATCAGAATAATATTTTGGTTTTGAAAAATAATGTTCTCGTTTTTTGTTGTTTTTGGAAAAATCGTCAGTAGGCACCACCTCAAAAAGTGAAAACATTTTTTTTAGGTTAATCAAAAGATACCAGAGTTTTTTTAAAGGGCACTTTGATATTTTTTTAAAATTTTGAATTTATTTCTTATGCCGAATATTAGCGTTGGATTTGGATTACAAAAAATACAATAATAACTTAATGTACTTTTAGCCATGTCATAATATTAGTATTATTATGTCATACAAATTTATACGTTTTTCAATTTCAATTTCAATATTTTCAATTGTCACTCTCTGTACTCCAGATTAAAACTTATTAATGTAAATGTCAAATGTCAAATGTGAGCGGTGCGAGAGTTTCATGTCTTTAACCTACGTTATAACGTTAACGCTCTTGGCTCTAATTACTAATTACATTTAATTTTAACTATATATTTTGCTTTCAACCATATTTTATTTATTTTTTTGCACAGTATCCATATTATGCTTTTATTTTTTTAACTTACAAAACATCTCCCATATGATATGACTATCGAATATGGAACTGGATATCTCAAATAATAATCTCACCCAAAATAAATTCCTCAAATTGGACCCTATTTAAAAATGATAATGGAAATAAAATTACAAAGTTGGACAGATTCTCAACAGTAGAGAAAGTCGACGTGGAATTCGTGGATTAAATCATTTTTCTGAATTAAATTAAAAACTTTAATTAGAGAAATTAATTGACTCTTGAAAATGGAGGAGCAGCGGGAGGAGAAGGGGTTCAAGTTCAAGTGCACCTACTCAGCAACTGTGGTGGACACGATGAAGAGACGGGGGTGGGTGGAGGTGGACGAGGAGGGTGGGGGTGGGGACGACTGGAACATTTTCTTCTGTGATTTAAATCAACTCCGGGACATCTTCTCCTCAAATGTGTCCCTTGGAGACAATCAGAGGATCGGACATTTTAGGAACTGTTTTGAAATGTCCCGAAAGAATCTCATGGTCAAGAATTTGAAGAGACTCAAAACCCGGATCGAGAGAGCGTTCGGGAAGGAAGAAGGATTGAAATGTAACTTTTTCCCAACTACTTATGTTCTGCCCGTAAGTTTTTCTACCACCACATCAGTTTTTACATGTACATTTTTTGAAAGTTAGGGGCCATCCATAAATGGCGTCATGGAATTATTCCAATATTGTTAATGCTTGATTTTTGCCCCCTATTTCCCTGACAGTGTGAACACAAGTTATTCATCCAAGAATTCCGCCGCCTCCAACCTGAGAATGCTCTTTGGATCATCAAACCCGCGGCGGGGGCCCAAGGGAAGGGGATTTTTATTTTCCAGAGATTTAAAGACTATCATGATTGGAGGCAAAAATTTGACACGACCGAGAATGTGGACGGGAGCGCGACGATGACGACCAAAGTCCTGAGCTCATCTTCTTCATCCAAGGAGAATTTACTCGGACCCAGCCTTCTGCACAGTCAAGGTCACTCCCAAGGTCACGGCCAAATTCAACCCGTTCAATCAAGTTCCAATCCGAATCCGAATCCGCATCATAATCAAGATGGAAATCCGAACCCGAATTTGAACCCGAATTCGAATGCACCCGTCCTGGCCACTACTAGTTGCTTGAACTCAATAAATCCAGCCGCCACAGCGGCGGCCGCCGTAGCCGCAGCAACAGCCAATGAATTCTTCCCCCTGGACCTGAGTCTGAGTAGTAGTTTGCTGGACGTCAGCTCGGAGCCGACTGAGCCGTCGAAAGAGGCGGGGAATGGGCGCGTGTCAGAGGTGTACGTCGTTCAGCGCTACATTGACAATCCTTATTTGATTGGTGGGCGGAAATTTGACATTCGATTCTACGTCCTCGTCACGTCTTTTATGCCTCTCAAAGCCTGGATCTACAGGGAAGGCTTTGCGCGGTTTAGTGGAGGTCAATTCTCGTTAGAATCCCTACAAGACATCTACGTCCATCTCACCAACATTGCCATTCAACGAACGTCAGAGGATTACAATCCTGAAAAAGTAAAACAAAAAACAAAATTGAATCATTTGTCTAATTTTGAACATTATCTTTTTTGTAAAACCGCCAAAATATTTTCAAATTTTGAAATTAGTATATTAGCATATTATAATCATCATACACTCCTGCATGTACATTTGGTGAATATTTGCATTACCTAACCAACGACGTACATTTTTTTACGCGCCTGCGCAAAGGGGCGTCGGCGCGCGCAGCTATGTGCAGCTGCGCAAAAGTTTTGTTGGTCTGAAAAATTGGAATTTGGTTTGTCTTATATGAGATTTAGCATTGAATTTAAGGGAGGTCTTGACTTGTTGACCTCTACAAAAATTTGTTTTGTAATTTTTGTGACAGGGTTCAAAATGGTCGTTACGGAGTCTGCGCGAGTACTTGACAGCCCGCCACGGACGAGAAGAAATCCAGAAATTAATGAATAATATTGACAACATTGTGGTGCGGACACTTCAGAGTGCTCATCAACTCGTCATTCAAGATCGGCACTGCTTTGAAATCTACGGATTTGATGTCATCATCGACTCGGACGTTCGACCGTGAGTGACATTTGAAACTTTTTTTTCCAGGATTTTTGTAAATTACTTGTAAATAGCTTCAAGTTTTGCAAATTAAGTTGGTACATCCGTATTTTAATATTTTGCCCTTTGACCTTTGGCATTTGATACAGTTGGTTGCTGGAGGTGAATGCCTCCCCCGCCTTCACCCCGTCCAGTGAAGATGACTACAGACTCAAATGCGGAATCATCGATGACACGGTCCATGTCCTTGACCTCGAGAATCGACTGACAGGCTACGAGAAAAGAATCGGCGGCTACGACATGTTTTGGAATGATGGGCCCGTGTATGCAAATCCAGGGGACTGCGGTCATTCTTGCGGCATTGACAACGGACCCAAACTCAATTCTTTCCTAGGTTCCAATTTTTACACATGTTTCGCTATTCATAAGGGATCGTCCACAAATGACGTCATATGGGCATTGCCAATGCTTGGACACTCATCACATATGACCATGTGTTAAAATTAGCCATTTATTCAGTGTTTTATTATGGTGATGACATAGGAGTGGGTGGGTTCAACAGGAGAGACAAATTGCGAGTGCCGTCATTAATGGATGATCCCAAAACATGTCGATGTGAATAAAGCATAAATTGTTAACACGTGTTTCCTTCATTTATTTCAGGTTGCTTAAATGATCGTGTCCTCCAACTCCGTCAAATCTTTCGAAATGCTCAATTCATCAAGGAAGCTCAGCACGTTCTGTCCAGTCCAAATTTCTCCCCCATCGCCCCACCCACAGTCCCCCCACCCCACGACAGTCACCACAACAACAGCAGCAGCAACAACAACAACAACATCAACAGCACCACCGGCACTGGGCTCAACTCAAACCATCCAAACAAATTCAAGAAGCACCACGACCCCCGCTTCCGTGTCCCTTCCTGGGCAGAGCAGAAAGACAGGGACTCTCTGAGTGTTTCTAATTCACCGAATCATCATCATCATCCCACCTCAACTACACCCGAGGCTGGAAGCGGTCCGAGGCGGAATCTGAGAAAAAAACAAGCAGATCAACTCAAAATCATTGGCTCCTCTGTCATGCGCTAACACTGAGCGCGAGTCCCGCGCGCGCGGGAACTTTCAGAATTATTTTTAAATTGAATAAATTTGGCTTATTAGTACGGAAACTTTTACGAATTTGTAACGATCATCACAAGGTCAAAAATTAATTATAAAATTAGTTAATTAATTAATTGATTAATTACCATGATTTATTGACTGAACTGCTGATTTTTGAAAATTGACCTATTTGAATTTCCCGCAAAAAACTTAAAACTTAAAACTTCTACCGATGCTGATGACGGTGCGGGTAATTATTTTAAAACGTACTCTATATAGCATTTTCATAAATTGGTGTCACATTTTTAAAAATCCCGCCAAATTTAAAATATTAATACGCCAAAAGGTTTCTATGTAACATGTAAATGCGTATATGTGGAAAGAATTAAGTGTGTGACTGGTTGTCGTTTTATTATAATTTATTGAGTCTTAAAGTTGTGTACACTACAAACATTTGGGAAGGAGTATAGTTAATAGTTGCTTCCCGCGAAGTGGGGGTGGGGGGTCAGCCCCCCTTCCGATTGACGCGAAGGAAGTTGTCAATTTGGTTGAATTGGATGCATTTTGTGCAGGAGGAGAGGGGCTGCGAGTGGCGACCGATGGACTCGCAGCACTCGTTCCGTCCGTCGCAGTCCGTGTCATGGAGACAGTACTGATTCTCGTAGGAGGCAACGAGGCGCAGGAGACATCCCAAGATGCAGAATCCGACCACTACCCCTACCGTGGACCAACTGGGAAGGTCACAGAGGTCAGCAGCCCGCTTCATTCTTCGTATTATAGTTAACTGCTTCTTGATTCTTGATCTTGAGAACAGAATCTTGGTGAGAATTTTTTGAATTAGTCAAACTTTGAAAGACAGAAATTTCCGCGGATTCTTCTGTGCGTACTCAGTGACTCTTACTGCCTGGTGCTATGATCGTACGACGGTGCGGGATGCAAGTTGCTCACTCAACTGACTCAACAGTAAATAAAACAAGACGATTGTTTTTGTTCCCATTTTCAAGACACTGCAGCAATCTTGTTGTTTGTTATCATCAGAAATTTTTGTTATTGTTCTTCATCCATCCACATCGACATGGATTATAGATTCATCTACGGCTCGTGATTAGTATTCACAGCCTCATTAACATTTATATTCGCTATAATACGCTTTGACTAAAAGACTGTATCATCTGGGAGGATTCAAAACTGTGTGTGTATGTATACTTGTGCAGTAGTTGCAGTACTATGGAATCTAGAATTGAAATGAGCATGAGCTAATTTGTCAAACAAACAGTGAATGAGATAGGTGCTCAAAATTGTGTTGATTTTACGAGCTTTTGAAAATTGGAAAATGTTCCGTTTTACTTGTTTTCTAAAATGTGCAAATTGTTCCATTTACATGATTTTGAAATGTGCAAAATATTTTTAGTTGCATCTTTTTGAAAAGTGCAAAATGGTTTAGTTGCATTTTTTTGGAAGGTGCAAAAAGAGTGATTTTCATATGTTTTTTGAAATTGCAAAATGAGCTATTTGCATGTTTTTGAAAAGTGCAAACTGGTCTATTTACATGTTTTTAAAATGTGCAAAATGTTCCATTTACATGATTTTGAAAGCAAAATTTTCTATTTACAGGTTTTTGAAATGTGCAAATTGTTTTATTTACATCGTTTTGAAATGTGCAAAATGTTCCATTTACATGTTTTTGAAATGTGCAAAATGTTTTATTTACATGTTTTTGAAATGTGCAAAATGTTCCATTTACATGTTTTTGAAATGTGCAAAATGTTCCATTTACATGTTTTTGAAATGTGCAAAATGTTCCATTTACATGCTTTTGGGGTAGGGATTTTAAATTCTTGTGTGTAGATACTGCATTTTGTTGTTTGCTAAAAAACTCGATTTGGGTTATTTGGATTCTTCAAGATAAAAAACTATACATAAAATATTATGCTGGACCATATAACAGTAGTAAATAATTATTGCAATTTATGAAAATTTCTCTTTCAACTTCAACCCGCGTTACCTTAGAATTTAAAAAAATTTGAGCTGAACTACTATGTTTATTTAATAGAAGTAAGCATGGGAAATAATGGGAAAATTCAGAATTTTTATGTAAAAAAAATGAAAAGTAATAGTTTTTTTGTAAATTCATGTTTTCGTATTCTACGAGAAAAATGTAGTAAAATTTTGTTTTAAAAAGTAGCAATTTTCCTTTTTTTTTTAAGTACAACAATTGACAGTGCAGTCCTGTCCGTCTACTTTTATTGTAATTTCCTGAGGCTGGTTGAAACTGAAAACTACTGAAACTGAAATCTTTCAAAGTTCAAATTTTCAAATTCAAATTTTCAAATTAATTTAAACAGTGAACTATGTAAAAATGTAAACATTTAAATTTAAATTTGAATCTTCAAAAAGTGCGGCATCATTTTTTTAGGTGGTCCTCCGGTTGTTTTCCAACACTGTAGCTGCATCTGCTGCATGAATTAAAATTGAAATCAGCGCTTGATTTACTTACTTTTGCGGCTTTAAGGGTTTTTAATGCAAATCAGATTTTAATTAATATGCCGATCACGGTAACCATCTTTTTTTAAATATTATTATACGAAAAGCATCATCCATAACTTCGGGATGGTCCATAAATGATGTGCCGGATATGGTCAATGGGTCTTATTGGAAACTATGCTAAAGATAACTATATACTCAATGGTTAAGCTTATGGCAATGACAGGGTGGTCATATGTTCCTAGAAATGAAAATCAAATTCGACGAAAACATTTATGGACAACCCCTTATTATGTTTACATTGCATAAAAGAAAATATTTCCCAAGTATTAATTAATGTGTGACGCATTGACTGCTGATTGGTTCAGACGTGGCCATCGCAAAGGGCTCAGAATAATCTCACAAAATACATCACAAGGAGTCGGCTGACGACGAACGAGAACGAGCCGACTGAGCGTGAGACTGAGCATGCGCAGGAGCAGCAGGGTGGGTGGAGCAACTGGAGTCCGGGGCAGGACTTGAAACAGAAGCATTTTGGTTCGGCCTCCAACGCGGATGGGGGTCGTGTGACTCATGCGTCCAAGACGAAATCTGGAGATCCCAGTAAAATCGAAATTCGTCACACAAGTCGGAGGAACATGAGCCCCAACCACAACAGCAGCTCCTTTCCACACCCATATCACTTTCCAGCCCAGTCAATTGCTTCACTTGCGCCCGATCCGGAATATACAGGGTGACCCATGACCTCCCACCATCTCATGCCTCAGTAGCCAAAAACGTATAAGACTAAAAATGGTTTTGTTGACGGTCCCAATAATGGAGATATTTTGATGACGTCATTTATGGACGATCCCTTACCAAATATGTAATTATATGTATAAAAATGTATTTGGGATATTTCTGACAAGTTTAAAATGTAAGTTTTTAAAACCAGATGTAGTCTCATGTGTTTTGGATACAGAGGGTAGGAAAGGTCAAGGGGAAGGTCATAGGTCACACTGTAATGATGCTAATTTTAATGAGAGTGAACAGATTTGCAAATAATTCGAATCCGAACAAAAGTTCGATCGCCTTCATTACGACGAACGCGACGACGAGAAGTAGGAATGAGACAAACAAAGGCAGAAGCAATAATTACAGAGATGTCAATGAGGACAGCAGAGATCAAATGCGGCGGGTGAAGTTCACGACGACGATCGCCACTTTGAGCGATCCACCCATGCCCACTTTTGTGAACAAGCGTGGGAGGAAGGTAGAGGAAGATCAAGGAGGTCAGGGAGGTCAAGGGTCGGGTCAGGACATGAACGGACTGACCCCGACTGCTAGCAGCAGTGTGGGCTACAGCCGTGGGTTGTTGGGTCGTGGGGAGGACGGAGCGTCGGGCTACTTGAACACGAGGTCTTCGTTGCTGGACACGGTGGGGCCGATTCAGGGGAACGAGTTGGCGGGGCAGGTGGCGATCGGGGCGCTGTGCAACCGGAGTTCGATTGTGGACTGCGTGGGCGGGGCGGAGTGCTCGGGGAACGTGGCGCAGCATCTGGGGCAGGACGTGATCGAGAAGATCAAGGAGCTGAGTGCGGACGAGCAGAAGGAGGAGCTCTGCAAGATCATGATCAAACTCGTCCAGGATCAGGAAGTGAAGCATCAGGCCTTGGCCTCCATTCGGGCTAAACAAGTACTTTTTCAATTCCGTATAACATTTTAATGTTACTTTTAAGTACTTTCAAAACGGTTACATTTTATAATTACAATTTTGAAAAGACGCAAAATCCTCTAACTGCATGTCATTTGAAAAGATGCAAAATGTTATAATTGTACATTTTTTTAAATGAAAATTTTTCTAAGTTCGCCTTTCAAAATGCTCCAAAATGTTGTAACTACATTTTTATAAAAGAATCATAACGTTCTAACTGTATGTCATTTGAAAAGATACAAAATGTTCTAATTACACATTTTTTTAAATGAAAATTTTTCTAAGTTTGCCTTTCAAAATGCTCCAAAATGTTGTAACTACATTTTTATAAAAGAATCATAACGTTCTAACTGTATGTCATTTGAAAAGATGCAAAATGTTCTAATTACACATTTTTTTAAATGAAAATTTTTCTAAGTACGCCTTAATTTAAAATGCTCCAAAATGTTGTAACTACATTCTTTTGAAAAGACGCAAACTGCTGTAACTGCAGGAACTTTTCACACATTTTTACACGTGTAAAATCTTCCAAGTACGTCTTTTTAAAAGATGCAAAATGTTTTAAAAGTATATTCTTTTTTAAAATATACAAAATGTTCTAACTGCAGGTCATTTGAAAAGATACAAAATGTTCTAACTACTTACATTATTTTGAAAAGATACAAACTTCACAAACCACATTCTTGCCAAAATCTTCAAACTACACGTGTATTTTTTAAAAGTGTAGAAGGTTCTAACACTACATTCTTTTGAAACGTTGCAAAATGTTCAAGTTCAGTCAAAATGATCAGTTTTTAAAAGTTGCAAAATCTTTAAAACAATTTTTCCCAATTAAAAAAAATAAAGGTAGTTAGCATGTTTTCTAGTTTTCCAAGCTTTGCAAATCCTACCACGCTTTCACACGTAAACAAAAACAGTAGATAGAACAATTTAGAATGTGCAAATGTGCAAAAATGGTATTTCTCTGCTAATTGCATAATTTTTTATTTGGATTTTTTTGAACTGCTTAATTACTTTTGGGTCTAATTAGTATTTTATTCCCCAGACATTTGTGACTACAAAACCTGTAAAAGTCCCCAAAATTCGACATATTCTCTGCGTGGGTGGACGGACGATGGACGGGAAAGACATTCCAATTGGACAGTTTCCAAATTCCTTCGCAGAAATGAAACAGCTTGTGTAATTAACTCATTATTTTTTTTATTTTTTATTTACAAATATTTTTAAAAAATTATGCAATTTATTCTTGACAATTCATTGCATCATCATCCATCACTAGAGATTTACGGAGAGATCCACGTGGCTTCAAACGCTTCACAGCAAAATCAGATATGATCGGCTTCTCTGACGAAGAAATTACTTTTTCTAATGAAGGGAATATTCTCAAGGTTTCCACGCTAACAAAAATTATTTCCATTTTTCAATATTTTACTCGTTATGTACTGAATACAAAAAATGACACACACGTGATAGTTGTACAAAACAATTTTTAAATTTTACCGCGTTTTATAACTTGAATAGGTCACAGGGAACCGTCGGAAAATGGATGACAAAAGTGCAAAAATAGTAACCGAAGAAATTCACCTGCCCAAAGGTGTGTACGCAGACACACTCAAAATAGGAAGGAATCCTAAAGGCATTTTAATTATTCAAGAACCGTGGAAGTTTTAAAAAAATGTTACATTTTGTAAACTATAAAAAAACGAAAGGTCACAAAGGAAAATAAAAAATCATTAACCCAAAATTATTAAATAAGTAAATATTAGAAAAAAACATCACCCTGAACAGTCAGAGGTCAAAGGTTATGGAGTAAGACAAAATAATTACATTACAAAAAATGACCCTTTTTTCGATTTCGTCATCAAAAAAAAGGTCAAAGGTCACAAAATCTGAAGTTGAGATTTTTTAATCAGGTCATTGTGTACATGCTGTCAAGGGTCAAAGGGCAAAGGTTAAAGGGTAAAAAACAAAATAATTAAATGAAATTTGGATTTGACTTAGTGGGGACAGTCCATAAATTAGGTCGAGTGAGTGGGAGGGATGTGTTCCCAAAGGGACCCACGACGCTGTCACTGAGAAGCCCCAAACTTTGCCAGAACCGAATACGCTCTAAATATGGCTGCGAAATCATTCGAGGGAAGTTCTCGTCCAATTGAATCAGCTCAACGTTGTCCACGTTTTGAACTGGGCGCCAAATATCAACATTTTGAATTCCGGGTCTTCCCTCCCTTTCCATTGTGTAGCTTGGGATTCTGAATAAATAGAGAGTAGTATACTGTTTATTTTAGGTAAATAAATTAACCATGACGTATTACAGCTATTTTACGCCCTAATTTACTAATTGCCATAATTTTTGGATGATCCCTAAAAGTAGTCTACTGTACACACTAACCTCGTAGTTGCAAAATTAGTCCAGAGGGTAATAAGAAACTCGGACATTTCAAACTCAGGTTCACCCACTTTTAAGGATTGGTACGTGGAGCTGTTTAAAAAGTACATGAGGTCATCGTCGTGTGAGATACCTGAAAAATGTGACAGTACAATTATTGTTAATTACTCCGATTTTGGGCATTTTAAATTTTTACCACATTCGAAACAAAGTTGTGAAAATTTAAATTATTTGAAATTCTGAAATTAACCCCAATCGTAATTGCTAAGGCCAAAACTGTCCGCTGTGCTGTAGCGCCCAGTGAAGTTAAAAAAGTATCCGTAGGTTGGCGCCACTTTTGAATGATACTGAAGACCCAGGTGGACACCCGTCGTAATTAAACGGTCGCCATACATCTGTTTTAAAATTTTATAGAATATTAAATCATTTTTTAAAATTACTATTCAATTCTGTGATTCTGTAATGGATACAAAAACATTTGACTGTCAAAAATGCCCCAAAATTACAAAATGACCAAAAATAGGTAAATGGCTGAAAACGTCAAATCGTCCAAAAATTGCAAAATGCCCCAAAATTACAAAATGACCAAAAATAGGTAAATGGCTGAAAACGTCAAATCGTCCAAAAATTGCAAAATGCCCCAAAATTACAAAATGACCAAAAATAGGTAAATAGCTAAAAACGTCAAATCGTCCAAAAATTGCAAAATGCCCCAAAATTGCAAAATTACTAAAAATAGGTAAATGGCTAAAAACGTCAAATCGTCCAAAAATTGCAAAATGCCCCAAAATTAGAAAATGACCAAAAATAGGTAAATGGCTAAAAACGTCAAATCGTCCAAAAATTGGACAAATAACAAATCAAAAATGGTCCTTCATATGGGCGCCTTGCAGTTTATTAGGGACAATAAGCTTTCTGAGACATCGCTTCGCCCTGTTCATTTCTCATTACGTTGGCGAGCTGTCGCCTCGTGTAAAAACTGATCCTTTGGTCCCCCATGTAATATTGACGAATAGCCGCGGTGGCCTGGATCACTAATTGAAAATTCTCCGGCCGTATATCAAGAACTAAATGAGACAATTCTGACCAACGCTTGTCCACTTCCTGCATCGCCAAAGGGTAGAGATACGTTACTGAAACGACACACAAGTTCATATAATTTTAGAATCGGCGCGAAATTTAAATTATTTTAAAATTCACATGCGCCCTTTAAAAAACTGTTAGAGAAAAAAACATTTGAAAGACTATAGAAAGGAGAATATTACAAAATGCGAGTCCATTGCCCTCAACACCTAGAAAGCCATTAATCCATGGGATGGGTGCCACTTCCTTTTTAGCATAAATATTTATTGGCCAATCATCAAGAAATGAGTCCGGACCCGGAGGCTCTACCGTTGGACCAAAAAACACTCCCGGGAAAAATTTAAATTGCTGTTTAATTAAATACAAAATACAAATTTTAATCATGTGAACGAACAAACAAACAAGTGTTTGTTCCAATTTAAGCAGCGCGCTGCACAATATTTTAATTTCTGATTTTAATTTCAAAGTTTGACTGAATTAAACTGAATAAAAATGAGTAAAATATACGGGCATCGTCGCCTCGTGGTACGCAATCAGATGAGCATCTGTCCGTCGGAGACATTCAAGAGTGAGACGACTGTCGTTGACGGGACAGCGAAGTCGGGCTGCTAAGCGGTACGTGTAGTCCACTGAGTCCTGACGAACTGCCCAGAAACAGAAGGCACTTCCACTCTGCGAAATTCCCGCTTGGAAAAGACCTGAAAATTTGAGAGAAAATAATCCATTTTTTAAGAATTACAATTTTTAAAAAAGTCTCGAGCAAATTAATAGGTAGAAATGTCTCGGAAAAAGACCTTTGCTTAATTTTGACAGCATATGGAGATGAACAGAAACTGCTCCTGTATAATTAATTCAAATATTTCAAAATTTAAAATTTGGTTTTTAAAAAACGTATTAAAACAAGTTGATTTCTATGATAAAGTTACAGTTAATGAACATTTTTAAAATAGTTAATTTAAAGATTAGAAAAATGAAACAAATGACTGTAAATTGTTCTCACCAGCAGACTGCCCAAAGAGTGTAATTCTTGAAATGTCCCCACCAAAATTTTCAATATTTTCATGAACCCACTTGAGTGCTAAATTTTGGTCTTTGAGGCCCCAATTTCCTGAAGCTACTTCATCGCCAGTGCTTAGAAATCCTGGAATTACATTTTTTTTTGGTTTTTTACATTTTTTAAGTTGACCACATGGATAAGTTTTTTAACTAGTAAATTGAATTGAGCGCCATAATGATTTTTTTATTACTTTGAAATTTTAAAATGCTTAATTGTTTTTTTTTGGATTGACCTTGAGAGCTGAGTCTGTAGTTGAGTGTGACGAGGATGACGTCTTTGTTGAGTAGGTACGAAGGTCCGAATATTGAGCCACTGCTGAAGGCAAAGGAGCCGCCGTGGATAAACACCAACACCGGGATCTTCGCTCCAGATTCATTTCTATCCCCACTTGGCAACTGTACAATTAGGTTTGTATGTGAATAGATATGTCTTTTCCCACTTTCATTACAGTGTAAATCGCGTATTTTGAAGTTTCAAAAACATGTAAAACGCGTATTTTGTACTTTCAAAAAGGTAAAATTCGCGTATTTTATACTTTCAAAAAGATTTAAATTGCGTGATTTGCAGTTTCAAAAACATGTAAATCGCGTAATTTTCAGTTTCAAAAACATAAATCGCGTAATTTTCAGTTTCAAAAACATAAATCGCGTAATTTTCAGTTTCAAAAACATTTAAATCGCGTAATTTTCAGTTTCAAAAACATTTAAATCGCGTAATTTGCAGTTTTAAAAACATGTAAATCGTGTTATTTGCAGTTTTAAAAACATGTAATTCGCGTAATTTGCAGTTTCAAAAACATGTAATTCGCGTAATTTGCAGTTCCAAAAACATGTAAATCGCGTAATTTGCAGTTTCAAAAACATAAATCGCGTATTTTTTAGGTTGAAATGGATATTCTCTGTCTGACATTTTAAAACTACCACAAGGATGTGAGTACTCGCAAAATCTTAGATACAAATTTGTAGATGGTTGATTTTGCATAGTAAATAAATTAGTGTATTTATAATCTTTCAAAATTTTGTGAAACGCTTTGATATTTGAACATAAACAAAAATTATTTATGTAAATAATTAAATAATAAATATACTCATTCATAAATGACATGACGGGTAGGGTGAATTACATATATGGGTCTAGTTGGATATTGACTACATCCCATATGTTAAAGATAGCCATTCACTCAAAATATTAATGCTGGCGACCGAGTGCGTTCATATAGGGTCCTAGAAATCGGGATACTTTGATGGCATCATCTATAGACGACCCCTAAATAAATTCTGCATTAATTCCAGTAGCACAAAATAATGAAATGTATACGTCAATAATAAAGGAGTCTTATTGCCTTGGGAGTGTAAATGTTAAGAAAGAGGCAGTCTTCCTTTCCAATAATTCGCAGTTGCTGAGCCGCACTGATTTGAAGACATGGCGGCGCCGTTTTGGTCGCGTCATAAATCCCTTCCCATGGCTCCTTCCGCACTGGCGACTGTTTTTAACAAAAAAAACAAAATTTATAATACATAATATACATATTTATTATCCAAAAATCATTTGTTTGCTATTAGTATAACAAAAGTTTTAGTTATATGAGATTTTGGTGTCGTTTTCGGTTTCTTAAAATTTTATTAATTTTGATCCTTAATGGATCATCCATAAATGATGCCGTCAAAAATATCCCATTTCTATGGGTCCCCATGATACCGCTGTCAGGAGTATTTAAAAACTTCATAAATGGCTATCTTTAGCATGGGACCTCATCAATATCCAAGTAGATACACCTAAGATGAAACTGTGTGATGAACTATGTGTTTGTGAAAAGTATTTATTTTAATTACCTATCTTTCAGATGCGGCAAATGTTTTATTTTAACTTTTTTGAAAAATGTAAAATATTCTTAATAATTTAATGCTTTTGAAAAGTGCGAAATGGTCTGTTTTCAATTTTTTTGAAAATATTCTATGTAGTTACATATTTTTGTAAAATGCATAATGTTCTGTTTGCATGCTTTTGAAAAGTGCAAATTGTTTTATTTACGTGTTTTTGAAATGTGCTACATGTTCAATTTTCATCTTTTTTGAAAAGTGCAAAATTTTCTGTTAGCATGTTTCCGCAAAGTGCAAAATGTTCTATTTAAACCTTTTTTGAAAAGTGCATATTGTTCTATTTACGTGTTTTTCAAAATTGCAAAATTTTCTATTTACATCTTTTTTGAAATGTGCAAAATGTTCTGTTTGCATGTTTTCGCAAAGTACAAAATGTTCAATTTTCATCTTTTTTGAAAAGTGCAAAATTTTCTGTTAGCATGTTTCCGCAAAGTGCAAAATGTTCTATTTAAACCTTTTTTGAAAAGTGCATATTGTTCTATTTACCTGTTTTTCAAAATTGCAAAATTTTCTATTTACATCTTTTTTGAAATGTGCAAAATTTTCTGTTTGCATGTTTTCGCAAATTACAAAATGTTCAATTTTCATCTTTTTTGAAAAGTGCAAAATGTTCTGTTAGCATGTTTCCGCAAAGTGCAAAATGTTCTATTTACAACTTTTTTGAAAAGCGGAAAATGTTTTATTTACATGTTTTTTGAGAAGTGTAAAATGTTCTATTTACGTGTTTTTGAAAATTGCAAAATGTTCTATTTATGTACATGGTTTTTGAAAAGCGCAAAATGTGTTATTTACAACCGTTTTGAAAAATGGAAAATGTGCTCACCCGATATCTTAAGTTGCCGACTGGAGGGCGGGCAAATGGGATTCCAGTGAAAGCAAAGATATTCCGAGCGCGAATAGTTTTCATTCTGTACCCCCTCACTCGTCCGCTTCTTGTACTCACAACGGGAAAGACACTAAAATCATCCTCCCCCTCCTCCTGGTTATTTTCAAAGCTGATGGTTGTGTTCAAATTCGGATTCGGAGAGTCACCCAGGACCGGGACCGGGACGGGGACGGGGACAGGCGGGTCATAGAATCTCTGACACGGGACGATAGCACAAAGGACATTCATTAAAAACAGCCCCGACACAAATGCCATTTTGATTTTGATCTCTGGACATTCCTTTTTCTGTTTTTAAAAAATATCACAAAGCACCAAAAGAGGGAGTCCATTAATTTTAGAAATTCTTCACCGCGCTTTCTTTAATATTGAAACACTCAAAATTTTAATTTTCCTTCTTGCACAGCACAGTTTTAATGCTTTAAATTTGAACCGTATTATTTTCCATGTTATTTTCCGCTCCCGTCCGCTTTGTACAGCACACAGGAACGAAACTTTTATAAAAAATAATTGGGATAATTCATTCCCAATTCGACTCACTTCACAGCACCGCTTATTTCGCTATGCATTGTAAATTAATAAAATTTGAAAGTTATACTGCAAATTTACTCTGCTAAATGTTAAACTTAAGTTTCTTGTTGGCTATGCTACTCCATGTTATTTAGTTGAACTGGTACCGGTTTTTGCGTTGTTGTTGTTAAGCGGGAAGTGAAGTGAAGACTAAAATTCTTTTTTTTAAACCAGTCCCTCGTCGGTATTTGTTTTTAATCAAAATAATCATCATTTATTGTTGTAAGAATTTGAAAGACAAATATGTTCCGTAGGATACTATACAACTACAGGTAATAAAAGAAGTGCAAGTACAGAGCCATGTGTCTACTATAGTTTCCGTTACATACCATCTTCATATCTTACGGTCGTATCGTAGGTCATGTGATGGTTTTAATTGCAGCTGAAAGGGTGCGAAATGCGTTCCTTTTTTATGTTGAATATCGTGAGTGAATAACCAAAATGACCCATGTCCAATTTAAACTAGAATCAAATTAAGCTATGTCATCAAAACAAAATGAGAAAAATGCGTCAAATGTTAATTACGAGTTTTTTGAAAGATGTAGGATGTTCCAATTACACCTTTTTGAAAAGTGTAAAATGTTCGAATTACATGTTTTTGAAAAAGTGCAAAATGTTCTAATTCCATGTTTTTGAAAAGTGCAAATTGTTCTATTTACATGTTTTTGAAAATTGTAAAATGTTCTATTTACATGCTTTAAGGATTACATGATGTTCATATTATTGTTTGTAGATAGTACATTTCGTATTTAGTTAAAAATGGATATGGGTCATTTTGATTCTTCACAGACGATATGTTGAATTTGACCATAATTATGTACATACATGTATAGGCATCCATAAGACATGACTCATAATATTTTTAATACAATCTGCAAAAACGTAATTAATTTCCATATGTTGTTTGCATACAACGTGATGCTGTCCACGATGCGTAACCGTAAACCATTACCATGCAATATCATAAATAAAATCATACAACTTGTTTCTAAAATTTCTGATTTTATGAGGAGTCTTAAATTGTTCAAATGCTCCTGTTACTAACTTTAATCAGTTTAATCATACATAAGGCCTTTTAAATACACAAAAAACGGGTCGTCCATAAATGACGTCTAGGGTAGGGCCAATGGGTCCCCTTGGAGACTAAGGACAACCAATGAGAAAGATAGCCATTTAGGCAATTTTTAGGAGGTCATAGAGTCCCAGAAATGTAAATATTTTGATGACATCATTTGTGGACGACCCCCTGATATGTACGTATAGAGGATGAGATGAGAATCACAGAAAGAAGGAAAAAGATTGCGAGAGGAGGCGATGGAAAGATGGAGAAGATTACGCAATGGTTAAGTGGATGGTAGGGGCTCTAAAAATGTAAATATTTTGATGACATCATTTATGGACGACCCCTTATGGAATAATGCTGGAAACAAATGTTTTTAGTTTTCATTTCATAGTACATACTATGTTATGGCTTCAATTTGTAATAATAATTGTAACACCTAAAAATTCATACGTACGTCCACTTTACCTATGCTAATTATTCGAAGGATGGGAAAAGGGATTGTCCATAAATGACGTCACCAATAAGGACAGTGGACATATATTGGATCTAGTAAGGTATTGTATGACATGCTATGTACATATATGTTAAAGATAGCCGTTTACGTAACGTTAAGGTGATGACATTGCTGTAATAGACGGGTTTGGGTGACATCACTTATGGACGATCCCAAAGAGGAAGTGAGCGCTGCTGCTGCTCTTGTTGGTGTTTACTGTTCCTTTGTTGTGTGTCTTATGCATTTTTTTATTGTTTATTTGTTGTTTAGGTTCAAACTTGAGACACACGTTCCTGACGAGTGCCGCAGGTTGATTTTGATTGGAAGTGAAGGGAATGTAGTTACATTTATTATGCATTCAAAATTCTCAAGGTTAATTACATCTCCACTAATTCCTCAATCCTTTTTTCTTATTCATAATTTGCCTACGTATATCGAGCTTCCTTCCAACGCATAAGATCTCCTCAGCATTACATTACACACAACAACACAATAGAAAAAAGATGGAAAAATGGAAACTGCGCTCATCTCACAGAATCTCAGTTTTATCTTTGTTGTTTAATTTTTAAATCTCTACATTATGTAGGAGGTGAGATAAAATTTATAACTATCCACATTGTGTGATTTTGCGAATTGTGAGAGTGAGATAGTAAGGAACTTTTCCAAGTAGTAGTAATGCTCCTGTCGTCCTTCAAGCCACACTCTTGTTTACTATCTTACAAAATACATAAACAAATTATCCCTTCCAAATTTCTAATTACAAACTTGGACCATTTTTTCCCAAATTAATAATTTGTTTTTAATGCATAGATTATTGTATGGTCGCGGGGAGGGAGGACCTTACTGTGGTTTGTCGTTTGTCTGTAAAAAAATAAAAAAGGTGAGAGATTTCCATCATTTCCATAATTCCATGACGGTGATTTCAATGGACACAATAATGGAATTTATATTTTTTGGTCACCAGTTTTGTTTTTTAAATTTGCAAATAAATAATTTATTTGGCAACTTACGATTGGAGTAATTAAGTAGGCGGCTATGGAATGTGGGTACATATAGAGGTGCAGACATGCGCAGGCGCGGATCCAGGAGGTGGGCTACAGCGCAGTCGCCTCCCCCAAAATGATTTATTTAATTTAACGTAAGTAGGCTATAACATAGGGACATTTAAATCAAGATGGTTTACATTACAAAATCGGAATTTTATAATTCTAATAAAAACATGTAAATAAAACATTTTGCACTTTTCAAAAAAATAAAACTAAAATATTTTAAACTTTTAAAAAGCATGAAAATAAAATATTTTGAATTCTTAAGAAACAAGTAAATAGAACATTTCACCCTTGTTTATAATATGCAAATAAAACAATTTTCCCTTTTTAAAAAACATGTAAATAGAAGATTTTGAACTTTTAAAAAACAGATAAATACACAATTTTGCACTTTTCAAAAAAACATAAATAGAACATTTTCCACATTTCAAAAAAACATGTAAATAGAACATTTTGTACTTTTCAAAGAAACATGTAAATAGAACATTTTGTACTTTTCAAAGAAACATGTAAATAGAACATTTTGCACTTTTCAAAAAAACATAAATAGAACATTTTTCCCATTTCAAAAAAACATGTAAATAGAACATTTTGAACTTTTCAAAGAAACATGTAAATAGAACATTTTGCACTTTTCAAAGAAACATGTAAATAGAATATTTTAAACTTTTAAAAACCTCGTATTTAAAATGTCACGCGTCTTTCTCACTACAATTTGTTGACATAGCTCATATTAATTCTAGCTTAAATTGGACATAGAGCATTTTGATTTTGTGATACTTGACTCACTCTATGTATTGCTCACCCCATAAATTATTTCTAGCTCCGCCCCTGCTCAAGTAATCCGCGAATCCGCCTGCATGCGCATACTATGTAGCACCCCGTATGATTAAATGATTAAATGATTAAATGGTAATGTGGTGAGAGAAACTGGAAAATAAAGTTGTTTATTTTTTGTTTGCAATCTCCCAATTTTTTCCAATGTTGTTATGAGCTGGATTATTGACAACTCCTAAAATGTTCCCACTCTTTTTTTCTAATGTTTCTCCTGCAATTTAGTGGAAAACATTCAACTATTATTATTCGCATGCAATCAGTGCAAAAGGACACGACACCAACGACCAACGACCAACACCAACCACAGACATTCATTCTTAGGCTTCTGGAATATTCAGTGATGAATTCTATAATTTTCATCATTCCATAATTCGTGGAAATTGCATGAATGAGCGAGCAAGGAAGGGGTCGTCCACAAATGACGTAGTCAAAAATGCACATTTTTATTACACTAAGAAGACCCCCTCTGTCATCAGATTAAAACCATTGCGCAAATTTTAACTGTCATCCGTAGCCAAGTAGACACATTGACCCTACCCATGACGTCATATATGGACGATCCCTAACAATGAAGTTGCCAGAATTTGAACACTTTTGATACTTTATTGCAGCAGATTGCAAATTTTTTTTGTAATCACTGGCGACTTGGAAAGTAGTTACAGAGTAAAGTAGGTGATAAATATCAATTGACATGAAAGTGTAGTCAGCTCCCCAGCACCAGCACCTGTACCAGCATTTTTACACCACACAAGTTTTTACACACGCATCATCCATTATCCAGCCCAGTCAATGCAACAGACAAGAAAATTAACATAAACAAGAATGTGGAATTATTAATGTATTCATAATATCCAGTTTTCATCTTTTTTCATAATTATTATTATTGAGCCTTTCTTAATTCTTTTTTTATAGGCTTTGTTTGTCATCCGCAGCGATCGATCAATAACATTTTTAATTCTAATTCGCCACTTAGGGGTGGCTCACAAATGATGTCATGTAAATTATCCCCATTTTAGTAACCCCCCACCCGCCCCCATATCATCATTTTAGCATTACTTAAGCGGCTATCTCTACCATATGGCATGTCATACCAATTAGGCCCACCCACTAATCGTCGTACTGCGGACGTCATTTATGGACGCTCCCTTATATTTTTCATCCACGCTCAACAGTAACCAGCACCAGCTTTAAGCATGCAAAGAGTCCAGGAAGATCCAGCCGGGGGCCGAAGCCGAAGCCGAACACGCTACACACAGATGACTTGTCTAATTAAATTTTATTATTTGAGTTTTTTGTATTGTAGTATTTAAAGAAATGGAATGGAGTCCTGCTCATTAAACGCTCCACACTTCCCTCCCAAGTTACATCCAAAAACAATTTCTCTCAACGTTCAGATCCTTAGTGTAAGTTTACTTGCCAATCAATCAGAATTTTGCAAAATGCAATATTTAATAGCAACATTTTTTGTACTGTGTGTGGTGGGGGGAGGGTTCGCTTTCCCCTTCCCCAAAAGTCGTGGGAGTGACGACTACCCGCTGAGACTTCAGCCCGAATTTGATAGCATTGATATTTCTGGTTATTTACAAAATGAAAAGTTGGTGAGACTCGCAGTGAATTGCGTCATTTTTGATGGACCCTGTGACTCCGTTGGACAGTGGATTAAACGTAAGTGTTACATACACATTTTTATTTTCTTGATTAAATATGATTGCATTTATAATTTCGTGCAAAAATGTTTTTCAAATTTTACCGCACTTAATCCAACGTAGGTAATACTTAAGTATGAGGAGGCAGTGTGACTTAAATTATTTTTGAGGCTAAATTTGTGTTTCTAAATATATGTACAGCACGTGTTGAAGCAGGCCTTCTAGGAGAGTGTGTCCAGTGCACGGAAGTTCAGCAAAATTGGCTGGAACTGTGGCTCGAGAAGTTGATCGACACGTTCCCGGAAATCTACCGCGCGGCTGTTGCCAAATTTATTCAGGGCGCAGGGGTGGAGCTAGAGACGGAGGAGGTTGCCAGAATTAATGCAACTTTCCTGGGGAAGTTTGGAGAGTCGGTCACGGAGCTGGAGGCGCTGGATGACACGGGGAGTCTTGCTGGCGAGGGGAAGAATAGTATCGCGCGGGCCATTGGGCGCGCCAGTATCGAGGATGAGGCGGCAAAGTATCAAAAACAGAGCGGGAACAGCGCTAAAAATAATGGCAGTTCTTCAACAGCACCAGCCTTGTCCCCACTTTCTTCAGCATTGAATGAGGTGTCCAACACGCTACTTGCCCAAGTCAATGAGGCCATTATTGGCGCCCGTGGGACAGAATCAACAACTTCCACGACACAGAAATCAACAACAACTGAAGCTTCAAGTACAACAACAACAGCAGCAGCTAAAACAACTATAGAACTTGAGCAAACAGAAAAATCAACTGAAAAATTGGTAGAAGCATCAACAGAAAAATTGGTAGAAAAATCAACAGAAAAATCGGTAGAAAAATCAACAGAAAAATCGGTAGAAGTTGAGGCCACATCCACCACTGCTAAAGCAGTCGCTGTCAGTACAGAAACGACAACGGAGACGCCCTCTACTTCTACAACAACAACAACAACGGCAGCTGCAGCAGACGATGCAACAACCACCACCGTAGAAGATCTAGTGGACGTATCTCAAGACGAAGAAAGCGACGACTCAGAATCGGTGACGAAAGAATCCCGATCAGACGAATCAGCGTCCGCCACTGAGACAGCAACTCTGGGGCTGGAAATTGTGGAAGTCACAACACAATTTGCGGAAGCTGAGCCAGTCACTTCCACTTCACCTCCCAATACCGCAGGATAAATATTTTAAAATGCAAAAAACCTAATTATAATATTCATGAAAAATAATAGCATGTCAATACAGGCATGTGAAAATAATCTGATTACGAGATACCTACTTGTACTTTACCCCCGGATAGTTTTTTTTTAGTTGTATATCCTTATCTTGTAGTATTTAATATTGTGTGTGATTGATGGGGATGACGATGACGATGAGACTGGAATATTTTGCGAAAATGAATTTAATAAATTTAAAAATAATGGCGGGAAAATGTGAGTAGCCACTGCACTATGACTTGTGCGTATGGTTGCTACATATATAGTTACATAATACATACACGTTCTTGGATGCAGATGCATTATGCTTACTTAGGGATCGTGCATAAATAATGTCACTCAAATTCTCTCTGTTCTGGCCCACACCCACTCCCATTATGTCATCGTCTTAACCACTGTCAACTGTATAAATTATACTTTTATCTAGAAAGTAATTTCTGGAAATTTTTAAATTTTTATTCTTATTTTCAAAAAACCATGATTAAAAATAAGGCCTCAAAAGTAAGGAATTTTATTAATTTTTCGAAATTTTTTTAATATCTAATTTAACAATTTCCAGAAATTACTTTCTAGATAAAAGTCTGAGCATCACAATACTGCAAGTTTCATTGAAATTAGACAAAAACTGTAGGAGTTACAGCGTGGCAAACTTTGAAAAAAATCAGTTTTTAAAAATTTTGGCGGGCTGCTGCTAAAGCATAGCGCAAAATGCACTCGAGTTACCTCACTATTCGTTATTACTGAGGTCCAAGGATACCTATTTCTTTCTACCTATTTTTTTTTCAGATCCCGAGGAAAGAGGAAACATAATAAACGGTTTGCTTGTTAGTTGTGCTCATGTGATTTTATAATTTTATGAACAGAATATGAAATTAAAAACCAACGTAACGGTGTGTGTGTGAAAGTTATAAACAAAAAACAAGGGCTCACGCCCTTGTTTCATGGCGGCCTTAACAGCAAAATTAGGCATTTTGAATTTGCCGCCCAATTTTGGATTCAATTTACAGGTTTTAAATTAAGGGAAGCAATAAAGCCGCACAATGTGTTGTTGGTTATGTTATTCATAATTAATTTCTGTAATGCAACCAAAAATTCAAAATTCCAATTTTTGAATTTCCCGCTAAAACATTAAATATTGTATTAAATGAATATTTCGACCGGTTACTCAATGAAAATAAACTAACTTGATATATTATTCGAACAGTAACAATTTGGCAAATGTAAATAACTTAGTGTGCACGCACGATTGTTATTAGTTTTTAAATGGTTTCGAAATAACATAATTGCAAATTAAAAAATTTTAACGGATTGTGTCGAGTGATATATCATTGGAAAGCTCTTCAAAAATAAGCAGGGACCTTTTTTTTCGTTTTTTGATTGTGACCCATGCAACACATTTTTGGCGGCATTTAAAAATTAAAAGACCGTTATTTTGAAAACGTTTTGTTATAATGGAGGCCCGTTCCTAAATTTGAATTCTACTGGCGATTAGCTTTCCAATGATATATGGCTCGATGAAATCGGTCCAGTATTGCAGAATTTTCAAAATTCCGGTAAATTATGTAGAATGTAGGTAACAAAACTGAAATAAATAATACGAATTTTTTAAATGATATCAATCATTTCTTATCAGGTGCTGTTCTTATTTTTCTATTATTGTACTACCACCCTTTTAGTGTTTAGACAAATATGATGTGCAAAATATTCCATTTACATGATTTTTAAAAGCGCAAAATGTTCTAGTTACATGTTTTTGAAAAGTGCAAAATACTCCATTTACGTTTTTGAGAAGTGCTAAATATTCCATTTACATGTTTTTGAAAAGTAAAAAATATTTTATTTACACGTTTGAGAAAAGTTGAAAGTGAAAATTCTTGTATTTATGTTTTTTTTTCATATACGTGCAAAATGTTCTATATACACATTTTTCAGAAAAAATCAAAATATTATGTATTTATTTAGTTTGGAAAAGTGCATTATTTTCTTGTTACATGTTTTTAGGACCAATATATTTAAAAATGTTTTGTCAATATATTATGGACGTGTATACTGTCGTTAGGACCTTAAACACAAAATTACTTTCTATAAATTATCTATTAATTAAAATGGTTTGTATAAGAGCAATAATTTGGGTGACATAATTTATGGATCATCCCTGCCATCCATCCTCATGTCAAAGTCAAATGCAGTGTGGTAATTGCAAACTTGAACATAACAAAAATTGCCTATACATCTTCCTCATCATCATCTCAACAGTAACACCTTCTTCATTTAGCATTAAAAATTAAATATTACACTTTTATGAAAAATTTAAGAGCCATATTTATACATTAATACAAAATTCCACCTAAAAAATAAAATTACACTAACAACGACATATTTAGGGATCGTCCACAAATGACATCACGGGTAGGGTCTATATTATGGCTCTACTTGGATTTTGGATGCTGATGAAATCCCATGTAAAAATTCAGTGGTGACGCTCACGACAGGGGGACGACAGGATCTTACGATTAGAAATGTGAACATCATTTATGGACAGCCCCTTATGATGCTATTTAAAAATTTAAATTGTGCTTGCGTAGTTTAATAAAAATAATAAATAATATAATATCTATGAAAAAAATAAAAATTAGGAGTCAACTTATGACAAAATTTGACATCAGGGATCGTCCATTAATGACGTCATTGGGGTATATGAAGTGTTTCCCAAAATTGAATTCTTTTTAAAAATGTGGATGGGAAGGGGATCATTTGGGGGGTTGCATTGATGAGAAGTAATCTGAGACTGCTCTCGTTTTGGGGGGTTTCTCTCCTCCTCCTCCTGTTTCCGTCTGGATTCATTTTGAAACTGTTGCTGTTTGCAATTGTTATTGGTTCCCAGAATTGAATGTTGTCCCCTCCACTTGTGTTTGTAAGGCTTGGAACTCTGATATAAAAGAGCCATTAAATTGTTAAAATGAATAAATGTATTGAACAACAAGTAGGTAATTCATTATTATTGTCAGTAATCTTCATTTTATAACATTAACATTGTCATTGCGAGTTTGGATTTGGACTTAAAACGACCCATTTCCTTTTTTTTAAGTATGCAAATACAACATTTTGAACTTTTAAAGTACATGTAAACAGAACATTTTGCACTTTTTTTAAATGTGTAAATACAACATTTTACACTTTTTTAAATATGTAAATAGGATATTTTACACTTTTTAAAAATATACAAATAGAGCATTTTACACTTTTTGTAAATATGCAAATAGAACATTTTACACTTTTTTAAAATATGCAAATAGAACATTTTACACTTTTTTAAAACATGCAAATAGAATATTTTACACTTTTTTAAAACATGCAAATAGAATATTTTACACTTTTTAAAAATATGCAAATAGAACATTTTACACTTTTTTAAAATATGCAAATAGAACATTTTACACTTTTTTAAAATATGCAAATAGAACATTTTGCACTTTTTTTAAATGTGTAAATACAACATTTTACACTTTTTTAAATATGTAAATAGGATATTTTACACTTTTTAAAAATATACAAATAGAGCATTTTACACTTTTTGTAAATATGCAAATAGAACATTTTACACTTTTTTAAAATATGCAAATAGAACATTTTACACTTTTTTAAAACATGCAAATAGAATATTTTACACTTTTTTAAAACATGCAAATAGAACATTTTACACTTTTTTAAAACATGCAAATAGAATATTTTACACTTTTTTAAAACATGCAAATAGAATATTTTACACTTTTTAAAAATATACAAATAGAGCATTTTACACTTTTTGTAAATATGCAAATAGAACATTTTACACTTTTTTAAAATATGCAAATAGAACATTTTACACTTTTTTAAAACATGCAAATAGAATATTTTACACTTTTTTAAAACATGCAAATAGAATATTTTACACTTTTTAAAAATATGCCAATAGAACATTTTACACTTTTTTAAAATATGCAAATAGAACATTTTACACTTTTTTAAAATATGCAAATAGAACATTTTGCACTTTTTTTAAATGTGTAAATACAACATTTTACACTTTTTTAAATATGTAAATAGGATATTTTACACTTTTTAAAAATATACAAATAGAGCATTTTACACTTTTTGTAAATATGCAAATAGAACATTTTACACTTTTTTAAAATATGCAAATAGAACATTTTACACTTTTTTAAAACATGCAAATAGAATATTTTACACTTTTTTAAAACATGCAAATAGAATATTTTACACTTTTTAAAAATATGCAAATAGAACATTTTACACTTTTTTAAAATATGCAAATAGAACATTTTACACTTTTTTAAAATATGCAAATAGAACATTTTACACTTTTTTAAAACATGCAAATAGAATATTTTACACTTTTTTAAAACATGCAAATAGAATATTTTACACTTTTTAAAAATATACAACTAGAGCATTTTACACTTTTTAAAAATATGCAAATAGACCATTTTACACTTTTTTTGAACATGTAAATAGAACATTTTACACTCTTCAAAAAAATTTAAAAATAATATTTTGCCTTTTTTCAAAAAACCCGTAATTAAGATTCCACGTATCTTGCACCGTATCCTCATGACACTTTGGATTTAGTATTTTACATTACTTTTTTCGACATAGCTCATTTTATTTCTAGCTAAAGTTGGACATATGGATCCTTTTGCTTCTTCACTCACGATATACGAGTTTACGAAAAAATCGAATAATTCATGAATACACGACATACTTTGTGGTTGCAAAATTGGTCCAGACGTCGACAAGGAACTGAACCATGAGGAAGTCGGGGTCACCCACATTTATGGAAGGGTGGAATGCGGAGCTGTTGAATAAATAAATTATGTCGTCGTAGTGGGAGACGCCTGGAAATAAAATAAAATAACAAAAGTTTTCCTCAGCTTCCATATTATCGCCTATCTTTTAACTGTGCAATAGAACTAAAACATCAGCAGCTATTAGAAATTTAGCTAACGAATTTTTAAGGGATAGTCCATAAATGATGTCGACAATAGTGGGTCTAGTCCGGATGACACCCCATGTTAAAGGTAGCCATTTATGCAGTGGTAAGCAGATGACATAATGGGAGTGGGTGGGTCCAAAATGAGAGATAATTTGAGTGACATCATTTATGGACGATCCCTAAAAGTAAGCGTAAGGTACCTGCTTCTTCTCGTGTCATGCCCGTCCGCTCCAAAATGCTGAATTTGCCAGTGTAGTTAAAGAAGTAGCCGTAGGTGGGAGCCCAGCGGGAGTGCTCTTTCATCCCGCGATAAATTCCAGTCAGCAGCGTTCGGTCCCCGTACATCTTTCAAGCCGCGCGCGAAAGAAATAATTACAAGAAAGTTTTGAAATAATTACTAAAAAACGAAATTCCATTAGCGACGAAGACTGTAACAGATAGCTGCGCCACACGAATAATTCGTCCCCACACGGCTGGACGCAAAATGCCCATTAAGTTATCTTATCTCAGGGTTTCTTTTTTGCCCCCGGGGACGAGATGTTCGTGTGGCGCAGGCGGAGCTGTCATTGTCATTACTGGTACTTACATACTGTTTTATAGAAAAATTTGAGAAAACTTTGAAAAAACTTACATTACTCTGACTCCTCAAATTTCTCACAGAAATGTCTTGGGCGCCAAAATATTCCGTTCGGATTTTCTGACTCACTTCAGTTTCATTTAAACCCAGCCCGCGAAAACTGAGCGTCATGGGCGCGAGGGAGAGGAAATTGTGATTCAAAGAAAAGTAACTTAGCGGGTTTAGCATCATCACTGTACAAAGCATCAAATTATCGTCGCAGATAAATATAACGTTGAGAATTTTGCACATGCGCAGTTACTTTTAACATGTCAAAAAACACACTCAATGAGGTGGTAGAATGTAATGCTTAAGGGGTAGTCCACCAATGACGTAATCAGTAAATCCCCACATGTATTATTTACTACTCACGTATGTTGTAAATGTTGCCTTCATCAGGAACAAATCCAGTGATCCATGGGACACGAGCAACGTCCCCTCGTGAGTACAAAATTGCAGGACTTTCCGTCAGGAAAGCTGTAGCATGGGGAGGCTCAATCACAGGGGCAAAGTTGATTGCTGGGTGGTTCATCCATTCCTGCAACACACAAAAACATTTATGTCATTATGTCATTTCTAATTTTCAGTGAATGCAAAATTGTACACGTTCATTTTTTGACTTAACGAACGTGTATAATTTGAATTTTTTCAACTTGCTTGGTTTGCCGACAAAAATTATACTCAATTAATACTGCATTCAAAAATGGAGATGTGGAGTTTTTGCTTCCTCAGTAGCGACATATCGTCTGTGAAGAACCAAAATGACCCATATCCAATTTTAGCTACAATCAAAATGAGCTATTCAATAAAAACAAAATGAGAAACATGCGTTAAATGTTAATTACGAGTTTTTGAAAAGTGTAAAATGTTCTATTTGCATGTTTTTGAAAAGTGTAAAATGTTCTATTTGCATGTTTTTGAAAAGTGTAAAATGTTCTATTTGCATGTTCTTGAAAAGTGTAAAATGTTCTAATTCCATGTTTTTGGGAAGTGCAAGATGTTCTATTTAAATGCTCGGAAGACATATTTGAATATTTTTGTAGATAGCGGATATTGTTTTCATCTACAAATGGAAGTAGGTCATTTTGGTTCTTCACCGACGATATGCCCCTTTACTTGACTGTTTAGACTTACAAAAAGCCTGGTTTGAGCCCCCGTGAGAGCATGCGCGGAGATGGTTCTTAAGCAATCCACCATTTCCATCGTATTATCCGACTGGCAGTTGAGCAAACTTGCAAATTTCATGGCCGTTTTTGGAACTGTTTTTAGAATACTCCACGAATTGAACGCACTCCCACTTTGAGATATTCCAGCGCGAAATAAACCTGTGGAGATCAAAATATATATAGCGAAATAAAAGTACAGTTTTTTCTTGCTCCCCGCTTTAAAGAATTTTAGTACTACATGTTGTGTGACACACAGTTTGGAAAATTTAGAAAAATAAGACTTGCCCCGAGATTGCTTTGACAGCATGTGTAAATGGACCGAGGCTGCCCCTGAATTCGGATGGAAAAACGTAATTTAATTAGGTACATAAATTATGTAGATGTGTATCATTAATCATTAGACACCTCGTCGTCTGTCTCTGTCAGCAATCAAAATGACCTTTATTTATTTTCAGATATAAGTAAAAAACACGCACTATATCTACAAAAATGAATAGCAGAAGGAATTGTCCATAAATGATGTCACGCATATTACCACAGCCCCATGTCATCAATTTTACATTGCAAAAACTGCTATCTTTAACATGGCATAATATGTCATCAATACCTCACGAGACCCACTTGCCCAACCAGTGACATCATTTATGAACGATCCCTAAGTGGAACAATTTGTACTTTTCAAAAACATGTGAATAAAACGCTTTCCACTTTTCAAAATACATTCGAATAGAACATTTTTTTGAACCTTGTAGAAACATGTACATAGAACATGTGCTTTTGGAAAAAATGTAAATGGAACATTTTGCACTTTTCGAAAACATGTAAATGGAACATGTTGCAGTTTTTGAAAACATGTAAATAGACCATTTTGCACTTTGTTGAAACAAGTAAATAAAGACCATTTTGCACTTTTCGAAAACATGTAAATAGACCATTTTGCACCTTGTTGAAACATGTAAATATTGACCATTTTGCACTTTTCGAAAACATGTAAATAGACCATTTTGCACCTTGTAGAAACATGTAAATATAGACCATTTTGAACTTTTCGTCAACTGTAAATAGAACATGTTACTATTAAAAAAACTCGTACCTGCATAAAATTTTACTCATCAATTTTTAAATTCAATGTTTTTGTTTTAACATAGCTTATTTTAATTCTATCTTAAATTGGATATGGGCCGTTTTGATTCTTCCCGCACGATATTCATTTTATTAAAGTCAAAGTAAACTGTATGTAGTAAGTAGAATTTAGTCATTCTTGAATATTAATGTATTAAATAAAAACACTGACATATCTGTACGTCTAAAATGTTTTTTGTCACCTGCACTCTGACCAATCAAAGTGACTTGGTCCGGATCCCCACCAAATTCCCTGATATTATCCCGGACCCATTGCAGAGCCAAGGTTTGGTCTTTGAGCCCATAATTCCCGGGACTCACGAGATCGCCCGTGCTCAAAAATCCCAAAACTCCGAGACGATAGTTGAGAGTGACGAGGAGGACATCTTTGTCCAGCAAATACGAAGGACCGTACTGATCCTTGGAGCCGAAGAAAAACGCCCCACCAAAGAAATAGACCAAGACGGGGAGCAACTTGTGGTCCTTCCAACTAGTTTTGGTCTTTCCAGTATCTTCATCTTCTGATGATCGTCGCACCTTTTTTGCAATCAAAAACCAAGTTACAAAAGGTTACATGTCCTATACCACTACCAACACCAACAGATAAAAGATGCGCTCCCTAAATGTGAACAATGGCTAATTGTGCCCAAGTGTGAACAATGAAAATTTTAATCAAAATTTCAAATAAACTTCAACCAGTCTCTTACAAGAAGCTCGGTTTGAATTTTCATAATTTCAAATTGGTTTTGCTCGTTCACATTTATTCAGCGCGCTTTAAATTTGTTATTAAGGCTGGACTTGAATAATGAATTAAATCCCCCACCTGAGGTGTGTACACATTTAGGTAGAGACAATCCTCCTGCCCCGTGATGGAATAAAACTTTGATAAATCGATCTGAATACAATTCGCATTAGTTCGCGAGTTAGCCGCATAAACTCCACTCCAACTCCGTCTCCTCACTGGCTCCTTTTATTACAATGTAAATCGCTTTATTAATTTTATAATTTTGTACAAAAGCCACGGTTAAGTTCCCAACTAAATTAAATAGATAAATATGTGAAAACCCGAGGAAAATAGAGAATGTGCTGGGCGAGGAGGCAAAATGTCAGAGGAGGGCATAATGTTCTCCAAAAAGGGGCAAATAGTCCCCGAAAAAAAAGCAAAAAGTAAGAGATGATCACATTCTAAATTTTTGCGAAATTTTGCCAAATGTTCTTTTTACATATTTTTGAATGTGCAAAATATTCTGTTTTCATCTTTTTTGAAAAACGGAAAATGTTTTATTTACATCTTTTTTGAAAAACGGAAAATGTTTTATTTTCATCTTTTTTGAAAAACGGAAAATGTTTTATTTACAACTTTTTTTAAATGTGCAAAATATTCCATTTACATGATTTTGAAAATTGCAAAATATTCCATTTACATGTTTTTGAAAAGTTGCAAAAATTCCGTTTAAATGATTTTGAAAAGTGCAAAATATTCCATTTACAAATTTTTTGAAATGTGCAAAAAATTCCCTTTATATGATTTTGAAAAGTGCAAAATATTCCATTTACATGTTTTTGAAAAGTTGCAAAAATTCCGTTTAAATGATTTTGAAAAGTGCAAAATATTCCATTTACAAATTTTTTGAAATGTGCAAAAAATTCCCTTTATATGATTTTGAAAAGTGCAAAATATTCCATTTACATGTTTTTGAAAATTGCAAAATATTCCATTTACATGTTTTTGAAAAGTTGCAAAAATTCCCTTTACATGATTTTGAAAAGTGCAAAATATTCCATTTACAAATTTTTTGAAATGTGCAAAAAATTCTGTTTATATGATTTTGAAAAGTGCAAAATACTCCATTTACATGCTTTTGAAAAGTGCAAAATATTCTATATACATGATTTTGAAGCCATTTTGCCCTCGCCCTTTAAAAAAACATAATGTTTTTAGCAAAAACTCAAACTTTAAAACGGCGGGGGCCAATGGGTGGCTCAGCATAGGGAATTCCATCAAATGCAAAAATCCGTCGGCCGCTCACAGTCTCCATCAGATATCCTTGAACATCCCCTTCCCGGGTTTTTACAACCGGCGGCCAGTGGACACTACGCTCACTGCTCACATTTTCACTATTTTCACTCCCTCTTTTCACTGGGACGCTATTAACTGGGTCATTGTGAGAATCACTTCGGGTACGGGAGTTGGGAGGGGTGGGCGGGGGGTAGGTGGGGAAACAAGGGACGAGGGAGCACAGAAGATTTGTCAGAAACAGGCCCGTTGTGATTAAAACCATTCTGCTAAAAAAACTGCTAATTATTTCTTTTGTGTCAACAATCTGTTAATTTCAATTGTTTTGATTTTCTTATCACTTTAAACGTGATGGTGTAGGAGGATAAATAGCACAAGATTAAAGAGATAAAATAAACACGACACTTGACACTTTCTTCAAGACGTTATTAGTGAGACTTACCGTTTCCGCTTTGTCTGAAGAACACAACGAGACTGAGTCACTAGTTGCAGATTCTATTTATTTTCATCTACTTACAGTTACACACAGTGTCTACACCAAATACAATTTGGAAAAGACCTAAAGACAAAAGCATCAGTGTGTGATCAATGTAAAGTGTCGTACGTACAGTGTCAAAATCCACCTCTTGTAACGTGTCTTTCACCTATCCACTATTCCTCCGCTTTGGCAGAAACTAATTATCGAAAACCCTTTCTTTGCTTCTGCAACGGCAACTCACTTACGAAATACATTACATAGTAATTACTATACGGCTAATTACAACACTATAGTTATGTCGCAGTTTCGCTTCTGTTTCATCAATATTTAGTAGAGTAGTATTTTCCCCTTTTCCCGCTACTACTAACTTCAAATGAAGAGTTGTTTGCCAAAACGGAAAAAGCCAATGTTTTTCATTTGTGCTACGTGAATTATTCAACTAGATACGTTACTGCGTTCAATGGTAAAGGTCAAAGTTCAATCAATGCAATTATTTTAAATAAATAGCAAAACGCAGGGCCGGATAATGTGACCAGCGCAGATAGCCCCCGCTGCCTGAATTTTCACAAAATATGTAAAGGGAACATTTTCCAATTTTCAAAAATATGTAAATGGAACATTTTGCACTTTTCAAAAAAATGTAAAAGGAACATTTTGCACTTTTCAAAAAAATGTAAAAGGAACATTTTGCACTTTTCAAAAATATGTAAAGGGAACATTTTCCACTTTTCAAAAAAATGTAAAAGGAACATTTTGCACTTTTCAAAAATATGTAAATGGAACATTTTGCACTTTTCAAAAAAGCTTGTAATAATGCTTCGTCAGTTGCAGTTCCTGTAGAAAATATTGAGTTGGAAAAAATAATCCTGCCACATTTTATTCATTATTCGTTGTTCCTCCAAAATTTGCTTTGATGGACTTGAGTCGTTTTGGCTTTAAACTCTTCAAATAATAATGTGGGATTTGTGTATTGTGTCCGAGTGTATCCTTGTAGAACTCTCGAATTTATTTAAATAGCCTTTTTGATAATTTTCATATAGGCCTTAAATTTGGATATAGTTGATATAGTTGCAGTGTAGGTATATTGTGTGGAAGTGTTGCGTAATTAGTTTCAAGTTGAGTGATGTGAGAGTTTTGTCACGTTTCTTTATTTGTAGACTTCCGATGTGGACATGGAACTTCCGTTTGGAGCCGTTTACGGTGACGGTGACGGAGGACCATCCCTTTGTCCTGTGTCTTTGGGTTGAAGACGAAGAAGAAGATGAGCTGACAATGGCAGTGACAATGAGATGAAGATGCGATGTAGTGAAATTAAAAGGCGACTGCATGTGGAGGATGTTCTTTTAAGCCTATTACTAAATATGACACGTACTTATCTGACATCTTAATCCCAAAGATGTTTGCTCAGTTGTCGATTTGGATTTGGATTTGTTTCGCTTGGCTGATGCGCTGATGGTTTTCTTCACATTGGGGGATTGGACTCTATAGAGTATAATAGGTACTTAGATTGCCTTTATAGTTGTTGGAGATGCAGTGTGTAGATGGTGAATACTGACGAGATCGCTGCCCTTGATTTGATTTGATTTGAGTTCCTTATGCAGTGGTAGTAATATGTATTCCGTCAGACACACATGCCATATGCAAATGGACTAACTTGTGAGGTAGTTTCTAATATTTTATTGTGCGAATTTAAAAAAGAATTACGATACCGATGAGCTTCTTAACGGAACCGGAACCGGAACAGCGCAAACTGTTCCTACAGATTTGTACATGTCGTCTGTAAAGTATTATAATGACCCATACCCAATTATTGAATCTATATGGAATTAAATCAGCTGCGTTAGAAAAACACTAACATTCAGAGAGTTTTTGTAAAGTGTAAAATGTTCTATATGCTCGTTTCTTAAAAGTGAGAAACGTTCTATTTAGATGCTTTTGGAAAGATGAAAAATGTTCTAATTACATGCTTTTGAAATGTGCAAAATGTTCAATTTACATGTTTTTAAAAAGGTGCAAAATGTTCTATTTGCATGTTTCTAAAAGGTGCAAAATGTTCAATTTACATGTTTTTGAAAAGGTGCAAAATGTTCTATTTGCATGTTTCTAAAAGGTGTAAAATGTTCTATTTGCATGTTTCTAAAACGTGCAAAATGTTCAATTTACATGTTTTCGAAAAGTGCAAAATATTCTATTTCCATGTTTTTGAACACGGTAAATTATTTTAATTTCCATTCTTTCTACAATATTGATATTTTAGTTTTTTCGTAGACAGCGGGTTTTGTTTTTAGCTAAACATGGATATGGATCATTTTGATTCTTCACAGACGATACAGATAATTAGGTGGATTCAAATATGTGACGTCTACACGTCTGCACGTAAGCACATCGCTTCACTATCCGTCGGTCTTGGATCAAGCTCATTCGTGTTTACTGATACAAAACAGATATGTACAGATCAATAGTTATATGCATAAGCGCACCCAACGTGGCGTAGCGTTACATTTACATACAGCAATAATAAATAATAAATTGATTTCTGAGTGGATGACATTTGAATTTTGAATTAGTAGCTGAGGAAACAATCTGTGAAGCTCCTGCTGCTAACATGAATAATCCGTCAAGTGAGGAGGACTCAGGTCCAGGGTCAATCAAAATCAAAACATTAATCATTCCTTTTTGAGCAGGTAGCACACAACGATGCTCTCATCCAACGGTGCAGCCAGCGTGGAAGGGCACACAACATGTGCTTTCAAGTCTATACAGTTCAAAATCACGCTCCGTAAATGTAGCGTCATTAATTAGTGTAATATATGTGAAGATTCAAAAACAATCGTATTCAGAACTGATTGCACTATCTACAAACAGAAATCATCTACAAAGTGTGCAAGTAGAACATTTGGCACTTTTCAAAAAGATGTAAATTGAACAGTTTGCACTTTTTTAAAATATGTAAATAGAACATTTTACACTTTTAAAAAACATATTAATAGAACATTTTAAACTTTTTTAAAACATGCAAATAGAACATTTTACATTTTTCAAAAACACGTGAATAAAACATTTTGCACTTTTCAAAAACATGTAAATAAAACATTTTGCACTTTTCAAAAAGTTGTAAATAAAACATTTTGCACATTTCAAAAACATGTAAATGGAACATTTTAAACTTTTTTAAAACATGCAAATAGAACATTTTACACTTTTCAAATACAAGTGGAGAAAACATTTTACACTTTTCAAAAACACGTGAATAAAACATTTTGCACTTTTCAAAAGCATGTAAATAAAACATTTTGCACTTTTCAAAAACATGTAAATAAAACATTTTGCACTTTTCAAAAACATGTAAATAAAACATTTTGCACTTTTCAAAAACTCGTGATTAACATTTCACGCATCACTCTTATTGAAATTATTTTGACATACCTAGCTCAATTTAACTCGTTTTTTCCTCCAAAAAAATCTAACCTAACCTTACACTTTAAATTTTGAGGTTTTTAATTATTTACATGAGTATCGCGTGACCCCTGGGGGTCAATCAAAGTCGAATCATACTTACCAGTGGGTTGCCATCTAAAAATAAATATCTCTAACTAAACTATTTTTTTATTTTTTATGTAGTATTAAATGCATTAAAAAAATGGAGATGGACAATTTTGCTATATTAGTAAGAAGTTGAGGTAGGGAATTAATTTACCACTGGTGAGAATAATTGAAGATCAGCAATTTTGCTTTATTCAGTAGCAATATGATAAATTGAGGGGTGATTGAGTGATGACAGGGGTGTGGGTGGGTTTTTAAAAGAGTGATAAGTTTGGTGACATCACTTATGGACCGTCCCTTTATTAGCTGAATGAGAAGTTGAGCCAGGATGTCGCAGAAATTAAAATACCGCGTGATTCGTACCTTGGAAATCTGTCACTCGGTTGGCGCCACATTTAAACTAACCGAGGGGTTTTTTAACGGTTTACAATACAATAAATACCTCTTTAAAGTCTACAGTCTACAGTCTACAATTCAACGGTTTGGCGAAAAATTAATACGGTTTGACCGGGTTTGACCCAAGTTTGCCATTCTGTGTCTCCACTCTTACTAGTTAGTATTCAGACCCAAAGTATAAAGTATCAGTAGCTCATAATTTTATTATTTTATAAAATAACTCCAAGTCCATTCCAGAGTCCAGAGAGTCGATCGCGTTGGCAACCACTGATGACAAGTGACGTGAGTGCATTGCATTGTTCAGGTCAACAATTTAGCTGTACTGTAACTGTTGACTGTCTGTGACTGTCATTGTTGTCCTTGATTCATTTTATACAAGTTGTAAGTTTGGTTTTGGTGTTAAAAACAAAACAAACATATAAACTGTTGACATTTTGTTGCATTACTTTCATTGCTGAATTAAGGAAAAAATTGAAAACTGTCTTTAAAGTGAAAATGCCACATGCAACAATGAATGAAGATATTTCAAAACAAAAACAGTTCAGTTCGTGTGCCTTCCTTGCGTCTACTCCGGCAGTGTCACCATCCCAGAGGTTGATATCCGCTGCTGGGAATAATAATAATCGGGCACCTAATAATAATGTAAATTTACCCATAAACGAGCAATCTTTTTTCAGTACAAATATTAATTTAACCGTGTGCCAACAACAACAACATAATATGCAGCAGTTTTCATCACAGTCCCGAAATCCCGGGACAACCAGCGGGACGAATGATTTACCACTACTCCCAGATGGTTGTTTTTCCCCTATTGACCGTATGGGGGGAGATAATTTAATTCATACAATGAATTTGTCTGTGAATGAGACTGTTATGGGAATTTCTCGTATAAAATCAGAGTCAGGCGGGATGGAGTCCAAAAAGCCTCAAACTCCGTACCCATTCCCTACACCGAATTGTATGAAAAACTTCAGGAGTTGGAATAAATACGAGACATTGTTAGAGACCCTCAGTATCTTAAAGTGCTTCAGTTCCTTTGACACAGACACCAGCTCTTCTTCTACTTCTACTGCTCCAGAACGTAAAGATCTGACAAACTCTTCTAGAGGCATTAAAAGGGTGGAAGTGATCAAACCTAAGGAGAAGCCCGAGTTCGTATTCACAAAGGTAGGTATTTTTGAATATTTTGAATTTTTGGGAAGTTCAAAGTACAGAAAGCTCATCTTCACAACTGTGCCATTTGCCGCAGAACCAGAAACTAACTAACATGTGCTTTTTATATTTATTTTACAGGAAATGTTCATGAGCAATAATTCCGAAGCTTTTATTCAAGTGACTCACTTCCTTTTTTATTTGTTTGATAAAACGGAAACATTAAATAGGTTTCGTGATTCGTGGCCAATCTACGAAAGGAAACAGGAAGCTATCTACAGAAGAAAGGCCTTAGAATGGTTCAAGGAAATTATTTCAGTAAGCTGCTATTATGTATTAAAACAAAGTTATTTACGGTTTTCTTCGAAAAGTTTAATAATATATTAATATACATTTTATTTGAAGTTAGAAGGCTAAGCAAAATTTACGTATTGAATTTAAAACCTGAATTTTTTATTTCAGGATAATCCCCTATTTTTTTCAAAAAGTGTGCGGTTAGAACAATTGCAAGGACTGATTGTGAATCCATTTGGAGAGCGCTTTATCCGATTCATTCATAGTTTTGCTGACTTTGTCATGTTTAAGGCTACACAGAGCGATGGTAAGTTTTATAAATTTGTTCTAAAAAACTTATTTCTGTCGCATTAATTTTGGTTAGTTTTTAGTGGCAGTACTTAATAATGCCATAATAACAATATCGTCTATGAAGAACTAAAATGACCCATATCCAATTGAAGCTACAATCAAATCGAGCTATGTCATAAAATCAAAATCAGAAACATGTGTAAAACGTTAATTCATAGCTTTTGAAAAGCGTAAAATGTTCTATTTACATGTTTTTTGAAAAATCCAATATTTTCTATTTACATATTTTTTAAAAGTGCAATGTGTTCTATTTAAATGCTTTCAAGACATATTTCAATATTTTTGTAGATAGTCGATATTGTTTTTAGCTACAAATGGATATGGGTCATTTTGGTTCTTCACGGACGCTATATTATTATTATTCTCTTGTGTTGTTTTATAACTGGGTTAATTTCAAGCACATTCAATATTTTGTTTTTGTCTTTTTATTTAAGAGCTAGCCGAAGATCCAATTCTTCAGAAGCCAGTTTTTGTACGAAAACCTGAAATTTCCAAACGCCAGGGGTTGATACTTGGGGCAAGAATTACTAAACTAGTTAAGCAGGCTCGGTCAGAGCAAGAAAAGTGTATTCAAGAAAACTTAATGTCGAAAATGACGCACGAGTAATTGAAACATCACATATTTTTGAATGCAATTTATAAGTAGTTACCAAATAAAATTATTGCACACCATGCCATACCAATACCATATCACAGGTTGTAATAATAGTTTTATTTGATTTGGGATGTCAAAAGGAAAATGCAGCTCATACACGAGGAGTCTCAATCTGCATTGAGCGTGAAACATGCAGCTGTGTCAAAACTTATCAAAGGAAATTTAAAATACTTCCCAGAAAATGCAAATGAACTTCTGGCCAACCAAGCTGATTTCTTTAGGCGTACATTCAAAACAATCGCATTTGGGGATTTATGGATAGCAATAGAAAAAATAGAGAGTCCCCTTAGCGAATGTAAGCATTGCCTTCCGTATTTCCATAAATGAATTTCATTATAAATATTTTCATTTTATGTTTCTATTTAGCCAATGTTTTGTGTACTCTTTCTTCTATAGACGTGAGCAAGGTTTGGAGAAATGCGTTGGACTCTTTTGGAAACAAAGTTGACACAGTCCTCGATTTCGTGTCTCGATATTCTCGACTTTGGTTATTTCTCAAAGCATCCACCCAAAAGTCTACACAGCCAGAACTGACAAATCTTTATTTGCCATGGGTAAAAAAAATACTTTAACATTTTATTCATATTATTACTTTGAATTTCAGTGGCTAAAATTAATGCTCTCCTATTTCCCAAGATCTCATGATTTATTTATTTATTTAGGAATTTCGGCAGACGCAGCAAAAACCGAGTATAAATTGTGTACTAAAATCCTATGCCACGATTGTCAATGATTGTTTAAAAAAACTGGACGTTTTACCAATTTCCCAAGAGTTCCTGTCACAAAAAAAGTTCTTGGATTCAAAACTTGATATGGTGCGGCAGAAGTGTGAGGATATTAGTAAGATTGAAAACCCCAATGTTGTTGCATTAAAAGCTCAACTGGATTTTGAGATTAAGGCCTTGTCAATCCAGTTAGAAAATGTAAATTGGTCCAAATTATCCAACCTCGAGGACCCACCGCTTTCGTCCATGTTCGACTTTAGTCCTGCTCGAGTTGTTGACGCTCGTAAAAAGACTGGATTTACTCCCGCTCTGTCATCCTACCTCCCCTCAGCTGGTAATGGGAAAGTTTTGATTTTTTATACATATTATTTTATGGGTTAAGAATCGTCCACAAATGGCCTGACGACATTCTGTGTTTAACAATGTGCATTTTGGTATTTTCAGACGACAGGAGTTTCAGAGAAGCAGATAAAAATTCTTGGGTACATCACCAAGCTAACAACATTCAGTTGAGGACTGAGTCTGAGCCCGGCTTAAATAAGCAGTTTATGCCATCAAATGAAGAAAGCAAAGAGAATCCGCTATTGGGTACTTACGCAAAAGGTCAAGATACCTGCGATTCTCCGATATCTCACCTCCCGCCTAAATCCAGTCTGGACCGTTCCCTGATGCTCCAAAATCGGAATTTGAATCGCCGGCGGAGTAGCAACAAATGTAGATTGTCGTTGCCCATAGCTGAAGATGCGGAGCCACCGGAGGACAGTGGAAATCCCGCACCCACCCCAAACTTTGGTGACAACAATGAAAATCCCCAGGATGACGGGTCCCACATGACGACTCAGAACGGGTCGACCATAGAAGAAAGGTTGAGTGCCCTCTTGCAGTCTTTCACAACCGACCTCCAGCAATCAGCACCAACACCCGTTGTGTCCAGGAGAAGTAGCAGAAGAAGTAGTGCTAATTTTAATATGAAGGATAAAAGCAATGAAATATCTAACAACGCTGGCCAATTCAAATTAACAGAGGATTTGGAAGAAAAACTGGGAATATTGGACATTACACTTTCCTATGCTAATTTCTTGGACTTATCCCACGAGTCTGATGATGAGTCTGGAGATGAGCTTGAATTTAATGAATTTTGAAAAATGCTTCACTTCAACAACATGCATGACATTTAAATAAGTGTGTCTCGCTCTCGTGGTGTGTGGCATGTGGCCGCTAATTTAATATTTAAGGAGTGTCATAATGTGTATTTCTCCAATTTTGTGTACGTGTACTTCATATCGAAAAATATTGGCATGCCGAACAAACTGCAGCCAAGTGCCAAGTTATATAGGATACACCAATTAAAATGTTCTCGCCAAATGAATTACGAAACTTGAAGTTTTGCGAAAATATGGGACCAACTATCAAGTTTATTTTTCGGGTTTGAAACAAAAAATTGTATTTTTGAAAAAGTGTCTGGAAAATTACATGGTGTGCCTTAAGCTAGACTGTTTGTTTCCATATGGTATCGCACAATAGTAAGTATTAATGGGAATGTGACATGCCCCGATTTTCGTGACTCCAACTTTTACCGTTTTTTTTGCACACAATTACCAGCTGCGATACAAGTAAAAGTTGTAAACACGCTACTACGAAACATATTTTAGCTAATGTATCGTATTCGCCATACTTTCTTCCAATTAACTTATATTTTTACCATGTGCACTTTGCATGTTAATATTAGACACTCGAGGAACCTTCAAATTTTCTGATTATGATTAATATATTGTGCTACTGTTGTTCTGTACTATTTAATTAATTAATTATTATTTTATACCATGATGGTTATTTCTATCTGTTCTTCCGCTGTACCTGTCTTGTGTAGCCATGTAGTAAAATCATATATTAGTTTTTGTGTGCATTGCTATTGCCGTACATTCAGACTACTCAGTTTCTTCTTCTAAAATGTCTTTTTACTTTTTTTATTATTTATTATAATTTTCATATATATATGTATACGCAAATATAATATTGTATTGCATTCCCTGTTATGTACTCTTGTTCACTGTGTGTTTATTGTATCAAAGTAAAATAAACTAATTTTGTAAATTTTCTATTTATTTCTATTTACAACAAAATAAAGACACAAACCTCACATGCCGGGGTTGCCTAGACACCCCTGTGGAAAAGCCAAAAAAATTTACAAATTAACGTTATTTACATTATACTGACCATTATTGCATTGCAATGGTGCGTGTAAATTTTTACACAATGCATTGTGTCGAATTATTTATATATATCCCACTTTAAAATTGTTCAATTACTATAAAAGCAAGTAGAATATATTACAAATAAAATTTTATTGTTAAGCTGTCGCTGTCAACTTAAATTGTGATTTTGTTTGTAATGAATGCTTTTTATTTTTTCTGTCAATTTAACTATAATAGAATTCCCAGTGTCACAAATAGTCTCGTCTACAATTTTTCAGTTTCAAATATTATTAAGCTCTTGCAACTGTTCCACGTGCCATATTTCGGTAGTAATCAAGTTGAGTGAGCCAAATAGGGGTGGGGAGAGTATCGGGCGGAAGTTGAGAGATCCTCAGCTCTATTTCACGTCCTTTCTTTTCTCCCATTTCAGTCACAATCTCGGAAATCTTTAAATCTTTGTAAAGTTTCACTTCCTCAACACAAGCTGCATCTTTCTCTCCATAGCTCTCCATAGCAGGTCTGCGTGACACAAAATCATGGATGGCTTTTTAAGTATTTTTTCCAGCCAGCATTTTTTATAATTTAGCAAAATTTCGAAATACTGCACCAAGCCCAACATGATATGATACGCCAATTAAAAGGTCGAGTTAATAACATTTACAGATAACATCATGGCTCCGTTTGAGGCGCGCGTGTCCATGAGTTTTTGGTTTCGCGCAAAATTCAAAAAGCACCAATTTTAAAAGGTTTTTAAACACAAAAGTGTTTCTTTCAAAATACGGTTGCTATCACTTGATTGCTGTCATGCGAAACAAAAAATAAGAGGCAAAGCCCCTTAACCCCCCTGTCTTTTTCGACATAGATAAAAATGGTACGGGGTTTTCGTTGAAATACATACGTCGACCTGAGAATCAATTTTACGGTCACCACAGGCATGGTACTACCAATTTAATGATCTTAAAGTGTTAATTGTGCATTTATCTTTGATTTTAGACTATAAACCTCATATTGGAAATTAAGCCATTTAAGAATACGTATGATTTAACATGGGCTTTTTGAAAAATAGTTCACCCTTGCTCCGTGAGCGGCGGTAGTTTTGCAATAGGCTCATTAAGGGTTTTTGAAAAGTGTAAAATTTTCTATTTGCATGGTTTTGAAAACTTCAAAATGTTCTATTTACATGTTTTTGAAAAGTGCTAAATGTTCTATTTACATATTTTTGAAAAGTGTAAAATGTTCTATTTGCATGGTTTTAAAAAGTGTAAAATGTTCTATTTACATGGTTTTGAAAAGTGCTAAATGTTCTATTTACATATTTTTGAAAAGTGTAAAATGTTCTATTTGCATGGTTTTAAAAAGTGTAAAATGTTCTATTTACATGGTTTTGAAAGGTGCTAAATGTTCTATCTACATATTTTTGAAAAGTGTAAAATGTTCTAATTGCATGGTTTTAAAAAGTGTAAAATGTTCTATTTACATGGTTTTGAAAGGTGCTATTTATTGTTCTATTTACATATTTTTGAAAAGTGTAAAATGTTCTAATTGCATGGTTTTAAAAAGTGTAAAATGTTCTATTTACATGGTTTTGAAAGGTGCTATTTATTGTTCTATTTACATATTTTTGAAAAGTGTAAAATGTCCTATTTGCACATTTTTGAAAAATGCAGAATATTCTATTTAAATGCTGTCAAGACATGTTTCAATATTTTCGTAGATAGGGGACATTGTTTTTAGCTTCAAATGGAATTTTGGTTCTTCACAGACACAGACGATATGTAAGTATGTATCACCATGAGACGCTTGACCTGCTCTTTGCTTCCTAGTTTAAATGCTGTACAGAGAAGCCATGTTAATTTTCCTTCCTGAATATCCGACGACTCCTTTTCCATGACCGCTTTTCCTCCGTAGCAGTCCGCCCAGTCATCAACAAGCGTGATGTAAGTTATTAGCTCCATCCCAATCTCAACTGCTGTCCGGATGAGCGCTGGATCCTTAAATTCCATTCTAAACACGTTACAGCGATTACTATAGTATAAAGTACAAGGCAAGGTGAGCAACACGTTTATGTACCACAATACTGTAAGCATACATTCGTACAAGTGACTTATGGCTACTTAATTCCCTTATAAACAACATAGCAGCAACAACTTGCACATTGGGGTATTTAAAATTGCCATTTAAAATTGCCTTGGACAACTCTATCTGCTTTAAAAATAATGCTTTTTCCAAATTTTTGCAAAAAAAAACAAAAATTTTTGAATTTTGAAAAATCCTGAATTTTTTTTTAGAAAAAAGTCCAATCATTAAAAGCATCCAATTTTTTCAAAATCGGATGAGAACTGTAGAAGTTACAGGGCGGCAAAATATTAAAATTTGAATTTTTTTAAACTTTGGCGGGCTACTGTGACCTAACAACGCAAAATGCAATCGAGTTACTTTGGATCTCCATTATTTAAAAGTAACTTGATTTTTGTAGACATGACTTTTTGAAATTGGCGAGCACCATGTGAAACCACTCGCTTGTAAGTGTAGCATTTTTATTAAACGGTTTAATGTAATTTTTGTACATCATAACACATTCACACATTTGTGTTTGGCCCAAATTGGTTTATGATGTAGTAGGCAGCGTACATTTAAAGCAGAGGTTTGCACAATGACTATACCGGAATATTATTATGTTGGAACTCAACCTAATATGTATCTTAGTAGTTATACTTAAATCCTATTAAGCCCTACAGAATTCGCAATACATATTTTTCAAAAACTTGACCGTATACCGAAATTTTTTGAGTGTATTTAATTATATAAATCTTGAAAACATTTAAATAACTCACAGACTAATAAAATAAAATAGAAAAACGTTTAGATCTGAAATAATATCATAAATAATGGCCAGCTCAATAAGTGCAGCTAATTTGAAAAGAATTAAACTCGCGTCAAAGCTTTGGAATCCAAGTGGGTGGATTTAACAAGATGGAAAGGCTGTCTACGCTGCTCTTTTTGAGTTTTGTGGCAAAGAACCTGGCTAGCTTACTTATAGCATTTAAGTAATTTTTATTGATCTCTTTGGTTGCTTTTTGTTTGTGTGCTTTAGCTGTTGCTAGTGGTATCTTGTATAATCGTTTTAGAAACCGTGTGAATACAAAATGAATTCTATTAAATACCAATTTTCGTAGATTAATCCCTTATTTTACGATGGCACCACGATTACGAGGTGCATTTAGATAACATTTAATAGTAATAAGTACATATGCAATTGTCGCAGTAATAATTAACACTTAGAAATATTGTGGAATTTTAAAACTACTCTCCCGATCAGTGTTTATTATTGCAATAATACTAAATTATATTTGTTGGAAACATTTAAAAAATCAAAAAAAAACACTGCAAATAGATTAAAAATAGTTTACAAAATAATATTATCAACCCCGTTAACTATTCTACTTCGCATACAAATGTAAACATGTGGAATGTAATAATTACCCTTAGGACTTACGAGTAAATACAAAACCATTTCTTGCCCTTATATTGAAATATTACTGGTGAATAAATAAATATATGCAAAATATTTGTATTTTATGTTTATGTGCTCCTGAGTGAAGTTTTGTAATAAAGCTTCTAAACTTTCATAGTCATAATAATATTTTAAGTAGACACCTTGCTATACAAATTTTTTTAGATTGCCTCCTATTTGCCAGTCTTGAGGTTTCATTTTCATGATTCACAGTCCATGAAATGTAGGAAGGACGGATACCTTTCAGTGGTCACCAATCACGAGACTTGGCATGTGACGAGCCTGTTGCACGCTTCCACCTTCTTCTTTCGTTTTCGTTATTGGATCTGTAGAAATTAGGTAAATTATCTGTATAACCTATTGACCCACCCAGTTAAAAATTCAGCAATCACTGTTATTTACTTTACAAACTAAATCCGTTATTTCTCATTAATTAAATCACTGCGAGCAGCTGTCATGAATCCAGTTTCTTTCAGCTTCTGGAGTAACTTACAAAAATAAGGATGGTCCATGGCTTCACGAGCCGTGAGTCGTTCCCAAGGATCGTACCGAAGAAGTTTATCCAGGAAATCGATGGCTTCTGGAGAAACCAGATGTTCGTTTTCACCATTAACAAAACAATGCCACGGTTTTCGGGGATGTCTACAAAACAAAATTGAATGAAGCCTTGCAATCAGTAAATAATTTCCTTGAACACACTAATTAATAAGTATAGCTTTTACTGCATTAGATTATTAGTAGTGGAATGCGTTAGGAACTTACATTCCTAAAGCCTCATTAACGCTGGCATCCAGTTCAATTTCATATTTCCCCAAGTATTCGCGCAATTCTTTGGTGCCTAAAATCTGAAAATAAATAATTACAACAGAGCACAAAAATAATTAGAATTTTAAATCAAAATCCCACAGTCATGAACTTTACTTGAATTTAATACTTATAAAAAATAGCGTAGTATCTAGTTGCTTACTTCAGCTATGAGGACGAGGTAATTGTCTTTGCCAAAACCACGAAAGAGTGTTTCTTTTTGGAAAATCATTCCTGCGACGATGCAACCGAAGGACCACATATCCAATGCGTAGTTGTACATCTAGATACACAATTCGATTGACGATTGGATGTAAAATTATCATTATCCAAAGAAATCCATACTATAATTTTTACCTCGTAGCCAACGAGAAGTTCGGGTCCCTTGAAAGGTCGCGAAGCCACTCGGACACTATACGACCGCCCAGGATGATAAAATTCAGCGATGCCCCAATCGATGAGACGCAGTTTTCTATTCTCATGATCGATCATCACATTGTGGGGCTTAACGTCCCGGTGCATAATGCCCATACTGTGACAGTAGTCCAGTGCCTACAAATTATTCCGTGAGTACCAACAATACAGAGTATGTTAGTATAAAGTTACACAACACTGAAAAAAATACATCTTTGGTCTTCCCTTGGAAACTATTATTACCTTTAGTAGCTCGTGCAAATAGTATCGAATGTCCATGTCGCTCAGAGTTGGATACAACTGCTTGAAGTCGGTATTGTTCACATGCTCAAAGATGAGGGCAGGAGTCCCTGTGACTGGGTCTCTGACGGTGTCTTTCAGTTTAATAATATTTGGGCCATCTCGCAAGTTTTCAAGAATTTTGATTTCTCGCTGGACCCTCTCCTTCTTAATTGGCAGCAAAACTTTGATGACACATTTCTCGTCCATTTCTGGATTGGCCACGCTGTAACCTTCAAACACTTGGCTGTACCTTCCCCGCCCCAACATTCGACTCACCTGGTAGTCATCTTGCTGTCTATTTTGTAAATGATACAAACAACATCCATGTGTAAATCATCAAAAACAAACATGATCAACGATCATTCATTAGTGGGCTTACAGTGACTACTACATTCATCCCCTACATTTTGTCATTATTATACAGTGGTAACGGTAGTATAGATATATAGTCACATCTGATCTTCCAAGAATGCAGAAGAAAAATCCGGTAGCGACAATTAACTGATTAAAGACCTATAAGGCTTACGATTTACTTTGGCTCTGATTCCAACAGCACAACTCTAATCTAACCGATAAATTGAATTGAAGTTGCTTCTTTTACTGTTGACTCACCCCCATTGAACAACGTAAGAATCATCATCATAGTCCCAATATTCCTGTGGTTTATGGCCAAGAACGTCCACATAAGTACGAGCCAGAGTATGAACAGCAGGCATTCTGTCGATTCTGGAGTAATAATAAAGAGGAACTAACAGCACCTGACAGCAAATCGGAAAGTTTAAAGAATTTTGATTCTAATAGGCTACAACTGAAAAAACATGAATAATTCGAGAACTCAACACACAGCAAAACTGCGACTACGGCTGCTGCCTTCTTCCCGATTTTATTACAACAAATACACAGATTTTTGAAGCACTTTTTATAACGATAGACGGAAATCCGAGAAGACACGCACTGAACCAACTAATGGCTTTATACCCACCTGGCATCAGTAACTCCTTCGGTTTCTATAATATTCTCCGATTCGGAACGTTTCGACAGAAACTACGAGCAACCAGAAAGATAAATGCAGACAATTTAGGATTGTACGGTACTACGGACTACGAACAACTTGCTCAGCATTGAAGGCCATTGAAGGGCTCCGTCGTGCCTCGTGTTTTCCATCAGTGCTCCTGCTTCCTCTCAGCTCAGCTCTTGGGATCGGCCACAAATGACGTCATTGGTAGGGTAAATGGGTCGACTTGGCTCCTGATGACATCCCATGTTAAAGATAGCCATTTACGCAAGAGTTAAGGGGATGACAGGGGGGTCATAGAGTCCTAAATATCGGGATTTTCTGATAACGTCAGTTGTGAACCGAAGTGTTTGTTGAAAACCGAAGATGGATTCTGGTGCAGCGAATGTTTTATTTCTATTCGCCCTCGTCATGTGTCTCTGCATGCATCGATCCCATCAGTCGCTCTTCCACAAGTGCAACATATTCAGAGGACGTCCGTAAATGACGTCATGTGTAGGATCAATTGGTCTACCCATTGATTATTGGTCACATCCCATGTTAAAGATCGCCACTTGCGCAATGGTTAAGCTAAACAGGGTTCTAACAATTGGGATATTTTTATAACATCATTTATGGTCGATCCCTCATTTACAACTTACGACTTACAACAACTCTTTCTTGAGTCAGTTTGGATCTTGGGTAACAATATTTTCTTAATTAGGAATAGCACAATTTCTTAAGGAATATTTTAAAAGTGCAACCTAGGTGGAACCTATGTAGAAAGTAAAAAACATATTATATATCACTAGAAATCTTCAGTGCCATAAAGCTCCAAATAACTCCCGGGTCTCTACATGGTCGCCGGACTCTAAAAACTCCTGGGTCTAGAACAAAAGACTTAACTCCCAGCTATCTACAAACCCATTTTCCCCCCAGTAGCATGCTATATAAGTAATTTTAGTCAAAAATTCTAGAAAGTTTTATAGCATTATAATCACAATTTAAAATCAAAATGAAAACTCTTGTATTATAACACACAAAATTCTTAAAATTTACTTGTCGGCCGGAGTTGTCGTCGTATAAAACTGACAAATAATGTATTACAGGAAAACGCATATTATTCTCCAGAAGGGCTCCAGGAAAGGATTCTTACTCTACTCGGCGGTATTCAAGAGCCATATCATCCCGACCACGACCCACAGTTCAAAACTCCAGATATTCTAGTGGGATTGGGCGCAGCTAAGACTGGAATGATTGGAAAGGCTAGTAGGGGAGTGCGTATGTGTGATCGGGTTCATTTTTTTTCAACTTTGAAAATCTGTAACTTTTTTTGTACTTCCTCCAAATTCACTGTTTGTGTACTCAAATACTAGCCAGTTCATTCTCTATATACCCTTAAAATATCAAACCGATAAACTGAAAATTCGAAGACTTGTACCAAATTGTATGAAATAACTTCGATAATTTTCGAAATTACAAAAATGCTGTTTATGTGATCACCGTGTCCCAAAATGTGATCATGTTAAAATTGCATTAATATTACAGTGAAAGTTAGTGCCTTTTATGTGATCACACTAGAAAACTTTCAGATAAGATGGAAAATGAAAGATAATGCGATATTAGGTTCCATTTATGAGAGTTTAAATAACACTACATGCGTAAAATACAAAATCACATGTTTTGGGGTGGTCTGCAAATGGCGTCACAAAATTAATGACATTTTGTCCCACCACTATTTTATCATTTTAGGGGTTGCCCATAAATGATGTCATCGAAGTTTCTCCATTTCTACGACCCTATGATTACCCTGTCATCAACCGAACCATTGTGTAGAATAGATGGATATCTTTAACATACGTTGTCATCAAGATCCTAGCTGACCCACTAACCGTACCCCTGACATCATTTACGGATGATCTCTTACCATTGAGTAAGCGACTATTTTAAAATGGAATGTCATCAGTCATTAATATCTGGCTAGACCAGCTGACCCGAACGATGACATTATTTAATGGCGATTTTTAAGGTGTTACCCATAAATGATGTCCACATCTTGGTGGGTAAAAATAAAATAAACGATAATTCGGCATCTGTAACATGTGATAACAGCAATTGCATAAATGATCGAGGAATTCCTGAACTAGTGGATTTATCTTGAGCAATAATGCTAACGATACACTGAATTTTAATACCCACCCATTTTTCTAATTTGCAAAAAATCAAAATTTGCTGTAAGGGATGGTTCATAAATAATGTCACCCAAATTAAAATTTTATTAGGACCCATTCACCTCTATGTCATGATTGTCATGACATCAACATTACTTAAACCGCTATAACTATGTAATATGTCTTCAAAATCTGACTGGACCCACACCCATCCGGACGACATCATTTATGGACGATCCCTAATGATGTAAAACAGCATTGTCAACTTATTTTAATAAGCTGTTTGATAAACTGAGTTGATTCGATGCTTTTAGCCATCTGCAGCTCTGATCACATTTAGAGCTCATAGAATGATCACATTATAGCACAACTCTCGGATTTGACACTTTGACCTTTCATCTATTTTAGTGGGAACTCCCCGCACGAAAATCTCAAACAGTATCTTCAACTAGTTGGTAATAAATGTATCAATCACGTTGCACACGTTGTTTAATTCTAAAATGTACAACACTAGAAATTTTGAAATTTGAAAACTCGGAAAAAAATTCGGAATACGAGTTATTCTGATATTCGGACTTCGGCGATTTTACTCTGCCCAGGTTTTCAAAGTTTCGCACCCTAAATTATACTGTCGTTAGTTAAGAGTACAAGCTATCATTACCGGCTAGTAAAGGATTTCTGATGCAGCTTGTGCTTTAGCACCAGCCACTGATCACACTAAGGCATGATCACATATACGCACTCTACTGCTACAAATATTATAGTGTAAGCGGTTGCGTATTATTGAATGAAACTCAGATGCATGTGCCCGCTTCTACACCGTAATTGTACCTCTTACTTTCAGATGAAATGGAATTCGCTTGGTTGAGATTAACATAAATGAATATTATGTGGATAGGATAGTTGCGATACAAATTATGTATATAATTAATGTTGCTTTAATTCTACCAGACTGCATTCTGCAGTACGATCACCACCGCAGCTCACAACAGGGCGAATTTGTCGGGGCATCAACCGTAAAAAATTCATTTCAGGTTTCAGCAGCAGGCTAATATAGTGATATTTACTGGCTACTTACCTATGCCTATGCCTATACCTACATAAATTATATTGTTGAATTATAATAACTCTCCCCTTGAACTTCCATAAGATCCTACATCTTTTAATTGCGATTTTTGTGATAGTGCAGTACTTACATTTTGTTACTTGATGCATCCCTGAGATCCCTGCCAAAAACCACAGCTTAATGCAATACACATCTATTTATATCTGTAAGTAATTGCACTTCAAAATATGCAGCTATTGCAAAAATAAGGAAACTGTGTGAAAAGTATAATATAGTGAGCAATTTGCCAATTTTTTTATTACAACATAACGAACAACGAGAGTATGGAAACTGGCAGCCCAGCCCAAACGGTACATTTCATCCTCAGATGTTACAGTTACAGAAACATTGTAGCCAGGAGGATGTGAACCGAGGTCAGTGAGGTCAAGTTGATTAGACGAGAACGTGGTGGACTCCGGCGTATCCGAGTCCGGAGTATCCGAAGGGGGAGGCGAGGAGGAGGGTGGGGCCGACTCCGTTGTTGGGTCCGTCGGTCCATCCGTTGCTGTAGGGGAGGTGTCCGCCGGACGAGTAGAGGATCGCAGCGGCTTGGGCGGCAGCCAAGATCATCGCAAAGACGAACTTAATTCGAAAAAAACGGAAACACCAAATTATTTAATTGCTTTTTATTATTAAATTTTAAATTTGAAACCAACCCCTGTCCTTAACCCCCGGGGAATGAATTAGAAATCCAGTGTTCGTTAAAAATTAAATTGTTTATGCCATTTTCATTCCTAAACTTTGAAGTAGGATTTAAAGTAGTGGAAAATAGAACTCACGAGAAGCTTGTACATGTTGAGGAGTTTTGGGTGCCTTGGGCAAGAAGTAATACTGGGAATTGTTCAAGTAGTTTAATGGAAATTCCAAACAATGAACTGATGCCTTCTCCAGCTCTGTCCACACATTTTATACTCGACCAGCACCGTTTTTTTGTCGTTATACTTTTGCATGGAACTCCTTCAGATTTTTTAATCATTTTGCTCTCTTTGACAAACTACAGATTTTTTATTCAGATACCCCATCCCAATCCCAATGTCCACCCGCCCAACCATCTCAAAGAGAACCTCAAAGCTTAGCAGCAAGATTGAAATTAATAAGCACGAAAAAAACGGTGTATAGTTGATATACTAGGTGACGACGACGATAAAAAAACAAGCTAAATTAATAGAATGTAAAGTAGTAAACTGCACGCATCTTTCTTTTCACTGACATTAACTACACATTCGTATCAAATTAACTAACTTGTGGCTCCTCACATACTACAATCGTCGTGTAAACATTGCAAAAAACTAGGAAACTGTAGCAGAGTAGACAATGAGGTATTTATTGTTTTTTTGGGTGGAATGTTCACCAACACTGCGCCAGTCAGAGCCGAACCAAACGGTGCATTCCATTCATGGATCACAGAATAGTAAAAGCGAATAATAAAGAGGGCAGAGGGTGTGGACGTTAAGGAGTCTCTAATTTTTTACTTACCGCTAGTAGCTGTTCAGCAGTACCTGATTAAAATCGTCAATTTCAAATATTATCGGTCGAAATAAAATATCATTAATTTATTCAGAGTTTACATTTAAAATTTGTTATTTTTATGAATTATTGTTTGCTAATATAAATAATAATTATGTACCTAGCTACCTTAAGAATTCGCTGATAGTCATAATTAGTTGGTCATTCTTATCGTTAGATAGCCATTTATGCGTTGGTTAAGCTGATGACAGAGGGGTCGTATGGTCCTAAAAATGAGAATGCTTGGATAACATCATTTGAGGACGACCCCTAACCCCTAACTGTAATGTAAGTAATGAGGGGAGTTTCCATATTTCTATTCTTAATTCCTGATGAACTCGTGATTCTATAACATTATTATTACAAAAGCGACAAAATGTTTTACGGGTGGAGTAATCGTTTGTCTTCAGGAAAATTTATTTGTTACATTATTTACATTAAATTAATTATTACTTGCCACTCATTGAAATAATTTTGTAGCACAAAAAAACTAGTTAAAAAAATATGCAATCAAATAAAAGCATAAGCTATATTATGCATTTGTTTTCATACCGGTGCAGATAGAGCATTCTGCAGTTATAAAAGGTTTTGTATTGTTGAGCACCACATACTTAAGTATTTCATTAGAGCATGCCTCGTAATTATCACACCTGTGCTCACTAGTTTCCTTAGTTATAGTACTGGAAAAAATCAAAGTCGTTTGTGAAGAATCAAAATGACCCATGCCCATATCCATTTTTAACTAAAATTAAAATGGACCATCTACAAAAGAAAAGAAAATATGGTCCTGAAAGCATGTAAATAGAACATGTTGCATATTTTTAAAACACGTAAATAGAACATTTTGCATATTTTAAAAACACGTGTATAGAACATTTTGCATATTTTAAAAACACGTAAATAGAACATTTTGCATATTTTAAAAACACGTTAAATTGAATATTTAGTACTTTTTAAAAACATGTAAATAGAACATTTTGCAGTTTTCCAAAACATGTAAATAGAAAATTTCTCAATTTGTCAAAAATCATGAACAAAACATTTGGATATTTTTAATTTTTAAGAACTCGTTCTTAATATTGCATTGTAAGTACTATCTCATTTAATTTTTTTTTGAAATTCTAACTGAAATTGGATATGGGTTATTTTGGTTCTTCCCAGGCGGAATCTGTTTCGTCCATTTTTTGAATTCTAAGAAACATTATTTCCTCGAAAATGATTTCCAGTAGTAATTATTAAATTAAACTGACTTAACAAGTCTCATTATGTTGACGATTTTTTACAGCGTATATTTTAAAGTGAAACCAGTTAAAAATGTAAGCGCGGACGGATCGTAAAAGTAATTTACTAAATATTAAATGTATTAAAAGTCTAAAATTTAAATTGATTAATTGAATTGAAAAATTGCATCACTAATTAATTACGACAATCTTTGGATTTTCATACACGTATCTCCATCTCTCCATCTCTGCAGTGCGTGAATGAATGTTTATATTCTAATGTATGCTTTCATTTTTAATTTATGTATTTCTATTCCTACACACGTTGTACACTATTTCGAACAAATTCAGTTTCAACGGTAGTTAGCCACGTTGTTTACTCAGAAGATTCTTCAAGTTGTATCACTATAGTAACGACTGCTGATGATTCCTGATCCCGTCGCGTCGCCTTTCCTCCTTTTGTCATGACAACTAATTACAATATGCTGATTGTCAGTGCTTTGTTAAATGCTAATCCTTCATTATTTTTGTTTGTTTAAAAATTCCGAATGTTGACTGAGCACTTTCATTATTGTATCTCCTTAACCTCCAACCTTTTTCACGACAGATCAGGCAGAGAGGATAAGACTATTTAAGAAATTAATTTCTCAACCATGTAAACATTTCAGCTTGCTGCTGAGTGCAGTGTAGTGCAGTGCTTGGAAAATAATTTAAATCATTCATTCGTCATCGTTTAGTCGGTCGCAACGGTTGCGTTCCAGTGTACATTAAAAAAGTGAATTTCGATCGAAATCCGAAGGTATTTTTATTCTTAAAAGCATTAATTCAGCATTTCCTTGGAACAGCATCTATCTTTCGTAGGGTTTTACGTTCCATCATGACCATGACGATTTATCTGTTGCCTGTTTTTGTAAATTTCAGATCAGTTAAATTACAGAAAAATGGAGATGTTGCTGGCAGTTCCCAATGAAGAAAGGAAGCTCCACATTCCCTTCTCCGGGACTAAATTTGGTTTTGCATACATCGAGAAGGGAAGCGGGAGGAGGAAAGAAGTTCCCATAACCGTCAGTCCGGAGAAGAACGTCTTTTTCGCTCACTTTGATGAAGACGACGTGGATTTCGAAATCATAATTGACAACACTGGCTCAGACGGTCGTGACGTTAGTTTTGATTTGGGCATTCACGGCAAGATACACGGATTTGTTCAGCGAAACAAATCGCTGGGAACTTTAAGAGCCTTGGAAACCAATGGAAGAAAACTCCATTTCATCAAACAGTCTGGATACGATGGCCAAGTACTGGTTGCGGCTGCTGCTTCCAAACATGGAATGACCTTCCAAGGCGCATCGGAAATGGTCAGTCGAATCAAATTTGATGTCCAGGTGTCTCCGAAAGCATCCAGCAAGATCTATGTGAAAACTTTAACTGGTGAAATGCTTACATTGGATGTAACCTTGAGTAACACGATGATAGAAGACGTTAAGTACATGATTCAGGATCAACAAGGCATCCCGATTTCTGAGCAGCGACTTATTTTTGCAGGAAAACAGTTGGAAGACGGCAGGACTTTGAACGACTATGAAATCCAAAGCAATTCAACATTACATCTTGTGCTACGGATATCGGGAGGTGGAGGTTGTACTTGCCTTTTCACAAAGCCTGTTCACGATGTTAATTGTCCGATGCCTGAAATTCTCGAAAGACGCGAGAGAGCAAAAAAACAAAAGATTCCGGAGGATGAGCGAGGGATGATCTGCTTTGGTGAAAAGTCGGATGAACAATTCGAGTCAGCTATGTTCATTCAAGATACATCTGTTTCCATTCCGTCATTCGCCATTGAATTGTGCAAAGTACCTCGTTATCAACTTCTTTAAGTGTAGGAATTCCGAAGAACGAGTCTCCTGGTTTATTCAACTATTTCTTAATTTCTTTTAGTTACTACTGTTTTACTACATTATTCCATTATTACTCACTAAATGTTTCTCACAGCTCCATTAATTTCCACCTGAAGGTCAATTTTATGTGTGTCATTATTTGTAGAAATTAAATTGAATGTTTTGTTATGAAAGTTACCTATTTCCCTACACATATTTCTTAAAATGAAATTTTTATTTCCAAAATCATACCAAGAACATTGATAATAGTTTTAGTTTTGTAATAGATATAGTAAATTAATTATGATTAAACATCCATATAATAATCTTATACATGCTAATACTATAGAGTTTGAATACATTTTGGATTTTCACATATTTTGTCATGAATCCTAATTTCAATTTTTCACATTCTCTAACTTTCAATTTACTTGCATTCATACTTGCCTTTTTGAATTGAATTCAAGAGTCACATTTATTACTTATACGAATGGTTGGATTTTATTTTCGTTTTACGATTGAATCACATTGCACTTTTGCTTGACAGCACAAAAGCTTTTTTTGTTCTCTAAATTATAATATTTACTTTCTAATCCCTTAATAATAATAACATTGCTATTTGTTTTACGTAAGTACTTACTTGCAACGTTACAACTGGTATTTTTAATTATGTTTTGAAACGTTGCTATCATGCTATATTAATATAATTCACAATTTTCACAATCGAAATCCTTAAAATAATTAGTGAACTAATTAATTGGTGTACAAGCATTCGTGTACGGTGTGTTAAGTAAATAGTCATACACCATACGATGACCTAAATTGATACGATACTACAAAATTCTAATAGTCATAGACGTATCTTCCTAATTTACCCGAATGCATTATTTATGCTTTTAATTTCATTCATACTTTGATTTTTTTGTAATTCTCAAGTATACCAAAATCAAATATTAAAAAAAAACAACAACAAAATGATTGTGATCTGTAATTTCGTAATAATTCTTAAGTTTTAATTCATGACATACTTAGTAGGTAATTAACTACATAATAAAATTAAGTATATATTTGAGATTGATAATGCAAAACGCATACATAAAAACTGAAGCTTAGCTGGGCTGAGGAAAGAAAAACAGAGACAATGCAATTTTTTTTTAGTTTCTTTGATTTTTGATCATAAAATCATAAATCAATGTAAACATTCAAAATTGGATAGTTAGTTGTATTAACTGATGTAATACAAGAGAGATTTTTAAAAAAATTGATTCCTTTCCTTGTCACTTCCTGTCGTCTCTCGATTAATCATTTATTCCACTTCCTTTAAAAAAATGTACTCCTCTATTCTGTTCCATTCTAATCTTGTATAGAAAAGGTTGTAATTTATTATTAGTAGAATTTTCTCTGAGTTTTCGTGAGTTCACTTATATTCACAAAATAAAAGGATAGGATCGTAATAAATGAAATGAGAGGAGAGGTTATGCAATCAATGAAGCTGCAGCATAGCTAACAGATGAATCACTCTGCGTGTGGCACTGATTTGATTGGGCATATTTCAGAAAGCGCAAATTTATTTTCTTTTTCTCACTGTCGGGAAGATGGTTGACGGCCTATGGAACACACACGCAAGAAACATAGTGATAATCCTTAATTTATCAAACATACTATGAGCATGAGAATTTTGAACTTCAAAAATCGAATTTACTTATACAGTTTTGAAATTTTAAAAATGAAAAAGAACAAAAAACTTACATTGAGCAAAACGCCGATGGGATGACGACCACAAATCGTATTTCCATACTGTCTTAAATACTCAGTAAACTGAGCTGGATTTAAATTTTCTATTATATCCATTCCCTGTATTTTTGAAAAAATATTTTTGAATCATTAATATTATCGAAATTCTGAAATGCTTCGTATTCGTTGAAAATTGATACGCCTACTCACTTATTCTAATATGTAGTAAGTTGCCGCTCGTTACTTGCTATACTAATAGCGAGAATACGTGAGAGTACAAACAGTAAAAAATAATCCTACTTCTGCCTTAAAAATTAATTACCTGCTTATCTAAGGTTTGAATGGATTGATAAATGTCTCCCTGAGATTCATCGTAGTAAGTATACCGAAAGCGTCTTCCCCAATGACAAAAGTCCGAGGAAATCACGAAACTGCCGAAGTAAAAATGCAAAAAAAAAACCTTATTATTAGAGGTCCTATTAACAACGAATAAGTTGACAGTAGAGTGATTTAAAAATACAATGAAGGTATACTACTTGATAGAAATGGTAACTTACAGATTTGTTGGATCGGCCAAATAAGGCGAAAATATTTTTCCATATAAGGCTTCCTTCTCCGGCGTTAAAGATCCAACCATCACAGGGACTATTCGGAAAGAATTTTTAAAGCTATAAGAATAAAAAAAAACAAATTACAAATCCATGATAAGTATTACATAATATATATAGCTAACATAGTTAAAAAATACTACAACACTCAATGAACATGTCGTTTGTGAAGAACCAAAATGACCCATATCCATTTTTAGCTAATACCAATACCAACTACCTACAAAAATATTCAAATATGTCTTGAAAGCATTTATTTAAATAGAAAATTTTGCACTTTTCAAAAATATATAAATACAACATTTTACACTTTTCAAAATCATGGAATTAGAAAATTTTGCACATTTTCAAAAACATGGAATTAGAACATTTTGTACCTTTTCAAAAACATTAAAATAGAACATTTTACGCTTTCCAAAAGCTTTAAATTAACGTTTTACGCATGTGTCTCATTTTGTTTTTATGACATAACTCATTTTGATTGTAGCTTAAATTGGATATGGGTCATTTTGGTTTTTGACACACAATTATGGTTCGATATTAACTACAACTCCTTCTGAGTTCCAGAAACTGCCGTAAACTTTGAGCCATAAATTAATAAAAATAATAGATAAGATTGCTTTAGAACTTACTCTTCCATCACTTTGGCTACGTATGGTAAAGTCATCTCAAGGGAATGCTCATCTTCATCCACATTTACACTCATTCGCTCAAAGGCACCCGTGGCATCTAGCTCAGAGTACACTTGTTGGTCAATTGCTAAATCATAGAACGGTGTTTGATACTTCCCTACCGAAGAGATTGCACAACCCCCCAGCCTTACATGATGAGATGGTCCCAGAATAAAGACTCGCTGAACAACACTTGGACTTATCTGGGGAGGAAATACATACGAAATAAATACAAAATAAATCAATTGCACTTGCAAATATCCCGCAAAAACGAATAATTAAGTATATGAAAATATGTTTTTAGAATTCTACATTATCACTTTAATTTAAAAGAAAACGTAATTGCATTACAGTATCTTTAAATTACATATCAGTACCTGCCGATAAGCATGGGCAGCGCACTCCCCGCAGTACACATAACCAGCATGTCTATAAGTCAATAAAAATTAAATATGCAATTAATTGCAAGCAATTTAATTTAGATTTTTTTGAAAAATAAAATGAAAATCTTCAGAACATTCTGACATTCTGAAGCAAAACAAATGTACGGCACAATAATAATAATGTTAATCTTAAGGAACTCACGGAACAATTACAGCTCGTGCGGGCCCATGAATTAATTGAGAACTGCTCAGCCATCCATCTAGCTGCTTACCAAGTTCCTTAGCTAAACAAGCATACGGAAAAGTAAAATAAAAAATATGATGCATTAAATAATTTAATAATTATTATTGAGTGTATTATTACTTATTACTCATTATGTTTTAACACGGCTATATCTTTATAATAAAGAATTAGTTGAATTATTGCGAGTACTTAAAAGAAATGTCGTCTACCTGAGCCAGAATACCAACTTCCAGCATGAGAAGCTTTTCGTATATTGTTGGACATGATATTTGTATTCCTTCGTCAAGCTGCTCCTGAGATCGAGATTATTTTCTTATATACTGAAAACACGAAAACCATTAAATGAAATCAATAATATTAATTTCATCAGTAAGTAACTAATCTACTATACTTTAGTTTATTTAGGACACGTCTGCATTCCGTGTACAGTATTTAAATGTCATTAAGGGTGAAGGGTTTCATAACAATCAATTGTAACGATTTTAATTTTTAATTTATTTTTGTGGTATTCTAACCTCTTTTCTGCGCCTTCTGCTGTCTGTGCTGAGTTGAGGTTTGAAGTAGACCTGTCAATCAATTAACAAACAATCAATATGACGAATAAGGTTCTTTGTTCTCTACTTTTTAAAATTCGTCAAATGCAAGTAATAATAAAATTATTATGGATCAAATATTTTGAATTTACAAACAATATTAAAAGCAAACGTAAGCAACCAACAACGATCGACCGTTGAATAATAAACTATAAAATCAAACAATTGAATAAATACAAATTACTACCTTTTTTATCTTGTCTCTTTCTTGAGTTGTCAGTAGTGCGTCTGATGAACTAGATGAGATTTCAGTGGTGAATGGTGAGCAAGAGCAAAGAAAGGCTTATACTAGTTTGCAGCTACCAAAAAGAAGGAAAAATAATTAATATAGCAACTACTACTCATTGACTGGAGACAAATGACGAGAGACAGCGCACTAAGAAGTGACGAGAGTGACAGCTATAGAGTCTTTCTTTTATTCCGACTCAACTGTTAAATGTTAAATAATGCGTTTTTTAAGTTAAAAATTTAACTGTTAAGCTGGGCGAACAATAAATGAATTTAGACACCAAAATGGCTCAAAATACTTTAATCATCAATATTAATAATATTAATGATTAAAATTAATATCAATACTTAAGTATGTGCAATGTTAATTGGAAAATTGAAAAAATAAGTAAAAGTAAAGTTGAAAATAAATATCGAACCACCCTCCATCATCTATACACACACACTGCCTATACCAACACCAACAATCTTAAAACAACAAACAACGAACAATAATAGAAATTGTTTACACATTCAATTTTTTTGTAAGTTTGAAGCTGACGCTAAAATTGAAAGTGATCAATATAGGGTGTGAGTAATGCTTCAGGTTTTAATATAATCAATTATAGTTTATAGTAAAAACTATACAGCATAACCACAAAGAAATAAAATTCACCATGCAACTTAAACTGATGACTGACTGATACTGACAGCTGAGCTGATGCTGATGCTGTAAAAAGAAAAAGAAAGAGACTCATTATCAACTATTGGACACTGAACTGAAGACTTTGAACTTTGAAGCATCAGCAAAAAGAACTGCTTGCATACGCAATCCTAATTTTGTAATGTACAATGTAATTAATTAAATATATATTCAAATAGGAATAGCAGAATATCAAACATCAAAATACAATTGAATAAATACAGCGGATCAGATGTTCCAAAAGTGGGCATAAAACTAATACTTAGAATATGAGCATGGCTTATCAAAGAACACCCAAATTAAAGTCAAAGTACTGCTATGTTCAATGTCTCCTTCGGTTATTGTTCTACTTAGATATTGTCTACTTAATACAGACAGAAATCTGACTGCTCACTCACTGTAACGATAGTTTTTGCCCTTCATTCAGATCAAGAATTCAGTATGTAGGTAACCCAAAAATGATTAATTACCTTATTTCCAGTTAAAAGTATTCAGTTTACTTCAGAGCCGCAGATTCGAAATTTAAATTGAGAGATTTACGTATAATTAAAAGACTAGTAAAACGACGACAACAAATTGGTCAGGTGAAGTCTGAAATTCTGAATCTGAAAGTTGATGTTGTTGATGGTGTTGCTGAAGTTGAAAGTGTTGATTTGTTTATGCTCTGGTATCTAACATTAGTGGCTAATGTACCGGAAGAATAATTAACTTTATACCTTTGAGGGCGTGGCTTATGGCAAAAAGGAGCCATCGTCCCGCCCACAAAGTCTCAAAAGTATTGGGCTCCTCGTTCCTCTTCTTCGTAGTACTTCGTACATACATGGGACATGGAGTTGCTGGGTGGCTTCTGGCTCATTTTTAAACTGGGGAGCATCCATAAACTACGTTGTGCAAAAAAATTCAATAATTTGAACCATCCCCGCTTATATGTACATGGAACTAAAAGCTATGTTTCACTTCCCTTTAAATTGACATCTGCTCCTCCCACTATTTGACGCGTCATTTTTAGATTGTTACTTACTTAATAGTGAGACGTGGAAGCTCGCAAAAATTACTCCAAATTGTCAAACATACGAAACATTGAACAACCCCTACCCCACCCCTCTTTATTTTGGTATGTGCGCCAATCTAAAAAGGGTTGGGAGCTAGGCAGGCTCAGCAGATAACATAATGTATGCAGGATCTCTGTGGTCGGGAGCTTGATAGGGCTGGGCAGCGTGGTTGGTGGATTTGAATGTTTTAAGAATGGCGCGACGAGACGGAAGGAGGAATCCTCAGAGACAACGTGTCCCAAGGAACTGCTCTTTGCACTTCGCCTTCGCCTTCCCACAGTACAAGGATTGTAGGCATTATCCACAAATAACTTCATAGACTCCAGTGGGAAGGGGTTCCATCCTTTAAATGAGGGTGGGGTGGGATGATTGATGACAAACTAATAGTTCCTGTCGTTGAACAGATTCCAATACGGGAGGACGAGATTCAAATACGTAGTTTATGGACAGCCCCTACTGCAGCAGAAAGGAAGATCTGCAGAAGTAGGAGGCAGAAGTGTTGAGCTATATGGTGCATTGTAAAACACTCTGAATCTCAAAACACAGGGTTTCTGCCTATCTCCCTGCAGTCGGCAGATTTCGAGTCTTGGAGATCGAGATTTCAGGCCCTTTTTTCACCTTTTCCTGTTCAATGTTCAATCAAAGCATACCTCAAAATCTCTTCAAATATCAGCAGATCAGATCATCAGGAACAGAATCAGGAGAATCCTAATCACTACTAAAGGTTCCGCTACTACCAGTCAGCACTCCAAAAATATTAACTACATACGAAGACTACGGTTGAGCCCTCTTTTACACTTACTTTACTAAATAGTGGTACGAAAATATTATATGTATTATAACTTCATATTTAATTGTACACAGATCTACAATCCAGAATTCCAGGTTAATTAAGATAGCAGTTAGCTTTATATGACTAGAAACTAGAAGCCTGTCTACCTTTACGACGTACTCACTGACTTACTGACGGTGTTGGAGACTCTTCAGTCAACAGTAAACAGTACCACATTCAGCAGGAGTTAAATTATCTGTGTCTGTAGGTAGTGCTAGAAATTATTTTGTATATTAATTTGCTATTTCCTCTGTCTCACTCTGACTGAAAAGCAAAAGAGACTTCTGCAGTCAGCAGTAAAACAAATTATCAATTATAGTGGTAATTGGCAATGTGGAAAATAGGAAAAGTTGAGACTTAAAACAGACCCATAATCTTTTACCATTATCTATCATTTTTATTTCTGCTCTGTCTGTTATTATTATTTCCTTACTCAGTCGTCAGTATTTCATATATTTTATCAAATTATTTTATCCTGACGTCGCGTCTGTACCCTCTAATTTAAAACTGACTTAAATCAGTTGTCGTTATCATTTATTATTCCATACTCCATACTCACTATTCTCAAAAACATTCTGATCGTACTTACAACTTACGATTAGCAGTTGCAGTTCGCAGACCGTCAACCGTCATTTGTGAACGTGGTCAGGACCAGGAACCAGGCAGGACACAGGAGACCGTAGAATATTAGTTAGACAACTTCGACACTTCGCATATTATTCACAGTTCCAGCACTACGGCTACTGCCAGCCAGTGGAAACGGTCACGGACGGATAGCGGATAGAAAGGATAATCAAAGTTATACAAAAAGAATATAGTTCATAATTAATCTACATTATAGAGTGACGACAAGCGTAGAGTGTTGAGTGTAGAGAAGCAAGTAAGCAAAAGAATATATCTGAAAGTCTTGAAAGTCAAAAGTGTAGTTCATAGTTGATAGTAGTTTTACTAGTAGTGTTCAGTTTGCGTTAGTGTAGTGACAATTAGCAATTAATAAAATTCATTAATTTCATCCAAATCTATTGACTGTTGTAGGAAAATCAATAATATCAAAATCATCATGGATTTTGGGAAAATGTTTTCCCTTAAATCATCACATCAACTAATGAAGATCTCCCTTTTTCTATTTTACCTGGTAAGTCATAAGTTTTAAGTTACAATTTATTAGTTTCAATTGTGAAACTGTGGGAGCTAATATGGACGTATGATTTTTGTTATCGTTATCATCAGTGTGGAATCTGTCATTACGGATGACGGACTGTACACTGTCACTGTCTGTAACTCACACACATGTATTTATAAATTCTGTAGTCATTAATGATTAATTGTTAATGTCATTACGGGAGTGTGTACGGATCGGCTTAGATTCGCACTCCACTTCACTTCCAGATTTGCAAGTGTGTGCTCTATCGGGTCCACACATTTCCACTCCTAATCCACTTGACCTGACAAAAAGCTAATAGTAAATCAGTCATTAGCTCCTATACGTAATTGAGTATTGAATGCGTACTAATATAATACGGAATTATTTATACGAGCAGTGATTGGTTCCGTCATCTAATCTCTTTCTGAGTATAAACTGTTTAAATAATTTAATTCATGTTTTTTGTTTAATATTTAATGTTTACAAATCACAAATGGTTGGAGTACTATATGGTATTGGTTTGTTCATAATTGGAGGCTGGAAACATTAAAGCGCATAGAACGTACGTGCATGTGCCTCTCTGTCATGTGCGATGTGGATGTTTTTTTTTTAATTAGACGAGTTTTGAAATGTGGAGTGTTCATTATGATTTCTTGAGCGCTAATAATTGATTAAAAGAATAGTTTCAACTTACGTATTTAAATTTTTTTAGTGTGAGATCTGCTGAGATTTTCAATTTTAATGCCAGGCTGAAGTTATTGGCTAAAGGCTGTGGCCGCGGAGCCGGATGCAAATGTCATGCAGCATTACTGACCATGTACAATTAATAATTGCTGAGTACATCGAGTTATTTGCAAATAATTATGCCCACTGCAATAATAATAATAATAATAATAATAATAAATGTTTCCCGGGAAAAATCCTAAAGGATTTGAGACAAGTCTCTTGAAAAACCCGGTTGTCACTATTTAACACTTTGAAGCTTGAGTCACTCAGAATCACGGCCAAAACTCCACCCTTTAAACTTGTCCAATCTGTTTTTAAACGAATTCACCGAATACAAATCCGATTTGTCATTTTTCACCTCACTTGGAAGACTATTCCATTCTGACACTACACGCTGAGTGAAAAAATGATGTCTAGTGTTGGTTTTCACTATTTTCTTTTTCAAAAACGGGGCATGCCTGCTTTGCATGTCAATATCAAAAAATACAGAGGGGTCAACATCATATTTATTGTTTATTAGTTTGAAAGTCTCGATTAAGTCTCCACGTCTTCTTCTATCTTCGAGGGAAATTAGTCGAAGTGATTTGAGTCTCTCAGCATAAGGTAGATCCTTAAGCGACGGAAGAATACGCGTGGCTAGTCTTTGAACTTTTTCTATGTCATCACAATCACTTTTTAAAATAGGACACCAAATACTATTACAGTATTCTAGTAACGGGCGAATAAAAGTTACAATAAGCGTACGAAGTCCGTACTTGTCAAGATGTTTAAAAGTTCGCTTAATCTGTAAGCACATGGATTTTGCCTTTTTTATGGCCTGCTGACAGTGTTGCGTTGATTTCAAGTCGCTATTAATATAAACCCCCAAATCTCGTTCACAAGTCGAGCTTTGAAGCTCAGCATTATTGCAGGAGTATATAGGATTTTCACTTTTCCTCACACTGAAATGAACAATATGGGTTTTCCCAATATTCATCTCCATGTGATTTTGGTTACACCATATTACTAAATTGTCTATGTCGTTTTGCAGAGCATGAAAGTCGCTATCTGTATTCCTGGCTCGATAGATTTTCGAGTCGTCAGCGTACTGTTTGAGCGAGCTGTGGATGACTTCTCCCATTTCATCTACATAAAGTAGAAACAAAATCGATGGAATAAATAAATAATAATAAATAAATGGAATTTACGGTGCATACTGATGTGTGATGGTAGTATTGAAAATGCTTTCAACCAAGTACATATTGTGAGCATTTTGACACCTTCGTCAAAGGTCAATGGCTTAAACGCGGACTTAATTTGTTTAGCATTATTGTCATTAATTTACGTGCGTATAATTTTGTGTGAATTTCAATTCGATTATTGTTTATTTTTCTAGATTCTGATCTCGTTTCACAATCCCACGGACAGTGGAGCTGTGGAAATAGAAACTAATAATTTTGATTCCTTATTGGGTAAGTTGATTTAATTTTTATAATTAGGACATGTATTTGAATTTCAATACATTGTTTTCCAAGATTTATACCAGTAGTCAGTGAGTGGTTTTATGTGCTAAAACAACACATATATTCATTATGTGTCGATTTTTAATAGATTATATTAAAAAAACAATTGGAATAGAATTGTATTCGGAATGAAATGGCTTAAACTTTATTACTACATTTCTACTTCGTACTTGTACAGTAATACTATTTTATCATTTTTTTTATTGTTTGCGTAGACCATTCCATTATCTTGACGTTCTAAAATAGTGTAAAGTCTAGTAAAGAGTAAAGTGTGTCTCGTATTAAAGCCAAGCAGTTGTTCAGTTTATAGCTCGATATGCATCAAACTTGATGACAGTTTATATTATTTATGACTTAATTGTTCTCTGCTTGTTTTGTATTTAGTTGAGTCTGCGTGTTTGCGATGAGGAGGATGAATTCTACTATATTTACATTTGATTAATTGGATTGATTACACAATTGTTTTTACAGCCTCGACAGAATTAGTATTTGTTAATTTCTATGCGGACTGGTGCCGATTTAGCAATTTACTTGCTCCTATATTTGATGAAGCCGCGGACAAAATCAACAAGGAAGTGGGGGATGCGAGTAAAGTTGTGCTTGGGAGGGTCGACTGCGACAAGCACAGTAAGTCCTTTTTGCTAATCACTAATCTAATCTTAATCTAATCCAGGATCATACATTTTTATTATCAAATTTTTTAATGGATTGTTTGTGTACAACTCGAGTATAAGTAACCTATAATTTATCTATGTATTACCGTCTGCCTATGCTAGTACATCTAATTAGCGTGTAGTACTTACATTATTTAATTATATTGCCAGGAAGCAATAATGAAAGAATCAAATTGTTTTATGTTTACGTGTTACTTTTTTTTCCATTTCCAGGTACGATCGCTTCCCGGTACAAAGTCTCAAAATATCCTACTTTAAAACTTATACGCAATGGTATTCCTCTCAAGAAAGAATATCGGGGCCAGCGGTCACCTGACGCGTTTCTTGAATATATTAAAAAGCAATTGGAGAGTCCCATTCAAGAATTTAAAGATTTAAATGACATCTTAAAGATCGATGTGAGTTTTATAAACACTAATTCTTTGGACTGAATCTTCAATGCATGTCTTTATATGATGATTCTTTTAGCCCCTACCTACATTCCAACTTCTAACCCCAACAACATTCTAATTGGTTTTGTTTGTTGTTAACATTACTATGGGATTTTTTAGGAGAAAAAGCGGGTTTTCATCGGATATATGACGTCAAATACAAGCAAAGGATATGAAACTTTCCGACGTGTTGCAAGTAATTTGAAAGAAGATTGTTCCTTTTATGCGGGTTACGGGTAAGTGAAGTGTCATTATGTGTATTAGCTATCACTGAGATGATTCTAAACAATATTGTTTGAAATGTATAAAAAAAATGTATGTGATTAAATATTCAAGTAGAAGCACTTAATGATTTTGAAATATCAATTCCTAATATTAGGGAAGCATCCAGACAAATGCACCCTCCGGATCATGACATAATCGCCTTCCGACCAGATAAAAGTCGCTCTGTGGATCAAGATGAGACCTTTACTGGGAATATTGAAAACTTTGATGAATTGCTCGCTTGGACCCAAGCCAAATGTGTGGCTCTCGTTCGTGAAATCACTTTTGAGAATGCTGAAGAACTTACTGAAGAAGGACTCCCCTTCTTGATCCTCTTCCATCATCCCGACGATGCTGACAGTGTGAAAGAATTTAACAATCTCGTTCAAACTGAACTTCTAGAAGATCGACGTAAGTTGATGTATAATATTTAATGTTCTGAAAATACCCCGTCTTCTTCTGTATGCTTAGTATCCTGTTGCACCGGGCGCCGTGGAAATTTTTGTAATGCTACAGGATGTGTTGTTTTCCCCGGCTTTTTTTAGCCCGGCATTAAAACTTGTCATAGTATCCCGGAAAATGATAATTTTATAATACTGTATATAAATGTAAAATATGAATTTAATTAGAACTACTCATTACTATACTAATGTTTAATTTTATTGTCTTTGCAGAAAGTGTCAATTTCCTCACAGCTGACGGACTGAAATTTGCTCATCCTCTTCACCACTTAGGGAAATCTGAGAAAGATCTTCCTCTCATTGCCATTGATAGTTTCCGGCACATGTACTTGTTCCCAGATGCCAAACAAATGAAAGTCCCGGGGAAGGTAAAACAGTTCATCTCTAATTTACAAACGGGGAAGCTTCATCGGGAGTATCATTATGGGCCGGATCCCTCAGAGCCCCAAAATCAAGAAGTGGTCGCGCAACAACAGCAATTACCCACAAATCCACCAGAATCCACATTTAAAAAATTGGCACCCTCTGAAAATCGATACTCGTTCGCCTCACGTGATGAACTTTGAGCTTCCTTCTAAAAAAATATATAATTAAATACTAAAAAAAACGAAGTGGAGTAGATAATTACATCAAAATTCACACAATTATTATCATGAACCATTGCACTTACATTTCAATACTAGTTAATATTCCTGTATAATAATTAACTCTCTCATCGTCACGTCAGTAGTAGTTCCCAACACATCATCCTTGTCAAATTCAAGGTGAAGGTCTTCGTCCTATCACAGTAGTAGAAGCAATGTGCTATCTCAATTTGTTTTACAAAAATTCAAAAATATGATGATAGCTTTAATCTTGATTCATAACATCGTCTCTGCACTTCCACAAGACGACAAACTATAAATAAATACAACCACAAACCATTTGTCAGATTCAATCGATTCAAATAGTAATAATAATAATAATAATAACAAGAACAGTGTATGGCATATATACCTTACTACCTTCACGGGCAGGGTTACCATTTTAATTGACTAATATTTTAAATTAGCACATAAAAAGTGAAGTCGCGGGAGTTTTAATTTCAATCAGGTTTAATTAAGAAGAGGAAACTATTGTTAAACTATTATTATTTATGAATGGAAAAAAAACACATGTGTGGCTTTACTAACAAACATCAATTACTATTATTACTATTGCAAAATTTTCTTGAAGCTAGCGTTTAGGAAGTTGAAATTAGTATAAAACTCGATAGTGTTAAGTACAATTTAGAGTAGACATAATATTATGTAATCACAATATTACTATTAAAATATTTTTTTTGTCATGTTAAGAACGTATTACTATGTCATAAGTTTAAAATTTATAATTTTATTTATGATAATATAATGTTACAATTTTATTATAGATATAATATTTACATAAGATATATATATAAGATTACGAGTCTTAAATTAGGATCCTTACGATTAGTATAGCTTACTAAGTTGGTTGCATTTTTATTTTGCAATTCCCAATTAATTTAACTATTACATATGCCGTCAAGTCATTCTTCATTCTTCTCCCATTTTTCTATCTCTTTATTTTTCAGCCTACTTGAATAATTATTGTTACAGTGGTGGTGTAAGTGAGTAAGTGAATTTATTTATTTCTGGTAAAAGTACTAAAAGTACACTACAACCATAATATGTTTCTATTTCTACTACAATATAGTAATAGGTAGGATAACTATTATAAGCATACGTTATTTTGAGTCAGTTAAGAAGATACGATTAATTATTACAAAGTAAAGAATTGAAAACAATATTACATACATAATTTATATCTAATCTTAAGTAAGTGAGTACCTATCTACTATCTACATTATTGCTGTGCAAAATGAAACGTAATTTATCAATCTAAATTTTTTGTACGGCTCCACTTATAATAATTTATTATTATAGGCATTTTAGTTAGGTAATATTATACTCTTATTTTTTTTTGTGTCCCCCCGTTCCCCCCCCCCCCTCATCCTCTGTTCACTCCAACAACCCACTTGTTCATAATTCGTTCCTCGCTCAGTTTTGTTGTCAATTATTATGATTTTTTTGAGTACCTATTCAAACTTTTATGAACTCTCATTTCTATAAATCAAAAACAAAGGGACTTCAGTTTTAAGATCCATTTTTACGGCTGTTATCATCACTAAAAATATTACGAGGGAATCATATGTACATGATTTATTGATCACGATTTCCCATTTGAGACTATAGCCTAAAACATATAATTTTTATTATTACTCATTTACTAATTCAATTACTATATTATTATTTGTCAAATATAAGTAAATAAAAAATATCCCAATTCACTTTGTAAGACACTTTGAGCAAATGTAAGGGAATCGGATTTCCTTTAAGAAAAAATCAAAAAAAAAACTAAAGTCAGAAAATGGAAATCGAAAATGAGAACAGTATAGTAGAGTACTATATGTAAATATAATAAAATACTTAAGAAGATGTAACAAAGATTTGATGAAAAGCTACACACGCCTTCACAAAAGTGCATGCTCGTTTAAATTCTCTCTGTCAAATTAGGTACAAGTCAACAATTTAAAAGCTATATAATATTAACATTATGTATAATCTTGTAAACTTGCTTGAGTTGTGTAAGGGTTGGAGTGATGAGGCTGTCTTAGTAGGGTAGAGGTAACTAAGCAATACGTAATTGTTGTCGTTGTGTGTCTAGGGATTTAATTATTTAAATTTAATTAATTCGTAATAGGTTAAACAATCCAAATGCACTCGCTCTGCCTTCTGCACTCCACTCCTTTGTGAGCACTCTATCACACTTTGAAACGAAAACGAATCAAATGACAAGTAAATAAGGATGGCCAATAATGTTGTTTAATGCATAAACATAAGCCTCAAAATTAATTAATTAATTAATTATAACCCGTATCAAAATGAGCAAGTAGTTTGTGTTACATTAAAAGAGCGTGTGAGCAAAACGCGTCAAGTCCAGTGGATAAACAGTATGTACATACTTCCACGGGCGTTTTGAAAACAAACTCTTCATATGTATAAAAAGAATAATTGTAATTAGGAGATGGTGATTATAGAGCATTATAGGAATAATAATGTAATAAGTACGTACACGTTATCAAAGGCGAAGGAAAATCGGTTACGTTGTAGGTATAGGCCTCTTGCTATATACTCTGTAAAAAGGTACCTTACCTACATAATTAAGTAGACTTAATCAAAATACTGTACTAACGATAAGCTTAATTTTTCAAATATAATCGTTAAATCAAAATTATAAGCGCTAAGTAAATGCTATAAATTCTATTAAAAAAATAAGTATTTCAAATTTGACTTGCAATGCTTTTAGATTTGGATTTTGGATTGCGGTTCTTGTTGTTTCGTTGTATAGGGTTTCTGGACAGTCATATGGAAATTGCGGTATATGCGTATAACCATTAGTATTAAGGATATAGTTCAGTTTAAAATTTGTTGTTGATAATCTAATTTAAATAGTTGATGCGGTTAATTACAAATTAGTATAAGTACAGTACTAATAAATTATTGTATAGTGTTTCAAGTTTGAAAGCTTGCGTGAGGGTGGATTGCGGATATTTGACCTGGAATAAAACAATTATGAATTTAATTTGGTAGATTTTTATTCCGTACAATTCATAAATACCCTGAGAAAAAGCGGTTCCGTAAACGTACTAAAATTAATATAGAGAAATTACCTATAAGTAGTGTCATAATATATTCCGATCCGATTCCGATTGCTATAATAGTGTTGTAGGTTGTAGACAGACTCAACACGTAAGGTAGATTAGTAAATAGAAATGTGTTAGAATTAGTAATTAAATACTGCCGATACCATAATGATGATCAGGATTGGTAGGATGTCAAAAGGTTAAAAAGGGTTTAAAAATGCAACTATATCCTTCCAAATCCAAATAATCCCAAAACTTGTTAAGCTGGGACGTTTAATTTACATGAATTTACACTTAATGTATTTTATTGTTAGTGTATAAGCATAGGGGAAAGTTTAAACAAAAAAAAATGTACAACATACTATTTACTATTGACTTTTGATTTTGTATCATTTTCTAAGCACACACACGGTTTGAATTTGATATGTTTTCCAAACTAATTTGTGACCTAAGTAATAATGTTTCTTCATTTGATTTTGTAGTCAGTACTGGTGGGTTTTCACATTTGCAAGTATGAAAAAATTGAACATTAGGTTTCGGTAAAATTAATTTCAAATTAATATTCCAGACAATTCGATAAGTTAATTTTGATTGATTGATCGATCCACCAAAAATTATACCTACCTACGTACCTATACCTTTTATAGAGACTTGTGAAGTTATTGCGTTTATTTAAGCACAGGATTAATCGAAGCAAAAAAAAATGTAGGTAGATCATCTATTCTAAACAGCCATTTACTAAACCTTCAAGGATGATACATATGATAATATATATTACCTACCTAATTGTGTTGTGAATTTAGTCGGAAGTTGTACAGAGGGAGGACTTACCATGAAAGTTCCCTATAGCCAACTCCCCGTTATTATAATAATTATTGCATTATTAAATTAGTGATCAATTCTCATAAGCGATTTATATTTGATGATTGATTATATTATGTGTAATTTATTAATTTTAACATTTTGATTGTAAATAATTTAATACAGTCTATAATCATTCGCATCGTTAATCGTTATCGTTGACTGTACTTACTCAAATTGTAAAGTAAAATTTAATTCTAGTTAATCCGTTCTTCGTCTTATTGGTTGTTTATTTTATGAATCATCTGAATCTACAGTGACAGTGGAATTAATCAGGATTTAAATATACAAGTAATGAAATAAAAATTATTTAAACTTGCAAAAAAATGAATTTGTGAATGAAACATGATAGAAAGTATATATGTATAGGTATATATGTGTACTAATACATAATTTATAAATATAATTAATTATGTAGGAGGTGCTCTACGATCTACGGGGGTCATTTTGGACATGTCTATAATAATTATTATAATTGTATTGCCTATTAGGAGTCTTCGACTTGGACATTTTTGGAACCTTTGAAAGAATGTTTCATTTGTTTTGAACATGATAATTTGTGATCATATATAAATAAATAAAACAAAAGAATAAAAAATAATCAACATTTTGATTGTAGAATAATATTCAAAGTTATTAAAAATAAAATAATAAAGAAATTGACTGAATATCTTGTAGATGAGTTACATTTAATTATGTGGAACCAATTATTTTCGTACTCACTAGAACAATAAGCATTAAATTAAGTCACGATTAAGCACGGGGTCATGGATAAATGACGTCATTGGAAAATCCCGATTTCTAGGACCCTATATTATGGCATAACTGCTGCGCATATCGCTATATTTAACATATTATGGGATGTCATCAATATCCAAGTAGAACCATTATTGCCCCTACCCGTGACGTCATTTATGAACGATCTCTAAGTACGTAATGGTAAACTGGTATGAACCGCGCGGTGTAGTAATGAATTAATAGTGAAAGAGTTTTACTTAAAATTAGTGAAAAATTGCTTGATCAAATCTACTCTATTCATAAGGGATACTATGAAGTCAACGTCCGTCTGCTTGGGATTCGAATTCGGAGTTTTATTTCCTTCCACGGTACCCATAGTGTCGTTGGGGTTGAAACCGAATGTGAAGGGACCCGAAGAATCACTGCTGCGGCCTTCGCCTTCGTCGGACCCAGAACTTGGAAACATAGTGATGACAGCCCAGACAATGTAGCCGAGGAGAAGGCCAAGATTTAGTAGAATTAGTCCGATCCGTTTTAACTGAAAATTGTAACACCGTAAAATACAATTTTAGTTTTATTCAAATTATTTTATTCCATACGTTATTGTAGTACCAAAACTCAGTATTAAGTAAGTCTCTTTTTTTTTGAAACCATCCCAGCTCGGTAGGCAAGTATCTCAGATATGTACGAAATAATTTTTTTACATAGACCAAGTCCTCAACAGTAGGATAAACAATTTTTATTGCATTTAGTGAGCCTGTTACCCGGTAATACCCGGTTAAAGTTAAACAGGCTTTATTTTTTTACAAACAACCTGAAGCCTAAATCAAAATTCGGTTGACGCCTAATTTTTTTGTTTGCTTAAAGACATACTCATGATTTTTTCAAAATCATATCTGTACAAACAACCGAATTTCGGATTTTGCCCGTGCAAATAAATCAGATGCTAGATCCCATGGCCAAGATAAGTATTCACACTTCTGTATATCAAAAAATTCGCCATAAAAAGTTACATCTGAGGCAATTTACAAATGTGAATACTTATCTTGGCCAAAAAAGATATAAGGAAATGAAATTTAATAAATTCCCAAAATTGCATATAGGTATGTTATAGGTATATCAGACTATATCAAGTATGGATATACAAAAGCGCTGCTGCCACATTTCAACCTTTTACAGTCATAGTGCTATGGCAGTGCGACCATTCAAACGTACAGCTGGCATCCGCTGCTTTCATAGCAGGCCCATTTCTAACGTATTGTTTCATACGCCGAATCACCTGGGTTCGAGACCCGCGAACAAAGATTTGTTTGTAATATTTTCCTTTTACTTATTATTCGCTAGTACATGATTCATACATAGATGAAAAGCTGAGTGCATAATCTACAATTTGGTGTAAAATTTAATATATGTTATCTGGGAATGCCCCAGCAGCATTGGCTGGGATGGTTTCAGAAAAAAAGAGACGTAACTACATTTTTATAAAGTACCTATGTACCTGTGCTCACTAATTTATTCAAAAATGTGTCCCCACAAAAATTCGCTTTGAAAGATTGATAATTTACTATAGATGGATTCGTATTCTCAAGTATTGTAATAAATTATTAATAAACTTTTGCTTACACCGTTAAGTAGGAGCTGATTTATTTTAACTCCCCAAATACTAATGGCAAGAACACGTTGTGAGAGTAGCTTGCAAATAAAAACTTGGACTTCTGCATGGGCCTCGGTTGGAATCTCTTTAAAAGATGCGGATTCCATTATCTTAAAGGAGTTTCTAGCCTGTTCAACACAATTACATATATGATATAAAAACAAAATCAAGAAATGAAATTCTCATAAAATAATACAACTAAAATTACTTATAACAAGAACAAAATTACGAAATTGCTTATTGTATGCCAGTAAAGAACGGAAATGGCCCATATTCAAGTTTAGCTAAAAACAAAACGCACGATCTATAAAAAAAGATAAAATATCACGATAGAGAAAGCATGCAAACAGAACATTTTTCTGCTTTAAAAAACAAGTAAAAAGAAAACATTTTGAGCATTTCAAAAAACGTCTAAATAAAGCATTTTGCTTTGCACATTTCATAAGCATGTATTAAAACATTTTGCACTTTCATAAAATGTAAATAGAACAGTTTGCAATTTTCAAAAATATGTAAATAGAACATTTTGAACTTTTAAAAAACATGTAAATAGAACATTTTGCACCTTTCAAAAACTTGTAAATAGAACGTTTTGCACCTTTAAAAACCATGTAAATAAAACATTTTGCACCTTCATCAAATGTAAATAGAACATTTTGCACTTTTCAAAACCATGAAAATCGAACATTTTGAACTTTCAAAGACTCGTAAGTACTTAACATCTTAAAGTATCTTTCTGATTTAATGATTTTTTGACATAGCTTATTTTAACTCTAGCTCAAATTGGATATGGGTGACTTTGACAGTTCACAGACAATGACGATAACCAATGTCATACAACATAAGGGACACATAAAAATAAGGGCCTAACTCCAAACTAACCTCATTAGACAAGTCCGATGCGTTCAAAATGAGTCGGAATACAAAAAAAGAATGAAGGAAGGCCTGGAAGATCATCGTACAGGATGAAATCGTGGACTGTGTGAAAGGGATGACAATGATGCTCACAACATGGAGGAATCCAATGAGAACTTCCATGAAAACAAACGAGGAGGCAAAGAACCCGGGTGAGTTGATCAGTTCTTCGATCAAGATGTATGACAGCTTCAACTGCCGGAATTCTTCATAAAACAATTCATTTTTCTCCGTCCAATCCGACTCGTCATCACTCGGGTCAAAACCAACTCCCGTATCCGCAACCGCATCGTTCATCCACGTTGACTTCCCATTCCCATTAGTAGTACAATAACTGTCTCCCTTTTTCTCAACAATGTGACTAAAATAGTTGTCAGTATCAGGCCCGTAATAATAACTGGTGTCCACATCATCCAGGTCAAACGTTCCCTTGTTGCCCTTTGGCCTTTTCTTCGTCGGGTTCTTACCAGTGTTCCTACAATTCCCAATAATCACTGTATTATTATTTAGTTCTCGGAGAGTGTCGTAGGTGATCCCATAGGACTCATGATCCTGTCTTCCTAGACGGAATAATTTCTGGATCCTTTCGTTGAATACGACGATGGAGAATTTGAGGACGATGATGAGGAGGGTGGAGAAGATGCAGCAGAGAACGTGACTCGCGTACCAGAATTGCCAGAGGAAGTAGGCACTGTACATTAAGGGATGATACGAGGCTGTACTGAGGGTGAGGAGACTGTCCATCGTCACAAAGACCAAGTTGACGATCATGAGGAGACCGTAGAAGCCGAGGCTCTGGACCGTGTACAACTTGATGGAGCCGATGACCTGTGTGAGTCGGACGGGGTCCGTGACGAAGGTGTGGAAACACTTGGACAGGGTCCTGTAGTACAACGGAAATTTCCTCCCGATGAACGGGCCGATGAAAAACAAAGTTTGGAAGAGGAAACTATGGATTATGTTGATGATCATTTTCACTAACTGAAAACCGATAAAATCCAAACCAGGGAATGAACCGTCGTCAGCCCCATCAAATGGCCCAGTTGGAAGAGTTCCTTCAGTCCCAGTTTGATTCCCCCACACGTCCACATCCACGCTAACAATGACGGGATCTCCATCCTCAACTGTTGTGTTTGACCCTGATGGTGACCCCCCTGCCCCAAGCAGCAAAGCTGGGAGCTGATTTTGAAGGGAAAAGTTGGTCATGGACAAGTATATGGAGTACACAGTGGTGAGGAGGAAATACAGGAATGGAATGGACAGCCAGCGAAACTCCATGCCATCTTCCGTCAATCTTACCGGGAGAAAACCGAAGAACCGAATCACAATGATGACTGGGTACAGAGCGCTGAGCAACTCATGTCGGTGATTTTCCTTTTTAACTTTCTTAGTAGAATTGGCGTCACTAGTTGAAGTTTGGATTGAATTTATTGTGTGGTTTTGAGTTTCATTTAATTCGAAACTGTCTTCACGTTTTACCTCCATCGTCTTGCTTTTATTGGCTTTCGGTTCTACTGATATTTTACAACTAATTTCTGATTTCCGCAATGATAACTGATAACAGTGATTTTCGTAAAGTTTTGACGGCTGACTGACCAGTGTAATGTCAACTATTTGCTCAAGTTTTGACTCATGAATGACAACCGACTCAGCATTTTCCGCAGCTATTGAACGTTGAAGCGTAATTTTAAACCTACAAGTGACTGATTCAGTGAACTCCTCACTCTTACACAACATTAATAATCGATACAGATAACACGTTCAGAGTTTCAGAGAGTTACACAAAAATGTTCCAAGTATTTTTTAGACCAGGTTCGGTTTCGGATTCGGACTTCGGACTCGTTTGGAGGGCAAGATGTGGAATGTGGAATAAATATGATTGTGTAATGTGTTAGCTTAACATTGTTAGATTCCCTAAATGAAAGAATAAACATGAAACTACGATTAACGTTTTTTTGTAATAATTCTTTTATTACTTAGTTATCACCACATTTTTTTAGTTTATCAGGTTCGGGAGGGTGTGCAATTATTGATGTATCATTGTAGAGGCGTGTTTCGGTTTTCGGGTTTATTGTAATCGCAGAGGTCGGAACTGAGAACACTGAAAAGCATTTAATTGAACAGAGGAAGTGTACAATGTCTGACATCTGACTGATAATCTGAATTCTTGGCGCCTTATGTTCAGTGTGAAATTTAATATTCAATATTAGTATTATTTTTTTCAAGTTCATTTTCCTGATATTAACTGCTTAAAACCCATTAAAACATTATGGATAACTAAGTATTTCTTTCACTGTGTGTAGTGTGTAGTATGGGCAAATGTAAAAGGTAATGCAATACACATAATTTTGTGTGTTTCTTAGGGCTGGATCTTTTTCCTTAATGCTGGGTATTTAGTAATTTAGGGATCGTCCATAAATGATGTCATGGGTAAAGTCAGTGGGCTTGCTTGGATACTGATGACATCTTATGCTAAAGATATCCATTAATGAAATAAGCTGATGACAGGGGGGTCATAGGGCCATAGAAATAATGTAAATATTTATATGACATCATTTAAGGACGACCCCTTGTATATAACTGTAATATGTATTTTTGCATAGTATATTAGTTTCTATTTAGTTTTCTATAACTTATTGATGACATTGATAAATATTGTATATAGCACGTGAGTGAAGAATCAAAATGATTCATATCCATTTTCTGCTAAATTCAAGATCCACTGTCTACTTATACAAACAAAAAATTATCATGATTCTGAAAGCATGGAATTACTTAGGACAATTTAACAATTTCCAAAAACATGTAAGTGGAGCATTTAGCACGTTTTAAAAACATGCTAATAATAACATTTTTCACCTTTCAGAAACATGCAATTAGCAAATGAAACTTAAAAAAAACCTAGTAGGTAACATTTCATACTTCTCAAAAAGATCCAATTAAGAATGTCTTTCACTTTACAAAAAAAATATACTTAAACAACATTTTGAAAATGAAAACAAGTAAATTGTATATTTTATCCTTTTCAAAATGCATGCAAATAGAATAATTTGCACTTTCCAAACACTCGCAATTCACACCTTTCTATATTGCATCTATATCTAGCGACGCTTTGACATAGCTCATTTTAATTGTAGCGTAAATAAGTTGAAAATGTGCCATTTTGATTCTTCGTGTTTGATATATTTTCATATCGACAAAGCACAATTCACAATTTTCTGTAAGTACTTTATTATTTAAACACCTATCTACATAATAAAATTCAAATAATCCTGCCTTCCGTCCGCTGTCCTCTGTCCAATTTCTGAAATTGAGTATCATAATAACGTTGTAACTCATATTAACGCGCAAATGCCGTAAAGTCGCTTTAAACGAGTTAAGTTTTAGAGTCGTCTAAAGGCAGAAATAAAATCAAGCCAACTAACAGCCATGTTAATTACCTTGCCAAATTAAATTGGCACTTTCTTAAACGATTGTACAGCCTACAGCTACCCTAACCAGCAATGTACAGTTCCATAGGCACTAAATTCTGTATTAAGTGCATTTAAATATGTTGGCCGATTGGCATTTAATATTAGCTGTATATTTACAGAAAAAACACAAACGGAGGAAATTGTTTTGGTTTCTATATACATAGCTATAGTACTACATAAAAATTGTTCCTTGATGGTTTTGCGCTATTCAATTCTTCAAGTCAATGCAATTATTTTAACGCTCTGTAAAGCTGATATTGCGCGTTATTTATGTGGCAAATGTTGAATTACAGACGCAGGGCTCCTTGCTAATTTCTTCGTTTTTGAACTGAACCAGTACAATCAAAAACGTGATGACGCTCCCACACACCTAAAAGTGTAGTCAAAATAATGGAAACAAAAATTAAACTAATGCTAAAGAGGACACTCACAGCTCATTTCATTCAAGGTCTCCATAATAATTTAAATATTCGTTATTTTCAGTTCAAAAGTACACACTGTATATTATGAAAAGTTATTTGGCAGAACGGGTCAAGTCAAATGATTTTTGGCAAAATGGATAAGTCCACTTAAAAGATGCATTTCTGACTTGAATTTGGTTTTCCAGTGATTTCGCAGTTTGTAGGAGACAGTTGCCTTGCGTATAAATTGTTTTATGCACGAAAAAGTTTAAAAGTTAAAAAAGTTTGGCTTCAATCGTTACGATTAAAATTTCATCTCACGGACTTTTTCCTCCATGTTAAGTTACTGATTTTGAGGCAAAACGGAAAAAGTCCACAAATTAAAATTTTGCAAAATTTTCTAAAAATTCCAGAGTGAGTCTAGATTTATGAAACTGCTCGTAATAACGCTTCGTCAGTTGCAGTACCTGTAGAAAAAATTGAGTTGCAAAAAATAATCCTGTCGCCTTTTATTCATTATTCGTTGTTCCTGCTTTGATGGACTTGACGCGTTTTGCCAAAAAGCTTTTCGACGATGTATCGTATCGTGAGTGAAGAGTCAAACTGGTCCATATCCAATTCAAGCTACTATTAAAATGTGAGAGAAATGCTAAATGAGATAGAAGCTTGAAAATGTTAACTACGAGAGTTTTGGAACATTTCAAAATGTTCTATTTACATGCTTTCAGGATCATCATATTTTAATTTGTTTAGTAGACAGTTTCAATTATTTATTTTTAGCTGAAAACAGATATGGGCCACTCTGATTTTTCACAGACGATGCATTATATTTAAAGGTGGACGTGGACCTACCGCTGTCATTAGATTTTTGTTCACAACGAAGTAGTCTGCCGCAGTTAGTTGGATGGAGGTGGAAGTTATATCACTTTTAAATGTTTGGATCTAGAAATTTAAATATACTTGTAATATGAATTACATAGTACATATGGTACTAACACCTGTGACTTGCTTATACATTTTTCTGTAGGGTGTCGTCCGTAAATGACGTCATTGGTAGGGTCAATGGGTCAACTTGGAAACTGATGACATCCCATATGTTAAAGATAGCCATTTATGCAAATGGCTAAGCTCATGAAATAGGGGTGTCATAGGGTCCTAAAAATGGGGATATTTTGATGACGTCATTTGCGGATGATCCCTACAGATACTAAATTACATACTTTATCTTGAATCCTAGGGGAAAATTTATCTTGTGGAACATCCTTCAGAATTCGTAAAGGTTTTCTGGACTGCGAAATTGTGAAAGGAGATGAGGGAATTACTTAAATTGAAATGCAACAAATTACCAACTTAAATGGAAATAGGTTGAGAGTACCTCGTTCTGCATCTTGGTGGAGACGACGGCGAGCCAGTAGAAGAAGAAGAAATGGATGCAGATGTCCGCATACGGCCCAAAAGTCCCGTCGTTCATCTCCTTGGCTGCAGTCCGCTTCTCCTGCTCCCCCTGCAGATTGTAGAAGACGGAGCTGAAGATGAAGAACAGATTCGCTAAGACTGTCGCGACGAGAACTTGGGCCTCGATCAGAATGGAAACTCCCCAGGCGGAGCTGAGGGCCGTCAAAGTCTCCTCCACAGCCAAGTAGCAGTCCTTCACGTAGTTTAATCTTGTCTCCATTTCCATATCGCCGTCATTCGAGTCACAAGTATTACAATTGAAACGATTGCCACTCACAAAATCTGTGTAGTACTTTGGAGAGGGTTTGGGTCTCCAACTGAAATAGCCTTCTGCCACTCCAACTGAAGTTGGAACCTCAATTGTGCTGATAGCCCCGCCTTCGACCTTTGACCCGTTGTTTCTTCTCCAGAATTTGCATTTATTTGATTTATTTCTTGATTTAGGGTCACTGGTGTCCGCTTGGCTCCCTCCCGTCTGATCAGGGGGGGTCAGGTTGAGAATGACCCCGAGCTCGTCATTCACACTCTTGAGACAGGCGTAGAGGGTGATGACAAAGTAGCTGAGGAGCATGCTGACCAAAACGTGGCTGAGCGTCGTCAAGTCCCACATAATGTAGCCCGCGGCGACCAAATAAATCTGCCAGTCGTGCTCCAGAACCTCCCCGAACTCCACCCGGAAGTCGGCCAGGAGCGGAGCAATCTTCTCCGCCATGATCTGACCCTCGTTGAAGATGAGTGCGAAGATGTAGAAGAGGAAGCAGCGACGACAGAAATGTCCAATTGTGTAGATGTTGGCGTAGCGGTGACCGCGACCGTGGGAGGAGGTTCCCTGTCCCTGGCCCTGCCCCTCCCCGTGAATGTTCACGATGGAATTTTGAATAGCTTTTGAGAGGAGGAACCAAATTTGGGGGATTCTGTTGGCCATGAGGCGACCGCGGAGCATGAGGCTGAGGAAGCCCAGGACGTGGGCCCCCCTGTCGATGACGAGTGCAAGGACATCCGAGGAGGGGTTGATGGGGGCGTCCCCCCTCCGCAGCTCCACGAAGAGCGTCATGGAGATGAAGACGACGGACACGTAGGTGAGGGCGACGAGGGCCGCGACGGAGTAGAAGGTGGCGAGGGAGATGCGGGCGTAGGTCACTCTGCTCCCCTGGATCGTAATCGGGAGGAGACCAAAGATGATGTTCAGCAGAGTTACGTTGAATCCATTTCGCATCAGGATTCGACTCCCCTCTTCGCATTCTTGAGCTGTGCTCGAAAACAATCGGAGCTCCGGCTCATGCCCTCCCACGTAGTCCTCCATTTCTATTCGGAATCCGGGGACTGCGGGAGACTTTTGGATTTGTTTCCTTTCTTCAACGCAATTTCATAAATGGCGATTTGGAGATGTTGTAAGTATTTCAAATTTTATGAAAATCTAATAAAAACTGTGGGAGCTGGAGCGCGGTAAAACTTATAAAATTCGCTAGTTTTGAAATTTCCCGGATTTAAAACAAAATAGTATAATTATATAATATGCAACGTTATTGTTTAGATGCTTGTAAAACATGTGAACAATTAGAAAATTGGTTTCGCTTTATACGAATTATAATTAAACTTACAATTACGCGGGGAGGAAGTAGTAGAGTTCTATGTACAGTATTGCAGTATGTTCAAAACTGCGTATATTTTGTATTTTATGATTTTAGACGCCCCGCAATGTTGTGTAAATTGCAAGTTGAAGAGTGAATTATGTGGTATTTTAAATAAGAATTTATTTTGCGATTAAAACTGAAATCAAACCTTGGACTTGAGCGTGTGCCGGGGCTTAACTCCCAAGTCCATACGATCAGATATAATATAGTGCATGGTTGTATAATGACGTGTGAATTATTCGAATCCGGATCATATACGTAAATAATACCCAGCCCGGGCAGGGGTGCGGCACCATCTGGACAGTAGTGTAGGCAGAGACACGGATATTATGAGTAATTATTATGGATGATGCTGAAGTATTGGAGCTTAATCGATTGCCCGTTAGAAACTTGTTGAACTTGACATTTTGCGTTTTTTTCTAAAACTCGTATGTAGTTAATTCAGCATTTCAATGGCTATGGTTATCAAATCAAGTTATAATCATTTGATTCTTGATCGTCCCGTTATTAAACTTCTACTGCTGTACTACTGCTGTACTACCCTATGCAAAATTGCATATAGATTTTCTTCTTACATTAGTCCATACATTTTTAAGAACGACCAACTAATTAATAAAATTATGATTATCAGTGAATTCTTCATTCACCTGGGTTAAGATTATATTAGTTATTAGTATACCTACTTCATAAAAATAGTGTAGACTAAATGAACGTATAATTTTTTCCTTAAAGCATTAGTATTTGAAAGTGACGATTATATGGTGTAGGCCATAGCTACTAAACTATAAGTACAAAAAAAGGAGAAACTAAAGTCCACACCCTCTGCCCTCTTCGCGTCATCGTAAAACGAAAATAAAATCCAAACATTCGTATAAATAATTAATGTGACTCTTGAATTCAATTCAAAAAGCAAGTTATGAATGTACGTAAATTGAAAGTTAGAGAATGTAAAAAATTGAAATTAGGATTCATGACAAAATATGTGAAAATCCAAAATGTATTCAAACTCTATAGTATTAGCATGTATAAGATTATTATATGGATGTTTAATCATAATTAATTTACTATATCTATTACAAAACTAAAATTATTATCAATGTTCTTGGTATGATTTTGGCTCATTTTGGAAATAAAAATGTCATTACAAGAAATACAAATAGGTAACTTTCATAACAGTAATTTAATTTCTACAAATAATGACACACATAAAATTGACCTTCAGGTGGAAATTAATGGAGCTGTGAGAAACATTGAGTAAGTAATAATGCAATAATGTAGTAAAACAGTAGTAACTAAAAGAAATTAAGAAATAGTTCAATAAACCAGGAACCTCGTTCTTCGGAATTCCTACACTTAAAGAAGTTGATAACTAGGCGTTTTGCACAATTCAATGGCGAATGACGGAATGGAAACAGATGTATCTTGAATGAACGTAGCTGACTCGAATTGTTCATCCGACTTTTCACCAAAGCAGATCATCCCTCGCTCGTTTCGTTTTTTTTCTCGCTCGCGTCTTTCGAGAATCTCAGGCATCGGGCAATTAACATCGTGAACAGGCTTTGTGAAAAGGCAAACACAACCTCCTCCACCTCCCCACACCCGTAGCACAAGATGTAATGTTGAATTGCTTTGGATTTCATAGTCGTTCAAAGTCCTGTCGTCTTCCAATTGCTTTCCTGCAAAAATAAGACGCTGCTGGGAAATCGGGATGCCTTCTTGATCCTCAATTATGTACTTTACATCTTCGATCGTGTTACTACTCAAGTTTACATCCAATGTAAGCATTTTACCAGTTAAAGTTTTCACATAGATCTTGTTGGATGCTTTCGGAGACACCTGGACATCAAATTTGATTCGACTGACCATTTCCGATGCGCCTTGGAAGGTCATTCCATGTTTGGAAGCAGCAGCCGCAACAAGTACTTGGCCATCGTATCCAGACTGTTTGATGAAATGCAGTTTTCTCCCATTGGTTTCCAAGGCTCTTAAAGTTCCCAGCGTTTTGTTACGCTGAACAAATCCGTGTATCTTGCCGTGAATGCCCAAATCAAAACTAACGTCACGACCGTCTGAGCCAGTGTTGTCAATTATGATTTCGAAATCCACGTCGTCTTCATCAAAGTGAGCGAAAAATACATTCTTCTCCGGACTGACGGTTATGGGAACTTCTTTCCTCCTCCCGCTCCCCTTCTCGATGTATACAAACCCAAATTTAGTCCCGGAGAAGGGAATGTGGAGCTTCCTTTCTTCATTGGGAACTGCCAGGAAAGTCTCCATTTTTCTACAAGTTAACTGATCTGAAATTTATAAAAACAGGCAACAGATAAATCGTCATGGCCATGTCATGATGAACGTAAAACCCTACGAAATATAGATGCTGTTCCAAGGAAATGCTGAATTAATGCTTTTAAGAATAAAAATACCTTCGGATTTCGATCGAAATTCACTTTTTTAATGTACACTGGAACGCAACCGTTGCGACCGACTAAACGATGACGAATGAATGATTTAAATTATTTTCCAAGCACTGCACTGCACTCAGCAGCAAACTGAAATGTTTCCATGGTTGAGAAATTAATTTCGTAAATAGTCTTATCCTCTCTGCCTGATCTGTCGTGAAAAAGGTTGGAGGTTAAGGAGATACAATAATGAAAGTGCTCAGTCAACATTCGGAATTTTTAACCAAACACAAATAATGAAGGATTAGCATTCAACAAAGCTCTGAGCATATTACAATTTGTTGTCATGACGAAAGGAGGAAAGGCGACGCGACGGGATCAGGCACCAGATTCATCAGTATTCTTTACTATAGTGATAGTTGTGCTATGGTATAGGAAATGAATCTCGCTCAATTTTTCTGTTTGCGCCACAACTTGAAGAATCTTTATAAGTAAACATCGTGCTAACTACCGTTGAAACTGAATTTGTTCGAAATAGTGTACAACGTGTGTAGGAATAGAAATACATAAGTTAAAAATAAAAGCATACTTACATTAGAATTAACATTCCTTCACGCACTGCAGAGATATGGAGATACGTCCATGAAAATCAAAAGTTTATAAAGTAATTAATTAGTGATGCAATTTTTCAATTCAATTAAATTAATTTAAATTTTAGATTTTTTATGAATTTAATATTTAGTACATTACTTTTATGATCCCTCCGCGCTTACTTTTTAACTGGTTTCACTTTAAAATATACGCTGTACAAAATCGTCAACATAATGAGAATGGTTTTAATTATTACTGGAAATCAATTTCGAGGCAATAATGTTTCTTAGAATTCAAAAAATGGACGAAACAGATTTCGTCTGTGAAGAAGCAAAATGAACCATATCCAATTTCAGCTAGAATTAAAATGTGCTATTTCAAAAACAAAAATACTAAATGAGATAGTACAATGCAATATTAATAACGAGTTCTTAAAAATATCAAAATGTTTTATGTTCATGGTTTTTGACAAATTGAAAAATGTCCTATTTACATGTTTTGGAAAATTGCAAAATGTTCTATTTACATACATGATTTAAAAAGTACTAAATATTCAATTTATTTGTTTTTGAAAAGTGTAAAATGTTATATTTAGGTGTTTTTTAAAATATGCAAAATGTTCAATTTATGTGTATTTAAAATTTTCAAAATGTTCTATTTAAATGGTTTCAGGATCACGATATTTTAATTTTCTTTTGTAGATGGTCCATCTTAATTTTAGTTAAAAATGGATTTGGGTCATTTTGATTCTTCACAAACGATTTTGATTTTTTGCACTACTGTAACTAAGGAAACGAGTAAGCGCAGGTGTGATAATTACGAAGCATGCTCTAATGAACGGTGTGGTACTCAACAATACAAAACTTTTTATAGCTGCAGAATGTTCTATCTGCACCGGTATGAAAACAAATGCGTATAGCTTAAGCTTTTATTTGTTTGCACGTTTTTTTATTCAGCTTTCTAGTGCTACAAAATTATTTCAATAAGTGGCAAGTAATTAATTTAATGTAAAATAATGTAACAAATAAATTTTGCTGAAAAGACACACGATTATTCCACCAACGTATTTTGTCGCTTTTATAATAATAATGTTTAAAATCAAGAGTTCACCAGGAATTAAGATTAGAAATATGGAAACTCCCCTCATTACTTACAGTATAGTTAGGGGTCGTCCTCAAATGATGTTATCCAAGCATTCTCATTTTTAGGACCATATGACCCCTCTGTCATCAGCTTAACCAACGCATAAATGGCTATCTAAGAATGACCAACTAATTATGACTATCAGCGAATTCTTAAGGTAGTGAGGTACATTTATTATTTATATTAGCAAATAATTATTCATAGAAATAACATATTTTAAATGTAAACTCTGAATAAATTAATGATATTTTATTTCGACCGATAATATTTGAAATTGACGATTTTAATCAGGTACTGCTGAACAGCTACTAACGGTAAGTAAAAAATTAGAGACTCCTTAACGTCCACACCCTCTGCCCTCTTTATTATTCGCTTTTACTATTCTGTGATCCATGAATGGAATGCACCGTTTGGTTCGGCTCTGACTGGCGCAGTGTTGGTGAACATTCCACCCAAAAAAACAATAAATACCTCATTGTCTACTCTGCTACAGTTTCCTAGTTTTTTGCAATGTTTACACGACGATTGTAGTATGTGAGGAGCCACAAGTTAGTTAATTTGATACGAATGTGTAGTTAATGTCAGTGTAAGAAAGATGCGTGCAGCTACTACTTTACATTCTATTAATTTGGCTTGTTTTTTATCGTCGTCGTCACCTAGTATATCAACTATACACCGTTTTTTTTGTGCTTATTAATTTCAATCTTGCTAAGCTTTGAGGTTCTCTTTGAGATGGTTGGGCGGGTGGACATTGATGGGATTGGATCTAGTATTGGCTTCACCTTTGTGTAGATTGTACTTTGTACTACGAAGACAAAGACGAATATTTATACGCAGATGGAAGGTCTAAATAAAAAATCTGTAGTTTGTCAAAGAGAGCAAAATGATTAAAAAATCTGAAGGAGTTCCATGCAAAAGTATAACGAGAAAAAAACGGGTCTGGTCGAGTATAAAATGTGGGACAGAGCTGGAGAAGGCATCAGTTCATTGTTTGGAAGTTCCATTAAACTACTTCAACAATTCCCAGTATTACTTCTTGCCCAAGGCACCCAAAACTCCTCAACATGTACAAGCTTTTGGTCAGTTCTATTTTAAATACTATTTCAAAATTTAGGAATGAAAATGGCATAAAAATTGATTTAACCAAATTCGGATTTCTAATTAATTACCCGGAGATCAGGCCAGGGGTTAGTTTCGAATTTTGAATGTAATAAAAGCAATTAAATAATTTCGTATTTCCATTTTTTGTTGTGTATTAAGTTCGTCTTTGCCATGATTTTTGCCGCCGCCCAAGCCGCTGCGATCCTCTACTCGTCCGGCGGACACCTCCCCTACAGCAACGGATGGACCGACGGACCCAACAACGGAGTCGGCCCCACCCTCCTCCTCGCCTCCCCCTTCGGATACTCCGGACTCGGATACGCCGGAGTCCACCACGTTGTCGTCTAATCAACTTGACCTCACTGACCTCAGCTGACATCCTCCTGGCTACTCTGTTCTTGTAACTGTAACATCTGAGGATGAAATGTACCAGTTTACCTACTCTCGTTATTCGTTATGTTGTAATAAAAAAATTGGCAAATTGCTCATTATATTATACTGCTCATAAAGTTTCCTTATTTTTTCAATAGCTGCATATTTTGAAGCGCATTTACTTAGAATTAAAGCAATAGTATTAAATATGTGCATAATTTGTATCGTAACTAACCTACCCACATACTCATTTATGTTAATCTCAACGAAGCGAATTCCGTTACAGTTGAAAGCAAGAGGTACAATTTAGGTGCAGAAGTTGGAACATGCATCTGATTTTCATTTAATAATACGCAACCACTTACAATACAATATTATAATTGTAGCCTCTCCAGTCAATCCAGTCCTTAGGTGCGCCCAATCCCACTGGAATATCTGGTTTTGAACTGTGGGTCGTGGTCGTGATGGTGGCTCTTGAATACCGCCGGGTAGAGCAAGAATCCTTTCCTGGAGCCTGTCTGGAGAATAATATGCGTTGTCTGTAATAAATTTGTCAATTTAAAAATTGTTTAGTAAGTACATAACTGGCTATTTTTTACACCACCATTTTGCAAGTTAAAAAAAAGTACTTTATCTTTTAACTTCGAAAGCTCAGACAGTTTACGCGTGCGTATACGTATAGCTTTGATTAAATAAACCATAATTCACACCCAAATTCATTCCGTTTAAACGAAACTAAATTGGCAGTTTTCCACAAAAAGTTGTTCAGTTTATTTATGAATGACTAAAACTTTTAAGTCGTTTAGATGACAGATTATCAGATTATATACAGATTTCTCCCTTGGTAATTTAAGGCTTTATAATATATTTGTGGAAAACTATTTTAATTGTTTTTCATTTACCCCATTTTCTATAGGTATCATTTAAGGATATCATTTTGAAATTTTATCATTACACGCTTAGAAAAATTGGCCACGTAGCTGTTAATTTGTAACTCATTTTGCTGTTGCCCCGGCATAAACAGTAAAATCAGTTAACATTGGTCTACAGGAATTTCGGTTAGGTATAGACCTGTATACTGCTGTTATATTAAGTTTACCCAAATAGTAGTTAGATCTGCTAATCCTGTTCAAGGTTTTTATTAATTCAAAAATAATAACAAGCCAGATTCGAACCCTCGACATCCGGCATCGGTGATGGCTTTTCGAATCGCCAGACTGACTTATTTTGCTTCCGGCCAAACTGCCAATGTTAAGAATTTTGTGTTATTTCACAAGCTTTTTCATTTTGATTTTAAATTGTGATTTTGTTGCTATAAAACTTTCTTGAACTTTTGACTAAAATTAATGGGAAGGGGGCCAAAAAGTCCGACGGGGGCAAAAAGTCCGGAAGGAGGCAAAAAGTCCGGAGGGGGCAAAAAGTCCGCCAAAAGAGGGTAAAAAGTCCGGAGGGGGCAAAAAGTCCGCCAAAAGAGGGCAAAAAGTCCGGAGGGGGCAAAAAGTCCGAAATAAGGGAACATATATATGTAGGTTTTTTTCCAATTACGGGGCATGTTTTGCTTTCTTCGGACTTTTTGCCCACCTTTACCGGACTTTTTGCCCCCTGCGGACTTTTTGCCCCCTCCGGACTTTTTGCCCTCTTTTGGCGGACTTTTTGCCCCCGGCGGACTTTTTGCCCCCCTTCCCATTATATAGAATGCTACTGGGGAAAAATTGGTATGTACATATGAGAAGCAACCGAAAGTGATATCTGGCAAGGATACATTTTCCATGCAATCAAGTGGCAGCTTTATCCTTGCCAGATATCACTGTCGGTTGATCCACCAATTGATAGCCTGGAGTTAAGTCAAATGTTGCTCTAGACACCGGAGTTATTACAGACCAGGGACCTAATAGAGACCCGGGATTTATTTCCATCTATGTGAAACTGAAGATTTCTAGTAGTATAAGTATATGTTTTCTACATAGGTGATACCTACTTAAAAAATGTTCAAGAAATTTTGTCGTTCCTAATGAGCCTTTTGCAAAAGTACACGCCCTCGACGCCCTGGCGGAGCAAAAGTGAAACAAGCAATGGAAAATCATACGTATTCTTAAATGGCATGATTTCCAATATGAGGTTTATAGGCGCAAATTAAAGATAAATGAACAGTTAACACTTTAAGATGATTAAATTGGCAGTACCATGCCTGTGGTGACCGTAAAATTGATTCTCAGGTCGACGTATGTATTTGAAATGAAAACCCCGTACGGCTTCGTACTTAATCGGCTTCGACATCGTACGGGGTTTTCATTGAAATACATACGTCGACCTGAGAATCAATTTTACGGTCACCACAGGCATGGTACTGCCAATTTAATCATCTTAAAGTGTTAACTGTTCATTTATCTTTAATTTGCGCCTATAAACCTCATATTGGAAATCAAGCCATTTAAGAATACGTATGATTTTCCATTGCTTGTTTCACTTTTGCTCCGCCAGGGCGTGTACTTTTGCAAAAGGCTCATTAAGAAAATATTGTTACCAAACTGACTAATAAAAATAAAAAGAGCTGTAAGTAGTAAGTTGTAAATGAGGAATCGACCATAAATGACGTTATAAAATTATCCCAATTGTTAGAACCCTGTTTAGCTTAACCATTGCGTAAGTGGCCATCTTTAACATGGGATGTGACCAATACTCAATGGGTGGACCCATTGATCCTACTGATGACGTCGTTTACGGACGACCTCTGAATATGTTGCAATTGTGGAGCAGCGACTGATGGGATCGATGCTTGGAGAGACACATGACGAGGGCGAATTGAAATAGAACATTCACTGCTCCAGAATCCATCTTCGGTTTTCAACAAACACTTCGGTTCACAACTGACGTTATCAGAAAATCCCCATATTTAGGACTCTATAACCCCCTGTCATCCGCTAAACTCTTGCGTAAATGGCTATCTTTAACATGGGATGTCATCAGGAGCCAAGTGCACCCTACCAATGACGTCATTTGTGGACGAACCCAAGAACTGAGCTGAGAGGAAGCAGGAGCACTGCTGGAGAACACGAGGCACGACGGAGCCCTTCAACGGCCTTCAATACCTAAGTAGTAAGTTGTTCGTAGTCCGTAGTATCGTACAATCCTAATGAGCCTATTGCAAAACTACCGCCGCTCACGGAGCAAGACTGAACTAACCAATGAAAAATCATACGTATTCTTAAATGGCTTTATTTCCAATATGAGGTTTATAGGCGCAAATTAGGTCGACGTATGTATTTCAACGAAAACCCCGTACCATTTTTATCTATATAGATAAAAATGGTACGGGGTTTTCGTTGAAATACATACGTCGACCTGAGAATCAATTTTACGGTCACCACAGGCACGGCACTGCCAATTTAATGATCTTAAAGTGTTAATTGTGCATTTATCTTTAATTTACGCCTATAAACCTCATATTGGAAATAAAGCCATTTAAGAATACGTATGATTTTTCATTGGTTAGTTCAGTCTTGCTCCGTGAGCGGCGGTAGTTTTGCAATAGGCTCATTATCTGCATTTCTCTTTTCGTTGCTGGTAGTTTCTGTAGAAACTCCGATTCGGAGAGTATAATAGAAACCGAAGGAGTTACTGATACCAGGTGGGTTTAGAGCCTTTAGTTGTTTCAGTGCGTGTCTTCTCACTAGTTAGATTCCCGTCGATCGATTCATAAAAAGTGCTTCAAAAATCTGTATATTTGTGGTAATAAAATCGGGAAGAAGGCGGCCGCCTTAGTCGCAGTTGCGGGTCACTGCTGAGTGTTGAGCTCTCGAATTATTCATGTTTTCAATAATTGTAGCCTATTAAAATCAAAATTCTGTAAACGTTCCTATTTGCTGTCAAGTGCTGTTAGTTCCTCTGTATTACTCCAGAATCGACAGAATGCCTGCTGTTCATAGTCTGGCTCGTACTTATGTGGACGTTCTTGGCCATAAACCACAGGAATATTGGGACTATGATGATGATTCTTACGTTGTTCAATGGGGGTGAGTCAACAGTAAAAGAAGCAACTTCAGTTCAATTTATCGGTTAGATTAGAATTGTGCTGTTGGATACAGAACCAAAGTAAATCGTAAGCATTATGGGTCTTTAGTCAGTTAATTGTCGCTACCGGATTTTTCTTCTTGATTCTTGGAAGATCAGATGTGACTATATAATATCAATACTACCGTTACCACCGTATAATAGACTAAATATAGGGATAAATGTAACAATCACTCTAAGTAAGCCCACTAATGAGTTACCATTGATCATGTTTGTTTTTGATGATTTACACATGGATGTAGTTTGTATCATTTGCAAAATAGACAGCAAGATGACTACCAGGTGAGTCGAATGTTGGGGCGGGGAAGGTACAGCCAAGTGTTTGAAGGTTACAGCGTGGCCAATCCAGAAATGGACGAGAAATGTGTCGTCAAAGTTTTGCTGCCAAATAGGAAGGAGATGGTCCAGCGGGAAATCAAAATTCTTGAAAACTTGCGAGATGGCCCAAATATTATTAAACTGAAAGACACCGTCAGAGAACCAATCACAGGGACTCCTGCCCTCATCTTTGAGCATGTGAACAATACCGACTTCAAGGAGCTATATCCAACTCTGAACGACATGGAGATCCGTTACTATTTGCACGAGCTACTCAAGGTAACAATAGATTCCAAGGGAAGATCAAAGATATATTTTTTTACGTCTTATATAACTTCTTTTACTCTATATTGTTGATCCTCACCGAATAATTTGTAGGCGCTGGACTACTGTCACAGTATGGGCATTATGCATCGGGACGTGAAACCCCACAATGTGATGATCGATCATGAGAATAGAAAACTGCGGCTCATCGATTGGGGCCTCGCTGATTTCTATCACCCTGGACGGTCGTATACTGTCCGAGTGGCTTCGCGACCTTTCAAGGGACCCGAACTTCTTGTTGGCTACGAGGTAAAAATTATAGTATGGATTTCTTCGGATAATGACAATTTTATATCCAATCGTCAATCGTATTGTGTATCTAGATGTACAACTACGCATTGGATATGTGGTCCTTCGGTTGCATCGTTGCAGGAATGATTTTCCGAAAAGAAAAATTCTTTCGTGGTTTCGGTAAAGACGATTACCTCGTCCTCATCGCCCAAGTAAGCAACTAATTTCTACGCTGTCTTTTTAGAAGTATTAAATTCAAGTAAATTTCATGACTGTGGGATTTTGATTTGAAATTCTAATTGATTTTATGCGCTGTTTGAATTATTATTTTTCAGGTTTTAGGCACCAAAGAATTGCGCGAATACTTGGTAAAATATGAAATTGAACTGGACCCCAGCGTTGATGAGGCTTTAGGAATGTAAGTTCCTAACGCATTCCGCTACAACTATCCTAAAAGCTACGCTTATTAATTAATTTGTTCACGGATATTATTTATTGATTGCAAGGTTTCATTCAATTTTGTTTTGTAGACATCCCCGAAAACGGTGGCATTGTTTTGTTTATGGTGAAAACGAACATCTGGTTTCTCCAGAAGCCCTTGATTTGCTGGATAAACTTCTTCGGTATGATCCTTTGGAACGACTCACGGCTCGTGAAGCCATGGACCATCCTTATTTTTGTAAGTAACTCCAGAACCTGACAGCTGCTCATTGGTTTAATTAATGGAAAAAAATACTATGTATAATTTGTTGGTAAAACATCGCTAACGGATTTTAGTTTGTAAATGATAGTGATTGCTGAATTTTTAAATGGGCGGGTAAACAGGTTATGCAGATAATTTATCTAATTAGCTCAACTTCTTTTCTACAGATCCAATAACGAAAACGAAAGAAGAAGGTGGAAGCGTGCAACAGGCTCCTCAGATGTCAAGTCTCGTGATTGGTGACCACTGAAAGGTATCCGTCCTTCCTACATTTCGTGGACTGGGAATCATGAAAATTAAACGTCAAGACTGGCAAATAGGAGGCAGTCTAAAAAAATTATTATAGCAAGGTATCTACTTATATTATTATGACTATGAAACTTAATGAATAACTAAGTGTTGAAAAACTTAAAAAAGCAGAGCAGAAGGCCAGCTTTTATTTATTTATTTGGACTAATGGCATTTCGTTTGTTTGTTTCACAACTTTCTTATTTCGTTGAATAAAGCTAATAAGCTAAAAATGGAAGTGGATTCAAACATTCCCGAATGGCACTATGTTTACCCGTCCTGTAGAACGAGTTTGCCAGTGCGAAAAGCAGTTGTCTGTAGAATAAACAATATTCCGTTTTTAATTTTAACGTTAGTTTATTAAAATATTTTAATTGCCACGTGACTCGGTTGGGGATATGTACAAAAGATAATTTTGAATTCCTGGCATTAAGTTCTGCCAAACCTTTAAATTAGTATTTATTTTCACCGATTATTGCATTTTGCGCTCTGCCCTTGGTGTAAAGCACATCCGAATTCCGAATTAGGTTCCCTTGTTTAGTTGATTTCATGATTGTGGTGACCATATGCACTACCACTGAGGCGTACACATATTTGCTACTTTGAAAAGTAACCATTCGTTTTGCACCCTCAGCTCCTCGTACACATGGATTAAAATGCAGTTCAAGCCCTTTAAATATTTACTACAAATATTCATAGTAATTTTAATTAATACAGCTCAACTGATAGCGCCGTAAAATTCAGTAAACAAGAAAAATAGATAAAATTGTACATTATCTGTAATAGAAATGACAGAAATAATTTTATAATTAATCTGAACTGCATTAAAGTTGAACCATGTATTGATACATAGTTACTGGATGTGAACTGTTTGAAGCTACAGGGGCCTTCGACTGACGCATTTTCCATAGTTTATAATAGGTTGACGGACGCAGCGTCCAGAACAGCACCCATTTGGTATTTGGAGGAGATTGCAACGTTGACCCAGAGCAATGCACTGAAAATCATAAAATATGCAAATTATTACTTTTAAGTTACATTAACAATTTAATTTACATTTTTAAATTGGCCCAAACGAAACTAAACAGAATGGAAATTACGTTTTTGGCAGCTCTACCCAGTGGCTCCAATTCCAGTTCCAGCTTGTCATCTAAATTATCAATAAATTATCTATCACTCAGTAATTTGTTAGATGAATATGTGGCGCAAATGCAAACGTTTGCAAAATTTGTTCAGTATTTTCAAAACTTACTTTCACTATTCAAGACAATTGACGGTGATTGGGCTGTTGCTCTGGCTGTGGACGTCCCCAAGACAAACACAGCAACAATGGAGACGGCAGTTAGGAGACACAAAGAATTCATTTTGTTTTGAAGTTTGAAGATAATATTTTGCTTTTTAGGACAGGTGATTCTAAAATGTGTGCCCTTTACTTATTGCTTTACTTTAACGTTTCGAAGTTACTCGTTGGAATGGACTAAACTGCGACAGATTCCTTTCGTTTTATATGCGTCAGAAAAATGTGGTCAGACAGCTCATGAGGACAGAAAGTCTAAAATCTCGATAAATTAAGTAAATATATTTTTTGTTCGTAGAAGTGAAGCGTTATTAATAAAAGTTAACTACAAAATTATTGCTATCACTCAATGAGCCCACTATCACTTCTACGAATATTTAATTAATTTATCGAGATTTTAGACTTTCTGTCCCAAGCACTGCATTTCTGTGATACTATGCTGATCGATAGCAGGAGTTTGTCGGAGTTAGATTTCGCAAAAATAGAAGAATGAATTACACAAATGGATGGGTCAACAGACGCCCTTATTATTTCCTCAAATAAAAAATTCAACTGATTAAAATATTATAATACATCATGTACATATTGTACCCAACGTAATTACACCCACTAAGTTCTACATCCTTAAAGGTACTTAATTTGCAAATTTCTATGAAACCATTGGGGATATTAGAACAGAATTAGACCGACAATTGAGCCCTTTCACAGAATTTAAAAAAAAAATCCCACCATGATTCATTGATTGATAAGCTAACATGCAAAATGCACAGTAGACCACATTTTTCTGATGCATATAAAACGGAAGGAAACTGTCGTATTTTAGTCCATTCCAACAAGTGACTTGGAAACGTTAAAGCAAAGCTATAAACAAAGTGCCCACATTTTAGAATCACCTGTCCTAAAAATAACCAAAATTTTATCTTCAATCTTCAAAACAAAATGAATTCTTTGTGTCTCCTAGCTGCCGTCTCCATTCTTGCTGTGTTTGTCATGGGGACGTCCACAGCCACAGCAATAGTCCAATCACCGTCAATAACATGCAATGGGGAAAGTAAGTTCTGAAAACACTGAGCATATTTTGCAAAGTTTGCATTTGCGTCACATATTCATCCAATCAATTATTGATTGATAATGTATTGATGATTTAGACGACAAGCTGGAACTGGAACTGGAGCCACTGGGTAGAGCTGCCCAAAGGGTAATTTCATTTCTGTTTAATTTTGTGTTGGCCAAGAGAGAAAGACAACTTTATTAAAATAAACTTGACACTGTCGTCCAACGACGATAGCCCAAAGGACTCAGTATACGTTTACACAATTTTGTTACATTTAGTTTATGCTTTTAAGTGTAATTATATATTAGATTATTCATTATTATTATTCAGTAGGCACACACGAAAACAAATGATGCACACATATTTGAACTGATTTCTTCAAAACGGAGATCACGATGTCTTCAATAAGCGTACTAGGTAGACGTTGGGTTTTGATGAAGTTAAGAAAAAATTTTGAAATCGTCCCTCGTGCCCCAACGTAAAGCCCTACCACATGGATTTCAGTCAGGCCCAATTTCTGTTTGAAGTAGGGGATGCATGGGTCATAAATTGCCTTTTTCTCCAGATGCACAGCCTCTGATTGATTTATATCGTTTTGTTCCATTCGAACGGTTGGATCAAGTATAATTCCTTCCTTTGTTGTTGAATTATACGCAATAATGTCAACACGCCTTGAACCATCTCCAGTACATTCGACTTCTTGAAGAACTTTCCACCCTAATTTTTGCATAGCTTCAGCAATTAAACGTCGAACTGCATGATGTCGGTTATTACGAATCAGCTCTCCACGGTGACACTTTCCAAGGATATGTCCTATCGTTTCAATCTCCTTACAGCCATGTCGACAGTAAAGGGATCCTTGGCCAGGTCGAGGGATTGCATTAATTGGTAAAACATTGCCAACCATTTTTATGGCAGTGATCCATTCTGATGAGGAAAGACCATTTTTCGAATGTATCCATTTGTTGGCATATGAACATTCTTGGAACTGAATTACACCTTGCCCTTTTTGTGGCAATTTACACCAAGTGTCGTACTCTAGACTTCTTAAATGATCTCGTATGAATTTACTTTTTTTCCCTTTACATTCAATCATATTCTGCCTTACTTCAAACGAAATGTCCAGGAAATCCAAGCATTGAGATTTTTCAACTTCTAATTCTTTAACTTCGTGAATTAAAATGTGACCTGACGATGACAGGATTTCAAGCGCATTAAAATTTTGAATACCTGCTTCCCATTTAGCACGAATAAGGCCTATCCCCTTGACTTTTGAGCTTTTTTAAAATGAAAATTAAATTATTAATTTCAGCTAAAAGTAATAATTTGCATATTTTTTGACTTTCAGTGTATTGCTCTAGGCCGACGTTGCAGTCTGCGCCAAATAACACCTTTTTGCTGTTCTGGACGCTGTGTCCGTCAACCTGGTGTAAACTATGGAAAATGCGTCAGTCGAAGGCCCCTGTAGCTTCACATAGTTCACATCCAGTAACTATGTACCAATACATGGTTCAGCTTTAATGCAGTTTAGATTTATTATAAAAATATTTCTGTCATTTCTATTACAGATAACGTACAATTTTATCTATTTTTCTTGTTTACTAAATTTAATGGCGCTATCAGTTGAGCTGCAGGAATTAAAATGATTTGGAATACTTGTAGTAAATATTTAAAAATAATTTTAAAGCCTACTTTACAACTACCGTTTAATCGTAATCACGGTACTCTCATATTTACTTGTATTTTATTTTTACTTTAGTTATCGTGGGAAGAAATGCCCGAGAGGGATATTACGTGCAGGTAGAATAAGTTCGGGTAGGGATTGTCCGGGTGTGAAATGGTTAATGCAGAAATAAATCATTGTAGAGAAACATATAAGGAAGAAATAGTTTCCCAACTTTATCTTAACTGTCGATACAATTATTTATATTTAAGTTTTCCCAGTTTCGTAAATTATCTACAGTGAAGCTCAAAACAAAATCCATTCCATAGCTCTGGATATTTGCGAATACAGACATTTCTGAAATAATTAATAATTCATAAGCAAAGTATCCATAGTGTAAATGCAAATTCTGAGCTGAGCGTCTGCTAAATAGTCTGTCACGAAGGCGTGCGCAATTTTCTTGTTCCAGAAATTGCAATATTGTTATCTGTAATTATATCTTGGTCAGTGTGTTTTATAACGTTTGCAATTTTAAGACTACGATGATTTTTTGCTGAACCAATAATATTAAAGTTACGATTATATTGTGCGGACCAGCTACATTAACGAAAAAGATAAGTAAAAAAGTAGAAAAGAAACTAAAGTCCACACCCTCTGCCCTCTTTGCTTATTACTGTCAATTGTCGACTAGGATCTATGAATGGAATGCACCGCGTTTGATTCGGCTCTGCCTCTGACTAGCGAATAATGCTGAACATTCCTCCTAAAAAAACTTATAAATACCTCAATGTCTGCTCTGTTACAGTTTCCTAGTTTTTTGCAATGTTTACACGATTAAATTGCAACATGTCAGGAGCCACAGGTAAGTTAATACACGAAGGTGTGGGTAATGTCTGTGTAAGGAAGGTCCGTGCAGCAACTACTTTACGTTCTATTAATTTAACTCTTGTTTTTTACCACTAATACTAATACACTCCGTTTTTTTCGCACTTTTTAATTTTATTCATGTTGCGGTTCTATTTGGGTTCGGTTGGGGGGCAAACATTGATGGGATGAGATACTATGTCGTATGCGACAACAGCTTTATCTTTGTGTAGATTGCACTACGACTACAACTACGAAGACAAAGACGAATATTGATACACAGAGGGGAGGTGTAAATAAAAAATCTGTAGTTTGACACAGAGAGAAAAATGACTAAAAAATCTGAAGGAGTTCCATGCAAAAGTATAACGAGAAAAAAAACGGTGCTGGTCGAGTATAAAATGTGTGGACAGAGCTGGAAAAGGCATCAGTTCATTGCTTGCAAGTTCCATTAAACTACTCCAACAATTCCCAGTATCACTTCTTGCCCAAGGCACCCAAAACTCCTCAACATGTACAAGCTTCTGGTGAGATTTATCTTCCACTATTTTAAATCCTATTTCAAAATTTAGGAATGAAAATGGCATAAAAATTGATTTAACCGAATTCGGATTTCTAATTAATTACCCGGAGATCAGGCCAGGGCTTAGTTTCGAATTTTGAATGCAATAAAAGCAATTAAATAATTTCGAGTTTCCATTTTTTGTTGCGTATTAAGTTCGTCTTTGCCATGATCTTGGCTGCCGCCCAAGCCGCTGCGATCCTCTACTCGTCCACCGGTCACCTCCCCTATAGCAACGGATGGACCGACGGACCCAACAACGGAGTCGGCCCCACCCTCCTCCTCGCCTCCCCCTTCGGATACTCCGGACTCGGATACGCCGGAGTCCCCCACGTCGTTGTCTAATCAGCTTGACCTCACTGACCTCGGTTCACATCCTCCTGGCTACTTTGTTCTTGTAACTGTAACATCTGAGGATGAAATGTGCCAGTTTGCCCACTCTCGTTGTTCGTTATGTTGTAATAAAAAAATTGGCAAATTGCTCATTATATTATACTGTTCATAAAGTTTCCTTTTTTTCACTAACTACAACTAACTACACTTTTGAAGTGCAATTGCTTAAAGATATAAAAGGACGCATATTACAGGTTATAGGTTGTTGATTTTGGCAGGGGTGCATGCAGTTTAACTACGTAAGAGATCGTTCATAAATGATATCATCAAAATATCCCCATTTCTAGGACCCTATGACTCCTCCTTCATCAGCCTTGCTGTTGCCTAAATGACTTTCTTTAGCATGGGATGTCATCAGTATCCAAGGAGGCCCAATGATGCTATTCGTCACGTCATTTACGGGAGATCCCTACGTACCGAACGACGTAGGATTAGGATCACATAATATATCACAAGATGCAGTTAGTGCAGTAATTTTATATCTCATTCAACTTATGTAGAAGTTAGAAGTTGAAGGGGAGGATTTGAATAGTAGTTCATCGGTACAACAATAATAACCTTGTATGTAGATTAGCTTTGAAAATTAAAATTCTGGAAGAGATATAAAAGAATGTGAATAAATTAGCATCCTGAAGCAACTGTAAACAAATCATGAAAATATTTATGCAAAAATAGTTGAAATATTCATACACATACTCACTCTCACTAACTGCAACTGCAAGTATTCGTGCATACAAAATAGAAATCCATATGCTCAAGTCTATTTATCAGATACATACTATTAAAAGGGCGCCCATTCTTTAAGTACTACCTGCTGCAGACGGCTTCATCTCGAGTATTCTCGAGCATTTGATGTTCTCTGGAATGTGTGGACACATTTGAATATTTTGAATGAATGACATTATTCAAAAGACGCGAGTCACTCTGAATTCTGGCAGTTCCTTTTGCAGTTTTAGCAATGCGACAAAATATAGTTAGTATATATTTATTACTTCCAAAAATTAAATCCAAAATCGATGGTCACTTGGTCCTTGTCCGTCATCACATAGCCATCGTTCGTTCATGAGTCCACAATCTCGTGACCGTGACCGCAGCTTCTAAAGTTAAGTCTCATCTCTTATTAAGGGCAGTATAGTCGCAGTAGACATAATTAAATAATAAACAGCAGACTAAAACCACAGGGGGCGAAGAACACAGGTATTTCATCAGCGTAATAATTGTTTAGTCCAATTATTTTGACTTTGTTATTTTGCTTCTTCTTTTTCTTGCTACCCGTGTGCTTAGTGCTTGTCAAAAATGAAACCTAACATTATCATTTAAAGGAGATCGCTGACACAGGAATATAGGAAGATAATAAAAACTTGGGCTGGGAGCGCAGGAGAAGTTGAACAGATCTCTAGAGATGCACTTATGGATACCGTGGTACAGCCCGTCCAAGCTACGAGTCAAGAAGGTCATGGGTGCGATGGGTGCAACAAGGTGAGGATTTAAAAAGTAATAGTTAATTTAATCAGTTAAATAATTTAATAAACCAGTTATGTTTTTATATGCCACTTCCCAATTGAGTTAATACACATAATATTGTATTTGAAATTGTACAGTGCACCTTGCCTTGTGCTCAGTGTGGTATCGGTATCGCTCCGAGAGACAGCAACGATTCTACTAAATCAACATACTACTGGGAGACAATGAATTTTTGTTCGGATCTTTGTGTCGGTTAGTTTCTTTTCTTGTCTTTGTCAGGTCATGAGCTAGTAGGTACCCCGGCGATGGCGATCCCAGAGCCCGGTTGAACTTGACAATTTGAATATAATTACGTATAGTGCGTGCCTTGGATTGAATTTAGGTAATTACTTGATTGGCATCGGTGCCAGATGCGCTGCGTGCACTGGGAGGGTACCGTGGACAAGTTTAGGGAAATACTGTGTCCGTTTCGGGAGTGACCTCCGACAGTTTTGTTCAGCTCTCTGCTTGGAAACCTACAAAAAGGAGTCTCGTTCGTGTTTCCACTGTCAACTGGATTTAACAGACAAATTTAGCAATGTCATTTTGGCGAATATTCCAACCGCCACCGAAACCGAAACCACAACTAAAGTAATTTGAAACTTTACATATAATCAGTCTTATTAATAGCAGAATAGTACCTTTAGTAATCTACATCGTCTGTGAAGAACCAAAATGACCCATATCCATTTTTAGCTAAAACCAACATCCACTATCTAAACAAATATTGAAATAATAATATGTCTATTACATGTACTATTTTCGAGGATGATTATACATATTATTTGTGTCATTTTTGCGTATGTACTTTGTGTAACAATTTGTTTTTAACGGAAGAAAGATAATAAAAACCCCCCAGAATAATAATAATAATAATGTCTTGAAAGAAAGCAAATATAACACTTTACACTTTTCAAAAACATGCAAATAGAACATTTTACACTTGTCAAAAACATGTAAATAGAACATTTTACTGTTTTCAAAAACATGCAAATAGAACATTTTACTGTTTTCAAAAACATGCAAATAGAATATTTTACTGTTTTCAAAAACATGCAAATAGAATATTTTACTGTTTTCAAAAACATGCAAATAGAATATTTTGCACGTTTTGAAAATATGCTAATGGAACATTTTGAACTTTTCAAAAACATGCAAATAGAACATTTTACACTTTTCAAAAACATGCAAATAGAACATTTTACACTTTTCAATAACGTGTAAATATAACATTTTACACCTTTCAAAAACTCGCAATTAACATTTTACGCATTTTTCTCATTTTGATTTTATGACATAGCTCACTTTGATTGTAGTTTAAATTGGATATTGGTCATTTTGGCTCTTCACAGACGATATATGGTGGTAAGTTCTAACCAAATGTATTGTCTGGATACAAAGTCGAGATAGCTGCGCAAGGTATCCAAACAGTTTCATATCCATGCAATCAAATGTGAGAATTCGCTGTGTGGAGATGACGTTAAAGCAATTACTTTACTTTACTTTACTTTAAATAGGCACGGCAGGGTTTGGACACCTTGCATAGCTATCACGAATTTGTATCCAGACAATAGGTACGCGTGTAAACTACGTGTAGGAAAAATCAGTTTATTTTGGTGTGGATTTTTACTATAAGATTGGTCATTGAATATGACTAACGATAAGTAATTTAGCAAATCATTTTGATTTTTTTTGCAGGAGTTTTGTAGCCAGGACTGTGTGGACATGTACATGGAGCAATATCTTGGGGAAGCAGTGAGTCCGAGGTCAAATCCAAATTCCCTCTGTACCGTTTGTACCACACTCAAGACAACATATAGGGAGCTCGTCGTCGGAGTCACGGAGAGTTATCCAATTTGCTCCGAAGTTTGCTGGAATAAGTTGCTCGAGACAAAAAATGTTCCCCGTCCCGTCAAATGTGAAATATGCTCAAAATTTATAAATTCAGATCTACGACTGAGTACACCCGCCCACCACCTCCACGTCTCCACCCAGCAGAAAGTATATGGATTCTGCTCAGCAAGATGTAAAAATGTGTACATTCGCAAGAGGAAACAGATTTTGTCCTGTCGAACATGTAAAGTGAGGAAATATAGCCACGACCTAATTGAAAATACTTCCCCCGCTTTCCCCGTCTGCTCGCTCAATTGTATACCCGAAAATAATAACTCATCCCAGCAGGCTATTCTGAATTTGCGGGAGACTTATTTGAACCCAGTGGTGGAGACAGTGAGTGAAATGTTCTGTAATAAATCCGGGCAACCGGTTGTGAAATCCGAAGGTGAAGATTCTCTCGAAAGCCCGGACCCGGTAGTGAATGATGTGAGTGAGGAGGAGATGAATTCTTTGATCTTGGAGACGGAGTCCTATCTCGTTTTCCCTCCGTCGGAGCCAGTAGAACAAAGGAATAAGGGCTGTCTCGTCCGCCCCTTTGTCATGAGTCTGGGGACCCAATTTGGTTCGTCGCAAGTCTCTAGCGCTGCCCCTCTTAGGAAGTGTGTAAAGGACAAGGATAAGGGGGAGAAATACACCCCCATTTTCATCCCTGTTTTCATTCCTTTCCCATTTTATGGACTGGACGCACCTGTTCCCATTCCTTTCCCAGTCCCAATCCCGGTCCACATCCCCATCCCCGTCCCACTCCCATTAGTCATCCCTGTCGAGTCCAAAGCAACTCCATCTCTTCCCATTATGACCCCGATTCATCAGAATGTAAATAATGCTTCTGAGATCTCGATCCCACCCCCTGAACAACTGGACTTACGTGGACCTGTACCCAATAATGCTGCAGAATCGGATAATAGCCTTGATATTCTGAATACGATACCAAATCTTGAAATGGGTTTGGATTTGGGAAGCGTGGTCGAGGATCTGGCCAGCTCGGCGCCGGGAATGTTGTCGAATGATCCCAGTAGTGCTTTAGATACCATTCCTTCTCATCCCAGTTTATCAAGGGTAATTAATTAAGTTGCTGCTATATTTGTTATGATGCTCTGTAGCTCTGTGTTTTGTCACTGTTTGATTTGCTTAGTAAATCAGTGTGTTTTAGAAATGCATATTAAGGTCTTGGAACGATGCCATGGGTAGAACTATACGCTCTCGGGAAACTCATACAAAATGAGTTTTATTACAAGTCTACAATCCAATTTAGGCTTGAATCAAAATGAGCTGTCATAAAAACGAAATGAGAAACATGCGTAAAATTTTAATTACCAGTTTTTGAAAAGTGTAAATTGTTCTATTTACATGTTTTTGAAAAGTTCAAAATGTTCTATTTGAATGTTTTTGAAAATTTCAAAATGTTCTATTTACATGTTTTTGAAAAGTGCAAAATGTTCTATTTAAATTAAATGCATTCAAGACTTATTTCACAATATTTGTGTAGATTGTGGATACTATTTTTAGTTAAAAATGGATCATTTTGGTTCTTCATAGACGATATGTGTCTTGTACAAATTACTAAAAATATGCACCTAATTTTTTTATGAACAGGAGGAGTTCGCTTTGCAGATTTGGACGAAGCATTTTGGCGAGGAGGCAGACCCAGTGGGCCTATCCGAGGAATCTTTGAATTACAAATTAGTGGAGCTCGTTCAGACAGGGACGTACCCATCAGGGGAACGACTTCCCCCCTTCATGATGCTTTATCTATGTCTCGGCCTTCAGAATTACCTACGAACCAAGAATAGGTCTGCTAAATTATTCTACGATCTCGCCTACGAATCCTTCGGTGAGGCTTTTATGAGCTATGCTGAAATCACGTATCAACATCATGCTGGTAATAAAATATAAGTCATAGGTCTATTAGTACTTCCATATGCCTACAGTCAAAAGTTACATTTTTTGTGTGTAATAAATAATGATGTATTGCCCACAATGATAATTGCATACAAAAATAAAATGCATTAACCGTATCAACTATTTTGTGCAGGACCTGTCGAGCCTGTGGTGGACGAAACCCATTTCTGGGACACACTCGAATTGGGAATTAATGGTCCTGAGGTTCTCGTTTTCACACTGTTGTACTACAACTATAAATACTTTCAGTTGAGGGTATAAACTTATTTTAAAAATTTAAAACATGAAATATAACTTTGTTTCTAATGGACCAATTAATATAACGATGCAGACGTTTATATTCCCTACAACTGTAGACATGGCAAGAACATTCCTCTTTACGGATGACTGACTACGTTCTCACCACCCGGACCTCCACGAATCCGTATGGAACAACGACGTCCAAGGAACTTTCCTTGAGGAGGGGAGACGGTGCACCATCTCAGAGCGTGGGGGAAATGGCATCATCTGATAAATGCTTTATAAAATTGCTGAAATTTTACAAATGTAAAAGGTAATTAGTATTGTTTTTGAACTAGTATGCACATAACATATTTTAATTTCTATTTCTATATATAGGGTAGAGTCGTCTAATTGTGATCGCTTTTTGAAAAACTTTTGGTTGTGCTATCCGTAAAACTTAGTAGAAACAATTTCGAAAGCAATGACCTTTTAAGTTTAATAGACATACAATTTTGAGTATTTCCTCCAAATTTCATAAAATTCTGACGATTCATCTTTCATAGATCTACAAGAGTTTAAAAAATGCACAATGGCTGAGTTGGAAGATTGTTAAGTCCGGTAATTGTGATACGTCTGCTTCTAATTGTGATCGACTAATTTAATGTCGAAAGTAATGCTTTGTAAACTCTAAAAACGTGGTAAATAAAACTTTATTTGTTTTATTCATGTAATTGTGAATGACTGGTAATTCCAATCGTCGTTTTTATTTTGCTGTATGCCCACCAAAGTTTGTTGCTTTAAAAGTATCGAATTGAATACGTTAATAACTCTAAAACTCATATAACACGCTAAATTACGTGTATGAAAAACTATCGTTCAAAATTAGACATTATAATACTTTTAACCTGCTTTTACAGTTAAGTATCTACTATTTACGGACAAATCAGCACTGTTTAAGTCAAACTCAGTGTATTTTCCAATACCGCAGTTACACGCTTAATAGCATTAGTATCACAATTACACGTCACACCGAAGCGACTTACGTTTTCAAAAATAATTTACCAAAAGAAAGACAAAATTATAGTTCAATCTGGATCAAGCTTATCTTGTTCCTACTAACTATGGCTATCTCTCGCATAGTTAGTATTATTGAGAATATTTTCGGAGCAGTAATTAGAGAGGTTTGAATATAATGACAACAAACTTGTCTCGCTAATTATATTGCAACCATGTGTGTTTTGATTTTTTTCTTCAACAAGATTTCCGAATTTAACGGCAAAGATCAACTATAACACACTCATTGAGTAGTTGATTAAAGTAACACAAAATTCGAACATTGGCTGTCGTTTGTTAGGAGACGGTTTCATAGTATCACATTTACCTGATTATCACAATTAGACGACCCTACCCTAATTAAGCACTGCTTGACTTGCTCCGTAATTTGGACAGGCAGTAGTGCATTATTGAATAAATGCTGTGTATAAGTATACTTCTATAATTACAGCACAATTTCAAACTCTGGAAGATTCTACAAGGAAATCCTTCCTCGACCTTCGTTCAAGGGCAAATGGTACGGAGCAGAGCCGCTGTCTCACATGGATATCTACCGGATGCTTATTCGAGCTATGTTGATTAAAGGCTAAATTGTATTATAATTAGTTCCTGCTGTATTAACAGTAGCATTTTATATTGGTGAAGATATGTTTGTTACCATTATGAGTCAAAAGTTTATATTTTTATTTAATTTGTTTTTGAGGGAAATGTGCTTGGAAATGGTACCAAATTGGTATATCTGTTATATTACAAAGATAATATAATTTAGTGAAGTAACTACTTAGTTACATATATATAACTATAAAATCAAGTGCCCCATAGTAATGACAGAATCTAAAGCCTATAAATTAAGATGGCTTTTGACACAGTTCCGATTTTTATATATTTACACTTCCCTTCCCATCCACATAATAATGTCTATACTTGCATTTTGAATATGCACCTGTAAGTACATATTACTACTAAAATAAAGACTTATTACTTTAGTGTAAAAGTAATCATTTTCATTAATGTGTTCTAAATGATGTCACCTTCAGTATTTGAATATTTACTTATCGTTAGTTATTACGGACCGTCCACAAACGACGTCATTCGTAGGGTCAATGGTTCTACTTGGATATCACTTGTTAAAGATAGCCATTTAAGCAATGCTTAAGCTGATGACAGGGGAGTCAAAGGCAAAGGGTTCTAAAAATGGAGATTTTTGGACGATCCCTTAACAATACAGCTTCAAGGGTATGCACTATAATTATCTTGCCATGTTTATTAATTTGAATTTGAACTACGCATGCATTTAACGATTGACGCTACGATAAATTCGCCTGTAGTAATCAAGCTGTGGCTTGTGGATTAGTAGAGTGTAGTCTGATAGAATGCAAACAATAGTATATCCATATTTAATGCGCATCGTAGCTAATGAGACCAAAAAATTCATTTATTCAACCAAGCGAGTTCCATTTCAGTTGAAATTAAGAGGTACAATTTAGTTGTAGAAATGGGCACATGCATCTGGTTTTCATTTAATAATACGCAACCACTTACAATACAATATTATAATTGTAGCCTTTCCAATCAATCCAGTCGTAGTCTTTAGGTGCGCCCAATCCCACTAGAATATTTGGAGTTTTGAACTGCGGGTGGTGGTCGTGATGACGGCTCTTGAATACCGCCAAGCAGAGCAAGAATCCTTTCCTGGAGCCTTTCTGGAGAATAATATGCGTTGTCTGTAATAAATTTATCAATTTAAAAATTGTTTAATAACTGCTATTTTTTACACCACCATTTTGCCGGTTAAAAAAACGTATTTCATTTTTTTAACTTCAACTTCGAGAGCTCATACTGGTCACGGCGGTGCCATACAGCTTTGGTTAGAAAGAAATATTATAACCATTACCATTATTAATGTAAGTACTGTGCAACTCACCATTAGGTCCTTGTGGGGTTAGATTCTCGAAAGAAGCTTGTCTCTTTCGTCTTTCCTGCAAAAATGCAATCACGATACCATACTCTTGATCGGTCAAAAATCTGCTGTCTTCCAAAGTGCAGCGCAGGATATTCTTAATATTCTCGGGTACTACGCCCATCTCCACCTTTTTCACTTCTAAATACTCTTTCTGAATCAGACTGCAGGATGTGGTCAATGACAAGTTGCGGTGCTCTGGATGGGATTTCGGAGATAGAAACGGAATTTAATTTTAATCACATTACAAAATTACAATACGTTGAAGCAATCTGCTATATGCTACTTTTTTACAAGTTCACAGTATACAAATCGAAACTGAAGTTCCAAATAGCTATTCATATTTCCACAGAGCAATGCACACAAACAGAAATAAATGTCATGTTGTAATAAAGGACTCCAACTACGCTCAGTGAGTGTCAGTGTCAGTAGTACCTTTTGGCTGCCCTCGGAGAACATGGACAGTGACGCTTTGGTAAGGAACATTCTCAGGTCTTATAACAACAGCAAAAATGGTGCCTTTTGTAGCCAGATTCTCAATAAAATCTCCTAATTTCACATTCGGTTTAGGAATCATAACATCCACTCGAAGGCCAATGTTCTTAATTGAGTCCTCAACCCTTGTCACGTAGGCACTGCAAAGTATAAAATAAACACTTGCATAGGTACTTACAGCTTTCCTAAAGTCAAGTAAACTAAGAATTCTACTTTTTTAAATCTAAATTGAATAAACCAAAGTACTCAGGTCATAGGTAGGTTCTCAAAACTAGTTTATGAATTTATTATTGAAATTTTCAAAAATTTTTGAAATCATGAAGCAATTAAAAAGCAAAATTCTTACTTATCTGGCCCACCAACAATCAAAATTTCACAATGATTAGGGAAATCGTCTCCTTCAGCCAAACCGTTACCACTACTGGCAAATGACTCAACTTGTTGTTGCTGTTGATGCACAGGCATGACAGGCCTGTAAGTAGATCAGATATTAAATAAATTGTAAAAATATATAATTAATTCATATAGATATATAGGTAACTACCTAACACTTGCTAACATAGAAATGTTTACATTTGCACTTTTGCGCAATCAATCAACATGTTAAATTATTCACGTTTATGACACAAAAGAATTTTGAATTTACGAAATATTAAAAAAGGTTTTTAAATATAATATATCCAAGTATCGTACCGATCCCGATTAAAAGATGTGTTTTGGGGACTGTTACTGTTGTGGCGGTGGTCAGATGGCCCAAGGTGATCATTCCGTCTTTGGTTTGGACTTGGACTGTCGCGAGAAGACCACTGTCCTTGATGGCTTCCACTTCCGGCTCCCGCCCTACCACCTCGGATCTCCCCTCTTGACCTTCGACTCGATCCACCCCCACCACCTCCCATGCCACCTCCGTAAGTATTGTACTTTGGCATGTTCTCAGATTCAGTTAAAACAGCAAATCAGCTAATTGACTTAAAGAGCAAAAAAAGTGTCTTGTTCGACGACTTAAATCAGAGGTCTGATTGTGAGTGTGACTTGCGACTATTTTTAGAGATCAACTGCAGCTCTAACGCAAATACCAAATCAGTATCCACAGTAAAAATGTACCAAGTTATAATAATTATGCTGAAATTTAGCTATTCTTACAACTTAATAAAAAATGTGAAACTGTTGAGCTCTAAAATACATTTAACTTTTAATACAGACAGGCTAAAAATAACGACAAGCATGACCGCTTGCCGCGTAATAAAATCAAATATTCTCGGCAAACACGCGACAACATCTTGTTTCTTACGCTGTTTTTAGTCAGCCACAAGGAATGCATAAGGGGTTCCAGGGGTCGTCCGTAAATGGCGTCAGTAGCACCCATCAGCCTACTTACAATGCAGAACATCAACTAAACTTCAAACAATCAAAATCTGCCGATCGTCATTGGCAGCGTCGATCGGCAATCGTGACTGTCAATCGTGTCTGCCAATGGCTTTGGGTAGAGGTGATCGGCAGTCAGAATTTTCCGGTCGACTCTGCGGATCGCATATTTGCATATAGTTAGTTTTACAAAACAAAATTACGTATTCGAATTCCTATAAAATCATTTTATAAGAAAATTTGTAGATTTAGAAAGTTTGAAGATTCGTTGATGTTCTGAATTTTATGTGGTATGTATACTACATAAATTATTGATTTGTAGAATCTGTTTTTGATGATCGTTTCGGAGACTTGGAGACTCCGCTGCTGGCCGAAAGGCTGCATCTTTACCGCATCACTTAGTAAAAATCTAGCGGGATCGTTTTTATGAAATAAATAAGTCACGAAAGGTAAGCACCTTATGATGTACATTTTGATGAAGCGTCAATTGTACTCTATATGTTTAGTTTGCGAAGATAAAATAAAAGTAGTAATGGTTATAGGGATCGTCAGTAAATGACGCCACGGGTAGGGCTAACAATGGGTCGTTTTCTTTTTTATCGCGTTATTAAATATTTTTGACATTTTTTGAAATTTTTATTGAAATGAAATATTGATATTTTCTTACGGGATTTAGCATGGAAATTGAAAATTTACACGGGATCCTATGGTCGTTGACCTGTGACCTGGATGCACGTAGCCGGTGACAAAAATGATTAGTGGTGCCTGGTGCGTTTGTTTACCACCATAAGATATATGTAATGCGCACACGATCTTAAGTTGAAAATCGGCGCAAAAGTAAACAATTTAAATGTCAATTTACAAATACTTTTGTACAAATTGAATATTTTTTACTTTTCAAAGAAATGTAAATCGCACAGTCTGTACTATTTAAAAATTCTTGATTTCAATATTTTGCCGTTAGTGTCCAGTTTAAATATCCATTTTAAGATTTGAGGGGAAATTCAAAAAATCTCATCTTTCTTACACAAATTCATCACAAATATTATTGTTGTGTTAAAACCCAACTGTTATTTCACAAGAATTGTATAATGAAAAAAATCTCTCGTCAGAGTGTAAGCCCACTACCATTAGTTCATGACGCAGAGCAACTGTTGAATATGACACTAAAATTCAATACTAATGGAAAAGAATAGTCAGCAACCACACTAATTACCATTTGATACAAAACGACCAACGTAACATTTACTCATCCTGATTTCATGTACAATGAGTACCATGGGGAAGGATCTGAAACCGAAACGTGTGTAGTTTACAGGGCAATTAAAACTATAAGTAATTGTTTTTATGGGAGCTTAACCCTCTTCCCACCAGCATAATAAAGCTGACGAAGAGGAAAGTCTTGTAAGGAGATGTGAACTCTGTCATACGGATATTAAGCAATACCCTGTTTACAGTCCAATAGTGCAATATAAAATGCCATAAAACACACAGGTCAAATTACACAATACATGAATAGAGCTTATCTTTTTAATTACCCCAGCCAGTCACATCCTGTGGTTATACGATACAGGGAATCGATTCACATATGGAAAGATATTGGTAACATTTTTGTAACTAAAATACATAGCTTTATTTATAGGTAATTAGGTACACATTTTAGAATTTTAGGATAATATTGAACAAATATAACTATAGGTAAGTATATCACATGATTTACGTATATTGCATTTTTTTTAAGATTTAATGAAATATTTTTTAGTCAACTTTGAAATGATGACGTCTTATAAAAAATACTTTTTGGCATTTAATCCGTGGGTGGAGCAGCTCCGCCTGCATTTGCTATTTGAACTTTGGCCAGAGTTCCTTTGGATGCATTTAAAATTACTGTGTCACCTGGAAATACATAATTAATGTTAATAATTAGAATTAAGATCGTATCAGTTTTGTCAAGATTTAGTTTTAAAGAAGTTGTAGAAAATAATTATCTATCGGAGTTGGAGTGCGTAAGGAAGTGCGTACCAGTTTTAAATATTTTAGTAGCATGAGTGGCTCCCACAATACAAGGAAGTCCGTACTCACGAGCTACGACTGCACCATGAGAAATAAGACCCCCCAGCTCAGTGACCACCCCTCCGAGGATCGGGAAAAACGGGGACCATCCAATGTCTGTGGAATGTGTGACGAGGATATCACCAGGCTGAATTAATTCCGAGGCTTCTTCCACACTTCGACAAACTTTGACAGTTCCCTGGATTTTACCTGAACTGACGGGTGTGGCCGTGATACTTTCGCCGACTTCCACCGGAACACTTTGGTCAATCTGAAATTAAATACCAAAAAAGGATTAATAAATTAGTAATGATTAAGTACATACAAAAGCTAACACAGTACTTACTGCTTCAGGAATTCCAATCATTATTTCGTTGAATTCTTCCTTTTCCAATACACTATGAAGTTTTTGCCGTCTCATTGCTCTACAAGTAGGTAAAAAAAAGAAGGAATCCTCAGTAATTCGTTGTAAAATGAAAAAGGGCAAAATAAAATTTAACAATAATGCAAAACCAGGACACTAACTTGTACAGAATCCTTGAGCTGCTGGGACTCCTTTCCAGGAGGAGTAGGATCTCACGATGTGTGAAATGATAGATGAGCTTCGGATCACTGATCAGCTGTTCCCGCACAAGTAACTCCCCGAGTCGATTACACGCAAGTTTGAGCTGATTTATTACTCCCACTGTTAAGGATTTTGTCCGCTCACGATTCAGTACCGATGACCTACAGTACGGAAGGATGAACGCTAGAATTTTTCTGCCCCAAAAAAAAACAACACAAAATTTATACATGGAATTATTGGAAATATTTGACCAATGAGTTATTAGATACGTCAAGATTCAAGATGATGCACATACAATTATTTCAATAAATTACGAAAATTAGTAATGATAAAAAAAGAAGAAATTTGAACCTTGTAAAAGATTTGATGTTGGTTTGTAAAGAGTCGAGGAGAGCAGCATCATTTACAAATTGTGATTTGGCAGCACTTGTCCAATTATCCCCAAACCTTGATTTCGAGGTCACAATGCTCTGCAGTAAGATAATGAAAGACAAAGGCTCCGTTTTCCAGGACTGACGCATTAAATCCAACTGCAATTAATTTTATTCAATACTCAAAATGCCATTTTTGGAAGAACTGTATTTAAGTACATTATTTTTGTAAGAAACTTTTGCTTGAAAAAAAGTAATATTTTCAAGGAAATACTACATACATTTTGTAATTCTACCCAAATTTTTTTAGCATTTCGAATAAGTTAACTAGACATTTTTTTAATGGATTATTACCTCAAAAATGCCTCTGTGACCATGTTTGGCCATGAAATCATTCAAGGCTTGATTGAGGACTGGATTATTTTGAATAAAGGACAGCGCCTCCGCTGCGCTTTTCCCCGTCGACACATTCTCAACGACGTCCTCCCCTTGGTCGAGAATGAGCTGAGCTAATTTGTCCATTGCACTGGGAATGTCAGCAGACTCTACGTTTTGGCACACGGACAGGATTTTAGAAACGTCGTTGTAGATGTTTGTATCCCAGTCTTGTGCTGTACGCAAAAACAGTAACAATCCAGAAATTAAATAATTGTCACGATACTAAAAACATCTAAACAGAAAATGTTGAACTTTTCAAAAACATGCAAATGGGAAATTTTGCTCTTTTCAAAAATTCGTAAATAGAATGTGCTACACTTTTCAAAAACATCCAAATAGAACATTTGGCATTTTTTAAAAACTCATAAATAACATTTTACGCATCTATCTCATGTAGTTTATTTAACATAGCTCATTTTCCCTCCAGTTTAAATTGGATATAAGTCATTTTGATTCTTCAAAGCGAAATGTAAGTACACCATGACATTGAATATTAATTTGGTTTTTAAAACATTAAATTACTATAAGTGGATTCGTCGTAAGCTTACATTTCTTCCCTTCAGACAGGAATAAGAATGCAAAGATTTGAGATCCACTGCTTGCTTCGGACATTGCACAATGAGCTTCAGTAACCTGTGATTCAGACCATTTCAAAACATCATACTTGAAATAGTTACTTAAGCCTGTATTATGGATTGAACATTTTTAAAAGCCTGTACAACTAATACAAAAATTGACCTTGAGGGCATCAAATATTGCAGTAGTAATGCGACTGAAGAGTGCGTGAGGATCATGAGCCACATCATCAATGTTCAATACGTAGTCTGAATACTGTTTAGAGACGCGCTCTACTTGTCCGGAACCGCCGCGGAGGAGACAGACCATATTGATTAAATTTTGTAATTTCTTGAGCGCCGTGTCCACACCCCATCGCTCAAGGGCCAACTTGTGAAGCTCTTCGTCCATGACACCATGACCAAAGATGGACAAGTCAATAGCGAGGGCGACGGGCGGGATCTCCTTCTCGTTGTTCCGGTAGACTGTTTGAAGAATGTTGAGGAAGAGCCTTTGCCGTGCTATGGCACAAGATGAGAGGATGTACGGATTTAGGGCAGCCCCTGTTCTCTTCGCATGAATACGACAAATGGCCCCATCCAAAGCTCTTGCCACGACGGACAAGCCCAAGGTTGAGGTCGCACCCGGCATCACTTCTCTGGAGATTTCAGTATAGTAACAACAAAAGGTATTAATGCCACAGTCAAAAAACAAAAATATCAATAAGGGATCGTCCATAAATGATCTCATTGGTAGTGTCAAAGGGTGTAGTCTGGATGACATGCCATGTTAAAGATAGCCATTTACGCAATCGCTAAGCTGATGACAGGGGAGGGGGGGGGGGTTATAGGGTTCTAAAAACTGGGAATTTTCCATGACATCATTTATTGGACAACCCCTACGCGTGAAACAAAAAACGACCAGTTTAATGTAATATAAAGTATGTCGTAGCAGTATAGCAATCTTCTATTACCCAGTATTTGCATTCGTTAGTCTTTCAAACTGAGTTCGGAGTGGTGTGTCACTCTCATGAATAATTTCAAAATCAGTCCAGGAATCCAATGATGTTATATTGCGACTTTGAAGAATGTAAAGATCCTGCAAAACATGTACATAAAAAAAGGTTAGGAGTCAAAAGGAGTCACGTAATGTCCTCAGTTTTTTAAAATTGGCGTATTTAAATCTCCCGCCAGAACAGCTAAAACTTCAGATTTTTTTAAAATACCTACAAGTTATATACATTAATCAAAAACTGAATTTAGTTAAATAGAATTTTAAAAAGTACATATTTTTTTCTCCCGCCAAATCCTAAATTCAAAATTACGATTGGTCACTCGAAGAACTTACACACATAAATGATATACATACAATTCGAACGGTGAGGATTAGACGAATCAAATTCAATTCTAGCTACACCAGCCCGGTCGTGAATAGTTTTTAAAATTTATAGAAAATAACGAAAATGAAATTTTGAAAAAGTTGGCCAATTTTAACGAGTGATCATATATATGATTTTCAGCATTTAAAATGAACTCAAATTCGATGTGAAGGGGGTGAAAACTGAAGGAATAAGTAAGTGAATTTAATGCATAATTAAGTACCGTAGTATCAAAGGCCCATTCAATATCCAAAGGTTTGTCATCATTAGCGGCGAGCAATTCCAAGGCAACTTGTCCTAATTTTAAAGCGACTGCATCGGGGAGACAGCAGGCCTTGCTCTCATCTTCATTTAATACTATTTCCTGAGTTGAACCAATTCCCTGATCATTGACGACGATCTTGGACTTCTTGTCCCCAATCGTTTTACTCCCAATCCTCAACACGTTTCCACTGTCCCGACTTCGAACTATTTTAATTGTGTCTGGGTCACACGTCGCGGATACGACGGACTGAAAAAAATTACATGTTTACTTCCACTTATTTGCGTATCATTAGATCATCGTTATAAACGAAAACAAAATACAGATTTACATAGGTATGTTATATTTGCTTAAATTCCTAATTTTTACTTGGGTCTTATGCTCCTGCCGTAGGCAGGGCCTAATTTCTAGTATCTTATAATAAAACGTACTTCACCCAGCCCATAGTTGGCATTGACTAGCATTTCAAAAGGATTTCCAGTAATTGGATCAGCTGTGAAAATAACACCGGCAGCCTTGGCATTAACCATCGCTTGAACCACAACCCCCATGTCACTGACCGCTGGCTGCCCATGGTTCCTATGCAAAAAAGAATTAAATGTAATTACGTGTAATATTAGAAAATTACTGCTATTTTTGCTACAAGATTAGTTTGAATTTTAGTGACTGCAGATCAGAGCTAAATGGACGCGAAACTCACAATCTGTAGCGGACAGACTGACAGGAGAAAAGTGAGGCCCAGCATTCGATGATCTTCCGAGCGACGTTTTCTTCCTTGACCCCCAAGAAAGTGTCGTTCTGTCCCGCACATGACACATCCGCTGCGTCTTCCAAAGTCCCTGACGAGCGCACAGCAAAGCGCTCCGCTTTTAAGTGAGAAAATTTCCCATCTTTACACTCAACAAAAGTTCGATTCATCCAGACAGACACCAACTGCGCGATCTCATCCTCTTTCCCACAATTCAGAACCAAACTCTGCACTCTGTTCAACAAATTGATTGCATCAAAAGCGGCCTCAAAAATTATATTAGCAGGGTAATCAAAGGAACGGCAGAATAAACTAGCTACGTAACCTTCTAATTTATTACGCATGAATTTAAGTACCGTAAAGCTTCTCATGAATCCAGGGGGTTTCTATAATAACTCATGGGGTCCCTATAATGTCCCACCGGGAGTTTTTAGAAGCTTTGGTACTAGAAAATTTTGCACATATCCACATCATGTCAATCGAGGAATCGAGCATTTTGCACTTTTAAAAAACATTTCCCAATTTTCAAAAACGCGTAAATGGAACGTTTTGCACTTTTCAAAAAGGTTAAAATAAAACATTTTCAACTTTTCACAAAAAAATCACATAAAACATTTTGCACTTTTCTAAAAAATCAAACAAAACAATTTGCACTTTTCAAAAACAATCAAATAAAACATTTTGCACTTCTCAAAAACAATCAAATAAAACATTTTGTACTTCTCAAAAAAATAAGACAATTTGCACTTTTCAAAAACAAAAATAAAATAATAACTCCCTAAGGGTCTGTAGCGTTGAATCAAATGGAAAGGACTTAATTTTGTGTATACTTTAGTTCTGTTTGCTATTAATAACTCCCAGGTCTAAAGCGCCAAGTTTGGCGTCTTGGCGTAACCCCCGCCGGGAGTTATTAGAATCTTTACGGTACTTTGTTATTGAACTAAATCAACTTACTGGGTACACGCTTCTTGGAGATCCGTGTCGGCGGTGACTTCCTGGAAAATATTCGTGAACTGGGTCAAATTTAAGATCCTTCGAAAAAACGAGGTAGTGACACATAAGCCTTGGGCAGTTTTGAACTATTTATATGAATTAAAGTAAAATTATTAGATCTTTTTTAAACACTTAACTAACTTTTGCTTTGGCTTTTATTAACCGTTATAACCAGACTAACCTCATCCCCCAAATCTTTTGCTGACAACAGTTTGAAAAGTGAGGCTAAAGAAGCTCCTTTTCCTCCCACAAGCTTCACACTGAGACAAGATAGAGCTTCCAGAGAAACGAAATCCTCCTGCTGAGCTTCACTTGTTCTTGTTAATAATTGTCTCCTCAGTCCTTCCAGCTCCTTCCTTTCGCCTTCCTGCTCACTTTGTTTCTTCTGGACAGACTCGGAGATGTTTTTGGCGTTCAAAGTTCGGAGGAGAACGCCACGACTTTTCTCTCCATTGATTGTGAGCACCAGATGCGTCACTTCCAAATTCGGCAACACGTCCTTTTTGAACTGGGGCCACACTTCAACTCGATGGGCTCTGAGTTCGTCTGAAATTGAGTGAATATTATGATGACACATCAATTATGGACGACCCCTCAACGAGCTGTGAGGCACTTTGCATACTTGGTTGTCTATTATGTCGTATAATTCATGTTTAGTACTTAAATAAAATAAAATTCACCTGTGACACTGAAGAATTTCGGGAGCACCTCTACTGCCATAAAGTCCTGCGGTAAAGCATCAACTGAAATGGCGGGGAAAGTTTTGGAAGACACGTGAGCCGTTACACCGTCAGCCCAAATACCTTCAAAATTCAAATCCAAACACCGGCATCGTATAATTAAACCGTAATGAAGACCGCATAACAGATAGCTACGTCACACGAATAACTCGTCCCCCGGCCCGGGGGCGAAAAAGAAAACCCCAGACCTCATTAAAGGAGATTTTGTAGCGAGCCGTGTGGGGACGAATTATTCGTGTGGTCTATCTGTTTCAGTCTTCGTTGCGGCCACTGTTATAGTTGTTGTTATGGTCAATTCTTAATTTATCTTAATCTTCACCCAAATATATTATATAAAGGAATTTTACTTTTGCTCAATATACTCGCTTAACTTAATTTACCACTACTCACCATTGTTAGCAGAAAGTCGAAAAGCTTGACCTTTCGAGCCGCACATTGCAAACACTTCTAATTTCCCGCTTTCATACCCATTGTGGTGGGGAGCGGTGGAGGGGGCAAAATTCAAAAAATGACGAATTTTAAAGCCGTAGAAATAAATTTGTTGCTCTTTCTCATCATCTATGAGTCCATCCAAATTAATTTGTCCGTGAAAGCAGCCGAACTGGGTGTAGCCATTTGGGAGTAGATTACTAGTAATTTTTAATATATCATTATCATTTTATACACATCATCAAATTATCGTCATTTTATAGTTGAAGGACAAAAGGGGCATCTACACAATTGATTGCTTTCGCTTTTTTCGTTTCATTTTTATGAAAACCCCATTATAGGGTATTTACAAAATGTAACATACTGATGCGGGAAAATAGTAAGTTTTGCTTCTCATTTAAGTGCTCAATTGTTGAAAAGTGCAAATTACTGTATTTACATGTTTTTCAAAAACACAATCAGCCCTATACTTACTTATGTAAATTTTTTTTTTAAATATGAAAATTTTACATATACATGCTTTTGAAACTTCCAAAATGTTCTATTTACGTTTTTGAAACTTCCAAAATGTTCCGTTTACATGTTTTTGAAACTTCCAAAATGTTCTATTTACGTTTTTGAAACTTCCAAAATGTTCCGTTTACATGTTTTTGAAACTTCCAAAATGTTCTATTTACGTTTTTGAAACTTCCAAAATGTTCCGTTTACATGTTTTTGAAACTTCCAAAATGTTCTATTTACGTTTTTGAAACTTCCAAAATGTTCCGTTTACATGTTTTTGAAACTTCCAAAATGTTCTATTTACATGTTTTTGTAACGTGCAAAATGTTCTATTTACATGTTTTTGAAACTTTCAAAATGTTCCGTTTACATGTTTTTGAAACTTTCAAAATGTTCCGTTTACATGTTTTTGAAACTTTCAAAATGTTCCGTTTACATGTTTTTGAAACTTCCAAAATGTTCTATTTACATGTTTTTGAAACTTTCAAAATGTTCTATTTACATGTTTTTGAAACTTTCAAAATGTTCTAAGTATTTGCACGCTTTAGAATCATGTTATAATATTTTATAGACAGTGGATATTAGTTTTAACCAAAAAATGGATATGAGTCATATTGAGTCTTCACTCACGCTATATTTTAAGGTTAATACTTACATAATATAGCTATATACCTGCATTCTACATACGTATTGAACGGCTGACTAATTACTTGATAAAAATTATTTGGACAATGCATTGATTTTCGAGTGGTTGTGGTTAAATATCGGCTCCCTAACCTAAAGCAGGGCTATAAATTGTAGTTTCGTGACATAACACTAATAACCAGGATATAATACTTAATGAATGAACAATTGGTAATCGGCATAATAAACTGAAAAAAAAATCATTACTCCAAATCAAATAGACTTTGACCGAATTTGCCATCCGAAGCCATCTGCTCGGAAATTAAACTCAAGTTTGCATTCTTCTGGGAGTCCGTCGGCCAGTCCAATGGTTTCCACCTGTCAACATCAACAAGAGACAACAGGTGTCATTTAAAATGGTAATTGTACTTTAATCAAGTTACATAGATTACGATTACGATACTAACCGCAGTGCATAGTATTCGTAGTTATATACTTTCGTTAGTAAAATTCTATGCATTCAAAATCACAGAGTTTAAACGTGCTATCAGACATTCAACCAAAGTTCATGGAGTTGGAGATACATAGCTACTCACATTGCATGCTCAACTCAATTATTTTAATTATGTGGGAAGTACACTCAATCAGACAAAACTACAAGAATTTACAAAACTATAAACAAAATTAATGACTTAATCGCAACAATCCGCAGGACACAATCTCCAAGCTCAGTCAAAAAATCAAATATCTGTAAGGTTATTAGGGTTCCAAATTCTAATGTTAAAAAAAGTAAGTTCGATGCTATGTTTATAAACAGTAATTAGTAATTAGTCAATTGGCTTTTTTATTTATAGTTTTGGACAGTCACACAATAAAATAGAAATTTAATTTTCTTACAAAACGTTCAGAGAAACGTGAGTCAGCTGCCCATCATTGCCACCGTCTACCTCACTGTAAAATGTATAAAGTCAAATGTCAAGTATTAAAACTGTCATTTTATAATACTTAAAATAATTTCAAAAAATTAGAGTTAGTCGTAAGTTTTGAAAACCTCATAATTCCATTGAACCAAAGTCTCCAGGTTCGCAGGGCTTCAACAATCTCCAGTTTCAAATTCCCCACAGCGAACTCATGAGCATTTTGACTTGGGGAAGTCCCTGTAAATGTTGCTATAGAGGTAATCAAAAATATAATGGTCAAATTGGTGAATTAGAATTACTTTCGACGAATCGTCCATAAACGACGCCACGCGTAGGGTCAATGGGTCTACTTATGGGTGTTGATGACATTCCATGTTGAAGATAGCCATTTAAGAAATATTAAGTCATAGAAATTGTGATATTTTCATGGCATCATTTACAGACGACCCCTACAGAAATTATGCACTAGAATTAAAACCCCTGCCCACGGCAGGACACTCGGATCACACTCACTTTTGAATTGCCTCCCTCGGAAATTCAAGTGGAGCGAAGCTTCGGCAACATCCTCAGAGAATCGTGTGAGTTTAATGACTACTCCGTTCCCGTCATCATCAATCCCATAGAAAAGTACGTCATCTCCGTCCTTAATCAAAGTTGTTCTTGAATATTTACTTTTACTTTTTATAGGTGTTAATTCAATAATGAAGAAAAGGACCGGTGGCAAAAAAAAATGCTTAACTCACATGAGGACTTTGGAGATTTTTCGGACTTTCCAAGGCAGTGTCTTCCGGTGGAACTATGATGCCGGTGTCAATGGTTGTTTCGGGATCGACACAATTGTACAAGGGGATCTTTCCAGTAAGGCCCCCCTGCCATTTCTTCAACGCTTGAGCGTACAGGAATTTTTTAATCGCTATTCAACAACAACAAAGAGAACAATCAAAGAAAATTACATTGTCAACATTTTTGGTCACTTTTGAATTTTGCTAATTTAATCTTGAGGAAATAAATGCTCACAACGAGGATAGACATCGCCGGTCACTCTAAACAGGAGGAATAATCCCGCCAACAGAGAACTGAGCACAAATCCGAGTATTGCAAAGATCATGGTGGTGTTTCATTAATTAACTGAAACTACTGTACACACTATTACTAGCACTAACTACACATTAAAATTGAACACACTTTTAAAAAAATACAAGGAACTATAATACCAAACTGCAGAACGCACCTTCATCTAACGTGAGCGAAAATGCGAGACTGACTGGAGTTGTAAAAGTGAGTTGCGGTTGTGTGTAGGGAGTCGCTTAATGGACATTATGGGCAATGAAAATTAACATACAAGTTATGCACAAAACGCTCAAATATCTACCTATCTATACCACTCCTTTAGCATTGTCTTGTTTACATTAGTTACACTTATATTATTCCAATAACATGACAGAAGCAGCGCTGAAGTGGTGCAGATAGTTGTATCTGCATTAAAAATGATAAAATCACAGCTAACATATAGTGGTATGCAGGACAGAAAATTCCTATTGTGCTCACACCATTTAATTCCATTATATTTCATTCTCAACTTCGGCCTCGGCCTTCAGCTCCGTTTATGTAATGTCGTATTTGTGAATGGTTAAAGTGGACGCATATTAAAGCACATGCACATAATAATGAAGGGGCAAAAAATGAAACCTTGACTTTCGGATTCCCATCTGATTTGACGCACAATACAATGTGCAATCCCTGTACTGCTACTACTACTACTGTGGCCTTTTTATTTTCACTTTTAGAATATTGGACTTGGACTTGGACAATAATCATAATTAAATGGACAGAGTCAGATGAATGAAGTGCTAATGGGACGAAAAAAAAAGGATCCACTCTCCATTCTCCATCGCATCGTAGTTTCGCACTTTGCCCACACTCAAATGTTTTTGCTGCATCACATACTTAATGGAGGAGGAAAGATGGTGGACTTTTGAAAGTTTACTTTTGATTCATTCAGCTTCATCTACTTGCTCATAAATATTCAGTCAGATTATTGTAATAATTACGTATTAAAATGCTTTACAAACTTCAAAATTGTTCCTACGTATGTTACATAATTTAATTTCAACGTTTTAACATATTTGACCAATTTTAACTGGTGGTAGACCATTCAAACGGCAATGATTTGTGTAGTAGAATCCAAATCTGTGATCGATTTTGTTTGATCAATTTTTCTTTAACCTTGTTTTCTTCCATTCCCCCTGAAGGCTGTTGCATGGGCTCAAGTCAAAAAACATGAATTAAGTACGTAATTTGTCTGTTTTTAAGAGCTTTCAAACGACGTATTACACGTTTTTATAATATAAATACTTGTAGGATAGCCCACTGGACAACTGGACTTGGCATAATTACGTTCGCCTAGTAATTGCCGTTCGAATGGTATATCATTTATGTGTAAGCTCATTAAGATTAAGTATCGGGTCCAAAAATACCGATATTTTAAGATTTGGCGGGAAATTCAACAATTCAAATTCTGATTATTTTTCTTGTACAGTAAACTGATGACAAATACTGATAATGTATTACGCAGATTTCTAGTAGCTTCTATTTACGTGCTTTTTAAAACATTGCCTGTTCAACATTGCCTAGATACACTTTTTGAGACAACATCTCTTTACATATTTTTGAAACTTCAAAACCGGGTATTTACACGTTTTTGAAAGTGCAAAACACATGATTCCCATCTTTTGAAATATGTGCAAGTTGTGTAAAAGTACGTGAGCCAAGCACTTAATTGGCATTATTGGGGCGGTTTGGAAGTTGGAATTGGAAAATACAGTATGTAAGTAGGTATTTACCTTCCACTTGTCGTACAGAATAGAATCATCAGAGAAGTTAATAATTAGGTGCATTCAGAAAATTCGGGTATAGGTTAACGTCCAGTAGCCTCAATTAATTCATCGTTACGATAGTCTGTATACCAGTTTTGGCTATACTTTCCGATAATACTGTACAGGCTTTGATTTCTTTTTACATAATTCTTTATTTTTATATGCATAGTTTACAAATTAGTGGCAACTGGATTTTAGCCATTACCATTGGCACTGATTTTAGTTAATATCGTCTGTGAAGAACCAAAATGACCCATATCAATTTTCCCCTGGACACAATATCCACTATCTACAAAAATAATTGAAACATGTCTTGGGAGCATTTAAATAGAACATTTTACACTTTTCAAAAACATGTAAATAGAACATTTTGCACTTTTCAAAAACATGTAAATAGAACATTTTGCACTTTTCAAAAACATGTAAATAGAACATTTTGCACCCTTTAAAAATCATACAAATAGAACATTTTACACTTTTCAAAAACTCGTAATTAACATTTGACGCATATTTCTCATTTTGTTTTTATGACATAGCTCATTTTGATTGGAGCTTAAATTGGATATGGGTCATTTTGGCTCTTCACTCACGATATGTTAAATATAGATAGGCTGGTATAGGATACAGGTATAGGTATAGCTATATCTAATCAGAATATTTAATTTTTATCTATTCAAATTGCTACAAACAACTTGTGGGAAGTGTCTTCAAGAAATATCGAAACATACTCCCATTCTGTTTTGCATTGCCCAACCCTTGTCCCTTCAGGGCTGCGGTGTAAGGCACTGGAATCTGTAATTCCTGTGAAGCTACATACGCTGGAGCAATTCAGCTGCCGTAGGTTCGCCCTCAGTATATCCCATGGTCGATGATTAGACAAAAATTCTGATCTTAGAATTTATTAGAAAGCTGGGGTTCTGGCTTTGCTAGGTAGGGATTATGCTCGCTGAGCGTGGAGTGCTGTAGTTCCCATAATCTGCTTGGGCTGCTCACCACACAATCACAGCATTTGACTTACATGATACCTATTAACCTCTGTCTGAGACCTTCCTACCCCGCAGTTCCCAACCCACACACCCAGATTTAATTTTTTTGAACAAATTCAATGAGAAAGTTTGACGGGCAGATTTCTTTTAGTCAAGTGATCTCGATTTCGATGCCTCTCTCAAAATGATTTGGGATACGCGAATTAGCAAAAACAGTAACCGAATATAAACCGTTTCGTTTTCATGATTTATTTCTAATTTATTTCACTTTTTCAATAACTTACTCAGTGTACAATTTTAATTTCTCATGTTTCAAAAATATTCCCAAAGAATGATTTTCAACTTCTTAAACTTGTCAACATACAAACAAATCCGCACTGCTCTGCCACAGAACCACACAATGAATTGAGCACACTTTTTTGTTTTTTTTACATATACTTTGATGGTTACGGTTTACGGTTACGGTTGATGGTGACAATCATTGTGTTCTTCTGTGGCAATATCATCCTCTACAATTCACTACTACTTAAATACACATTACTGTAATTTAGTTCTTTTTTTAAAAGTGTAATGAAATAGTTAAGTCACAATATTTTTTTATATGTTTGTAATTTGTAATAGTAATTGTACACACACAATTATGTAATAGTTAAAGTGTAATTACATTCTTATCCTTCATTATCTGTACATAATTTATTGTAAGCTTTCTGTATAGTTTACACTTATTAATTCTATTATTTATTTAAGATATATTTATAATGTATAACACCCCCCAAAATAAAAGACTACAAGGAAATTTTTTATTCAAGTCTATATATATTTTACTTTTAACTGCAGACTTAAAAAAAATCAAAATCTTTGCTTCATTAATTCACATTCATTCAAAAAACCGCGAAATAAGCACGAAACGAACACACAAAAATGTTTTTTTTCTCGCATGTTGTTGTGATGTGTTGTGAGCATAGGGGGAAATATTTATGATATAATAAAATAAACTTAAAATATGTAATTCTTAAAACATATAGTTTGTTCAAGATCTTCTTACAATTTATAAGAATTAAAAGGATTAAAACGTAGCACATAACCTAAGTATACAGAGGAGTAATCATCCAAAAGCAAAAGTAATAAGCAACTCAATCAAACTCAAGCAGTCATAGTGACGATGATAACGACATAATGAGTTTCTACTAACTAGACACAGGAAGGTATTTCTTCCGTAAAATGTTATTTCAATCTGAAAATAATTATTATTGAATAGTACGCACACATTTAGACACAATACACGTGTTTTTAGCTTACTATATTGGTTGGTTGTGTATGTTGTGTTGTATGTAGGAACAAAATAATGTTTTTTTTGCAATAATGTAAGTAATGATTACCATTAAAATGAATGACATAAAATTATTAATTAATCACTAGTACATTTTCTTGTAAATAATCACAATCATTCAAATATATCTAAAAATACCAGACACACAAGTCACTTTGTTTTACAGAATCATATAATTAATTAATATTACAGAATATTTTGTATCATGTGATGTAAACGGTTAGGAAATATATACGTGTTTTTACTTTTGGCGTCAAAGTAAAAGTAAAAGTACTCAAATATTAAATTAAACGCTCGCTCGTCTTCGTCTCAAAGAGTCAAGAATCGAAATCAAAATCGGAATATCATTTTTAATATTACTAGTTACTTTTATAATAATCATATTATTATTTGTGATTATTACAATTTTCTTTCTTTCATGTCCTGTCTCATCAGTTTTATCACACAATTTTTATTAATAATTTTTATTCGTAAAAGACTTGAAAGAAAAAACAATTATATAGTAAGGTTACATAGGTAGGTACGTAGTATAAATTACAAAAAAACATCTGGATCAGAACTAACTTTTTTAAAAATCATTATTAATACATGAAATACAAATTTTGACAAAAACTTTTGCCCAAGAAAAAAAAGGTATGACATGTAGAAACTGGAGTGTCTCTGCGCGTCTGTCTAAATCAGCAGTTCATTTTTACTGTTTCAAAAGTCTAAAAGTTCCGGCGGCTCTAAAGTTTAGTAGAGATACAATTTTTACTTTCGAGCACAGTTTTAATACAGGAATTTTTAAAAACAAAAGTATCACTTTAAATATCAAGGTCTCTCAAAGATTCTCGGGTTTAACGTGTTTTTTTTCGTGGCAAAGTGTACTACATTGGTGGAGAGGTGGAGGGATTCTATATTTTCTGGGGGATAGGTTCTATTTAATTGTCAATTTGAAAGGGCCGTTCCCATATTACCTACGTTGGCGAAGGGTGAGCAAAATTTTGAATTTTTTTAAAAATGTGGTTGTTTCCGAATAATGGGTGAGGGGGTGTGTTTTGATCATGATAAAATTTGCAAAGAATAGAGGGGTTTGTCGTGGGGTTTCTTTTTGTAGTATGAATGAGAGCGGCCCCACATGTAAAATCAATTAAGTTTGAAACAGTTAACAATGTTTCATTTAGCCGAATTTAACTTATAGTTTACGCATATTTTCGTAATGCTATTAGTACATGTTAGTTTCACTCACTAGTCTACCTATGTTATACTATTATCCCTGGTTTAGAAAAATTTACAAAAATTATTACATTTTGTTGTTTTTAATAATTTAGTATATTTAAAAATTTAATTCAAATCCAAACAGTTTCCCCCCTCCTCTTCTGTCTGTGTATATTATTACATTTACATTATATTATTAGGTAGGACTCTTTGTGTCCCGCTTTTGATTGTTGAGTTTGATTTTGACAATTTGGTTTTTGAGTAGGTACTTTTAAGCATTTAATTTAGCAGTACCCACTTCTTAACACTACCATTATTATGTACATTTCTACCCGTTGTTGTTGTTGTTGTTGTTGTTGTTAGAGAACTACAATACAAATACTTGACTCCCTGCTCCCTAAATTTACACTGCAACACCACGGGCAACGGGGAGACAATAACAGCGATTTCTGATATACAGATAAAAAGACGCGGGATTCAAGTGTAAATTGCAGAATTAATTACTTGACACACTCAGGATTTTGCCGCAGTAGTTTTACAAAGTATGCGAGGTTAAATAAATCACTTAGCATAAAATAAGAGTATAGATAATAATAGAAAAGAAAAGAGCAAGAGAATTTTTTTCTTCACAAAATAGAAACTGTTATTATTAAATTATACATTTTAAAAAAAAAATGGAGTTTTGAAATGGAGTGGAGAGAACATAGAGTTGTAGTGTGTGTGTCCCGGTGCCAGTAACGGTACCGGTACCGGCACCGGTGTCACGAGGAATGTTCGATAAAACGAAGATGAACACTACTATAAATATAGATCCTAATTGATGCTGTTGATGTTACTCACTTTTTTCCTCTACAGATTTTTGTGTTTCTCATTTCGAATTCGAATTTTCTCCGATACTTATTTTCTGGTTACGAAATGCGGCAAAATTCCGACGCGCTGTGTACGCAAACTTACTTTGACATTATTATGACATGGTAATCGTAAATTTGACACAACTTTTTTACACATGTACTAATGCACTATATTATAGTAGACAGAGTTCAAGGAAGTGAATCCTCCAAGTAGTGTTGACAAATTTTTGAATAATTATTGTAAAAGCAATTTTTTGTTTGTGGTGGTCATACAACTAAAACCTACTTAAGTATAAGTACATACCTAAAGTAAAGTAGGTTTGGAATTGGAATAGGTATATATGGTTACTTAAGTAAATGTAATGTATTATAATTCCTATCTATATTTTTGTAGTTTTTTTTCTTTTTTTACTGTGTAATGGTTTTTCTTACATGATTATTATTCTAACATTCTACTTTTAAAAATTTTCAAAAAATAGATTGATTATTAGATATGATTTTTGAAATTTTGAAAGTTCTGACTTTAATATATTTATACAATATGTACTCAAGTAAGGTACGTACCTATACTTATTATACCTCGTAAATGTTTTGAAGAAAATCACCATCAATCTTATTAAAATGCATTACTCATAATATGTAGTCCACTATGCTAGTCTGACTACGTACGCATACGGTCACACGATGTATATTCTATTTTCTGACTTGGACTTTCATTTAATCGAAATCGAAATCACGGATTCAAACTGACGAAATACAAATGTCAGTAGTTTCACTTATTTGATAAAACATTCGAGACCAACACTTATATAAGTAATTATTATTATATTTACAATTAATTCACTTGGAGAGCAAGAAGGACCAAACTATTAACCAGAACCACCACTGTACTTACACCACTCAAGAACTGAACTTAACACTCAAATACTAAAAAGGTAAACAATCCTACTTACGATTAGATCAGCGTCATACAAGGTCAAATAGACAAAACTTGTACATATGACAAACACTGTACATTTATTTATGGGTAGTTCGTAGTTCAGCGTCAGGACTTGGGGTGGCTCGTGGTGGCTGTAGAACTTCCATATTTTATGGGCATTATTATGGGCAACAATCCACAAGGCGGGTTTCACACACATAACAGTAAAACAATGAATAATGAAGACACGGTGAGACACACGGCGTGAGAGGACAAAAGAACAGGAGCATCTAGATAATCTAGAAATCGTAACTCTAGACGACACAACACTCTACATATTATACGATACAACTTTTTTGCGAATGGCAGATTCTAAGGATGTTCTCTTCGTACAGAGTACAGAATACAATATGTGTATAAATTATAAATGATTAAGTTAAGTTGTACAGCACAGAATAAGAGTTACAGTTGGAGTAGACTCCGACCCCGGTGTCCATCACTCTCCGTTTGGTTTTGTTGTGATACATGATCTACGTTATGTATACATGCTACAGTAGTATACGTAATTACAATTACTATTACTACTATTACAGTACAATAATTAACAATTTACAATATTATTAATGTATTTAAAAATATTTGATGTGTGTGGTGTGTTTTTGTTTTGGTTTCGCGGTGATCATGATGATAATACGATGACGATGGTGACGACACTAACGAGAGAAAGGAAGGATCTAAATTTGAATAATTAGATATTTTTTTTGTCGTTTTTTGAAATCCGAACCTTGAGTTTTGTTTTTCTTCACTTCTTGACTCGAATATGAATATTATTATTATTATTATTATTAAAGACTAATCCTAATACTTTGCTCATTCTAGTTTTGACTTGTCTGATCTGTCTTTGTCTTTGTCTGTATCTGTTGAGGTCGTGGTCGTGGTCGTGATGGTTGTAGTCTTTGATGACGACAACGAAGCATTTTTGGGAGGATAGTTCCCGTCAAGCTCTCCATTGGCTTCCATTGCGAAAAGTTTGGCGAATTCTAAGCGGATCCTAAGGGCCTGCTTAAATTCATCTGTAGAAAAGACATTTTATTATAAATATTAAATACGAGTATTCATACTGCAATAACTACATAGGTAAAAGCCAGGGCCGGATAATATGGTCAGCGCACAGGCAGCCACCGCTGCGCTGCCTGAATTTTCAATAGACGTGTAAGTGGAACATTTTGCACTTTTCAAAAATATGTAAATACGGCATTTCGATTTTTCAAAAACATAAAAATACATTTTTTTGCACATTTCAAAAACATGCAAATAAAACATTTAACACTTTTCTCAAAACATGTAAATAGAATATTTTGCAATTTTCTAAAACGTAAATAGAACATTTTGCACTTTTCTAAAAACATGTAAATAGAACATTTGTCACTTTTCTAAAACATGTAAATACAACATTTTACTTTACCACAGAAAACCATCAATAAAATCAAAATATTGGTTTTTGTATGGAAACAAATTGCTCCCTAAAACCAATTTCTTCGCCCGGCCCTGGTAAAAGCTAACACAGTTTTTATTTTCTCATAAAATAATATATTTAAGCTGCACTATTAGCTCCAAACTTGTCTTTTATAAATGTCCTTACCAAGCGAGATCTCTTTGTCGGATGTTTTGGCGCCCTTTTTGAAAATGGTTTCCGCATCCTCATCAGTCACATAGAACAGGGACATCATACATTCTTTGAATGATTCCTTTGTCATGTATTTTGTAGCATTGCCGTACATCTGTGAATTAGATTAAGATTTCAAATATATATTGTTTTAAAACATCACAGTTTCAGCTGCACATCCAACATTAAAAACGTTTCAAAACTAATTCATTAAAATTCGACACAAATTTGGTTTGCTTACCATGAAAATAACGGGAACTACCCGCTCAATTAGAACATATGGATGAAGTAGACATGCGTAGAAAATGTACTCTTTCAGATTCATGATCCCCGACTTGTTCTATATACAGAATAAATTATAATCATATTAAAAGTTAATTACACAACATGACAAATTAGCGCAAATAAAAAGATACGAGTAGAACGAGAACGGGAACTACATACTACATCACATAACATGGCAAATGAAAAAGGGAAAAAATGTAATAAAAGCGAGTGAATAAGAAATAAAAAGACGTTCACCTGGTCAAAGAGATTGAACAGCTGGACAAGTGTGGGATTGTCCATGGGTAGGTCAAGGGTAGCAGCGAATTGATCGATGGATAATTGCCAATTCTCACTCGGCCCCTTCATTTTATTTTTCAATTCTGACACTTCATACGATGTTCCCGTCAACCTATGAATATTTTATAGAACAGAAGGCACACATCATCTTTAATTCCACATAATTCCTCCCATCTGTTTTGTGGCTTGTCTCCTCCTTTTACACAGTCCATAAATACCATCATTATATAAATTGTCTACTCAGCTTACATGTTACGAGAATTAAACTAAACGGAATAACAACGTGAGCGTCATCATACTTTTATTGATTTTCGATTTTCCTTCTTTCCTACTTACACACCATTTTACCACATAATCCTCCATCCATGTATCAAATAGGTAATAGGAGTACATAATTATACCCTCACAATTCTATTTCTATACTCTTTTTACCAAACCAAACATAGTAATATTTTCTGGGAAGAGTTTTAATCAGTATGTTTTAGAGCTGATATGCCCATGTCCATTTCCAGTCCAGACACACACTATATGAATATATATCAATCAACTTCCAATTTAAGCTCCATAGATTCAACATTCAGTATTCAGCTCATGCTCTCAGCCTTTGTGTGTACTACATATTACACTATTACGTAGGGTCGGTGCACGTACTACATGCTCAATACTCAAAATTCATGGACGTTCGGTGTTCGCTCAACGTAGACTGTAGACAAAAACGCAGCAAACAGAACCACTAAATAGAGTGTTCCTTCGACTTTCCTTTCCGTCTCGGTCATTCCACTCACGAGCAGCAATTATCTCGTAAAAGAACCTAAAGTCTAGTCCTACTACTTCATATATATCGTCTGTGAAGAACCAACATGACCCATATCAAATTTAAGCTACAATCAAAATGAGCTATGTCATAAAAACAAAATAAAAAACATGCGTAAAATGTTAATTAAGAGTTTTTGAAACATGTAAAATGTTCTATTTTCATGTTTTTCAACAATGTAAAATGTCGTATTTACATGTTTTTAAAAAGGTACAAAATGTTCTAATTCCATGTTTTTGAAAAGGTGCAGAATGTTCTAATTCCATGACTTTGAAAAGGCTCAAAATATTCTAATTCCATGTTTTTGAAAAGGTGCAGAATGTTCTAATTCCATGTCTTTGAAAAGGTGCAAAATTTTGTATTTACATATTTTTGAAAAGTTCAAAATGATCTATTTAAATGCTCTCAAGACATGTTTCAATATTTTTGCAGATAGTTGATATTGTTTTTAGCTACAAATGGATATGGGTCATTTTGGTTCTTCACACACTATATATCTGCCTACAGTCTATATAGTCTATTTGTATAGGTATAGTTCATCATAAATAATATGGCTATGTACATCGGGTCGGAGACTCACTTTAATTCTTGTCGCAGGTTCCAGACCTCCTCCAATCTTTGACGCAATGGTGATGCCCGCATTTTCTCCAGCGTATATCCATCCTCGAGTGTGAATTGAATTGCTGGAATCCCTGAAGCTCTGCAATACATAATTAAATAATAATGACCATTGTGTATATGAAGAAGCAATATGAATGCGAGTCAATTGCGAGACCTACCAGAAATGTGGCAGGATTGTAAATAGTTTTAAAATAAAACAAAATGTAACTGTATCGGGTATCCTGCCTCTCTCATGTGGAACACTGCACTGCAAAGAAGCTTTTACACTGTGAGCTAATAAGAGAGACATGATTAATTATTAATTTTGTAAAAGAAAATGTGTCCATGTTACTTACTTGGCCATGATTTGTTGAACTCTGGCTGCGTAGAGAACCGCATTACTCTTCTCTTCCTCCGTCGGCACGACCACTGGGAGATATTCAAGTTCAAGATAATTTGTGAACTGGCACAAGGTTAGCCAGAAAGATTTGATCCTGCAATAATAATTATATCATGAATAATTTAGCATTTTTTATATTATCATCCGAGTCATATAAGGGCGGAGTATTTTAGCCCGTTAAATTCTATAGCTTTGTTATTAAATCGACAATCGCCATGCAGAGTAAATATAGGGGGGTACTATACTACACGTGTATAATTTTAATGCAAAATCCAAAAATGCATTGATTGTGAGAGTTGAAAGAAGTACATAGCCGAACTTACGCAGATATGCCATCGAAAGTCCAAGTGACTGTGTCACACCGATTCGGGTACTTGACGAGAACAGGTTGGACTGGAACACCTGGGACAAAAGCTCCAGCTTTGAAAGTTATGAAACATGAGCGGTTCGTGCAGGTCCCTTCCGGGAAAATAAAGATCTGAAAATAAAAATAAAACATATAAAGTATAAAGATACAATAAAGTCAAAGCCCGAACCGAACGCCATTTAATTACTCACTCCCGTTTAATTTCAAAGGTTTCCTCGCGCGCGGTTAGGATTTTGATAACGTAATTACTATTGAACTCCCTCCATGTTTCTTTAGTGAAGGAAAAAACGCAATCCAAACCAAGGAAACATTGCGTGACACTGCGGAGTACGGAACAAAATAGTACACGATACACAACACCAACAACAACAGCTAAATATGTAACACAACGTGTTTCTCTTGTGTACTACCCACACACACGTATGTACACAACGACAAATAATCTGACTAGTGAGCGTGTTTCCATTGTGTATTGTGCAGTATTTCTCATACATTATGTACAGGGTACAATGTACTGACCAGAGACTATTTTAAGAGACTCAACCTCATCTCATGTGAATTCTTATTCTTATTCTTACTATTATAGATATGAATTAATTTAAAAAACTAAAGATTAATTATTTACCTGAGGCCAATCTTCGGATGAACGAGCCCGGTTGATGATTTCCTTGACGGAGGACTGTCTTGAATTAGCACTTTCTCTTGTCACATAGACAGGCTGGGTCATGTCCACCAATTCTATAAGCGCAAAAAAACAAAGTAACAATTTTTCCATTAGATTATGTATTTATGTATGTGTCTTACTATTCCACAAAGTTTTTCCAATCATTTTCATCAATGCATTATAAAATTACCGGAAAAAGTTTACACCGCTCATAACTGTAATAATAATAATTATACCCTGAAAACGCAAATATATGGACTTGTAAGAATATACTAATTGGAACGTGAAGCTAATCGTCAATCGTCAGTACGCTACTACACAATTAAACTACTAAGTGTCTGAGCCTGAATTATTTTATTTTTAACGATCGTCCTGCTGCGATTAGAATAATCATCATGAGGAGACGGAGACGGAGACAGATATAGATCATGACAAATGTGAAAATAACGGTGGCTTTCCAACACTTTTTTTTAATCTCCCTATAATAACTGAGGCCAATATTAGCACAGGAAAAAAACTTTCCATGAAAGACAAAACAACAGCCAGCATATACTTATGGGTATGTAAACATATGGTATTATACCTACATACCTCCTTCTCTCAAACGCTATACAAAAACATAAGTTTCAATTGGCAAGCTATTTGTAGTCTATTTACAAAGGAGCTCAGAGAGTAATACGTTTTTTATTACGTTCCTCTCTTTAGACGTGTCGATCATAAATAAATAAATATGAGTAACATATTATGAGTACTCTCAAGGCGTCACCGTTCAGCGTCCCCGTCACCGTGACCATCCTGAAGGCTCAGCATCTCAACAGAGTCTCAACACCAGAATGTTTATGAATGGTTCCATCATGTCTATATATAAATATGAAGTAACCACCTAGGTACCTACTACCTACCCACCCAGGTACCTACCTATAGCTTGTCTATACTGGTGCTGGTTTTGTAGTAATTTGTAGGTAGAAATAAATATACTAGCATGTTACAGCAGCGAACCTAAGTACATGAAAACTGTAATAACTTGAGCTCATTATTTAAGTAAAAAGGACACTCACTCATTTTCCCGACCAACTTTTTACCGTTACAATAACATTTGCTAAAATTATGTGTCCTGCACTTTGTAATAACAGTCTAACAGTTAATAACTTTGAAAAAAAAACATGACATTATATTATGTAAAGTGCTCCTCAGAATTTACATTTCACATGAGACTTTTGTGCTGTATTTCTACGTGTAATCCTACACCTCCCATTTTTTCTAAAATATTACGTAATTGTTTCTATAACCATATCCTATTTTTTTGCGACTTAACCAGCAACCAGGAGCGAGCAAAAAATACGTATATAAATAATATTTATTGTTTGAACTAAATTGTCACGTTGATGACAGATGAAACTGATTTATTGTAGGTACCGGTGCCGGTACCTACAGATCCACACTACTTACCTAAGTAGGTACCTGCACATTTGTTTTTAAAGTTTGCTTATTTTTTGTTGCTGTAATTACTTTTGTAATCATCATAATAATATTATAATTGATAATTAAGCTCGAGAAACAAAAAACTGGATGACAAGAGGAAAAACATGTCATAAAAAATGTCTAATTAGCTAAACAACAACTAATGAATCAAGGAGCAGGACTCACTTCCGAAGAACATCACGTTTCGCACAGAGGATTTGGCGACGACGCTCGGAGCCCCCATCAGAATCAATGGGAAAGCATCAAAGAGTGAAGAATGTGAGGCGACTGCCAAGACGGGTGCATCCCTCCGACTCGCCCGCTCCCCTTTTATCTTCACCCAGTGGAACCCGCAGAAGAAAAACAGTGTTCTCATGACGCAGCGAGCAATGAAGGACCGAAGGACTCTGTAGGGGGAATATAATAGAAAACATAATACAACCATTAGAATTATTACTGGAATTTATGTAAAAGTAAATACGAAATGAATCAATAAAATAGATTACAAGTTTATCGATAATGGATTACACTATAGCTAACAACAGGTTTTGCAAAAAATAACACGAGCTTCTCTAGATACATTTTGAAATTTTTCAAAAATGTACATCTGGATCATGAGGCAGAAAATGGAAAAAAAATCATGTAATAATACATTCTCATACACCTTCAAATTTTCAGACTTTGTTCCCTCAAGAAGTTACATCATATGGCTCCTATTTTATAAATACATTTTTAAACCATGCTCTCAAACCAGCACCAGCACCAGCTGGGGCCTGACTATACAATGAGACTAATGCTTTTATCCTTGTGGTCTCGCTACTTAGGACTTACAGGTTAGGTCCTTATGACATTGCTTCAGGATTTTTCTCTTTCTCCGCTACTCATCATTGGATTCCTATGCCTCCTCATTTGTTAGCACATGAGACAGGGAAAAAAAATTATGTACAAGGAAGAAATAGGAAACCAAAACTTTGCCCAACTAACAACAAATCAATCGTGAACCATGTGATGTATTCTCTAAACTGTACTTATTTATAGCTAAGTAAAAGCTAGCTTCTCCTATAATTAAGCGAAAGACGAGTCACAAAAAATGTGGAAGGTCAATCAGATCAAGGAGCAAAACTAAAAACAACTCCAGACTTTCCAGATGCTATACCATAAAAATAATATACCTACCTATGCATAGTTACCTAACTTTTAAACAACAGCTAAGTAAGTACTTGTGCAGGAGTCTCTTTTTTCATTTCGATATTTACACATTCAGTATCGTAGTACACATTCTCCAATTTACAAAAAAATGTCTCAAATATTGGAACATACCGTCTCCAACTTGTCAGTGGTTTTGACTGGACTTCTTCAAAAGTGACCGTGGACATCCCAAGAAACGCAAGGAACCAGGCGACACAGAGTGTGAGGAAAATTCCGACTACCCGAATCGGAGCTAACGTGACTGAACAAATTCCAATCTAAAAAAAAAATAATATGCATTGAAATAATAAAGCCATTCATAATTAAATATATGGAACGTTAAATAAAAACAAAAAAAAGAATACCAGTTCAATTTTGAACGCGGTCACCGATATTAGAAACATACATATATACATTTAAAATCATTAATCTGACATTTTGTCCTTTAAGCATTAAAAAAGGCTCACTCAGTAGTCTATTCAATCGCCATTTGAAATTCTTTTAAAACTACATCAATTTTGTATAATACGTTGTCCGTCCGACATGAAATAAATCAAATCAATATATAGAGCAGATAGATCAAATATCCGCTACCGGCACCGGCACCGGTACCGGTACCGGTAACCGGCACAGGCACCGTTACCGCACCGCTTTACTCTCACGACGCACGCACACATTTTTATTTATATATAACAAAAAAAATCGCGAATCGCTCAAGCTCAAAATGAAAATCAATAAAAGGGAATCGATAACTCACTAATAACAATAACAACATACATAACTATATAAACATCCTGACTTAATATAGGCATATACCTCCTAACCTACCTACATACCAACAACCCCTACAAAATAAAATACTCTGTATTTGGAATTTATTTGGAATATATTCGAAATATTTTCATGTCGTATAGTAAATATCCTACTAAATCCTATATGACTATTATTTTATTATATTATATCGATTATTCATGACCAGGAGAACTAAACCGGAAAATTCCAATAATAAACAGAGAAAAAAGAAAAGGAAAAACACAATGGATATCGGAATCAATATCCTTAACATTCAATAAAACTAAAATAAATCCAAGAAATATCCGCTCGCCACATTCCTCAGTTGTTCACATTCCCATTTAAGTTACCTACGTATTTTCCCATTTATCGGCTATGCTATTATAATGAACTAATCGATAGAGTTATAATTCATAATGATATATCCATAAGCCACAAATTCGAAAAACAATTTTTGACTATATACATAAGTATACAGGAACGTCATAAACACAGTCATTTGATATCTGACATTTAAAGTAATTAATAGTTTTATAAATTGAGCTGTTGCTGTACTGTAATCTGTAATCATAGTCACATGTAAAAATGAGGTTTCTAATACTGTTTTACTGAGGATTTTCAATCTGCGTCTAAATAAATGGAGAGAAGTTTCTTCTTGGCCGCTTAAAGAACTTATAACAGATCAATACGGATTTAAAACTAAATTAAAATTACGTAATTAAAAAGAATCATCATGCAGTCTTATAGGATAGAGGTTAATGCCTACATGACCTATACTCGATCTCGAACTAAATACATTCTAAAAGATAGTCTCATTCAAACAAGGTTAAACACGTAATAAAATACATAATCAGAATCACAAAGAATTCAATATGGAACAGGACATGGCTATCGTTATCGTTTTCGTTACGTTGAGGCTGAAGATTCATGTGGCAAATTACTGGGGCCTGTAGCTTGTATGTGGTAAATCCTATGATTTTTACACTTTTTTTGCATGCTTTTAATGTAAAGAAAAAAGAATGGAAAAAAGAATTAACCTCCAAAGCCACACATTGGTGACGGGTAAAATATTCTTGTAAAAGAAAAATGACAAAAAAGTAAAGTGACCTGCACCTTCAATATCGGTGTCGGTAATCAATCAGTCATAGCACAGACAGAGGTTAAAAAACATAAGGGTCGACTATCGATTGGCGATTGGTCGATTTATAACTACATAACTAAAAGCAAAATTCATATTAAGACTGTAGTTGATAGTACAGATACCCCTCAAATTATGTCATCACTGAAGAATACAAACAAGCCAAACGTAATCTTTGCAAGATTCAAAACATGCTATTGAAGAGATTCATTAAATATCTAAAATAGTAAATTCACTTGAGCGCTATATTTGAATTCGAAGCTTTTCAAAATGTGTCCGCTCTGTTACAGTGTAAAATATATTTGATTGATTTTGAAAGTGCAAAATAAGATATTTATACCTTTTCATACAGAGCAATGCACGATATTGTCACCTTTTTGAAAGTGCAATATACGCTATTTACCGCTTTTTGAAAGAGCAAAATATGGTATTTACACCTTTTCATAGACAGCAATGCACGACATTTTCACCTTTTTGAAAGTGCAATATAAGCTATTTACCCTGTTTTGAAAGAGCAAAATAAGCTATCTACACTTTTTGCAAGGGCAAAACAAAGATATTTACACCTTTTCATAAAGCGCAAAGCATATTTAAACAAATTTGAAGTTGCAAAATAGCCTATCTCCTCTAAATACAATAGAAACGAAGTACTAAATTTTATTCGGAACTGCAAAACTCCAATATTTAAATTTTCACAAATGATAAGACTGTGTGGTAGAGTCCCATATCAGAAATTGATTTTCAACTGTAGATGTCATGTTTTGATTTAGAGGCATAAGTAGCATACCATAAGGCCTGTTTTTATTCTTGCCCGACTCCTTCCTATAATATACTTAATAACCAGTATGAAACCCGAGTCGCCCGAAATTAATCCTTTAAATCCTGCTCACCTTGATTTTGTCGTAGAGGGATAAATGAAGTCGGTGATAGTAGGGATTGAGTGGTGGTTGTGCGGCGGCGACAGAGCTCTGCCCACCACCACCAGTCCCATCTACAACATGACCACCCTCCGTCATCGTCGTCCCCGTCCCAGCTGACGTGAATGAGGACCAAAATTCTTCCGTGTCCAAATCCGCTGTTAAATCCACAAAATCCTGACTAGTTTCATTCTCTTTGGTCTGATTGGTCGCACTGAGGGAGTCATCAAATTTGACAGTCTCAACATTTTTGGGATTTGTAATTCTTAGAGCTTCTAGCGTTTGAGCACTTAGGAAATGCTCTGGCTTAAATTCCAACCACTCAAACCATGTTTTCGTATCGACTTGCTGAGAGATGACATCTAAGTCCAAGGTGCCTCCATTATCACTCTTGGGATTGAACCCCGGCCTCGTAAATCCATTCTCATAGATTTTCCACAAGGAAGTATTTTTTAAGTTGATATTCAAATTTAGATTTAAATTTAAATTATTTAAATAATTTAAGCCGAGGGAGGGGAGGGAGAAGAAGTCCCGCTCGGAACTCATGTCATCATCATGTATACTCAGGTCCGCTTCATTGTACACGTCATTGTCTGACGAGTCCGCTGGATCTATTTCATCATATGTCAACTCTGTGGCTCTTCTATTATTTCTTTTGGGATTTAAATGAAGGTTATCCCCGGGCTGGTCGACGAGAATCTACACAAAATTATTCAACAAAATTAGGACAAATTCGAAACAAAAACTTAAACTTTATATTACAAGGTCTTTATAATAAATTACATAATTTCCTATACGTAGGTACGTAGGTATGGCGGAAAATTGAACAAAAAGTGACAATAACAAAAGAAACTACGGAAATCAAACACCACAAAAAATTAAATTCAACAATTTCTAAAAATCGCCCTATAGATATATACTTATACTATCTTCTATATATTCCTTCCTTTTATGAACGGCCCCATGTGCCATGTGCTTACTGCCTGATAAAACTGATAAAAACAACTGGCGTCATTTTTGTATTTATCTCACTATATCCCTTATCTGGGCTTTACTTCGACTTCAGTACACCCTGCACTATAGTGTAGGAAATTGTAAAAAATATAAAGAAATCTGAACCTTAATCAAAAATATGTAGCTACATACATAATTGTTATGTACATTTAGTTTCACAGGCAAGAAGGGTCTATTTTAATAAGGAAAGGCCGTCTCAAACGAAATACTTATTAGCATGAGTATATAAAATTATTGTGTTGAATTTTTACCATTTTCCTACTAAAATAAACCCTACGGTGAAGGACGATTGAAGATGACGACTACCTACTTAAGAATAAGTCTATTTGTGAAATAAAAAATATAACACTTTATAAAATTAGCCCCACTTCCCACTTATTACAGGCAGAGGTAACAGGCAACAGCTTAAGTACGAAGTTGTCTTTCTTGAGCTAATACTTTGAAAATTGTAATGCTAAAAATGATAATGTCAAAAGGCTGACGTTTAACTATTGGATTTTGGATTAACAAAAGAAAATCGTATGACTTGACTAAATATAAAAAAGTAAATAAACACGTAAGTCTATGAATCATCATCATCATTATATAAGTAGGTAATCACATTTCTATGTATTTCATCACCATCACCCTTGTCATAATCATAGTAATATAAAATATATAATTATGTACCGTGGGGACTGTGAACTGTGATACTGGGATTATAGTCCTACGGGCCGATTGCATTATTCGACTACAACATTAACAGGATGCAAAGTACCCACTGAAATTCAGCTACTTACTATAGTTAAGTATAGGTACATGTGCTTAAGTACATTAATATGAAATTTAAAGGTATATTATTGCATGGTTTGTGCTAATTAATGAATGAATGAATTAAGTAACTAATTAATAATTCCAAGTACTTACACGATGTAAGTAATATTGAAGGCAACTAAAAGGGAATTCAAAGTCTTTTGACTACTTTTCATGTCATTTTTAAACGATGTAAAATATCGACACAAAAGTTGGTTCAAGTCAAGGAACAGAAGAGATTTGTAAAAATATCAATTAGGAATTGCGTAATTTTTAGTTATTTTCCAGAGGAAGCATTAATAGTCTTAGTTAATACTGTTAATAATAGTAATAGTAATTAATTACATATGATAATGACCTGTCAACTATCAACTGTTTAAGTATTTTGCCCTGTTGGAGCAGTGTTTAGTACTTACTAAAAGGTACGTACATTAGCATAATCAATAATAATTGTCTAGTCTGACATCTGATAAAAATAATTCAAATCAACCCGTCAACGCGATGTCGTAGATGTAGTTATCACAATATCATATCGTTGATAAAATCAGCTAGCTAAAAGTATCAAGCTAACGCATCGACACAAATCGACGAATAGAATAAACGTAACTAAACCTAATAATATGATATTCATACATTCATTAATTAATATTGATTTCTTTGGTGACTACAACATGTCCACAAGTGCGGAGAACATAAATGAATATATTAAGTATGCGCATACCATTTTGATATCTCCG